>JADWQK010000195.1:0-1200000 GCA_017933935.1 Sesamia nonagrioides | reverse complement strand
TCATAAAAAAGTATAGTTTAAAAACCTAAAATAACACTTTTATTATAAATAAATAAAACTAAAAAAATAATTGTTCAAATAGTTATATTAATAAACAAAAAACAGCATGTCAAAAAATTGTGAAGCACTTTTAATACATAATACATGTAAGTACTCCTAATTTATCAATATTTAGTATGATTTTCACTGGTTTTTAAACATATGTTTCCTTTTTAAAAAGTGCAAATTATAATCTATACTAATATTTTAAAACCAAAGTGTTTGTTGACAAATAATCATAAAAAAAATTAAATTGTTGAGTTCCAATTATTAGTCTAGCATTTAATTGTTTGTAAGTTGTGCATGCTTAGTATAACTTGTCTTTTAATGTTATATTATCATAACAAAAGCGTTATCAATTTCATCCTTTTTCATACAAGTACATACAGTACATCTTCATTTCTTGGTTTTCATTTATGCATTTATGGCCACCTCCACTTCAAAATATTAACATGATGTGAAAAATATTATTTTGATAAAAATGATGATATTTGGGTAAATTCTCAGCTTATAAAAATGAAATGGTGTTACCCTTTAAAAAATAAAAATTTATACAATGTCATTTTATAAATTATTTTAAGTCTGCTTATATCTATTTGGTATCTATTCCACTAAAACAATTTTGTGTAAAGAGAAATAGGACATTGATTCATTGATCGCTGCATACAAAAATTTCAGGAGATATTATAATAATTTTGTTTTACCATCCCATATTAAGTTTTTTTTTTTTAAATATGATTGTAGTCTCATGTGTTGCACACTATTATTGTCAAACTTACAAAGAAACCATAACACAGCTGGAAGATTCCCTATGTTGGCTCACCAGCGCCATCTAGTGGACATAACCTGAATCAGTCCTAAGTGGACAGCGGAACTGTGTCATTTGTTTAATACAGTATTATATTATCTTGGTTTTGATTTCCCAACCACATAAACTCTGTAAATGATTTGGCAAAAGAAACCCTATAATTAATGAGGTGTTCCTTTGTTAAGTCCAAGTCAATCAATTCCTAATAAGTGTCTCGGTATTGATTGTCTTGGTCTGGTTTAAGGTTTTGTTGTTTCCAGGGTCAACATTTTGAAGATTAATGACAATAATGTGGATTGATCATTAATTAATTTGACTTCTTGGGTTTCTAAGAACCATAGGTGAACCTAAAGCTTGGATTAAAAATGTTGTCTCATTGGCCTTGTTTTCTTAGCTTGTTACACCAAAATACAAGTTTTGTTCTCATTTAACCCACAATTGGTAAGTAATGAAAATTGAATTACCTAATAATTTTATTGATCTCAAACAATCTAAAATATGAAGAGCCCAATTAGGAAAAAGTCGCATTCAATCCAATTCATTATTATTTCATATATGATGCAAGAGAAAATGTACTAAATATTGGACACACAAGCAAAAAAAGCCTCTATAGCTACTAACATTATGTAGTTGGTACCATGCACGTAGCAGTAAAATATGGAGGATGCATATCCGATACCATCGAAAATCTCTTCTAAAACAAAAAGGGCCGCTGCGATAAGGAAGGAATAGCTTTATAATGCTGTTTATCAAAGAATCACGATAATTTTTATTGATAAAAAATGCTGTACGACAAGAAATGCTGAAAATTACCACACGATAGTACCGCCCTATCCACTGATGTTGATGTAGCTTAAAATTGGACTTACCTCGCTCGAAAATGACATATTCCACGAAGAAAATAATAATAGATGAAGAGAGATAAAAACTAAACCGAAATTATTCACTGATTGTGTAGGATTTAGTTAAGTTTCACAATTTTTTCCACAAAACAATAACACTACGCGCAATCACTATCGAACCACCACACTGAAGTTGTTGACAACGACACAAAATAGCCAACATAACAGACAAAATTAATCAATTTTTTGGACTTACTTCGTGGTGGAACTTGAGATAGTGTTGTAATCAAGCACTGCGTTACTAGTAAGAAAAAATAGATTATATTAGTTTTATTCTGAAATAATAAGTAAAATATGTACGTCTATCCTATGTCTACATGTTTTACAAGGTAACTCGCAAATATTTTCAGCGAAGTATTTCAAAACACACAAGTTTTCAGTTTTGTTTTAGTAGACTAATAATACTTAAATGTGAAAATACTTTTCGTACTAAACTTGAAAAAAATAACTAGAAATTACTATGTACGTCCACACAACATTTTAGAAAAAAACAACCAGAAAAATAGGGTATTAGTATTACCTAAAATTCAAAATATTTCTTGTGCTTATTTTCAAAGAATCAAATTCTCAAGTGCGTTTTTATGTCGGTACGTCATAACTTCCTTTGCACTTTATGAACATATATAAATGAGGCATCATTTTAAAGCTTTTTTCGACCGCTAAACCGAAAAAATATACAAATTACTCACATTTTAGTAGATTTTCGAAAATTTACGATTGAAATTATGATATGCGAATACTTCATAAGGGCAACCTAGTAGAATAGAGTAGATACTAATTGTTATGTATGTCCACCATATAAATTACAGAACATAAATATAAAGATTTTATTAAAGGTGACAATGGGCACGCTTATCGCTAAGTGCGATCATTTACAGACAACCTTTGGATGGAATACCAAGGGGAAGGATAGAGAAATAATGTAGGTAGGTAGTCTTCTGGGTACTATTTACATAGACCATACCATTTTAACAGATTGTTGTAGTTCGATTAGCTGCCGTTTGTATATAAAGTGTATCCTACTAGTTTTAGGCCTAGGCCGCACTACGGTTAAACCGCTGCGGTTTTTTCCCGCGAGCCCGCGACTGCTTTTTTCACTACAAAATGCTCGCGGGAAAAAACCGCAGGTGCGGCCGCTTGCATTAGTCTTCTAGGGGCACATCATCACGCGATTAAAAACCGCCGCGGTTTAACCGTAGTGCGGCCTCAGCCTTAATAGAAATAGATATACACAACTAAGTAATAAACATACAAGAGCTAATAAAATGAAATGATATGTTTAAAGAGAAAGGAAAGGTTTTTTAACATAGTTTAAAAAGTATTAATATCATACATCGTAGCCGTACTGCTTGAACATTATAGAAATGAACATGTCGTGGTGGCGAATGGCCAGCCTCTCAAGTATGAGTGTGCGTGTTCGATTCCAGGTCAGGCAAGTACCAATGTAACATTTCTAATGTTATATCGTTATATGTACTTTAAGTATATCTTGGACACCAATGACTGAAAGTGAAGAAAAGCATCTTGAGGAAACCTGGACTTTAAGTCTGAAATCGCCAACCTGTATTGAGCAAGCGTGGTGATTACGCTCAATCCTTCTCTGTATGAGAGGAGACCTGTGCCCAGCAGTGGGACGATAAGAAAAGGTTGATGATGATAGGTTATTCGTGCTCAAAATTAAATTATCCAAATCGAGCAGCGATATTAAGTCCCAGGTATTTTTCAAGTGCAGGAAAAGTTGTTCTTCTGTTATCAGAGTTGGAGAAAAATTAACCATAGCTCTTTGTTGCAACATGTCCCATGCGTATTCAAACGCATTCATGTCGAGCGACTGAGCAGGCAAGTCCATAACCTTGACTGCATGTTCCCCAAGCACAGTTTTAATATCAGCTCAGCATGGGCACGGGCATTATCGTGCATGAGTTAGAACTCCTGATCCATTTTTATACCTCATTGCGATATTTCAAATTTTCAATGCATTCATGTTTCCTCGTATCCAAGTGAGATCGGTTCGGGCACCCATACGAATACCAGGCAATAATAGTAGGTACCGCCTTGATATGAATGGATTTCTTGTTGTTACTGGAGACGCCTTCGTCTACCTGCCAGGAACTCGCCAAATCCTTAATTTCGTGAATCCAGATGATGCAAGAGAAAATGTAACCGACACTTATCAGAAAAAGCACCATGGACCATTGCTCATCAATCCATGCGAAATGTTCTCGAGCCCGCAATAATCTCCGCCCGCGATTGCCACGCCGCGAAGCTGGAAGCCGAAGTGATCTGCGAGAATGAAGACCAGATTCATGTTACAGTTTGATCACTAACCAACAATAGGTGGTCAGATTGCCTTGGAACCATTTACATAGCGTAATATTGGATTGTCTCTCGGCGACATTTTGATGAAAATGGTCCTGTCTAGGAGTGGTGATGCGATTTATGCCTGATTTCCGTTCAGCAAGTTCAGCAACATCGCCTGGAGATTACATTTTGGCTGGTTTGCAGAGTTTCAGCAACCACGCGTTGTATAACGTCAGCTTCCAAAATGTCCACAGCTGAATCTGCGCATCCCTTGTCAAATGTGGACGTGCCATAATGTACCACACTCATAAATTAGAATAAAGAAAGTGTGTATACTTAACATATTTACAAAGTCGTAGTGGCCTAGTGGTTAAAACACCAGCTTCTCAAGTATAAGTGCGTGGGTTCAATTCCAGGTCAGGCAAGTACCAATGTAACTTTTCTGAAGTTATATGTACTTTCTAAGTATATCTTGGACACCAATAACTGAAGGTGAAGGAAAACATCTTGAGGAAACCTGAACTTTTCGCCAACCCGCATTGAGCAAGCGTGGTGATTACGCTCAATCCTTCTCTGTATGAGACCTGTGCCCAGCAGTGGGACGGTAAAAAGGTTGTTATTGATGATGATGATATATACAAAACTAAAATTTGGGTAGAGTCATCTCAACACCTCTCGTTGAGATGACTCTACCCTGATTAGTTATAAAATAACTCTGGAATTTCTGCTTAAGTGCTAGCCAACTGCTAGCCGTCTTGATATCAAGAGAAAGCGCATTACAAAGAAGAATGGACGGAATATGAAATGAAGAATGAACAAAGTAAGACGCGTCTAAAGGACAGAGTAACGGAAGATGGTTAACCGAACGCAGGTTCTTAGTGTTGTGTGAAGAACTCAAATGCTGGTATTGAGATGAGATAAGAAAGAGAAGAGGGAGAATTGAGAAGGAATAAAAGCAAGGCGCACAAATTACTTCTCTGGCAAATGGACATCCATTTGAATTCTAATCTAAAAAATCTAGTTGCAGTCTCATGTCAGAGACAAACAACTATCAAAAACTTGTCAAAATGTCGAGAACTTAGAAGTGTTAATGGACAGATTGAGACTGAGATCAGACTGTGTACGTTCTTACATTTAGTAGAATTAGCCCTTTGACTTGTGGCTCGATATATGGTCATATTTCCTGAGGTTGAATATGAACCGGAACATCACATGATAGGTCAGATAAATAAAAGTAAGTAAGCTAAATATGTTTGGCCGCGTCATTATTAATTGATAATTTTACTAATACATTTAAACGATATAAAAGGTTTTACAAAAATTACAACTAATCATTCTGCAAAAAAATATAATCCGATAAGCAAATCTATAATATTAATACTGCTCATTATTTACTCACTTTGTTTCTGAAATACGGCTATCAAAACTGAGCAACTCTAGCGTCACAACCGCAAAAAGCAAAACGTCTGGAATCGGTTCACCGGCGGACATTCCTTTCGTGCTTTCCAGCCATGCTACAAAGGTAGGCCCAAAGAGTGTAACAATATAATGCTGTAGGAAGGTCTCTGAATGGTCATTATACACTGAAATTTGACATCATTATCTACACTGGCACTTATGAGCCATCAGTAAGAAACTTTAGCAGGCAGCACTGAACTTATATTTTATCTTCTGCCCTCTTCTTAAAGAAAAAGAAAGAAAAATATGCATTGAACTCAAATTTAGTTTAGTTTGAGAATAAGGGATCAGGGGCAATATCTGACTAAATAACTTAACTAACCAACTAAAGTAACGCTAGGGCTAACGTTGAATGAGGTTCATAACTATATATTTATTCTTTTAACAAAAGTGTTTCGTTTAAAATTTCAAATAAATCACTAATGTGTAATAAATTCGCTTACCCCTTTATTCATAAACTTTGCATAAAATATAAAACCATCGTAATGCACCTTTTGCTGTGCCGTTATCGACCTTTTTTTGTTTGCTGTCAAGTCTCACAATTTCTCTAATATGACTTGGTTAAAATTCCATGGAGCAAATATCCATGTAAAATTCTAGCAGTCGAGCCAGATAAATAAAATTAATATGATTGTTGCAACACTACTCGGAAAAAATGTCAATGTCATGTACTGTCAATTGTGTCATTTTTTTGACAGACACAATTAATGTCATTGTGTTTTATTCTTTGAACTTCACTTTATGTAGAAAAATTAGCATGGAGATGTTCTGTAAGATCATCAAAAATTATAATGTAATAAAATTCATAAATTTTCTTGTAATGTAACGAACTGGGGGTGGGAATAAATATATTGCGTTAAATTATTACAATAAATCTTTAAAGTGTGGGACTGTTTCGTGCCTGTAATAATGAAATCAGTAATATTATTTAGAAAAACATTTGTTATGGCTATCATTTTAAGTGCTATAGTTTTTGTATTCTTCTGGGCAAATATGGAAGTTGTAAGGTAATTTATTTTTTTATTATTGATCATGAAAATTAAAGCTAAGCAAATAGGAACATAGTAACATAGAAATACTTAAATACTACCTATTGGGTAGTATTTAAGTATTCTATATATCTTACTCTTTTTTTTAACAGATTGTTAGAACTGTATTAGAACCGGCTTTGCGACCTGCTTACCTCTGTATACCCATAGGTGTGAATTACAACATAAAGTACTTAACAGATTTTTATTAAATGATCTTAAATATCTAAAGTATTATGTATGATGTTTGAATTTATTTGGTATATTGACCAATTAAAAAAAATTGTCCCATATGAATTGATGTGATTGCCAATTTCTGCATCATAAACCTCTATTTGCCTTAATAAATACATGATGTCATCAGTCTGAATAAATTTGATATGTTCATTGTTATACAATAATGACCTTACAAACAATGTTTTCAAACATCAGTTTGTTATAATGACAGTGCCCTTACTAGGTAGTTAACTCTAGTTAGACTTTTGGGTCTCACCATCATCAACCTTTTTTCTCGTCCCACTGCTGGGCACAGGCCTCCTCTCATACAGAGAAGGATTGATCGTAATCACCACGCATGCTCAATGCTTGACTTAAAGTCCAGGTTTCCTCAAGATGTTTTCCTTCACCTTGTAATCAGCCATTGGTGTCTAAGATATACTTAGAAAGTACATATAACTTAGAAAAATGACATTGGTACTTGCCTGACCTGGAATCGATCCTGCACACTTGGGTATTTCAAATAAACCAGTTGGTCAGCATAATAAAGTATCACGGAGTCATACTAGACAACTAGTTAACAACAAACTAAACATCATGAAGATTGCTGATATGTGTGGTTATTAAAATTTCAGCCACTAAAGCCAGGAAAGTTAAGGACAACTCATATTCTCAGCATAGCTGGCTGTCCTGCAAACGCTGAACAGTTATAAAGTTGATTCTGGGCTGGGTCCATTTTGCCACTCCTCTTTGGTTACTTCGCACTCTGGTAAGAAAATACACCAGACCAACATGACAAAAATTGGAGATTTTTTTTTGTTGATAATACAATAAAACTTACATAAATATGCATTTAGTAAAATCAGATAGATGTCATGTTGTGAATAGGTTGCTTTAATTACCAGTAATCATTGTCTTAATTATCATCTCAGCTGTAGTAAGTCCCTAAAGTAGTGCTTGACTGTAATCCCGCCAGATGGTAAGCACTAATGCAATTGCTGATGGTAAAGTGCGCTAGTTTATTAAGAGCTATTCAATAGAGTCTTGAAGACACTTAAATTGTAGTCAGACAGAAACACCGCCCCTGCAATTTGTTCCAGTCCCTTGATGTATGCAGTAGAAAAGCCAAGGCGAAACGTTTCATTTGGGAAGTCCAGACGGGTCGTCCGATGATAAAACGGAGATGGAGGAATTTAGTCATGCAATTCCCGAGCACACTCTCCATAATTCGACCTTTAGAACAACGACGGACTGGCTACTATGCTATGCTCCTGCTCCAGACTTTGGAGACTGTTTTGAACCAAATTTGGGTCGCCAATCAACCTATTTGCATGTCTGTCCACAGAATCCAAAGTTGCCTGGTGGCATTTCGTAGAATCAGCCCAAATGTGGCAGCAGTACTCCACACACTAATGGATCTATGCTTTGTATAACCTTAAGCTGTCCTGAAACTGTGAAGTACCGTCAGACCTTTGCTAATAACGGCAAGTTTCCTGGCAGCCACCTTGGTTTTGGACTTAATGAATATCCTAAAGTTTAGGGTTAAGGAAATCTCAGCTCTCAAAAGCTGGAGGCGGTTGGTGCATTCCAAGCATAAATTCTGAAAAGTAGGAGCTAAAGTGAACAGGCTTCTTTTGGTGGTGAATAGACATGCTTGGGTTTTGGTGGCATTGAATGGCACAAGATTTGATTAGATTAGGCAGAGTTGTAGTACATCCACATTTAACTATACTCTGTTTTTTAATCTCGTAGACTAAATTGACACATGCAAATGTCAAATTTACATTATTAATTTTGTATTATTACGTTTTTAATAAGTACCTACACATTATTTCAGGATAACTTATTGTAAAAAAAGATACTTGATTTTATGAACGCTAAGTTTCGGCACTATAGCACCTAATTGCAATAAACTGCCAACACTCGTAATGTCAGTTTAGTCTACGAGATTAAAAAACAGAGTATAGGTAATCTGTTCATGCCCCATGTAATATGGAGGAGAGAATACGGGTATTCAGCTCTGTTCTGTTAGATTTTCTATAGTCTGGCTGTTTGAGTAATTTTTGAGGCCTACCCAAATATCCATCCTTTGGTATTTTTTGTCAAATCGTTGAGCTCCTTAGTTTTGATTTGAGTTGTATGATTTCTGACAAATACATGCACTGACAACATCAGCATCCTCTCAATCTGTATAGTTCTTTTCCCAAAAGACCATCCCAAATATGGATTCTATATGGTATTTATATGATCTAATCAAGATTATCTCTGGACTTAAAACAAGACTTTAAGTGGACTTCAGATAGGTTTGTTTCAACCTCTGTCATTGAAAACCTACTTACAGAAATAAATAATTTTGCTGGATCCCGTTAGACTGGTAGCCGGTTAGGCAGAAGCGCAATCTGTCAAACTGTTTTACCAGCAAGTCTGGTTTTTATTTATGTGTGTTTAAATATTTGCTATCCCACCCACGATACACGAGTAATTCCTGGTATGGGGCAAATTTGTCTCAGTATAAACTATTCTCTTCTTTTTTTTTTAAAGCTTATAGTAACTGAGTTGAGGAGGTCAGATTGGTAGTCGCTCAGCATCAAATATTGGTATGCAGTTAATTGGATAAAGTCAGGAGGGCAATCGCGCTAAAATAATTCAACCATAACAGAATTGGATTGTAATTAAATTATAACTTTTGTTATGTTTCGTATCGTGCTAACCCTTTAATAGATGGTTTAACCATAACTGGATCGCAATTGGAACATCACCGCTGTCAAATGAAGAAGTTAAAAGAAAGCTAACTTTTTCTGTGCCATTTTTCAAACTTACGTCTAAACAATTAGATTTACTTATAATTTGTTTAGTTTTAATTATTATATCTGACGAAATGTATCACTTATACATTGATTTTACTTCAATCGAAGTAAAAATTTTAGCGCGATACGAAATGTGAAAACAATAATTTTAACTGGATTAGATACGAACTAGAGTTGAACTTCTTCTGTTTTATTTAGCGCGATTACCCCTCTGGCAGATAGATTATATTTTTTTATTTTTTCATGTTCTGTGGAAATGTCAACTGGCTATCTGTAAAGGTTAAACAGAATTGAGTCAGAAAACTTGAGTGGCACACTTTGGGTACCGAAAACTGAAAACAAAAGGTAATAATAACAGAATAATAAAAAATCATATTAACAGATTTTTTGTGTGATTTTTTGTATTAACATCATCACTCCCTATATTTGTTTAAATGCAAATTAGGACTAGTGCAAGCTTTGGTTTTTAGTCCATTCATCCATTCTAACCTTAGTTCATCAATTATACAACGTTATTTTTTCTTCATACAAAACCTGAATATAGTTTATTCAGAACTAGCTTTCCGCCCGCGGCTTCGCCCGCGTTGAGTTCGGTTATAACGCGCTTTTTAGATTTCCCTCGGGAACATCAAATTTTAACGGGATAAAAGGTAGCCTATGTTCTTTCTCAGGATCTAAAGATTGTCTGTGTCAAATTTCATCAAAATCGGTTCAGAGGTTTAAGCGGGAAAGCGTAACAGACAGACAGAGTTAGTCAGTCCCTCCAGCGGACCATTGTGCGTGAACCATGGCGGCCTTTGGCGGTTATTCCAGCCAGCCCACCTCCCTCCAGAAGCCCATCAGGTCTCCTAGCCTGTTCAGAACATCTGTGTAAGATCTTGGTGCTCCTATGGTTTAGTTTCTAATTTGGGTAACGCCTGAACCCTCGAAGAGTACATGCGCAACTGTCTCGTCAGCCTCTATGCAGGCTCTGCACAGAGGGCTGTCCTTTATGCCTATTGTGTGGAGATGCTTATTCAGCGAGCAGTGGCACGTAATGATCCCCGTCATCAATCCTAGGTTCCTCCTATCCAGGTGCAGCAACCTTTTGGTTAGCTTGTCATCCAGGGATGGCATAGCCTCCCTGGACTGCCTGCAGCCCGGTGACGAGGACCACCAAATCTCCGCTTGTTCGTAGGTATGCTTTTGTAGCCATCTGCGTATTTGAATAAAGGGGATAGGCACAATGGGCTCCGGTCCGCTGACCAACGCGCTGGATGCTCTTTTAGCCAGCTCGTCAGCTGCGTCATTACCCAGTGAACCGCTGTGACCCTTTATCCACTGTAGTGTCACAGTGTTGCGGTCTGGTACGGTTATCCGTTTCCACGCGTGTCCACAACTCTTCTGGCTTTTATGGCTAGGGCCGCCAGAGTTATGCCCACACACTCTGCTTGATAGACTGTGTTGAGCATCCCTAGCGGTCTGGATATATTTATGTTGAGGTCATGTGAGAACACTCCGACGCCCGTTCCTTATAAATACATTTTCTTTTTCTAATCCAAACCCTTACGAGCGTTTACTACGCACAATGGCAACGTCGCATTTTAGTGTCATATTTCGTGGATTACAATATTTTTAATAATAAACCGTATCTATATTTTAAAAATGTGTACTACTTACTTTTTAGAATTAGATGAATAGTGGATAAAAAGTATGTAGCAGTAATGTTTACAGTTATTATACTATGAAAATAACGCCTTGCAAGTTTCCAATGCATATAAACAGAACTACAAACGCAATGATTTCTTATCTTTTACACACTTTTCACCTAATTCTAAAGACTGTATATAATACAAGGCATGTAAAGTAACTAACATTGCTAAACACAGTGCATTATAATAAACTAGCATTCCGCCCGCGGCTTCGCCCGCGTGTAGTTCGGTTATGTCGCGCTTTTTAGATTTCCCTCGGGAACATCAAAATTTTTCCGGGGTAAAAGGTAGTCTATGTCCTTTCACAGGGTATAAAGATGGTCTGTGCCAAATTTCATCAAAATCGGTTGAGAGGTTTAAGCGGGAAAGTGTAACAGACAGACAGAGTTACTTTCACATTTATAATATTAGTATGGATTATTGACCATATGTGAGCTAGTCACACCTACATATTTTAATGCATAGCAGGGTTTAAAAAAAATAAACAATTAGAACTCATATAACCTGTCAGTAAGAACATTGGCGCAGACAAGATAGGTTTAAACTAAAATATTATCTTCTATCCCTTTCTTAACGATATAGAATGAAAAAGATGCATTTAACTTAAAATTACTTAAGTTTGTGAAAAAGGGAATCGGCGCCATTGTCTTGAATTAATTAGGGTGACCAACTATTTTTAAAAAGTACTTGATAGAATAGTATACCTTTGAAAGAAGATGGATTTTACTTGTGCTTTTAATGCATTGACAGGCAAGTCTAGCAAAGAAGGGGGCATCTTGTTGTAAAAGGTATACCAAGCCCAATACATTAGTCATGAACCTTATGAGGTTAATAAAGGGTGTATCTGACATCGACGCACAAACGAGTACCATGGATCCAGTACATGATTCTGAACCCCCCAGTGGTGGAATTTTTCGTCGGCTTTTTCATGATTAAAAAAAAATAAATGTAGTTTTTTTTCACTTCAGACCATTCACAATTGCTATACTTTTATAACCCAATAAGATTTTAAAGTCAAAATTAAATTATTCGCTAATTACATAAAAAAGCGCAATGAAATCAAAACCCGAAAAACGATCTTATCAGCTCATTTAATAGAGTTCACATCAGGGATCAACGTCATACCTACAAACTCGCACGGTGGCACGCTTGCAACGTTCAAAAGCCGAGCCGACACTTTTATTTAAACACTGCGTATTCTGTAACCGTTCATTAACGACATAAATGACTATCATAATTATATTAGTGGCATGCGGTCTAGCCTTTTCGCGAAGTTTGCGTTACGATGTCAGATACACCCTGTATATACATATATGTAACGATATATAACTATATATATATGTAACGAAGAAATGTAACCCATATTATGATTTTAAAAGAGTGTCCATGGAGTTTCTTGCACGTTCTTCTCCATAGAGATCTACGCTTTGGAACGTGCAATTTAGCTTCACTTTTCTTGGACTGACCGACATTGACTATTCAAAAGCACCAACGAATGGTTAATTTGAAATATACAATTCTGATTTGATTTGATAATTTCTCATAACTAAAAGCTACACTATTGGCGAATATTTTAATGATAAATTTTAACAATAATAAAAACCTTTTTTACTTTACATTCCATTCAGTTTACACACCTAGATAATATATTATTTTTAAACATTTAGCAATAAAAAAAGTATGACATCATCAAAATGCTGTTAATTTAAAATTGAATGAGCTACAATAAAATTATAAATATTTAAGTAGTTTATTATAATTAATAGTAATATCGTTAATCGTACAATATAAAAAAAAATAACCAAACCACTATGTAAATACTTCTATAAAATATAAATACCATAAAATTATAAAATACTGTTCGTTAATGATACCATTTTTAACCGACTTCAAAAAGGAGGAGGTTACTCAATTCGACCGTATATATGCTTTTTTTATGTTTGTTCGCGCATAACTTCGTCATTTATGAACCGATTTTGATAATTCTTTTTCTGTTCGAAAGAAGACGTTCCCAAGGTGGTCCCATGATAAGGATATCAGGCTTTGATGGTGGAAGACCAGAGAAAACAAGGGAAACTTTCAAAAATGTCGGTGAAACACTTTGTAGCTGAAAAGGGCTGTCGTTGAAAGTGACGCATATGAAAGGTTCTGTCGGCGAAAGGTCCATAGGTGCAACACCCTGCTGGGGAAACAGAAATAAATGAATCATCCTATCGACGAACAGTCCAATGGCGAATCGGTCTTAGGAGAACGGTTGCTGAATCAGTCTGACCGGATGCAACTGAATAAGTACATAGTACCTACTTTTCACAACTATAAAATTGTAATATAAAAAGTTTTGTTACAAAAAAAACAACCGAATTCTAAAAACCACTACAAAGTGAAAAATAACTAATTTCGGAAGTCGGTGTCAAAAACTAATATACACAAACCAAAGACACCGACTTCCGAAATTAGTTATTTTTCACATTGTAGTGGTTTTTAGAAGTCGGTTGTTTTTTGTAAAAAAAATTTTTAATTATTACTTTTTTTTTTCCTCAACAAGAGCGCCTTCGTCCTCTCTCCTATAACAAAAATTAAACACAACACTTTGCTGTGCCCGATAGGGTCCATAATTGATTCTATACTTAAATATACGAACCATTATGTAACATCGTGGAATGCAATAAAGTATTGAGGCCGGTGAAAGGGGACTCATAATTTGTCCTTTTTTTTTTTTTTTTTTTTTTTTTTTTGGGACAAAACCCGCCACACTGTTCCCAACCCACTGCAACTCCTGAAAGCCAGAATCAACAGTGGAGACCGCCAGAAAAACGCCGAGCAATGAAGCTCGACGAGTCCCGGAGAAATGTTTCAACTGTCTTGGGTCCCGCAACGAAATTAATCAGAAAAGAATAGCGGAGGAGTAAGAAAAAAGATATTTTTTCCACTTCCCTCCATAATAAGCAGGAGACAGAATAGAACTAGGCCAATCGGCACAAAGGGACATTATTGCAACTGGGAGAAGCCCAGATTGCCAAGCACCACGGAATAACATTTGATCAAGTTAATGGGTCCTAAGTAGGTATTTGCTGTTACAATTGATTCCAATAATAGGTATGGCAAAAGCGCCTGAACGCACGGAAATTAGTTCTAGTTTCAATAAGGTCCGTATAATAAACAACTCCGGATGTAACTTGTACACTATCCAACATAATATTGCGTTCATTCTGCCAAAGAATACACTCCCACAAGATGTGATGTGCGGACTGTTCAAATTCACAGTTCGATGTAGAACACTGACACAAAGGCGAAGGAACAAGTTTAAAAGAATACAGTTTACTTTTAAAGTTGCCATGACCTGTGAGAAATTGGGCAACGCAGTGGTCAACCTCCAGCCATGTCTTAGCCAGCCGATCGCCAACGGATGGAAAGAACAGATGGAGGTGCCGGCCCTTGATGGAATTATCCCACCTACTTTGCCATTCGGATAAGAGGTCCTCCCAGACGTCAGTCTGAGGTTTAAATAATCTAGAAATTCTATTGAGGTCGCGTTGTGTAACAAAGTTAGTGTCCATGGCCTCCCCCCTCGCGGAGTAGTACATTGAAGCACGTCGCTGTACTTCTAGATCGACTGGAAGTACACCTGCCAGAACGGGTAAGGCTTCAGTACTGACTGTTCTATACGCCTTGCATAAAAATATCAATGCCAAACGTTGGCTTTGAAGCAGTTTACGTCGCGCCGCCCCTATGCTGGCCCTATCGGCCCAAACAGGTGCACCGTAGCACATACATCCTAAGTAGGTAGCTCCATATATAGTTTTTAAAGTTAGGAATGATAGACCCCAAGTTGCTTTGGATATTCTAGTTAGGGCATAAAAGTTCCTTTTAGCTTTTTCGCCAACTATTTTTATATGTTCGATAAATGAAAAATTCCTTTCTAAGACCATACCAAGGTAGCATACGGATTGCTGTTTTTTAACGGGAACGTTATTAAATTTAATAGTAGGCAATGATTTAAGATTACCTTTTAGTAGAAGTTGATAGGTTTTATGCGGCGCAAACGCTAGGCGGTTACGATCACCCCACTGAGATATTAAATTTAGGCAAGTATGGGCCAAGTTCTCAAGTCCGGCTCGGGTACTTGATTGAATGAGCAGTAGGCCATCGTCCGCGTAACCAGTAAGTGAACAGCCGCAAGGAAGCGGGATCGCGAGAAAATCATCAAAACCCAAATTCCATAAATAAGGACCGACAACTGAACCCTGAGGACATCCCATGGTTAGTGCTTTAGTACTAGAAAAATGACCGAGCTTAAGTACCGCGGAACCGTTTATAAAGTACGAGTAAACGAGATTATATATGTTTCTATAGCAACCGCGGTTTTTTAATTTTAACAACAGCATAGGCCACCAAGCGTTATCAAAAGCCCCAGAAATATCCAAAAAGATACCAATCACGTACTTGTGTTCCGACTGGTTAACGGTTCTTCTGACAGAAAGCGCCGCGTCGACTGTTGATTTACCGATGGTGAAGCCATATTGATTACTGTGAAATTTTGGACCGTTCGGTAGTAAACGTGGAACGATGAGGCGCTCAAGAAGTTTCCCCAAAGATGGTAGAAGCGTGATAGGCCGATATGACTTCGGATCATCCGGTGGTTTATCACCACACTTTGGTATTATTCGTATGAAACCGCGTCGCCATTTACGAGGAAAAACGCCTTCAGCAATGCATCGGTTATATACAGTTAAGATGGCATCACCCGCTGATTTACACGCTTCTTTAATCATCCTATTAGATATTTAATCTTCCCCTGATGATTTGTTGACCGGTAGTTTTCTAACAATATTTATAAATTCGTCATTAGATGGTACGTCTGACATTGGTGATTCAGGTGGCACAGGAGCCCACGCTCGAATCTGTTGGTGGTAGTCGCTATCGTTAGCCGGTGAATCATCAGGGATAAGTGTATTAATTAGTACTTTTGTTGTTTCCTCTATGCCCGTGGTATGCTTATCATTGACCTTAATGTTTTGAACGTATGCAAGGTCGACCGATCTGTTAGCTTTAAATTCGTGATATAAGGGAGACCACGGACCCTCCCTGTCAAGTTTGTCAACGATTTTCCGCAACAAGTTACCCTTAGATTTTTCCACCGATGCTTTGTAGCGTGACTTGGCAACTCTAAAAGCATTTAAAGCGGACGTAAGAAGATCTCCAGTAATCTTTCGGCTCTTGTGTTTATTTAACTGTCTACGCGCTCTGCGATATTTTTTGCGCTGTTCAACTAAATAATCACTCCACCAGTCACATCTACGAATATTGGTCATAGATCCACGACCAATGGCGATGTCAGCACAGTAGGTAAAGGTTTCTGACATAATGTCAGCACTTTCTTCGGCTGACAGCCCGTCCCGAGTGAACTCCTTGGCGTGACACGCAAAAAGCGAGCCAAAAAATTCCCAGTTCGCACCTTTACATCTATATCTGAAATTACCAGGAATATGAGACGGACCCTGAATATAACCAGGAACAAATTCGTACACGATCAGGCGATGATCACTACAAGACGCGTCCGGTAGGACACGCCACCTATCCAAACGTACGTCGGCACTAGAAAGTGTGACGTCAATACAAGATTCGCCTATTTGGCTGCAAAAAGTAGGTGGTGCATCGGGGGTATTATGAATCGATAGGTTCATCTCAGCAATGAAATCCTCAACAGCGCAGCGTCGTTCGGTATCGGTTGCCCGAACCTTGCCATACCACAAAGACGATGACGCGTTGACATCCGCGCCAACGATCACTTTGCAGCCCGCGAGTGACCGCAAGACATGACGGAGATTATGTATATGAGGAGTAACAGGATCTGAATATTGAAAGTAACAGCTTACAACGAATACTTTAAAAGAAGCTGATGAGACTTCAGCAACCGCACAGTGTGGCGTCATGAGGTCACGTATAGACGTTACCGTAAAGTTAGAAGACCGCGCAACATAAATTCCGGCTCGCGCCCTACAATCCAGCTGCACTACCCTGTGACGTAAACTTGAGTTTTGATATTGTTCTTGAATGAGTACAAGGTCTAAGTTGTAGTCAATAATTAATTTATCTAACTCTGATGTCGCCACCTTATCGTTGTGAAGGTTTAATTGCCCTATGCTTAGACTATCCATCTTAATTAGTAATTAGTATGTAGGATAAGTTGTTCGAGTTTTAATTTATAGGTACCGCACTGTTCAGACCCGCAGCGATGGTCAAAAGGTTTTTTAAAACGTTTACACGCCGCGCAAACCGGGGTAAAATTTAAATCGTCCTTATGCGGACAAACATTGGTTTCGTGGGCCTCAGAACATATAGCGCAGGTTGGTGATTTATTAGCGCAATGCTTTTTCACGTGACCGAATTGCTGACAATACGCGCAACGAACTACCTCGATATCATCAACAAAACGGCACGTGGCCCAGTCAATAAATAACTTATCCTTGGTAGACACAAGATGTTTCCGTACCTCAGGTTCAATCTCTATTCCTAACCATTTACGACCGTTATTGGTAGAACGCCTACGGACTATTTTCGTGGATTTAATGAAGTCGTCTTCTTTTATTGGCAACTCGTTTTTAATATTTTGGCGGTATATGGCTTGCAAAAAATTGTTGTCTTCCATAGAGGCGGGAATGTCCTTGACTAATAGACGGGGTCGGCGACCTTTTGGTTTTTCTAAACGAAGACCCGCAGACTTTATAGCGTCTACCGATTCTAGTCTTTTCAATTGGTTTTCATTTGCAACGCGCAGTACAACGCCTGATTTGGCGGTTTTTTAATACCGACTATTTGAAAACCATCGTCACTCGGTCTAATCGCCTTCATAAGAGCTTGTTTAGTGGCGGAAGATGACGCATAGTCAGCTGATCGCTCCTGGGTCGGATAGGCGACGAGACAAGGAAGAGGTACTCTAGATTCAATAGCCGGGGTAACTTTAGGCAACCGCAGTTTCAAAGAATCCGCGTACGACATGTTTTTGTCCTCATTAACGGTTTTAGCGTAGGATTTTAATTTAATTATTTCCAATTCGCGCTCGGTGTTAGCAAGCTTTGTCTCGTTACACGCAGATTTTAAAGCTAACAAAGACACGATACTTGTAACTCGTTGAGTCATATCCATAATTGCTGATTTGTTCGCGACATTTATACGAGAACCGTTATCATTAACCAGCTCGTTGATTTTGGCCAGGTACACAGACGCCTCGGTCATCAAATCGCAATAATTACTGTTCCCGTCGCTACGATTGGAAATATTTAATGTAGGCGACTTTTCGGGAGAATTGGGTGCAGTTTGTAAACGCTTCGACCTATCATCTATTAAATTGTCGGTCGGAGACATTTCACAAAACAAACGCTTAGCGGATGCTTGCGGCGGCGACCTAAACGTCTTGTTATCTCTGCGGAAAATGTCCCCCCCACGATCAGGGGGGGATCATAATTTGTCCTTATATCAGCCCCCTAATCGGCGAACACTTTTTTGTCAAATGATTGCCACTAGTTGGGATCCTATGGACCGAACGGTCCAAACGATCCCAACTGATGCCAAAGCAATCATTTGACAAAAATGTGTTCGCCGATTAGGGGGCTGGTTTTAAAATTGTGATTAATCTATGGATACCTTAGGCTAAATTGTTTACGAATTTATAGTTAGTAGTAGTAGTTAGTACAATCTATATAAAGTTTATATTATAAAGAATGACACCTCTTTGATGCTATTTTTAAAATATAAGAAATAACAAAATAAGTTTAGTTTTTAGTTAGTAGTTCGCTATGTTATGGGAATTTAGCATTGTTTCGTCTCTCGTGATATCAAGGTTATGTTCATTATCGCAGTACAGGGTATGTGCTCTGTCTATTGTGGTATGTGCCTCAAGGCCCTCAACCTGAATGGCAAACGTGTAAATATCGTGTTACTATAAAAACATTGCGCGGGCGCAACATGAGCGGTAGCCTAGTGGTATCGGCACTGATTTGCAAGATGTAGGTTATAGGTTCGAACTCCATTAGGCTCTTTACTTTGTATAAGTTACTACCTGCGCCACGCGGTTTCACTCGCGTAAGTTTCGTTATGCTCCGCTCCTATTGGTCGCAGCGTGATGTTATATAGCCTAAAGGATAATGATGACAGAGACACTATTGATTTCTCCAAATGACCGACAGAAGACAACCCAAGTTCTGGTCATCGAGTAAACCATGAGGAGGAGGTTGTAGGAATTTGGTCTTTAAGTTCGAAGATCGCTACGGCTTTCGTGGGCACTGGAGCATTTACCACGTAGTGACGAACAATGGTCTTTGGTGCTGTTAACCGATAATTCACAGTTTGGGTTCCATCCGGATTCAAGGAGAACACGCGTGTGGGTCTAAGGTCAGAGAGCCTTTTAAGGCACCCTTAGGAGGTTTGTCATATCAAGGCGGAATGATTTCATAACTGTTAGCTAACCCTTAGCTAGCACCATAAATTACTACTTTAATATATAAAGCTGAAGAGTTTGTTTCTTTGTTTGAACACGCTAATCTCAGGAACTGCTGGTCCGATTTGTAAAATACTTCTTGCATTGGTTAGCCTATTAATCCAAGAAGGCTTTAGGCTATATAACATCACGCTGCGACCAATAGGAGCGGAGCATAATTAACTCCACGCGAACGAAGTCGCTGGCGGCCGCTAGTATAAAATATGCCGAGATTCTGTTGAGATTCTGTACTTTTATACCCAGACAAACTGCCGATTTACAAGCACTTCTTATCTAAGACAGTCCTAGATTGATAACATTTGGCAAGGCGAGTTTCTTCTCACAGTAACGTTATAAGCAGTTATAAGGTGTTTGTATTTCTATACAATTTATTGACGTGGTTCTAATCTAATCTATACTAATATATAAAGCTGAAGAGTTTGATTGTTTGTTTGAACGCGCTAATCTCAGGAACTACTGGTCCGATTTCAAATATTCATTTTGAGTTTGATAGTCCATTAATCCCGGAAGGCTTTAGGCTATATAACATCACGCTGCGGCCAATAGGAGCGGAGCATTAACAAAAAACATATCGAAATCTACGCTCGCGAAACCGCGGGCCGCAGCTAGTTAAAGCATAAAAACCTTAGCATAATGAACCCAAACTGTTCCCAAAGCACTACAGCGACACAGACCTGTCTCCAAGAGGGATGTACGTAAACTACCACGCGGGCCCAGATCGACCCCCTAATCGGCGAACCCATTTTTGTCAAATAATTGCGACTAGTTGGGATCGTTTGGACCGAACGGACCAATGGGCGGCCCGAACGATACCAACTGATCCCAACTAGTCGCAATCATTTGATAAAAATCTGTTCGTCGATTAGGGGGCTGGTTGGTACAGAGGTACTTACTTAATGCCACATGCCTTCGGATGGTTGTTTATAGGACATACGGTTTCATCAATATTTTTCTCAAGTTCCTTCAGATTTTTGGTTTTGGTGGTTTCAGCGTTATCTGTAGTGGTGTTAACACAAAGTAATCGGTCTATCTGGGTTTGAACCTTCGATCGACTGGTAATTCAGGGTTAACACAGCTCTCTCAGCATCTAATTAAAGAACACTCACTACTCACTACTGTTAGGTATACTAACTACGATAAGTTTAGTATAATATATATAAATATATATATAATATAATATTTATAAAGTTTTTTAAAGATGATTTTATTGTGATCATGTTCACAATAAAATCATCTTTAAAAAACTTTAACTATAACTATACTCACATTACTTTGATAATTGCATAAGCGTTGTAATTTTAACCGTCTTCAAAAAGGAGTAGGTTACTCAATTCGACCGTATACAATATGTAAAGAAAACCCTGTCCGACCCATAAGGATAATAAAGGTTAGGTAAACACTTGACCAAATATGATATAAAATTTTACATAATCATCATAGTAACAATACTAATGAATTTTGAAATAATCCTTTTTTCCTGGGAATTAATTCCAATTTCCCCGAAATTTGGTAATTTTTAAAAAAGTGACAACACGGGATTATTTTAAGCGAATAGCGACGCGACCACGTCACAGGTGCCGCGTGCCCTGCCCCCCGCTGCCCGCGGAAAGGGTTGCTTACTGCACATGTATTAGGTTTCCTCTTTTTGCGAAATAATATTTATTTTTTTAGGGGGATTTTTTTTAAGTTTAGTCTGTCTTTGTGGGCATTAGTAGAATCAGTTATCGATACCTAACAATACCTTCACGGATCGGACAGGGTTTTCTTTACATATTGTATATGCATTTTAATGTTTGTTTGCGGATAACTTCGTCCTTTATGAACTGATTATGATAATTCTTTTTTTGTTGGAAAGGAGATATTCCCAAGGTGGTCCCATAATAAGGACATTAGGGTTTAATGGTAGAAGACCAGAGAAATTAATGGGAATTTTCAAAAATTGTAGGAACGGCTAGTGCATTTGTAAGTTTTTCATTAGGTATTTTAAAGCACTACAATTTAATAAGGGTCTGGAATAGATCTGATGATGGAGCCGGGAGACAGGCGAGGGAACTCCTCAATGATTCACAGCAGCTACCTTGTGTTTGTGCTTGAATAATTTGTATTGATAAGAACCTTATACCTAGATGGGTGGTGACAACAAGGAACTCCTCAACGATTTACAGTAGCTATCTTGTATTTGGACTCAATTCATTTATATTAATGAGAAGTTTGCATCTATGTGGGTTATAATGAAGGTCTGCAGTAGATCTAATAATAAAGACCATAGACAGTCGAGGGAAATCCTCAACAATTTACAGCATTGAAGTTTATCGTAGGACAACCACTAGCCAGTGCTACTCGCCATGCTCATGCGAATATAAAAAAAATCAGGCGACTGAATTTAAGTCACTTAATCGTGTCTTCTCTAGCAATGCTCATACATTCAGTCCGGTCCCAGATAAATTTTATGAAAAACGGTTCAGTAGTTTGGCATTTAAACCAAAATTACGGGTAAAAATTCAAATAAACAAAATGTGTCGTTTGCTTGCTAGCCTATTCCCAAATATGTTAACGGCAGTGTCCCGTCTGACCGGATGTAGTTTACCTAACAGTACTTTTTGCAATTAAAAATTTTAAAACAAAAGCTTTTTTTACAAAAAAAAAAAAAACAACCGACTTCCAAAAAACAAAAACATTACAAAATAATTTTTTTTTGTCATACCAAAGTTTTTTTTTTGAGTGCTGTAGGCTATATAACATCACGCTGTAGGAGCGAACAGTAGGAGGGGAGCATAATAACTAACTACACGCGAACGAAGTCCGGGGCGGCCGCTAGTATTAAATATGTCTAGAGATTAAGATAAATATGTGAATATCTTTTCATCCTACTAAAATGAAACAAATTAGTCTATAAAAATTGTGCCAAGTATAATGTAGACGTATGTCTAACACAAATCTATACTAATATATAAAGCTGAAGAGTTTGTTTGAACGCGCTAATCTCAGGAACTACCGGTCGATTTGAAAAATTCTTTTTGCGTTGGATAGCCCATTAATCCAAGAAGGCTTTAGGCTATATAACATCACGCTGCGACCAATAGGAGCGGAGCATAACCAACACCACGCGAACGAAGTCGCTGGCGGCCGCTAGTTGTTGAGTACACCTGTCCTTGTCCACAGTTATGCCTGATGGAAATGGATGTTTGAGTCATCAAATCTTTTATAAAATATAACAACACATGTTATCACATCATACATACCTTAGTTGATAAAAAAATATAGATTTATCCTTAAATACTAACAGTATGATATAATACCAACACAATTGATCGCAAGATAATGCAGTATTACTCATTTGATAATGAGCTATATTGTTTCATTAGATACAATATACATCTCGTATCTATGATTGTTACTAACTGTATAAATTTATATATAACAGGAATTTACTAAAAATACTGAATAAGGGGAAAAAAGTAGCTCTTTCATCTCCACTTTTGCCTAGGGTACCTTTTCTTTTTCGTCCTCCGTGGCGCAGCGTTCAAAACGCCTGCCTGCGACGTGGAGGCCCAAGGTTCGATCCCCGGCCAGGTGATGGAAAAAACGATCTTTTCCTGATTGGCCAGGGTCTTGGATGCTTATCTATTATAAAATATAGTATCGTTGAGTTAGTATCCCATAACACAAGTCTCGAACTTACTTTGGGGCTGGATCAATCTGTGTGTTTTGTTCGTATATATTTATTTATATATTTTTTGCATGAAACCGCACATTTTTTTTTCTATATTTCTAAAGTAACGTTTTAAAATTGGTTTTGGTCTTAACTGATGTAACGATGTAACATAACGACCGGTAGGTAGTCGGGCTCTCATACTTTAGGCATGCACCTTGATAATTTAAATACATAACTTTCATAAAACTACCCTCTGCCTCAATGGGGTGCTGTGGAAAGTCAATTCTTATAATTTTAACACCCTTCACAATCTGGTCTGTCTCAATTCGTCCGAGATTCCGACTACATTTTGTACATTTTTACGAATCAGCCTTTTTAGCTGTAATTTCATTTAAATATTACGTTCATTTTGACCACTAGAATGAGAAGTCAATAATTA
Source organism: Sesamia nonagrioides (assembly GCA_017933935.1). NCBI lineage: Eukaryota > Metazoa > Arthropoda > Insecta > Lepidoptera > Noctuidae > Sesamia > Sesamia nonagrioides. The sequence continues at coordinate 1,176,159 of JADWQK010000195.1, read as the reverse complement.
TTGGAATTGGAGGTTTAGGGTATTGTTATTGTCACGCCCTTTCGCCATCTGGCATGTTCTAATCGAAATACTGTGAGGTTTCTTGAAAAGAAAAAGAAAGAAAGAAAGAAAGAAAAATGCATTTATTGACATTACAGCAAAAACATAAATTTAAAACTATAAAACTTGGCGTGTAATGCCAAAAGGGCCTCAGCTCAGCATAATGTCAGATGACAACACAAAGTGTACCATCTGACGCTGATTTTCAGCTGCAACCCACGATACGCTAGAATTACAAAAACACAGTCCGCAATAAAATAAATGATATATTATAATAATAGTTATCCAAATGATAGAAAAACTAAACAGAATCTCATGAAAATGTTGTGACATGCATAAATGAGTGTGTGTGTATATAATATATGTTAAATATATTGTAATTAATCAAATATAAAATAAGTATTCAATTTACATTAATTTTATAAACAAATAGTACAGTAAGGTTCAAAAGTGGAGGACCACTTTTGACCCCTATTGTTATTGCATTAAAGTTCAAAAGTGGTAATGCACTTTTGTCCCTTGATAGTAAGTTAGATAATATTAATACCTAAATATATACTGGTAATAATGGTGTCTTGTAAAATGCGCCGCCGGAACGTACTCGATATGTGCACCAATGTTTTCCAAATCTGCTCAACCAATTGGGTAACAATCATAGAAACATTTTTTGTATATGGCTTGTAATTCATATTCGTATTTTTTTTTTCTATAGATCAGTGGAGATACCAGGTCAAGCTCTGAAAGTAAAGAACAAACTGTGTTACGTAAACTTCAAAGATGAGAGAAACCATGTTAACAAAACGACTGATTTGAAGATGATATACTTTGTGACACCCACGTACCCTCGGCCGGAACAAGTGCCAGAATTAACACGACTTGCACATACACTGATGCACGTTCCACGCCTACACTGGATCATAGCTGATGACCAGCCGGGCTGCTCGGATATAGTATATGATATACTAAGGTAAGATTGATAGAATTTTCTCTATGAAGGCGCTAACGATGGACTATTTGAACCGACGATGGTACCTCGCAGACCGTACCGCAAGTGGATATCGCTGCCGGAGCTGATACATAGAACGTTATTTTTTGTTTATGCAAAACCTGAATATAGTTTGTTCAGAATAAGTAACTGAATCGATTCCAATCATTTTTACACCATGTTATTTTTTTACCAAATACATTTAGAAATTGTTGCAGAGTGGTAACCGAGCGGTTACGATATATTATAGTATTTGGGCATAGAATAAAGAGGGTGAGAGAGTCCCTCTTTATACTCTATATATGGGGCGCGCCACAGCTGACACTAGAGGGCAACGCCCCGCGCACGCCCTCCCGATCGGAGCTTTGACCATACTTTTGTTGGGACAACCAAGTAGAATAGCAAGCTCATTACTTTGCGGTTTTTTATTATATCTGTTTGAAATTTTGTACATAGATTCTTTACTTAAAAATACTGAACACGTGTTTCGGGTTTCGCATAAACAAAAAATAATGTTGTTTCACACATTCAGTGCCACCGACTCGCCCGGAGATTTTACTTGGACTCTCCGGGCGAGTCGGTGGCACTGAAGGTGATAAATGTCGTAGTAGTACGCTCAGATAAGAGTCCAGCGTCATACACTACAGCATGTTCTGTGTTTTACCCAATATCATTTTATTTGAGCTTGTGATCTTCCTGTTAGTCATGTAGGTTATATCGAAGCTAACTGATAAATTAGACGCTTAGTCATCCACCTGGCCATTGGAAGTAGTGCTCGTTTCGCGTCGCTATGTCGGCTCCCACGCGTTTGATCAAAATTGACTTCAAACCTAACTCATTTGGTCGGGGTGCCCTGGCTCGGTTACTTCGGCCAAATCGACCTGCACGTGATTCATTACACTCTAGACTCATCATCATCATCATCATCATAATTTCATCCGAATGACGTCCACTCCAGGAGGCCAGTGTCCAACACACTGGCCTCCTCCAAGGATCTCCACGACGACCGGTCGACCTTCATCAGGTCGTCGGTCCACCTTGTGGGGAAGCCACCCACGCTGCGTGTTCCGGTGCGTGTTCACCACTCGAGAACCCGTCGGCCCCGTCGGGCATCGGTCCTACGGGCAATGCCGAGCCCATTGCCAATTAAGTGTTGCAATTCTTCAGGCTATGTCGGTTACTGCGGATCTCCTCATTTCTGATTTAACTCTAAACTATAATTTATTAAATACTAGCTTTCCGCCCGCGGCTTCGCCCGCGTGGAGGTCGGTTATATCGCGCTTTTTAGATTTCCCTCGGGAACATCAAATTTTTCCGGGATAAAAAGTAGCCTATGTTTTTTCTCAGGGTCTAAAGATTGTCTGTGCCAAATTTCATCAAAATCGGTTGAGAGGTTTAAGCGGGAAAGCGTAACAGACAGACAGACAGACAGACAGACAGACAGACAGACAGAGTTACTTTCGCATTTATAATATTAGTATGGATTATTCTAGCCGTTAGTTGAACGGCCACTGAGTATTTAAAAGGCGACGCGATGAACTAAACGGTTAACTAAATCAGTTGGCTGCGACATATACGTTATAGACACCACTCGTTTAGTCTAATCTATTTGTTTCCACAGCGTTATGTACAGTATTCTGCCGTGGTGTAAAGCCGCTGACATACAAAATATATTTGTCCTTCAAAAATAAGCTGTCCGAGCAAATTACCAGCTGGGTGTCAGTTTCTCTCACTTTTACAATAAAAGTAATTTTAAATTATTACTGTAATAAGAAAAAACTATGAGCCTCCTTTCACCGGCTTCACAAGGTGCATACGTCATTTATTGGGCTTCATTTTTAACATGGTAAACTACTGCTTAACCGCGATCCCGTCCGGTGGTAAGCAGTGATGCAACTTTGATTATCTATAATCGTTCGACATCCACGTTAGAGCGTGGATGTCGAAATTATGTCATGAAAATTCTGCGCACACTCTCCAAACTGATTGTTTTAGAATACCGAGAGGCTGGCTCTACGCTTGTCCAGGCTTTGGAGACCGTTGTTAATTAAATCTGGGTCGCCAAATAATTTCTTCACACACTTTCAATCCAAAGTCAGGCTGCATTTTGCAGCACCAATCCAAAAGTAGCTGCAGTATACTCCACACATTGAGAAGCAATGATGGGCGAGCATTATGGGGGACTGTCTTTCGAAAAGTGCTGATTTTCAGCTAAATTTTAATAATAGACTAGAATTTGGTCCTATTATGTATTTATTTTTACTTTCTCGCGATCATGTGAACGCGAAATATCAGTCATCTGTACCCCTTGGTAGATTATTATTTAAATACTTTCTATTTTCCCGCTCAAGTAAACATATTCTGATTGATAAAAACAAATGATGAAACTGAATGAAAAATGTGAAAATGAATCCCCCGGCTTCAAACATCTGCGAGCGTCGAGCACGGCATGTGTCGCTCAGAAATGGTCCTTATCGACAGTAATTACATAATTATTAGTTATTAACTATAATCGGATCGATCGTGCGGGGGGCGCACGACCAGGCTTCATGGAGATCCTTGGTCCCCCAAGGATCTCCATGAAGCCTATGTCCAGAAGTGGACGTCTTTCGGCTGAAATGATGATGATGATGAGATTAATCGGAATTAGGTATGTGGGTCTACGAATCTCTCAAAAATCCCGCATTTTTTATCAAAATATAATTTAAATAATTATATTTTGATTCAGATAAAGTACAAAATGTTAAGTTTCTATAGAAAACTTTGAAAGACCGCCAAGACATAAACACACAAGTAGTTTGCTCATAACTAACATGCGTTCACCCTGCAACCTTCACCTCATTGCTCGACAGTATTTAGGTAATCGATTTAGCATTAGGTATATAACGTATAACAAAATATTCAAGTAGAAAATAAGGTGCGCCTTATTTTTAATAACGCAACATGACCTTGACCCAGTGATCAGAACTAATTAAAAAGTGACGCTAGAACTCTATAGAGCTATGACATTAAATAAATAATACCAAGTGGTGATAACAATACGACAATAAATTAAACATCGTGTACCTCAACACATTCTCAGTCTACCCATAAAAAATTATATAAATATATTCATTAGTTTAGTCACAGGAAATTATTTTTCACATTTTCTACATGATGTACATGTTCGTAAGGAAGTGCTTATAGGTTGATGACCGCCGCTTCCAGAGGTTATCAACCGTTCTTTTTTATGGGGCCGCAATCACATTTCGGTCTTGATGCGCCCTTGATGATCCTAGTTTTTGCTATCGCGCGATCATGCGATCGCATCATTTAACCGCATCGTTTAACCGCGCGTTCGCGCTCTATTTTCAGATGCTCTTGCTCTTAGTAAAGAAGAAAAAGATGATGCTCAACGAAATAGAAGGCGTGAGCGAAGCGAGTGTGAAAATTTTCAGTTATTGTACTAGTTATCAACCTATTCATTTAAAAGAAATTTACTAGTAAATAGGCAAAATTGTGGAGCAGCTAGTTTAGGCACTGGGCCAATCAAAAAGGCCGCGCGGGCCGCAGGTTGGGTAGCGCTGGCATAGGTACCTACATTACGCATGACGCGTTGCGAATTCGCTACTTGAAACGATAGCCAAGTTATCTTATATCAATTTGATTCAGCAGAAATTACACTTAAAATCTGAGCAATATGAGTCATAAAGCGTGTACGGAAATTTCTTTGCACTCATATTAATGTACAAATTGAATTGTGCGAAAGAGATAATTATAGTTTTGTTTATCACTTCGCTTAATTTTAATAGTTGTGTAGTGTTTTCTTTTATTTAAATAATAATGCCGCGTTATAATTACACAACTTCGGAGTATACGGACATGGTTTTAATCTCCGGAGCTTATACCAATGAGTTTTTTCTTATGGGGTCACATAAAAAATGAGGTGTACTCAACAGCTGTGGACAGTGTTGAAGTTTTAAAAGATAGAATTTTCCTATTTTTTCACAAATTAAAGCACAGGACTGCGAATGGGGACTTGTTGTCCAACGTGAGGCAAAACCTTGTTGCACGGTGCAGTTTGTGTATACAAATAAATGGTGGCCACATTAAAAGACATAAAGTTTACTGCAGTGACTTGCAAATCTACAAAGCCAGGTGATTTATCCATCAGCGATTAATAATTTGATTAATAAATAATACGTCCGGTGGAGTGAGATATCTGATTATTTGGTTACTACCTACCTTCATCTATGATTCAGTGTACCTAATTGTTTTTACTTTACATACTACTAGTAATAATGACGCCAAAAAAGCAAGACGCGACAATACCGCGCCGTCGTCGCTCTCACCGGGTCAGTGAACCAATATTGTAAAGGATGTTCTGTTTCGTTTTCAATTTTAAGCGATTTAGTTTGTTTGAAATTTAGTTTTTTTTTTTTTTTTGATGCTACGTTTTTTTCTGTGGTTTAGGATTATTCCTATAAACCAGCATTGTCCGTGTTTTCATTTATTGTCGTATTATCAGCACCACTCTGTATATGTGAAATGTCCAGGCTATTTAAAGTTTTTAGGTTTATGTCATTACAACTATGTTTAGAGGTGTTTGTTAGTGGTTTTGACCTCTGTTATCCTTATCACGTTATTAAATATAGTTTTCTATGCAATCTGGTCAGTGTCAGCTTGAAGTGTAAGTATTCAAGTGCGTGACTTGATAAAGGGAAGAATTTATAAAATGAGGAATGATTGTTTCTAAACAATCAAGCACGGTTGGCGCAGTGGTTAAGCCATTGATTACTGCGCTGCGTGTCGCGGGTTCGATTCGATCCCCGCACGGAACAAACATTTGTATGACATACAAGTAGTTGTTCCTGGTCTGGATGTTTGTGTATGTGAGTTTATATGTTTGTAAACGCACCCACAATACAGGTGAAATGGGGACTACGTTTTTTTTTAAAAAACCGCAAGATTTGCCTTGAGACCCTTCTTCCCAGCAAGAACACCGAGAAGTGGTGAATGGCAGGCGTTTTGGGAAACTGTCTTATTTTATTCTCACGTGCACAAAATGCAGATTCAAAGCGTAATTTTAATTAAAAGGTTTTAAGTAATTTTTTTGCCCCAAGCAGCTCTTCCCGATCGTTTCCGCTCTTACATAGTCATAGGGTTGTAGTGTCAATAATCAAATTATGATGTCATTTATTGTCACAGTTCAAACAAATAAACCTTATACCTGGGGGGTATAAAACAAATTGTAATAACAAACACGAAACATTTAATATATTGTGCACCCGAAGTGGTGACTTCATTAGTGTTCCAAAGCGTTATCATTTGACCTTTAATACTTTTGGTATTTTTGTAAAATTCTTTTTGACCTTTAATACTTTTGGTATTTTTGTAAAATTCTTTTTGTTTTATTCTTCTAATGTTTATTCTAAACATATGGTTATTTGTGAACAATAAATAAAATGAGGCAAACAGATTTCTTGAAGTTTTTGGAATGCTAGCAAACTTTTACCTGTATACAATATGACAATATGTAAAGAAAACCCTGTCCTATCCGTGAAGGTATTGTTAGGTATCGATAACTGATTCTACTAATGCCTACAAAGCCGGGACAAACTTAAAAAAGTCCCCCAAAAATAAATATTATTTCGAAAAAGCGAAGTAACTTAACACATGTGCGATAGGCAACACGGTAGGTATATATGCGCGGCTGAAGGGGGGCAGGGCATGCAGCACGTGGTTGCATCACTTATAATAATACTATCTAAAATAGTGTTACCACTTTTTAAAAAATAACAAAATTTTGGCGTAGTTGGAGTTAATTCGCGGAAAAAATATATTTCAAAATTCATTAGTATTGTTAATATGATGATTATGTAAAATGGCATATTTTATTTGTTCATGTGTTTACCTAACCTTTATTATCGTTTTGGGTCGGACGGGGTTTTCTTCACATATTGTATATGTATTATAGCCAATTAAATCTTATGCTTAGGAATAATAAAGCTGTTAAACCAAATTTATTTTAACCTACTTACGTGCCTATTTTATTAAAAAAAGTTATTCTTTAATTTTCATCCGATCTGGTAATCGTACTTCTTTTGAAACTGGACGTCTCAGTACCGCATACATACGTCATCCGAAAGAAGTCTCAAGTTAAATCTTACTAGCTGTACAACTCATATAAAGTTATATAACATTCCAGACGTTCAGGTCTACCCTACACTCACATATCAAGCCCAAAGCCATATGCCTACAAAGAAAGTAATTTCCCTCGAGGAGTGTCAAACAGACGTGCAGCACTGGCGTGGCTCAGAGAAAATGTTCATGAAGGAGTCTTATACTTTGGCGATGATGACAACACCGTGGACCTGCAACTCTTTGATGAAATAAGGAATACGAAGAAAGTGTCCATGTTCCCGGTTGGCCTCATCGGAAGCTATGGAGTGTCTACACCGATCGTCAAAGACGGAAAGGTATTCAAGTTCCATTTCAATTCTTTGTAAGCTGAGCTCTTTTGTATATTATAATATTGTTACGGGCTAGGGGTATTAAAATGCCGGCTAAAGGTTACGAAGTTTATTGACAACGATGGTACAGTCGATAATAGACAATGACAAGTAGAACTTAGCAGATGTCGCACTGAAGCCTTCCCTTATGTCTTCCTTTAAATGGCATTCATGGATGAATTCTCTTTTCTCGGTTCTTTTCTCGGTGGTAGGCCATAACATCGGCTGCCGGCAGAAGTTACCACCCACCAGACAAAGTCTTGCCGCCAAGCGATTCGTCGTGTTCCGGCATGATGTCTGGTGAAGCCGTACGGAGGACGTGTCTGAGCAGTTGTGTTGCGTTGTATGGCGGGTACGATGCGCCAAATGTTGTTGTGTCGGAAGTTTGGTCGTGATCAATCTCCCCCTCGCGCAGCATCGTTTGGTCGTGTTGGTCTTGGGTTTAACATTGCATCACCTCGCTCAACTGCCGTCATCCTTCTTATTCCTAAGGCTTAATAAACTAGTGCGCTTTACCATCAACGATTGCATCACTGCTTACCATCAGGCGGGATTGCAGTCAAGCACTAGTTTATAATTATTATTATTATTAAAAAAAAAATGAAGAACTTCTAAGGCCACCGTGTATTGGTGGTATAACGAATTTAAGCGCGGTCGACTAACTTTGGTGTATGAAGAAGGAAGTGGTCGCCCTTTGACGGCTGTTAGAGAAGAAAATGTTCTAGCAGTGAAAAGTTTGATACAAGACAATAGATGAATTACATACCAAGAAATTCAGCATAAACTGCAGATTCCCGCAGGAAGCCTTCACGAGATTCTACACGTGCATTTTCGGTTGCGGAGCATAGATGCGCTGGGTGCCGCATAATCTCACCGACGCTCAAAGGCAGGCAGGAAATGGCGCCATGATATGATAGACAAATTTGAAGCAGGCTTGTGTCGGCGTGCTTACGACATCTTTGTAGGTGATGAATCTTGGGTTTATCAATACGATCCAGAAACGAAGCGCCAGTCGACGGTTTGAGTGTTTCAAAACGAATCAACGCCTGCCAAAGTGAAGCGATCTAGAAGCGGGGGTAAGGTTTTGCTCGCGAGCTTGGTCAGTTTGACTGGATACTTGGTGTCAATTCGTTTACGAAACCAAAGAAGCATTAACGCTGAATGATATACTACCAGAAGACTGATACTGACAGAAGTTTTCTCTGTATTGAGCAACAAGCGGCCAAACACAAGGCTCCGCGGGTTACTGCTTCACCACGGCAATGCGGCCCGCCCATACCGCAATCAAAACGAGGGACTTCCTGGATCTGACCTAGCACCGTGTGGCTTCTCCTTATTCCCAAAAATAAAAGATACAATTTTCAAAACAGTGAAACAGTGAGTGGGTTCGAAACAGTGAAACAGTGAGTGTGTTCGAAACAGTGAGTGAGTTCGAAACAGTGTTTCGATAACCGTTACAGACGCATGAAACTTTGTATAGAGGCTGGTGGAAACTACTTTGAAAAGATGTAATAAAAAATGTACCTATAGAACATTTGTTTTTTATTATCGCAAAACTTTCCGAATGTTCCACGTACATAAATCTGTTATATTTTTCACAAAATGCTTATTAAACACGATCATACATAGTGTTACGGGCTAGGGGTACTTAAACGCCGGTTAAGGATTACGAAGTTTATTGACGACGAAGGTACAGTCGATTGTAGGCAATGACAAGTAGAATGTAGCTTATGTCACACCGAAGTCTTCCCTTATGTCCACGAAGTCCGTGTTGTAAACACACAATGACGCTATAGATGTTACCTCACGTAGTACTCGAAGTTCTCGTTATAATTGTCGCAGTAGGTTTTCTTTAAGATCGCTTCTTAACTGTCGCTGTTTTCGTATCGCTAGTCGAGTGTAGACTGACTGTGCGCCGGCGTCGCGCCGCCTATATATAGGCCAGCTGATCGAACATTCCGGAATCCTCTAGACGTAATAATAATACTGCATAACTTCGAGGTCACCGGCCATGTAAGTACCTACGGTAGTTCCCGGAAACGGGTTTCTGGAAATTTCGATGTCGACACTTTGTTGACAAAACTGTTGAGACCTGTACCATTCGATAGGCCGTCCTAAGTCTAGCAATGCGTTTTATTATTATGCCTCGAAAATATCTAGATCTGCGGAAATAGGACTTAAAAGTGACACACTGCTTGTCACGCGATATTGAACCTTATGCCATCGACATAAGGTCCATTCGTAACATTGCCCCCTTCTTAGTCATGCTCGTCCCGAGCATGATTTGATCCATAATAGCGAGCTAGGCGGTCAACGTGTACGACCTTCAGCTTCCCTCTAGGTCCTTTCTTAATCCGGCAGGTGACATCGTTTATTCTGGTTACTATCGTGTACGGACCCTCCCATTTGGCTTGGAACTTTGGACTCTTTCCTTTCCTTCTAATGGGATTATGTAACCATACTAAAGTTCCCTCTTCAAATCCGGGCACGTTAGCTTTGCGGTCGTATCGGATCTTCATCTTCTCACTGGTTTTCAGACCATTCTCTCTCACTAGCTCATGTATTCCATCTAATTTACGCCGCAGGTCGGCCACATAGTCGACGGCTAGGATAGGAGTATCGGGAGGTGTTCCGGTTAGTGCATCTATGGGTAGTCTAATTTCTCGGCCGAAGTTGACTTTCGCCGGTGTGCAATTTGTGCTGTCATGTGTTGCTGAGCGGTATGACATTAAAAAGAGTGGAATGTATTGGTCCCAATCCCTTTGATGTTCTTCCACTACTTTGGCCAAATGATTCTCCAACGTCTGATTGAATCTTTCGACCATTCCATCTGACTGTGGGTGATACGGTGTTGTACGAGTCTTATGTATCCCGAGTAGTTGGCAAACCTCTTGAAATAGTGAAGACTCGAAGTTTCTACCCTGGTCAGAGTGTAACTCCAAAGGGATGCCAAATCGACAGAACACCTCGTGAACTAACTTTTTGGCGACTGTATGAGCTTCTTGGTTGGGTACTGCAAAAGCTTCTGGCCATTTGCTGAAATAGTCTTGCATGACGATGATATACCTATTCCCTTCTTCAGTAACAGGGAATGGCCCAGCTATATCGACAGCAACTCTTTCCCATGGTGCACCAACATTGTACACTTTCAGCCGACCTCTGGCTCTCGTTTGCGGTCCCTTTACTGAGGAGCAAGCTACACATTTTCTACACCAGTCCTCAACGTCCTCGCGACAATGCACCCAATAGAATCTTTTTCTCACCTTCTCCAGGGTTTTCTTTACTCCTAGATGTCCTCCGGATACTCCGTCGTGCACATGTCTTAGCACTGACTCGATTTTATCGCAGGGGACAACTATCTGTAAGGTGACCTCCTGTCCACTGGGTGATTCCCATTTCCTCTTGAGAACTCCATTATCAATTATCAGGCTGTCCCATTGAGCCCAGTAACTTTTTGCTGTTGGGCTAAGCGCTGATATTTCACTCCCAGTGGGTCTTTGGCCACGTTCCTTCCATTCAATTACTGTCTTCAAGTCACTATCTTCCTTCTGTGCATCTTCCAATGATTGATTATCCCAGTCTTCATCCAAAGCGTTCACCTGGATAATCCGTACGTTCTCTTTCTTTTCCTGTTTGTCACAATGTCGGCCCTCACTTCCTGAAGTAACCTGGCGACGGCGGTCCTTTTGTCTTGCCTTTTTCTCGAGGCGCTTCTTCTTACGCGCCTCGTCCTCGACTTCCTTGTCCCGCCGTGCGTCTGCGGCACTCCACGACCTTCCGCGCAACCGCTCGCGCTCGTGTTCTCGGTTGCCGGGACGTTCGCGTTCCCGGTCTCGGTCTCGCTCCAGGTCCTTGACGCGTTCCCGCTCTCGTTCAGCGGGTCGCTCGCGGTGCCCGCTCCGGGCGCTCCGCTCACGCCACTCGACTCGCTCGCACGGGCGCTCGGGCTGGACCTTCGCATCGCGCTTGCGCCACGCCATCACCGGGACCTCCTCACGTGACCAAGAAGTTCTTCTTCCCTTGGCCTTCCTGGGACAATCAATTCGAATGTGCCCCTTTTTGCCACACTCATAGCAAGTTGGTCCTCGTCGGGCTTTTATTTGTGCGGTCACTTCTCGAATACGGTCGTGTTGTGGGCCATCTTGACGTACTGCTTCCACCTCCAGAGCATGCGTCAAAGCTGCCTTCAGGGTCTGATGGTGACCCAGACGTACAGCAGCCCTGACTTCTGCATCTCGAATCCCATCAGTAAAGAATCGTAGAGTAGTAGCGCCAATCAATCCCGGTGTTGATGCATACGCCTTCCGAACCATACGTTCAATTTCCGTGGCCCATTGTTGCAAACCCTCGCTGCTCTTCTGTGTGCGTTCGCGGAGTTGAGCCCTGTAGACGTGTTCCAGGTGTTTCTCTCCATATCTAGTCTCCAACGCTTCTAACAGACAGGCTAGGGTATTGCAATCGCCGGAAATATTCTCGAGGATTCGTACGGCATCACCACGCAACGCAAGCATAAGGGCTGTTAGAGCTTGATCGTCGTCCCAATTGTTGCCTTTTGCGACCTTTTCAAACTGTAGACGGAAGGCCACCCATGACGTTGTTCCGTCAAAATGAGGTACCTTGAAAGTCGGCAAAGCACTGGGTACCGGTACCACCCCTTTAATAACTCCTTTTTGTACCTTCTCATGCAAAAATTCTACTTCCTTCCCAAACTCCATGATGGTATTGTCTAATTTATCGAAACGCGCATCATATTTGTCTATACGAGCGTCTTGCTGGTCTATGCGCGTATCTTGCTGGTCCATACGGGCATCTTGATGAGCTGTTTTTATTCTGAGTTCATTGACTTCTTCTTTGGTTTTTTCCCATTTTTCATTTAATTCTAATACCAGTTGCTGGGATTTTGCCTGGGATTCTGCCGCGCTTTTAATTATTTGTGCCTGAATTTCTGCCTGGGATTTTGCCTGTGATTCTGCTACACTTTTAATCTGTGCCTGGGTTGCTGCTTGGGATTTTGCCTGTGATTCTGCTACTATGCCTTTTATTTGCGCCTGGGATTCTGCTATACTCAGCTTTATTTGCGCCGTCAAGTGAGCCAGTAACACCGATAAATCGAATCCGCTGCTTCCGGGAATAGTGCTGGTACTAGGCGCACTCACATTCGTCGGTGTTACGACGGCCGCATCTTCTACGGGTGCAGGGACACCAAGCGATTCTTCCTCTTGACGCGCCAAATCCATCGCTGCTTGTCGTCGCGTGCGAACTCTTTCGTCTTCCCTTGGCGTGACCGGCATGCCGCTTCTGACACCAATTGTTACGGGCTAGGGGTACTTAAACGCCGGTTAAGGATTACGAAGTTTATTGACGACGAAGGTACAGTCGATTGTAGGCAATGACAAGTAGAATGTAGCTTATGTCACACCGAAGTCTTCCCTTATGTCCACGAAGTCCGTGTTGTAAACACACAATGACGCTATAGATGTTACCTCACGTAGTACTCGAAGTTCTCGTTATAATTGTCGCAGTAGGTTTTCTTTAAGATCGCTTCTTAACTGTCGCTGTTTTCGTATCGCTAGTCGAGTGTAGACTGACTGTGCGCCGGCGTCGCGCCGCCTATATATAGGCCAGCTGATCGAACATTCCGGAATCCTCTAGACGTAATAATAATACTGCATAACTTCGAGGTCACCGGCCATGTAAGTACCTACGGTAATTCCCGGAAACGGGTTTCTGGAAATTTCGATGTCGACACTTTGTTGACAAAACTGTTGAGACCTGTACCATTCGATAGGCCGTCCTAAGTCTAGCAATGCGTTTTATTATTATGCCTCGAAAATATCTAGATCTGCGGAAATAGGACTTAAAAGTGACACACTGCTTGTCACGCGATATTGAACCTTATGCCATCGACATAAGGTCCATTCGTAACAATAGCTTTCTCAAATATTTTTGAAGCTATTGGTAGGAGAGCAATGGGGCGGTAGTGTTTGGGTCAGTTTTTATATTTGTTTTGTGGATTGGTTATATAAACGCTTTTTTTTTTAATAAATCGGGAAGAGCTCCTTCAAAAGATTAATTAAGTAGTATGTGAAATGGCGAAGTTAATTCGTCAGCGCATTTTGTCAGGGATGTCCGTTTGGTTTGTTCCCGATCATTTTGTGCTGGGTCTACCAATAGAAGCGAAGAAACTATTAAATGTGTGTGCATTCCCTGATAGTCATTCTGAAATTACCTTAATTTACCGAAAGGCATTTCAGTTAATATTGGTTCGATTGGAATTTACACCCATGTTTGCTTCTAAGAAGGAAAACCCAATAACTAATACCATTTCTTGTTATTCCAGGTGGTGGCATTCTTCGACTCCTGGCCGGGCTCTCGAACATTCCCCGTGGACATGGCTGGCTTCGCCGTCAACATTGAGTTCTTGAAGCCTTCCGCCTCCATGCCGTACATTGCAGGACACGAAGAAGACAGGTTTCTAGTTAGCTTAGGATTAAAACTAGACGAAATAGAACCTCTTGCTGCCAATTGCTCAAAAGTGCTAGTCTGGCATACGAAAACTGCGAAATACAAGAAGCCATTTCTGAAAATTAATCTAGAGAAATATGATAAGTCGTCTAAATATGACAACTTTGTCAGTTTACTTAAAGAAACCTCTCGGTTAGGCATGGCGTACCTCAGCTCAAATAATGGAAGTAAGACTTACGTAATACGGAATCGTAAGCAATATGAAACATCAGGTGGTCTCCTGTAAGTACTTATCATGAGGCAAATCTCTTTAAATTAGGTTTACTTATCCCCAACATCGTACATACGAATTTCTTTTTAATGTAATTTTTTGTTGACTTCTTATTTGAAATCTATTACAAAGTCTATTGAAAATCAAACTGTCTCATGGACAAACCTTGGAGTTTTACGACGTGCAAATGATATTGCACCTTAGGTAACATAGTAATAGCACCACTATTCGTGATTTTAATTGATAAAAAAGAATCTACCGTAGCAGTTTAGAAAACGAGTTAGTAATAATTTGTAATTGTTCAAGATAAATTGTTATTTATATTTTATCATATTCAAACAAGAAACGATTGTTAGCAATCCTTAACTGAACATCCAGTTATATTAAAATTGTATATAAGTACATGCTCAATTTGTTGTACCTAATTAGTTATTTATTTTCTTCTCGATTATTGAGAAATGAACAGTTCAATGAAATTGTATTGGTTTCGTTTTTGCCACGGATATTTTTCAGAACTCCAAAATGTTTTTTTTTTTTTTAAATTGATATCGTTAATTTCGAATAGTACTGACATCGGTAAGGAAAGTGACAATTCTAGTACTATATCAGGATCTTATTTGCACTGTGTCATAGACCACAGACTGCAGAGGGCTCGACGTTATTTTTATTTAATAATTACGTTAGATGTCAAAGACAGACGGACACCATGGTCAATCCATGGCGTCCATATTGGTTGGCCAAAACCATAGTGTTGCCATACTATCGGTCTTATACTTATTTCTTTTTATACGAATACTTATACGTACCGATATACGTAAAAAAAAGTGGTTCAGTGTGAGCCGGATACGCACACGGAGGGCAATCATAAGGCAATAAATGCTGAATGAATCAAGTTTCTTCTATGAAGAACTTTAATTTTCTTTATTTTATAATAAAATGGATGTTGATGGATTGTTGTGGATATTGGATGTCTGGTGAAGCCGTACGGAGGACGGGTTTGAGCAGTTGTGTTGCGATGTGTGCCGGGTACGATGTGCCTAATGTTATTGTGTCGGGAGTTTGGTCGGAGCGTCTCCAGATCAATCACCCTCTGGGCCAGCATCGTTGGTAGTGGTGTTGGGTTAAACATTGCATCACCTGGCTCAACTGCCGTCTTCCTTCCTATTCACTCAGTTTTTTTGAGTGAATAGGCTTAATAAGCTAGTGCGCTTTACCATCAACGATTGCATCACTGCTTACCATCAGGCGGGATTGCAGTCAAACACTAGTTTATAACTAATAATAGAATAGGTAATGGCGCCGATTCTGTTATTTACAAACTAAACTAATTTAAATTAAGTTAAGTGCTTTCCGACGCACAGAGGGTTATCGACATTGATATAATATTAAACAGATATGATATGCTCTAACAAATTAACCAAAATAAATGTGCCGATCGGAGCAGCAGCACACACATGCAATTTTTTTATTCTGCGTACATTTCACACGTTGGCACAGTGTGAGTGAGATGGGGCGCAATCTAAAGCATAGAGAAGAAAAAGATGGCTAGTGTTTGTCGTTTGCGCTTAAATAGAATCAACGAAAACCAAAGCGAATTGCTGGACTTACCTCCTTTTGTACGCTTCATTTTCAGTGCGCTAGTGACGTATCTACCTTAGTTTAATATTATATCAATGGTTATCGATATGTAGTTTTAGCTGATCGATCAACCTGCAGTGTAATTACGTAACACACTATCAGTGGCAATGGGTTTTATTCTGAAAGTTCTCCAAAATTCATTGCGTTATTTACGTTGTTGAGCAGACATATTTTCGAGCAATGAATTAGCAATAAGCTTCGAATTGATTCCCACTGATAGCAATAGTGTGTACAGCTGTTCGGATATTATTTAATCACGGTCCTCTCGTATAGATTGCGATGTTGATATTTCAACGCAAATTTTCACATTGCCGACATAGCTCTTCGAGTCGCTAAAATTAAGTGGCAGTGGGCAGGGCACATTGCTCGTAGAACCGATGGCTGATGGCTGCCCCATCTGAAGTCTCATAGTATTTACTAATTAGTCAAAACAAGGCCTAAACATTTTGTTTGGATAGAAGAGTCCGTTCTTGAGTTATAAAATTACAAAGAAAATGGCATTGATTTATATACAATGTGGCGACCCAATGGTGACATTAAATTAACACACATTTACTTTGTTACATTTTGGCTTCATGAACAGATTTTATTTTCATAAAATGTTATTATTAACGAAGTTACTTAAATTTTTAGAAACTACCATTTAACTACCATTTAGAGCAACCTGTATTTAGAGAACTGTCGCGCAGCGGTCATTTGCCGGGGTCATGGATCATATCACATTTCATCAATGAAATTAAAATGAATACATTCATGCAGAAAAGAGAAAGCAGATATTCTCTTTGTCGGCGGCGATCGGCGCAAGCGACTTGCGACCCACCTCCCCTCGACCCTACCGCGCCTCCGCAAATTATTAAATATTTATTTTTTGTTCCTTAGTGAGCTAGACGAACCCGTGTCCTTGAGACGCTATTACCGGCTGTGTGCATATCTTCGTCGAATACAATTTCTGTGAATGTTTTTGTGGAAAAGACGCTTACCCAATCATTTTATTAATTATTTTTTGTGTAATTAGGATAGTAATTAGATTATGGTGCCGCGATAAAGACGTTTTGTTTTATTTTGGTTTAGTTATTTATTAGTGCTTGTGTTTTAAGTTCATTTAAGTTTTGAAAAGTACATTCTCTGTTGTCGCGTGATAAATTAGAGTGGAATATTGTCAGTGGTTACTGCGTAAAGTTGAAGATGACTTTCTTTCCTCAATTTGTTGTACTGACGAAAGCACGTTTACCAGACACGGCATGTGAAACCAGCACAATCTGCACCATTGGGCACCCAAAAGCCAAAACCCGCGCGTTTGGCGGGAGTCAGCCCATCAGTACAGATTTTCAGTAAATGTTTGGGCAGCTGTTCACGGTGATATCATCATCGGACCCGCGTTCATTGATGGGACTTTGAACGGGGAAAGGTTTGTTAATTTATTAAATGATACGGTGTCAGAATACACCAACAACATAAACGTAAATACCAACGAATGTGATATCAATTAGATGGCGCGCCAGCCCACTCCATAACAGCAGCCAGGCAGTGGCTAATTAACACGTTTGGCGCCCAATGGATCGGCAGATTCGGACCTCGTAGGTGGTCAGCAAGATCACCAGACCTCACGCCACTCGATTTTTTTTTGTGGGGTGCGTCAAAGACCATGTTTACGCGGAGAAGGTGGATTCGGTTTACCATTTACGCCATCGAATAACAAACGCGTTTGAAAAAGTGAGGGAAATGGCTTTACGTGATAATTTATTATCAAACATGCGGGAAACCATGAAACGTCGTTTAGCTCTCTGTGTCCGCCAACAAGAAAATTTAAAATAAAAGTAGTGACTAGTGATGAACTGATGATAGTTACTTATAAGTAATAATAACAGTTAAGTGAGATATGATTAGTGTTTCTGTTTGACTATAATTAACTCCGCTGTAGGTACCATTAGTGCAAAGATCGCGCGCGCTGCCGGATTCATTGATAAAAACAGTCAAAGAATCATATTACTGATTACGAATACATAGGTACGGTCGACAGCTGAGCAGGTCAAGCTACCCGAAACTATCAGATATTCCCAATCAACCTTGAGCCTTAATGCTTTAACGATAAAGTTGAAAATCGGATAAAGAAATCTCACAGATTGTAAACTTAGCTTGGTGTGCTGTCGTCTGTATGATTTACGCTTGTGTGCCAGCCCGCTAACAAGTTCGGTAGGTACGCGAAGGGGCGTGTTCAGCTCCGAGCACCTCCGAGGTAGATAAGTAATTGCATGAATGAATTTTTGCAAGGGTGATTCCAATTTTGGTTACTTTTATATTATTTATTTTGTTTGAAAAAATTTTTTTTTTCTTTTTTCGAGATATTTTAAAATATCAAATGTCATATGATTAATGGGCACTAGCACTACTCGTGTGTTAATTTAATGTCACCATTATGGCGCCACGCTGTATATATTGTATATATACAGCGTGTAACAAAAAGGGTATATACATCAAGAACCCCTGAAGATTATAGGTGGTATAGAAACTCTACACAAAGTTTCAGCTCAAAATAAATTACTCGAAGAATTGATACCAAATTCTTGGTATCCTTGGTATCGCATGATTCTTGAATTCAAATATTAACAAACGTGTAACAACACTACGGAGGGTCAACAACATTCCAAGTCACTTGCTAATATTACAAAACATTTCTTCTGTAATTCTGATCGCCTAGTACCTGTCTGCCTACATATTGTTGAAACGCGCGGCTGCGACGCGCGCGTCCATGAGATGCTGACAATGGCCCGCCCGGTAATTTGTACCTACCTGCCTACTTAAATTTTGCCTCAAAAATAGCTAAACATAGTCCGAACAATCAGCAAAATAAATATGAAAATTAAAAATAATAATTTAATTAACTTACATTTTTTAGAGATGTGGTTCGATGTGACGCCCTTGGTACTGTACACACAAGGTCGCTCGTTTGTGTATCGACACCTGGACATTCCGTAGCATGTCTGGTGTCACTGTCCTGAAAGCGGCTTCGATTCGCTCTCTCATTTGCTCTGCTGTGTCACACGGCATTGCATACACTGTGTTTTTAATATACCCCCACAAAAAGAAGTCTAATGGAGTTAGGTCTGGAGATCGCGGTGGCCAAGGTACATGTCTGCTACCGCGCCCAATCCACTGACGAAAACGCATATTTAGATGCTCCCTAACATCACGTGCATAGTGTGCTGGAGCGCCATCGTGTTGGAAGATTAAATTGTTGCCCATCACGAGATTAGCGTAACTTAAAATTGATAGGCTTTCTGTGAGAGCATCGTCCAATTCGTTGGTTAAAAAATTTAAATAATTTTGACCGTTTAGGCGGTGCGGCAAAAAAATTGGTCCTACGACAATTTCTCCCGCAATACCAGCCCACACGTTTAGTCGCCATTGGTGTTGAAACGACGATTCCGTAGAAGCATGCGGGTTAGCGTGAGACCAAACATGGTCATTATGTATGTTGCTTATCCCAGCTCTTGTGAATGACGCTTCATCTGTCCACAGTACTCTTGAGCCAAAATCTGGCGAAGCTGCTACCTGACCGCAGTACCACTCGCAGAAGGTCACGCGAGGCAAAAAATCTGCAGGTGTCAGTTCCTGGGTGCGACGGAAGTGGTATGGGTGCTGACCGTCATTGTTCAACACTCGCCATACTTGCATATGGTTAGATGCACCCAGCGCTAATGCAGCTCGCCGAGTACTAGTACGTGGGTTATTTTCGAAATGTTCGAGTACGGCTTCCTCTAAATCTGGATCGGTAGTGTTCGGGCGACCCCCTAATCCAGGAGCGTGAAAAGAACCAGTTTGGTGCAGACGATGTACCATTCTATGGAAACACGCCACCGAAGGGAGCTGTCGACGCTCACCTTCTGCCCTACCATCGATAAATCGCTGACGATAAAGTTCGCGAGCAGCACGCAGATTACCATCCTCTTGTCCGACACACAAGATCATCTCAAAATATTCAGTATTGCTAAGGGCCATGATTGTACACACGTCACAAGTTCACAACACAAAAATCGCGAAACGCGCATGCGACCGTAAAGTTCGAATCTTAGATCTGTACTGAACTAATAGGAATTATGAAAAATTGAACTTTATTTATTTAGGTACTTAATTTCTGTTTCGGCGTTTTAAAATATTTCGCCAAAGATAGTAGACAAATGGAACAAAACATTGTCATCTCTCTTAAAATATTCACGCAGATGGCGCGTGCGACCGAGACACAATATTTTATCATGTTCAACATGATTGCTTTCGGCGCGTTCTAAAGTCACTCACACAACAATAATATATGTGTGGAATAACGGATAAAAATAACGGAAATATTGTCATCTCTCTCACAAAATGCACGCCGTCGGCGTACGCGACTGAGAGATAATATTTTATCGTATTCAATTTCATATGTTTGAGCTAGGACATTCAATTAGGGTTCTGTGATTGCGGAACCGCTGTTTAATTTAGCGATAACAATCCTCGTATCTGTTGCACTCCTAGTACATTTGCGTATTTTTTATTTATTTTGAAAAGGTAAATTAAGACTGTACTGTACTCTATCTATCTACTGCTGAGTTTTAAGCTATTATTTTTGCAAAAGGCAAAATCTTTTATATCGCAGAAGTGAATACGCAAAGACTAACTAAAATTTAATTTATCTACGGAACTCATGGGGTGTTTTTGTACTAGGACACACATGAGTTGTTTAGAAATGATATTTTGGGTTCATTTGAACAGATATGAAATCCTTTTTCGTAGTCTCTTTCGCACGTTCATCTAAGTAATTAATTTTTCATAAACTAAGTACCTACCTATGTATGGCAAATGGCAACCGACATGAAAAGAATTAGTTACGTAAGGAAATTTATAGGAATGTAGTTAATAGATTGGGTATTATTTAGTGTGTTGTAGTTACCAACTCGATTCTCAAAAACTACTGAACTGATTTGGATACAATTTGGCAAAGATATGGTTTATAACCAGGATTAACATAAAGGACACTTTTTATCTCGATATTCCCAGGGGATCGAAACTTACGCGGGTGAATCCGCAGGGAGCAGCTAGTATTTAAATGCGAAAATTTGTAAGAATGTATGTATGGATACATCCATCCATTCATCCAAACATTTTTACAAACTTTCGCATTTTATTAGTAGGAAGTAGGATTGAGTAGCTACTGAGTGAATTGCAGGTAGTTGACTGCACGATTGACGTAGTGGTTAAGCGATTGACTGTTGCACAGCGTGTCGCGGGTTCGATTCCCGCGCGGAACAAATATTTGTATGACCTACAAGTAGTTGTTCCAGCTTTGGGTGTTTGTGTGTGTATCCTCCGTGCTTCGGAAAACACGTTAGTTAAGCCGTTAGTCCCGGCTGTCATTCGTAGATCTGTGAGACAACCAGTCTTACCAAGGGATATCGTATTACCCAGTAACTGGATTGTGGAGGTTAGATGGCACTCGCTCCATGTAAAATACTGGTATTCAGCCGAACCCGGTTGGACTGGAGGCGGATCCCGGGCTCCAAAGCGAAAGCCGCGGATACAACCGGGAAATGCGCTTTAGATGAGAGAGAGTTACCAACTCGGTTCTATCGATTTGTTAGATAAGTTTACTCATTTATAAAATAAATTGCGTTTTTTTATTGTTTTACGTAGGTGACTAAAGCCGCTAGACGTTTTTCGATTTCCAGCGCACGCACTCGCCCTATTTTATGACTTGGTTTGTTGTTCACAAACATAAAGTTAGCTTTTGTAGAAAAAACTTATTTGTACGTAAAATTATTTTTCCGAAAAAAAAAATGTTAAGAAAAATAAACATCCGGAACCCTTTATCCACTGTTTGAAGAAATACCAGGGTAAGCAAGTAAGTAAGAGGTTTGTTTTTATTGATGAACTGTTCAATGACCCCGATCAGCTGGCTTTTTGCTAGTGTTGTATTGATTTCAGTTTGAAACTGCGGTTTCTGGTATCATATGTATTGGAATAATTCATAACTTCCTACCATGTAAACATAAGGTTAGAGAACCCTTCCCGTATCGTTTCTTATCTTATCAAGAGGCCGTCCACTTGGTATGTATATACCCTTTTTGTTACACGTTGTATACAACTTGTAACAAAAAGGGTATTTACATACCAAGGGTATGGCATCTTTAGATGATATCAAACGATATCGGAAGGGTTTCAACTCAAAATAAAATACACAAAAAGTTGGTACCAAATTATCGGTTTCGTGTGTTTCTTAAAATAAAATCATAACAAACGTGGCAGCACACTACATACGTTAATAACTTCTCGTTACCCGTCACGTTACTTGCCAAAATCCGATAAATGCCTTTAATATCTCTGTGCGACTAGTATGATATAAGCCTATCACAGGCGGTGTTTTTCCTCATAACTTCCTAACATAAAAAGATAGGATTAAAAAACCCTTCCAATATCGTTTGATATCATGTAAAGATGCCATGCCTTTGTTATGTATACACCCTTTATGTTAGACGTTGTATATATTATAGGCCTTACATACATTAATTAAACAGAAAAATGGGCTCAATTAGAGGTCTTTATACTATTTATTTATTTAAAACACCCTTACAAATCCTGAAACGTAGTAAATATTATTCTCTTCTGTATTCTCAACTGCTACGGTATGTGAACGAAAAAAGCATTGAACATATTGGATATTGGTGCAATAGGGACAAAATTTTAGTTGATCTCATGATGATAGATGATGAATTGATGACGACATATAGTACGACTTTTAGGGCCTCGTAAAATTTACAGAAATTTTGTTTTGCAATTCAGAAGTTGTAAATCTCAAGGTAATTTATATAATGTTTCTGTATGTTCGAAAACTATCTGATGGACATGCAAACAAATTAATAATAAAACGTACATATTAATATTATTTGCAGTACCACATAAATAACTATAAATATACAGTATGCAATAAAAACCCTGTTGTTCCTTTCAGGGACATATACACTATACAGTTACCTACAAGCACATCATTAAAAACAGTAATCATTGTCTAGTCGAGGGGTCAAACTCAAATAACTATTAAAATCGACACATTCGAAAAAATATTAAGAATATCTCGACGGGTCCCAAGAACAAAGTCCTATCTTCAATATTGTCTAGTTGCAGTGCGAAGCAATAAAGTTATGCAAATCTATTAAAATGCAAAAAAAAAAAAGAAAATTAATGGAAAGTTTTGGTAAAAGGTATTATCTTTAACCATAATTTTCTATTAATTTAATTTATTTTTTGCATCTTAATAGATTCGCGTAACTTTATTGGTTCGCACTGCAACTAGACAATTTTGTAGATAGGACTCAGATTCTGAGTTTGAAAGTTAAAGAGATTGCCAGGAACGTTCTACTTATGTCTAGTTTGTTCATACAGAATGCAGAGGTAAGAAATCAGTTACAGGTTACAAATATTAATAATGAAATATTTATTTTTGTTGAACAATTTTTAAAAATGACTTGATTTATTCTTATAACGTAGGCAGAAGGAACAACAGGGTTTTTGTTACATATTGTATAATAGGTAGCTTATGATATCATCAAGTGTAGAGAAATATTTTAAGTAGGTACAGATGATTGTGTTACTAATTTGTTTTAGAGTGATTGGGCAAGAGTTTAACTTTAACAGTGTTTGTTTGCACTTTCATCAAATATTTCGGCAACCGACTTTAATTTGAGTCACCAAGAAACATAGAGATTAAAAATAATTCTCTTTATTGTTAGGTTCTGTTGAAAACTAGCGTCAAGTCTACTTATCTGGCATTTTTTTCTGTACTGAGCCTTTTTGGGCTTAGTTAAGACACACTTTCCTGTTACACTTTTTATTCGTTTGTTGTTTGCATCCTGGTGTATTATGTGTCTTTTAGTCGGAAAGAAATGTATTTTTCTTCTTGTATCTTAGTTACTAGTCTCAATCTCGATAAGTAGCTTATGTGTGGACAATTGTATGTTCCATTACTGTAATCTGACAAAGACACTACACTTATCTTATTGACATATTTAAATGGGAATGTAAATACAATGGACCCGCGGTAGTCCGACAATCATTTTGCAGGGCAGTGTCGGACTATCGGATTTGTCGGATTATAGAGTACTGCTTAAGACCCCTTATAGTCCGATTTTTTTTTACAAAAGTGTACCTTGTAATCCTACAAATTATAGATCCAATGATGATTCTTTATATTGTATACATACAGTATGTTAAATAACAGAGAGCGTTCCTTTAAACTCGTTAATATATATCATTAATAGATTAAAATAAAAATATCAGCATAGAAAAATAAGCATAAAAAAATCCGAATAAAAAAAAAATCTAATTGGAAATAAATTTGAAACCTCCTGTTTTAAATCAAAATAGTAGTCGTCATGTATAAATAAATTGCGACGTAGCCGTCTTTCATGATCGCGTGTACAGTGTGTTTCTTTTACATGTCAATTTAAAATTTTTATTGAATATTTTCTTATTGGAAAAAATTTTAAAACATTTTGTTTTCGAATGGAAATATTTTTTTTCAGCATGTATGTATGCTATACTATTTCGGGTTAACGGGAACGCCCTCTGTTAGTTAACATACTCTATAATGTACTCTGAAGTACAAATTATACTTCATTATACATATATGTCAAATTTTGTGAATTAAACAACACAATAGAGAGCTTAGCTAGCTCTAGCCATCCCTTGCTAGCCACAAAATCATCTTTTTTTGTTATAGCTCTCATTGCCAACATGGGTCCCGAAAGGGGCGCATGCCTATTTATTTCCTGAAGAAAACACATAAAGCTTCTTCCACTTCTGGATGTTCAGCTTTTTTGAGTGTCTGTCTCTTTCCTGGCCCACAGTCAGTAGTTGACACAAACTGTTTAATCTTCTTGTGGCTTTTTTTAATGTCATAAATTGTATTTCGGCCTACCCCGTATTCACTTGCTAAACTACTGAAAGATTCATTACGATTTAAGCGGTCTAAAATATCACATTTTTCTTTAATTGACAGTGTTTTGTGCTTTCGCTTTTGAGCTTGTGACGACATTACTAGGTACCTATATCTACGTAATTAATACACAATGAATAAACAGTAAACCATGAACACAGGCTAGGCGCACGCACCACTGAGGAGTGGTGCGTGGGTGCATCGGCTGTAGTCAAATTCAAACTAAGCAATCGGAATCAAAACAATACCCTACGCGTCGAGCACAATACAATAATGATGGTCCGTAGAAGTTGTAACTTGTTCAATCACGCATAGCGAAATTATCAAAAAAATATTCAATCCATACTAATATTATAAATGCGAAAGTAACTCTTGTCTGTCGGTCTGTCTGTCTGTCTGTCTGTCTGTCTGTCTGTCTGTCTGTTACGCTTTCCCGCTTAAACCTCTCAACCGATTTTGATGAAATTTGGCACAGGCAATCTTTAGACCCTGAGAAAGAACATAGGCTACCTTTTATCCCGGAAAATTTGATATTCCCGAGGGAAATCTAAAAAGCGCGATATAACCGAACTCCACGCGGGCGAAGCCGCGGGCGGAAAGCTAGTATGTAATAAATAATAGACCATGTCGGATTACAGGGGGTGTCGGACTAGACAGGGGCCGGATTACCGGGGGCCCACTGTATCTTCAACTTGTAACACTTTTTATACTATGTGTGTTGCAAATAATCTAGTACATAGGCGTACTTAGGGGTTTTACATAATATATCGTGAACAAAGTAAGAGCTACATCATTTAATATCTAAAATCATTTAATATTAAGTATAGGGTTAAAATCCAGTGTGATCTTAGATAGAGAAAGAAATTACATATTCATAATTAGGGCAAGCGAAAGATTGTCACAATATATTTGGATTTCATATCCAGTAATAATAAATACGACGTTCTTGGTAGTTTTGTTTTACATAATTTACACTATTAGTATTTTCGTGGGTGTGCAATAATAAAATTATACTTTACATTAAATATAAGTAAATAGGTACTCAATGGGTGTCAAAAACTATTTGTAATCCAGTCAATTGTTTATTTACCTAAGCACGGCGTGCGCTTGCTAATAATATTTATATTATATTTTACGTGATTAAAATACTTAAATATTTACCTTGAATCGTATCGTATCGTCAGAATACGTATTTCGTTTGTTTTTTTTTTTTTAATGTTAAGCTGTATTGTATGTTAATAATAATGAAATAAGTTGTGTTATATAATATGTAAAGAAAACCCCATCCGACCCATAATGATAAAGTTAGGTAAACACATGACCAAATAAAATATGAAATTTTACGTAATCATCATAGTAACAATACTAGTGAATTTTGAAATAATGTTCTTTTTTCGCGAATTAATTCCAACTTCCCCAAAATTTGGTAATTTTTTAAAAAGTGCCAGCACCATTTTTATCGATATTATTATGAGCGAATGGTCATGCGACCACGTGCCGCGTGCCCTGCCCCCCTTCGCCCACGCATGTATTGCCTACCGATGTATTATTTACCTCTTTTTGCGAAAAAACGAATTTTTAGGGTTTTGTTTTTAATTTTATCCCGGCTTTGTAGGTATTAGTAGAATCAGTTAAGGATACCTAACAATACCTTCACGGATCGGACAGGGTTTTCTTTACATAATATATATATATTTGAACAAATCAATGTGTTGTGTATAATCCTACTAATATTATAAAGGCGAAAGTTTGTAAGTATGGATGTATGGATGTTTGTTACTCTTTCACGTAAAAACTACTGAATGGATTTGGTTGAAATTTGGTACAGGGGTAGATAATAGTCTGGAATAACACATAGGCTACTTTTTATCCCGGAAAAATATGCAGTTCCCGTGGGATACGAAAAATATTAGTCCACGCGGGCGGAGCCGCGGGCGAAAGCTAGTTTATTCTAAGTTATAAAATGACACTCTTTTGTATGAGTAGAAAATCATGTTACTGTTCGTTCGAATGCAAAACTGATGGAAAATGCTTCATGCAGAGTCCACACGCAGTTCCTAATGCCGCCGGTATCTATATTGGTTATTTTATATCACTAAAACACATGCGTTCGTCTCAGACTTTTATTCCGAACTATACATCATATTTTGAATATGACAATAAAGTCACTATGTGACAGATTATATGCCTAACGGCCAGTAGCGTTCTACAGGAACCAACCTCCAACATAAACCATGGAGCACGGAGTTGCCTCGTCATCCGTTTCATTGTCAAGACACCCTGTCTTAAGTTAACCGTATTTTTGACAGCTGTCTTAGACCGCATTTCCCCCCAGCCTTTCTTTTGTGTTTTTTATAATGTTTTGCGCCATGTTGTAGCTTTTAGAGATAAAATAACTGTCTTTAGTAGCTCACGGAACAACAATTTCATGTTCTGTGGCGAAACCGAAATAGGTTTCAAGCAAAAATGCAAGCTAAATACATATCCATACGTAGTGTTATTGTGTAACATTAACATTTCTCGTTTTATACGTCTTTATACTTGTGTGGCGACTTTTGTTTAACCTTTAAATGCAATGCGTTCATTACTTCTTCTATAGACGTTAAGGCAGATAGTGTTACTTACAATACATTAATGTATTTCAATTCTATGTTTATGTTAGTGGTTTCGTTTGCCATGCATCATACCTACCAAGAGGTTTAATGAGAATGTTCTAATTGATGGTAAATTCTTAAGATGAAGAGTGTAAAAGGGGTATTAGTCTTAGTACCTATAATGTCATCAGAATTAGTTGCCTCTATACCCAGCTCTCTACAATCAGCCAGAGCTTAACCCTTTAAACGTGGATCCACGCGAGACAGAATGGATTTGTAATTGTTTCTGTGCAACATCAAAGTCATACTATTGATTTCAAGTAAACCATTAACAGGCATTTGTGAAGTTCAAAATTCCCAAAAGAAAATCGAATTAACTCTTCGAGAAAGAGAAGAGTTGCTCCTTACAAAAGCTAAGTAGTTTCCTATGAACAAGCTACTTCTTCAAAACGTATAGGAAAATATGACTTTCTGACTGGTTCTTTTATAGCAGCCAGATAAATCTTGCCCTCGGAACACTGACATAAGCTGTTACTTGAATTACGTTATTTGATCCATACATAATGATAAGGTGCTCACGGCTACACATTAAACTGTATTGGACGACAGCAGGTTAAGCTGCCCCAAACTGTTAGATATTCCCAATCAACATTGAGCCTTAATGCTTTAGAGATAAAGTTGAAAATCCAATAAAGAAATTTGACAGATTGATGTGCTGTCGTCTGTACATAACCAGTATTAATTCACTTCTGATTGTAAAAAATCCTATAAAATGTCCTCGATTCCCTTGGTCACAAACTAATGTTAAATTCAGTGTATCTTCTTTCTTCTGTTTCACTAAGAAAAGGACAGACGACAAATATTACTTGATCCTGTCAATTTCAGATATTCCATAGACAGTTTATGCGTTATTAAAATCATAGCGACTAACAATACGTCAATTTACGTCAGGCGCTGACTAATTTGACAATTCTAAACTAATATTCTCTTATGTCCTTTTCTTAACAATATAGGAAGAATAAGATTACTCTGAACTTAAATTAGTTTTGTATGTGAGCCAAACAATAGGCTATTTGACAGATTTATAATTTCCATCTTGAATTACTTGGTTGCGGTTAAGAAGTTCACAGAAAGTTTTTTTTTTAATTTTAAATACGTTTTTCGTAAGAAACATGCAAATAAAAATTCAAAATTCAAATAAGCCGCCAAAACGCTTTATTCAGCAATATGGCGTTGCGTCTTGTAAGTGACGTCACAAGCATTATAAACGATTTTCGGTTCTACAGTGGTGTTTGTATTTATCTGTTATTTGTTGTTGTGTATCTAATAAAATGGTTTACAAGAGGTGTGCTGTACCGGGTTGTTCAAATACATCGATAAAACACCTGAGAACACAGAACAACAACAAGCGCTGATACGCGTATGACGTCATCGTGACATTAGCCAATCCGGATCGTTTCACAATATGTGGCGCGAGATACAAGAAGTCAAACATATTTTTGTGTTTTTGGATATATTAATTGTTATTATTTTTATTAAAACTCATGTAAATGACATAAAGAACCCTCATTTTATGCATTTAAAGCAAAGAATAACAAAAAAATTCATACTGTCAAATAGCCTATTGGCAACATCGCATTGGTGCTGATTCTCTTCTTCATTTTTCTGGTTCATTCACCTTCTGGTCACTTACCACCGGCCTACCTCAGCGATACTTATTCATTAGGATTAGACTAGGGCATGATGTACATGAAGTATTGATTTATCATCATCATCAACCTTTTTTATCGTCCCACTGCTGGGCACAGGTCTCCTCTCATACAGAGAAGGATTGAGCGTAATCACAACGCTTGCTCAATGCGGGTTGACGATTTCAGACTTCCAGGTTTCCTCAAGATGTTTTCCTTCACCTTTTAATCAGTCAATGGTGTCCAAGATATACTTAGAAAGTACATATAACTTAGAAAAGTTACATTAGTACTTGCCTGACTTGGAATCGAACCAGCACACTCATATTTGAGAAGCTGGTGTTTTAACCGCTAGGCCACCACGACCAAGAATTGATTGGAATAAAACAAATGTAGTTCAGTCTTCTCAAGAATATTAATTAAGTGCTTTGCCCGTCTGACACTATTATGTAGCAGTTGCTAAGATTTTGGTGTTGGAAAATATCAAAGGGCGAACACTTACAACGGGTATGGTACATTACCCTAAATTAGGTCAATCCATGGATCCGCCGTCGCAGACAGCATCTCCAGCCTATGTGACCCTTATAGACTTCGCATGCATGTGTGTTCAAATCCAGTTGGTTTGCTTCAAAATTGCATGTTATCAACGGGCCTGTACGCAGCTGTATGCAATTCTTGAGGAGACTATTTTTTTAGTATAGTAACCATTATTAAATTGACAGCCTCCGGGGCGTACAGGTAGCTGACGCGGCCGCTGCGCAAGGAGGCGCGGCTTCGATCCCCGCACAGTGCAAATATATTTCTATGCATGAATATGAATATTTGCACTGGTCTGGTCGTGCCTTGGAATGCACGTTAAGCCGTTGGTCCCGGTTGCCATACCAACATCTAGTGGCAGTCGTTACGGGTTGTTGGAGCCCTCAAAAGTCCAACAATTGGTCTAACTGCAATGCTTCGATATCGCCTTCGGGTTGTGGAGGTCAGACGGCAGTCGCTTCACGGAAAATGTCGAAGTTTAGCCATATCAGCATTTGGACTGGTAAAGGCGGACCCCAGACTCCAAAGCTGAAAAAGGCTGCGGATGCGACTGGGATTAACGCTGAACTACTATTAAATTAATAAAGTAAGCATTGAAGCCTGTCAATAAGAAAAATACCATGTAAGTTCCTCGATGTACAAGTTTCAAACCGCATGGTGTTAAGAGTTAAATCAATGATCTACGTACACATCGAGGTCCAATATCAAACACTGGTTTTTATCTTCGCGCAGGTTCCTTGCCTCTCACGCGACTTTCTGTATATTTTATTTCTTAATCAGATCAAAGGTTATGAAAAAAACTCCGCTTCCGCTAGATGTCGCTACTTACCTCGTTTACGAGTAGTTAGATTTTTAAACTTTACAATTGGTCAACTGAAATTATAAATGTATGAATTGATATGTAGCCGTGTGTGCTCATTATATTTGTATACTTCATCGTCTGTACAAATGGAATTGATAAATCATGAAATAAACTTAAAATGCTGGTGTTCACAAGTAGGGCAGTCAATTCGGCTGAAATTCTCCTGAAATAACTATAGAACATAGTTTCATGCATGCGTTTCTGTAAAATATAAATCTTCTTGTAACTTGTTTGCGAAACTTCATAGACTTTACAGTTAGACATTACAGCTGGCACGAATAGCTAATATTCGGCTTCGCTCTCAGCCGAAGCGCCGAATATTCCGCTGTCGAATGTTCGGTGTAGATACCTTTAAGACGTATCTTTATAATCACTGCAACATATTGTGGTTTAATAATACTAATTTTAACAACTTATATCATTAAATTAAATAAAAATCTATGAACAGTCGTGATACCATCAGGTTTTCTAAATTACTGAATCTAATTAAAAATACGGTGTTGAATATATAGGCCTATATTTATTAGTTATTTAAGGTTATTAATTGTATTGCAGCGGTATACTATTGTATTAAGCTGTTTATTTTTTTTATTCCTGTTAATCACCACGTGTAAGCATAGCTTACTTTGGTTTTTTTTGTCCGCTAATGTGTTTCTTGTGTAGATTTTACCACGTTACTTTGTCATAAAGATTTTGATTGGAAAGACAGTATTCTATTTTTCAACGTATTTTACGCCAAGCTCGGCTTACAATACATTGAAAATTTTATTATACTGTAACTGTAAGCGTTTGATACGAAGCTAGGGGACTCATTTCGCATGAAACATCTAGAATTACTTATTATCTAAGTTGGGTCCTGATCAGTAACAACGTGACGTCAGAAATCCGTTTTTTGTATTTCAGTTTCCACTCTCTCGAACAAAACCCATGCGCTGGAACACGTTAAAATAATATTATTTTGTTAAGAATATCTAACTTTTTTTCTTTACATTTAAGTCTTTAAGGCTCTTGTTATACCAAAAATGCAGAATAATTTAATATTATTGTTCTTTTTAGTTCTTCTAAATAAAAATGATCTTCAGTGCTTCTAAGTTACATATGGAAAAAAGTTAATTAGCAGTCAATTGAAAGCAATATATTAAGTTATAAATAAGTTGTTTGAACATTTTGAAGCACAGAATTTATTGTACTTTTGGAATTATTGCTAAGGCTAATTAATAAATGTAGGTAGCCTTCCTAGCATTTCCTATTATCATTCGTCCTTTATACATATAACGCAATATTAATGAATCACAAGGTTGTCTAAGTTAACAGCTAGTTTATAATTTTGTATGTTGTAGCAAATAACTGAATAGAATAAAAACATGATAAAAATGCACCATGCATGACACATTACGCAACTCTTCTCATCTTATGTAATTTTGGGGAACTTAATTGTTTATCAAATAGACTAACTTAAATTGCCTGTAGGTACAGACGACAGTCCGTCAAGCCAATCTGTCATACTTATTTATATAATTGTCGGCTTTATCGCTAAAGTATTAAGGCTCAAGATTGATTGAAACTACTGCAGTTTAGGATAGCTTGATCTGCTGTCGTCTGTACCTACATTCAAATCACAACTAAGTATAATTTTTTAATTGCTATAACTGAAGATAGATTTTAGTATGTCTATTGCATAAATAGTTTATTTTCTTAACAGTACTAGCTGTTTCAGGGAAAGGCTTTAGTCCATTGGCATTTGTTTTACTTCTTATTTTGCATTTTTGTCAAAGTCGACTTTATGGTGACTTTAATAAAGTTGCTGTTAGCAGCTGTCAGAGGTAAAATAACTGTGGAAAGACTGTATAACGTTCAGATTCGCTCTAGTACCGATTGTTTCCAAGCGTTAAACACTGGTGGCTCGGAATATGGCGTAAATCGCTGCGCAGTAACATACTTACATGTCAGTGGGGTGAGACACCTCTCCCACCACGGCTAGTATCGCACTTTAGAGTGTGCGGGACGAGATAGCCGCGCATAGCGTGTACCTAGCGGGCTGTAGATTTTAGGTGCGGTGCTGGGGAGCCTGCCAGGAGTTGGGAATGATACTCGTTGTTTGTTGTTGTGCATACCGTTTATTATAACCACAAGACAGATAATTCTTAGTTTCTTATAAGTACTTACAGCCCTAATTGAATTGACGCGTGCGTTTCGGTTGAAAGTTCGCAGTAAGAGGAAGAAATCATGCAATTTCAAAATGGAACGAGACGGCAACACAAGTCAAAGACAACATTTTAATACTTTTTAATTTTATATCGGTCCTGGTAGGACGATCCTTTTATGTTGTTCTCAACAAGAGCCGCCAAAAAATTTGCATCGAGATTTACCTTAAGTTAGGTAATGGTGAAGTTGGTGAGTCAGCCTTAACTTGTGTGTGATCATAAGCTTATTTTGTGAGAAAATTTAATACATCGATTTGTAGGCATAGCCAGCGTAGTGCGGTAGGCTTGGAAAATATTAGGTTAAGTTCTTTCTTTTTGAAGTGACACGCTTTTAATGAAAATACATTACTTATACATATTTCTATCACAGTTATGAGCTGTTAATTGATTAAATATATGCATAATATTGTTTTGAAAACTTAAACTATAAGTTAATGTTGTACTTACATCTTGTGTAGGCTATTTAGCAATTTGAAAGTGAATAATTATTTTTATCTGTCTTTATAAGGATCACAACAACAACGGTTTATAGACAACGAATAAGTATTATCAAGAAAATCTCTTAAATGTTATTGTACAAGAAATTAATAGATATTAACATTGAGCACACAACAACAATGTGTGTTGACATTTTTTATGATATGAAGATGGCATTACAAAAATTAATAAAAACACGAACATTACATTGAAAATAATAATAGCGCTGGCCCACTATGACCTTTGACAATGTTTGACTTACCAATGGATAATATAGCTTAAGTTTTTGTACTCAGTACTGAACGTCTTTAAATATAAGTAGGTACACAGTTCAATATTTCCACTGTCTCCACCTTGTATGTTATTGACACGGATTATGTTCTATCATAGATATAGTTTGTAATATACTATGCTGATATCTGCAATATTTACACCATATTAAATGACTTATAATAATTATGTAACATAATTCTAAATAAAACGCTTTACTCATACTAACTACAGATGAAAAAAGGATTTTAAATGTTTAAGATATTGTAGCTATCTAACAGTCTTAATAGTTTTGTGTAAGACAAAAGAATTTTTCGTAGAATTCAAATTGAAAATTATTTACCAAAAAAACAAAAATAAAAAATATATACTTCAGCGCCTCGTGTGATTATAGTGACGGATTAAAACAGCTTTTATTAACAAAACTATTTATAATAGTCTACGTTTCTGTCATTAAGGTTCGACTTTTTTAACGTTGAATATTTTATGTCCTTGGAATAAAATTGACATCCATACAAAAACAATCAAGAAATTAATTTAATTCAAAATTAATATACAGATAGACGGATATTT
The DNA here is from genome assembly GCA_017933935.1 of Sesamia nonagrioides. NCBI lineage: Eukaryota > Metazoa > Arthropoda > Insecta > Lepidoptera > Noctuidae > Sesamia > Sesamia nonagrioides. The sequence continues at coordinate 1,142,100 of JADWQK010000195.1, read as the reverse complement.
GGCGTTACAAATATCAGGCCTCACTGGCGTCGATTCCATGTTCCAAAACTAAAATTAAATTTAACTTCAGTGCATCTTTTTCTTTCTACTTCATTAAGAAAAGGACAGAAGATAAAGTATTAGTTTAGTCCTGTCAAATTAAGATACTCCATACATAGTTTGTCTCCATGCGTCGTGGTGGCCTAATGGTTAAAGCACCAGCCTCTCAAGTATGAGTGTGCGGGTTAGATTACAGGTCAGGCAAGTACCAATGTAACTTTTCTAAAGTTATATGTACTTTGTAAGTATATCTTGGACACCAATGACTGAAGGTGAAGGAAAACATCTTGAGGAAACCTAGACTTTAAGTCTGAAATTGCCAACCCACATTAAGTAAGCGTGGTGATTACGCTCAATACCCTGTGAGACCTGTGCCCAACAGTGGGACGATAAAAAGGTTGTTGATGGTGATGATGATACATAGTTTAGACACGATTAAAAATAAAGCTGTTAAAATACTTACGTCATTTTACGTCAGGCGTGAACTAATTTGTCAGAACTAAACTAATATGTATTTATATTCTGTCCTTTTCATAATAAAATAGAATAAAATGCACGAACTTAAATTTAGTTTAATTTGTGAACGAGAGAATTTAGGCCAATATCATGTTTGCATTATTGTTTTCTGCATAATAATAAATTGTTCATTAGGCCTAGTATGAGTATTCATTGCGAAACTCGATCGTCGATATCGAGCGCGTTAGACTCATCGATTGTCCGGATTGTCCCGCTTCAAGGTTGTAAGAACCGTCAACCAATGAGAGCGTCAAACGCGCTCGATATCGACTATCGAGATTCTTAATGATAACTCATACTAGGCCTACTACCCACGATAGGAAGGTAAGTATTTGGCTCTTTTAAAACTCTAAAGGCTGTTATTGGTGTTACCGGAAAATATCTAATCGAATGCTTATTTAAACGCATGTCGAGGGTTGAATATCCAACATTTCAATAATTTGTTTGGGTTGTGATTGTGCGGCGATTAATTAAGTTTAATGTCTAATATTCTGAGCGTGTTTCAAAATTGTAGAATGTGTAATACATGCTAAAAATATTGAACATATTTGGGATTTTGTAATAATTTTATTGATGTGTGGTGTTTTTTATTTATTTTTATTACTATTTCATAAATGAATAAATCAAGTGAATTTTTTGAAGTACTTAGAAGATAAAAAGAGGTTTGGCATAGTGTTTAAAAAATGGACGTAAAATATTTATATTGGCATAAGACGTTCATTTGATTGGTTTATAAAAAAAGAACATTCCATTGACTAATAAAAAAAAAACTCGAAGAAAAATCCAATAGAATAGTAATTGAGTTTGATAATGGTTATTACGATAAGACAGAGTTTGATAAAAAAATCTGTTCTTGGATTGTCTTTATGGTTGTGGTACAGTGTGGCTACCATGACTTTTTCCCGCGCTTGACTCATCGATTGGCCCGCTTCAGGGTTGTAAGAACTCTCAACCAATGAGAGCGCCAAACGCGGTCGATATTGACGATCGAGTATCGTAATGAAAAGTCATGGTAGCTACACAGATATTTATTGTGCTCAAAAGTGATTCAAAATTAGTACCTATGTATTCTTATTTACGCTATTCCAAACATGTTCGTTGATATCCCGCATGTAGCTAGTCAATGATAAGCAATATTGTGTTATCCTGTTGTACCATGTATAATCATTAGTGATGCATTCCAGTTTATCTTAAAAGAAATAAAAATATCATAAAAGTATTAAGTTGTTTTATTTCATTCGTTTACATAGATACAGGTGAGGTCAACCGGGGCAATTGCGTCTTTGGGGCAATTGCGACTAATCGAAGTTATTTTATATCTATTTGAAAACCCACTCTCCTGCCATCTTGTTTTGTTTACTTTGAATAAAAAACTATAACGTATCGATGGCAGGAGAGGTAGGTTTTCAAATAGATTTAAAATAATGTCGATTAGACGCAATTGCCCCAAAGACGCAATTGCCCCGGTTGACCTTGTTTGTAATTACATGATTAGTGTAGGTACTTACTCACTATTATTATCCTACACAACTCTACAGTAAAATATTGTCTAAAAAGTATGTAATTAAAAAAAGAAAGGGTGGAGCATGAAAGAAAATGTCTCCATTGCTATGCTTGCCATCGCTTGGCGATGTCCCGAAGTATTCAATGAGCACTCGCACCCCAAGATAATTGTTATACGATACGTATACGTGTATACAATATTTATGTAAATATAACCCTGTCCGATCCGTGAAGGTATTGCTAGGTATCGATAACTGATTCTACTAAAGCATGCAAAGCCGCGCTAAATTAAAAAAAAATCCCCCTAAAATGATAAATATTATTTCGCAAAAAGAGGTAACTTAATACATGTGCGGTAAGCAACCCTACCGCGGGCGGCGGGGGGCAGGACACGCGGCACGTGGTCGCATCGCTATCCGCTCTTAATAATACCGGTGTTGTCACTTTTATAAAAATTACCAAATTTCGGGAAAGTTGGAATTAATTCGCGGGAAAAAAAGATTATTTCAAAATTCATTAGTATTGTTACTATGATGATTACGTAAAATTTTATATTATATTTGGTCAAGTGTTTACCTAACCTTTATTGTCCTTATGGATCGGACAGGGTTTTCTTTACATATTGTATATTACGTTATATATGAGAAATCTTGTCTTTTTCAAGTCTTTTTCTTCAACTTTGCTCACTGGCGCTGAATTTTGCTTAACTTCGCTCTATACGCCGGTAACTCGACGTTATCCCAGTGCATTGCGACGTTATCAAAGAATCTAGAATCAAATTAAAATCGTTTATCATGTATAGGTACGAACGACTGCAGTGTGGCTACCATGAGTTTTTATTACGAGACTCGATCGTCGATATCGACCGCGTTTAGCACTCTCATTGGTTGAGAGTTCTTACAACCTTGAAGCGGGCCAATCGATAGTCTAACGCGGTCGATATCGACGATCGAGTCTCGTAAGGAAAACTCATAGTACCCACACAGGTCAAGCTACCCGAAACTGTCAGATTTTCCCAATCAACCTTGAGCCTTAATGCTTTAAAGTTTAAAATCTAATAAGGAAATCTGACAGATTGTAGTAGCTGGATGTGCTGTCGTCTGTACACAAAACTGGGTTAGCAAAAGTGTAAAATATTGAATATATTTAATGGGTTAACTAAAGTGTAATATCATGAAACTGGCGCCACCTCTAAATTTGAAAAATGAAGCCTACTGCATACTGCATGTAGTAACAAGTTAATTTTAGTTCTTAGCGAACATCCACATACTCATCTTACAACTACGCTGTACCTAATTTGAAGCGATGCAAACGCATCGTGGAATGTAGGTACAATTTGTAAGTTGTAGCCAAGCGCTATCTACACGTGATAGGAAAAGTGGACTACAAGGGAACTGCGCAATATCTCAAGTTTGGCACTGATTATGAACTAGGTACGGTACGCCTTTAGGCTTCATTTTAGTTCATATGCAAATTTAGAGGTGGCGCCAGTTCCTTGATTGTAGTGTTATTACTTAAAAAATAATTTACAATTCTAAATGATTCACATTGTTTACACATTTAGCTAGGTAGCTACTCCTATGTAGACACCTACATTCTTGCGATGTTCGTTAGGACTATTATGACAAAGTTACGAAGAAAAGAAACGTGCAAAATTGTTGTTTGCTTCGCATTCTAAATATGTACTTTATGATACCTTCCTTGTGGGTTGGTATTGAAAATAGAATGATCTATAAAACTCCAATAGGGCCGCCACCAAAATGGCAAGTATTTTTTCCACTACCCCTTTCATTAACGACGAAAAATGAAAGGGAGAGTGTGCTTGAGTAGTAGAATACTTGAAATATGCTTTAACAAATTCCAAAAAAAAACAAAAATGGGCGTCGGAAGTGCCCATGAGAGAAGTAAGAAACAAAAAAAAAATAATTAAACCAAACAGATATTTTTTTTTCTAATTTGTAAACTCACCCACGATAGAGGAGTAATGCGTGGTGTGGGACATCGTTTTATTACAGTACTGTAAATTATTTTTGAATATTTTAGAATAACATTTTTTTTAAATGTAATAACACCACAATCATGTGTTTGGCGCCATCTCTAAATATGCATATGAACTAAAATGAAGCCTAATTCGAGTCGGACTTAGTTCTTCTTCAGTACCCAACTTCATATTTTCTCCGTAGTTCCCTTGCAGTGCACATTTCCTGCACCGTGTAGGTAGATAGCGTTATTTGCTACAGTCTACAAAGTATACCTACATTCCACGATGCTTCACACCGTTTCAAATTACAGCGTTGTGAGATAAGGTACCTTGTTACTTAGCATAATATCAAAGCCACCCACAAGTACACGTCCGTAGGCACACATTCATGTCATTCATTACGAGTATTACGACTATTATGGCGAAGTGGTTTCCATGTAGAAATTGCTGTTTGCTTCTCATTCTAGACACTCTCACTAGCTCAGTGGTAGGTAATGAAAATAGAATAACTCCCGGAAAATCAAACAGGGCCGCCAGCCAGGTTGTAGGTGGTTTTTTTCCACTAATGAAAGGTTCATTAAGGGCAAACAATATAATAGGGTAATTAAGGGTTTCAAAAAATAGGCTTTAACTAATTCCAGAAAACTATGATGGTTGCCGCCAATGTCTGTGAGAGAAGTATAACAAAACTAAAAACTGAAATAAAATTGGGTATCGTTTTTTTAGGTTTACGAGTTTTACCTATTGTAAATTTAAGTTATTTAGACAATGAACAATAAAAGCTTAAAAATAATAGGGTAGGTTCTACCAGTTAGCACACCACTCTCCTCATCAATCTAGGCCATTGATGAAACAAAAAAAATAAAATCGCCGGGAGTGTGAAATTTCTATTCAGTCAACTGGTTTATCGCGCGTGCAACGATTAAATCCACCGGGACGCACTACCGATTCCTTATAAATTTCTATTTCCCACCGATAAATTCTCCGGTGATGGTTTTCCGAAAATGGAAAATGTGTACAACTAGGTAACTAGCGTAGAAACGGATGTCTGAATAGGTCCGATCGAACGTTCATGCCTTTTTGAACCCAATTAGGGGGTGGATTAAAAAAGAACCCCTAGTCAATGCTCACCTTACAAAAGGAACTTTTGTACAAATTTTTGAAAGTTATGTTGTTTGTTCGTCAAGTTGAGATTATAAGGTTTTGTCTCCAAAAGTAATGTCGTGTCGGATATAGTTAAAGCTTAGTAAAATAAACAAAAGAAACATGTTATGAAGTTAAATTCAATTCGAAACAATCATATATCACTTTTGGTGGCCTTTAGTACCTATAATCTCTCTCTACTTTAGGTGAGTGTAGGTACATACATGGTGAGTAGGCAAGAATATTCACCTTAATTGGATGTCGTGCAGTACTTGTTGTTCGTGGTCAGTCAACCCGTTGTCCAGCACGTCGACTGTATCTCTAAGTTGATCAACGTTGTAGAAACCGCATATGTTTGTGTCAATACCGGGCTGATTGAGTGTGAACCAAGTCGCAAGACGAGCCAACTCGACGTTTTGTTCCTAGAATGAGATATGTTCGTAAAGATAATTGCGCCCTCTTCATCAATTGGTTGACATGGCATCTTATGTGGAGACATGAGTCGTGAAGAAGGTTTTGAGAATGAATGTCGATGGCTGCGAATAGAAGTCTGAAGATCTTACTATGAAGAATTCTACATCCAGCAGATCTAATATGTCGAATAAATAATGTTTTATATTACCTTTTGGCCACAAAAGGGAGGAATCAAAAATTACATGCAGCTGAGATGAGATTGCTAAGAGGAATGTGTGGTGTTACACGAATGGATTGAATAAAAAAATAAGTACATTAGAGGAATCAGGAATGACGAGATCCGCGAGAGTAACCGACATAGCCCGAAGAAATGCAGCACTAAAGTGGCAGTGGGCTGGACAAATTGCCCGTAGGTGGCGTGGCCCCCGACAAGGTGGACCGACGACCTGGTGAAGGTCGCGGGAAACCGCTGGATGCGAGAGGCGCAGGACCGGTCGTCGTGGAGAACCTTGGGGGAGGCCTATGTCCAGCAGTGGACGTCTTTCGGCTGAAATGACGATGATGATGACATTAGAGGAAATCTGAAAGCGGCACTTATAACTGAAAAAGTTGTGTGGAAATCGGTTGCCAAGGTATGGGAATGTGTTACGGAGAAATGAGGAAAATATTGTGACGAGAGTACTGAGTAATGTCGATGGCTTTAAGAGTAGGGGAAGACTAAAGACACGATGGATGGAATGTCTAAATGATGATATGGTTAAGAAGGGGTGATGATGTCTAATAGAGAAGTAAGGAAACAAAAAAAAAAATCAGATTAAGGTGGGAGGGGTGAGAGGAGGCAAAATGCTTCACGCACACCTGTAAGAGATGTCATCACATCGTGACGGGGTCCACGAAGACCAATGCCTCCTGGGTCAGGGTTAAAAAAGAAACCGTGGCCCTGACGCATAGGCAAGTGAAAACAGAGGGGTGGGTTAAAACAGGGGTTGTCAGCAAAAGTCTGACATGCCCTTCCGCTCCGCCCAGAACGTGAGAGATCATTTGATGATTTCCCTCCCAGCCCAAACAAAGAAAAGGCAGAAGATTGGTGATGATGAATATTTTATTACCTTACAATAATCTGAAGCTCTCTTGCAAATAGCTTTGATATCGTCACTAGCGGGATGCCATGACTGTGGGCCGTGGTTCGTGAGGAGACCCATACCTGTGGCAGCTGCGTTGATCACACCCACTCCTTTGCTCTGGAATAAAATGTCGGTATACACAGGACTATATGTACTTTCTAAGTATATCTTGGACACCAGTGACTGAAGGTGAAGGAAAATATCTTGAGAAAACCTAAGTCTGAAATCGCTAACCCACATTGAGCAAGCGTGGTGATCACGCTCAATCCTTCTGTATATGATAGGAGACCTGTGCCCAGCAGTGGAATAATAAAAGGTTGATGATGATACACAGGGCTTCAACACAGAATAGTTAGTTGTACATTTAACGTACATATTTATTATATACTCTATGTAAATAGTAAACTGTAGGTGTAGACTACCTACACTATTTCTCTCTCCTTCCCCTTAGTATTCCATCCAGAGGTTGTCTGTAAAAGATCGCTTTTAGCGATCAGACCGCCCATTGTCTCACCCTTTGTAAAATCTTTATATTTATGCTCTGTAATCTATATGGTGTTCATAATAAAGAGTATTCTATTCTAGATCATATTATAAACTTAGTAAAATACCAATTAATTTAATGTCAGTCTAAACTCAGACGCAGATAAAGGAAAACGAAGACCTAAGTTGATGTGAGATTGGGGGAGAAACTAATACAGATTTTTTCTTTTTTATTATTATAAAGTAGTCCTTGACCACGATCCCGCTGATGGTAAGCAGTGACGCAATCGTTGATGGTAAAGAGCGTTAGCTTATTAGTTTATCCACTCTAGCCTTGAAGACACTGAAATTGTAGTTCGACAGAAATCGATTTTAAATTAATTGTCGTTTAGTTTTACTGAAAATTGATGTTATAAATATAAATAGTTGCATAGAACAGCGCGCAGATGGAAAATTAAAATTAATACTAAGATAGCTAAATAGATAACGGCTAACAACAGCCTTCTAATTAGGCTTTAGGCTTTTAATTATTGGAAAACGTGCTTTATCATTAGGTATAATGGTACGGGTTAATAATAATTAACTAAGTAATTAGTTTCCGAGCAACCGGATCGCGTTCACAATTTATTAGTGTACTAGCTACTGCCTGCGAGTACGTTCGTGTGTAATTTCTTGATGCAGGCGATGCAATGCGATACAACGGGATGGTCTAGGGCTGTCTCAACACATCGCCTGCGAAAGGAAAAGAAAATGAAATCGAAAGACCGGTGGTAGGCCATAATATCGGCTGCCGGCAGAAGTTACCACTCACCAGACAAAGTCTTGCCGCCAAGCGATTCGTCGTGTTCCGGCGTGATGTCTGGTGAAGTCGTACGGAGGACGGGTCTGAGCAGTTGTGTTGCGATGTGTGCGGGTACGATGCGCCAAATGTTGTTGTGTCGGGAGTTTGGTCGTGGAGGGTCTCCAGATCAATCTCCCTCTGGTGCAGCATCGTTGGTCGTGTTGTTGGGTTTAACATTGCATCACCTCACTCAACTGCAGTCTTCCTTCCTACTCACTCAGATTTTTAAGTGAATAGGCTTAATAAACTTGTGCGCTTTATCATCAACGATTGCATCACTGCTTACCATCAGGCGGAATTGCAGTCAAGAACTAGTTTATAATTATTAAAAAAAAAAGTAAAAGTCCTAGACTTTTGCATCTTCCTCAGCCTGTAGATGTCCACTGCTGGACAAAGGCCTCCCCCAAGGCTTTCCACGATGACCGGTCTTGTGCTGCCCGCATCCATCGGCTTCCCGCGACCTTCACCAGGTCATCGGTCCACCTTGTTGGGGGTCTCCCTACGCTGCGTCTTCCAGTACGTGGCCGCCACTCCAGAACCCTGCTGCCCCATCGGCCATCGGTTCTACGAGCAATGTGCCCTGCCCACTGCCACTTAAGTTTAGCGACTCGCAGAGCTATGTCGGTGACTTTGGTTCTTCTGCGGATCTCCTCATTTCTGATTCGATCACGCAGAGAAACTCCTAGCATAGCTCTTTCCATTGCCCTTTGTGTGACTCTGAGCCTTCGTATGAGGCCCATTGTGAGCGACCACGTTTCAGTTCCGTAAGTCATCACTGGCAACACACACTGGTCGAAGACTTTAGTCTTGAGACACTGTGGTATCTTGGACGACGAGAAGATGTAGCGTAGCTTCCCGAACGCTGCCCAACCGAGCTGGATTCGCCGAGACACCTCTTTCTCGAAGTTGGACCTACCTAGTTGGACTGTCTGTCCCAGGTATATATACTCGTCAACAACTTCGAGTGCAGAGCAACCAACTACAATTGGAGTGGGTGCGACATGAGAGTTCGACATGATCTTCGTCTTATCCATGTTCATTTTTAGACCCACTTGTTGGGAAGCTCTGCTGAGGTCATTGAGCATTTTGCCCAAGTCTTCCAGGGTCTCAGCCATGACCACGATATCATCTGCGAAACGGAGATTAGTGATGTACTCGCCGTTGATGTTGATGCCAAGTCCTTTCCAGTCCAGGAGCTTGAAGACATCTTCCAACGCAGCAGTGAACAATTTAGGAGATATGACATCTCCTTGTCTCACTCCACGCTGCAGTTGGATCGGTTTCGAGTCCTGATCCTGGAGACGGACTGACATGGTGGCGTTTTTGTACAAACACTTTATCACCTCAATGTATCGATGGTCAATTTGGCACCGCTGGAGAGACTGTAGCACCGCCCAAGTCTCAATCGAATCGAAGGCCTTCTCATAGTCCACAAACGCCAAGCATAGTGGTTTGTTATACTCCTCGGACTTCTGTATAACTTGCCGCAGCGTATGAATGTGGTCTATGGTGCTAAAGCCTTTCGGAAGCCTGCTTGTTCGGGAGGCTGGAAGTCGTCGAACCTGCGAGCGAGACGATTCGTGATGACCCTAGAAAACAGCTTGTAGACATGGCTCAGGAGGGATATCGGTCTGTAGTTTTTCAGGAGGGTATTGTCACCTTTTTTGAAAAACAAAACCACCACGCTCCTGTGCCACGCCTTAGGCGTTTCGCCTTTAAGAATGACGGAATTAAATAGCTTCTGAAGCGCTTTAAGAACCGGTTTGCCACCCGCTTTCAGAAGCTCAGCCGTAATTCCATCATCTCCAGCCGCCTTATCGTTCTTGAGCTGTTTCAGGGCCATACCAATCTCGTACAGGCTGACGTCCGGGATATCGTCGGTGTAGTGTCGGGTTAGTCTGGCTCTAGGATCATTAGCCAGGCTTACAACAGGTGCGTGTGTTGATGTGTATAACTCTCCGTAGAATTTCTCCATCTCATCCAAAAGCTCGGGCTTGGAAGTGACGATCCTACCATCCCCAGTCTTCAGCTTCGCAAGTAGACTCTGTCCAACAGACAATTCTCGTGCGAACACTTTGGAGCCTTTGTACCGCCCGATAGCCGATATATCGCGAGTCAGAGACTTTGAGATCTGTCTGTTAAGGCATCTGATGCGCGAAGCGTCATCAGGGGATTTTAAGATCACCTCCCGTCTCTCTTCCATTAGCCGGCGGGTGGGACCGGAGATCTTCTTCTGTCTTTTTGAACGGAGGGTTTTGTAGAACTTAGACCCTTCCGTTTGGAGAGTTTCCACAAACCTGTTGTTGTAGTCGTCCACATCTACGCATTCACCGAGGCATTCGAAGCGGTTTTGTAGTTCGATCTGAAAGCTCTCGGGGTTTTGGAGTTGTGTCGACGCTGGACGGAGCGTAGACTTCATAAGTCGAGAGCGTTCGAGCCTAATGTTGAGGTTCAAGATGCCTCTAACAATACGGTGATCACTCCCGGTTTTTACCGCATGGATCACGGAGACATCGTTGAACACTTGCCTTCTCGTTGACATTATGAAGTCTATCTCGTTTTTGGTCTGACCATCGGGGCTGAGCCAGGTCCACTTGCGGTGCAATGGTTTCCTGAAAAAAGAGTTCATCGCAAAGAGTCCTTCACTTTCCATGAAATCCATTAGCATCTGACCTCTGGGATTCCGATTTCCAACTCCAAATTGCCCCACTTTCGTCTCGTCCGCGTCTCGCATGCCCAGTTTTGCGTTGAAGTCCCCCATGACAACGGTGTAGTGGGTTTTGGAGGAATGTATGGCTCTACTGACGTCCTCATACATAGCCTCCACCTCATCGTCAGAGTGTTTAGACGTCGGGGCGTAGACCTGTATAACCTTTAACGAATATCGTTTTGTTATTCTCAGTACAAGGTACGCCACCCGAGTCGAAAGGCTCCCGACTTTAACCACGTTGTTTACGAGGGACTTGTGGACAATAAACCCGACACCACCCTGGGACAGCTGGTCGCCTTCCCGGAAATAGAGCAGGTTGCCAGACTTCAGGATTATCGAGTCCTCTCCCTCTCTTCGGACTTCAGATAACCCCACAATGTCCCAGCGCAACCGGCTCAGTTCTTCCTCCAGTTCGACAATCTTCTCATCGGTCCGTAGTGTGCGCGTGTTAAATGTTGCCAGGGCCAAAGGTCGTCGTTTGTGATGGTAGCCGGACCTCTGCCGGAGATTTTTAGCACCCCTTGCTCCGCCGTAACCGAGTCCGCTACCGTAGACTGGAATAGCGGAGCTGCCGGGGACTAGGGGCCTGGGCTGTATCGTGTGCATCATTGGGGGGGTTTGCCATAATCCCCACGCTTGGCAGGCGGGTTGGGGATCGCAGTGATTTGATATTACACAGAAGAAGCGCTGCTGCCCGCTTCGACTTTTGCACGACTTGCTTCGACTTTTAGACTTTTGCATCCTTTCTGGTTATTTTTTCTTTTTGTCTGACTTGTAAGAGTCCTAGCGTGATGTTGAATAGCCTATAATAGCCTTCCTCAAGAATTGGGCTATCAAATTAAAAAAAAAAATACCAGTCGTGGGACTGACCGACACAACTGAAAACTGAAATCAATAAAAATCACCAGAATAACGATACAAAAAGTAAAAAACAAAAAAACTATCACGGGGTCGTGTCGGTCACACTCCCGCGAATTCAGTGCTTTCCTCCATCCAACCAAAGTTCAACGTCGCTTAATATTTTTATGTTTTAACTATTCCAAACGGTGCTTCTAGACATTTATTAGTGCGTTCAAACAAACACACAAATTCTTTATCTGTATTATTATTAGTATAGATATAGATGGATGTATCTATATTCTCGCCAAGCTCCATAAAGAATAGAGGTAAATAAACTAATTTAGGGTTATCATATCTCCTATAATTTATATTTATTATTTATATTTATGATATATAAAGCTGAAGAGTTTGTTTGTTTGTTTGTTTGTGCGCGCTAATCTCGGGAACTACAGGTCCAATTTGAAAAATTCTTTTTGCGTTGGATAGCCCATTAATCCAGGAAGGCTTTAGGCCACATAACATCACGCTGCGCCCAATAGGAGCGGAGCATAACTAACTCTACGCGAACGAAGTCGCTGGCGGCCGCTAGTCTCCTATAATTTACAAGTTTCAATATGTAATTCCTATTATAGCATATTTCAATAGAATCACTTAAATCACATGCATAATGGCGCCGATTCTGTTGCTCACAAACTAAACCAATTTTAAGTTATGTGCATATTTTTCTTTTGAAAGGATACAATGTAACATTTTACTTTAATCCTGTCAAATTAAGATACTCCATAGACAGTTTAGACGCGATTATAAACATGGCGACTAAAAATAATTCTTTTTCAAGGTGAGATTCATCCTCAACTCTTGATCAATGGTTTCTGTGGAATAGATACCACAATTTTGCCAATAACACGTGTAACAAATTATAGAAATTCCATGAAAATTTTATTTCACAATAATGGCAGATATCGCCAATGACAGTTGAAAAAGACGGCCGCGTGAACCGTCTATGAGGGAGGTTTGAGGCAAAGTCATGATGTGGCCACTATGCTGCAATATTTCAATGTTCTTTATGAATTATTTACTGAATGCACTTTTTACTGCATGAATCACGCGCTTTTATTTAGTAAACGACACAACAAATAATTTTAAAAGTCCAATGAAAAATGCGCGTGACATGCATCTTAGCTTTCCCGTCAAAACTCGACTAAAAATACGCCAGTTTACGTCAGGAGCGTATTAATTTGACAGGTCTAAACTGACATTTTATCTTCTGTCCCTTTTTTAATGAAATAGAAAGAAACGGATGCACTTAACTTAAATTTAATTTAGCTTGTGAACAAAGGAATCGGGGCCAATAACTTGTTATTTCGAAAAACTATTAAAAAGTCGACATTAATTTTACGTAATAGCCCTACAAACAAGAAACATGGATGGAAACCGGTATTATACCTACACATTTTGTGGAATTCAGCCAATCAATGAAGTTGAGGCATTTGTCAATACAATTTTGTGTATTTTAATTACTTTAAAATCATGCATGACACATGCATTGTAATACTTTCAAGTATGGACTAAGTATAATATATCTACGTGCCAAAAATTTAACCTGTTAGGAAATTAGCTTACATACAATATGTTAAGAAAACCCTGTCCGACCCGTGAAGGTATTATTAGGTATCGATAACTGATTCTACTAATGCCTACAAAACCTGGCTAAACTTAAAAAAAAATCCCCCTAAAAATTAATAACTTAAATAAAATAAATAGGTAATTTCATGGCAACACAGGCACAGTTCATAACCTCAGTTGACCTCATGCGTGTAGGTATAGGTAATTTATCCACGTTTATCGAGTCTCGAAACAAATGATGATACTTAGGCAGCTCGTGAAAAGAACTTTTTTTTTAAGTAGGAAGGTCTTCTGACTCTCCAAATGTATCATTTCATTCGATGAGCATAATCGCTGAGGCGGAGATGTTGTTCCATATTAATTTAAAAAATTAATTTATAAATTTCGTTCACTAATAACGATACAGGTCCAGCTGGTACCGTCGCACGAGATTAGCACGGACATGCACACAAATAAAAATCAAGTGGTGTCAAATCCGCGCTGACCACAGTTGGTCCGCCCTTACCAATCCACTGCTCGCCGAACTGATAATGGAGGTTCTCACGTACAGGACAAAGATATGGTGACGCACCGTCATACTGGAACCACATTGACCACAATCACCTGATCACAACACAGCAGTTGCTGCTACCTTCCATCAGCATATTACATTACACTACATTAGGAAACGACATGATCACACAATAATACACGAATAGTCTTCACTAGAGCGATGTTTACGCGTAACTGATAATTTAAAGTAAAAATGATTTTTATTTTTAAAATTGTACCTACGCGGCTAGGCCTCGCGGCATCCTTTGAGTAAGGATGTGTAAGTAATCACAATATTGATTTTCGATGGAAACAATTTACTCGTCTATTTTTGTTATCGATTTAGTATTGTAGTTTCTCATTCTCATTCTAGATTCAACATCGCATGGAATTGTTTAGAACTTTTACAAAACTTAAATTAGTTAGATACACTGCTGTAAATGAAAATCATGCCAAATTTTTAATTTCAGTTTCTGTCTCAAAATCGATGATATTGACCGTTAAAATATTTGTAAAATTTTACTAAAATTGTGTTTCATAAGTCCTTCTCGTTTCTGTTTACTAATACTTGTGTTATAATAATGTTATTAGTAGGTAATTAATCGATAAACAAACAAAAGTACTTTTACCATTGGGTAATCTGTGTTTTTAACAAATCATTCAACCAGATACAAGTTTCGATTAATAGCGATAAAAAAACGTTATTACGCAGAAATTAGTGCATCACTAGTTATTTCTTTTACGTCGCCGACAAAGCTGATGCGCGACGCCGCCAAAGAAATAAATAATCTAACAAAACAATAAAAGGAAAGCCGACAATTATACCGCCTAAAATGGTGTTGTCATTTTTTTAAAAACACCAAATTTTGGGGAAGTTAGCGTAAATTCGCGGGAAAAAAAGATAGTTTTAAAATTGATTAGTATTGTTACTATGATGATTATGCAAAATTTTAAATTTTATTTGGTCATGTGATTGCCTAACCTTTGTTATCCTTATGGGTCGGACAGGGTTTTCTTTACATATTGTACCTATATGTTATATTTCATTCAAATCGGTTAAGCGTTCTATACAAATCATAAATACGTAAACATAATTAAACTGTTTACATTAGTAGGAAGTAGGATTATTACTTGTATGAAAATCATCTATCTCGAAAAGGTTGGTAACATCTTCCTTTTAGGTGCAAACAATTCGTTGCCTAGAAACTATTTGTTTACCTCTATTCTTTATCCAATTTGGCCTAAATATAGTATACAATATGTTAAGAAAACCCTGTCCGACCCGAAGGATAATAAAGGTTAGATAAACACATGGCCAAATAAAATATGAAATTTTACATAATCATCATAGTAACAATATTATTGAATTTTGAAATTATCTTTTTTTCCCGCGAACTTCCCCAAAATTAGGTAAATTTTTAAAATGTGACAACACCATTTTCGGCGGTATCATCGTTTGATTTATTGTTGGATATTAAATGTATAAATTTATGTTCAATATTTGGCGGTCTCGTTTGTGATGCCGGCGCGCGGCGAGTTGTCGGTGTCCTCAAAGGAAAAAAGTAGGTGAAACTAGGGACGTACTATTTTTTGCGTAATAACGTTTTTTATCGCTATTAATCGAAACTTGTATCTGGTTGAAGGATTTGTTGTAAAAACACAGATTACCCAATGGTAAAAGTACTTTTGTTTGTTTATCGATCAATTACTAATAACATTATTATAACACAAGTATTAGTAAACAGAAACGAGAAAGACTTATGAAACACAATTTTAGTAAAGTTTTACAAATATTTTATCGGTCAATATCATCGATATTGAGACAGAAACTGAAATTAAAACTGGCATGATTTTCATTTACAGCAGTGTACCTCGCTAATTTGAGTTTTGTAAAAGTTCTAAACAATTCCATGCGATGTTGAATCGAGAATAAGAATGAGAAACTACAATACTAAATCGATACCAAAAATAGACGAGTATCAATCGATAAAAAAAACAATATTTTGATTACTTACACATCTCTACCAAAGCGTGCCGGCGTAGGTACCTATTCTTATAAAATAAAAATAATTTTTACTTTAAATTATTAGTTGCGCATAAACATTGCTGGTGTACACTATTCGTGTATTGTGTGATCATGTCGTTTTCTAACGTAGAGTAATATAACATGCTGATGGAGGTAGTAACTGTAATTAGCTGTGTTGTGATCAGGTGTTAGACGATTTGGAAGTGGGTACTTATCGGTCAATGCACGAGGGTTCCAGCATGACGGTGCCTCACGATATTTTTGCCGACCTGTACGTGAGTACATTATCATTATTGTCCATTATCAGTTCGGCGAGCAGTGGATTGGTAGGGGCCAACTGTGGCCAGCGCGGATTTGACACCACTTGATTTTTATTTGTGTGCATGTCCGTGCTAATCTCGTGCGACGAAATATGGAACATCTCCGCCACAGCAATTGTGCTTATCCAATGAAATGATACATTTGGAGAGTCAGACGACCTTCCTACTTAAAAAAAATTCTTTTCTCGAGCTGCCTAAGTATCATTGTTTCTTTCGAGAGTCGATAAACGTGAACAAGCTACATAGACCTACAAGCATGAGGTCAACTGCGGTCATGACCTGTGCCTGTGTTGCCATGAAATTACCTATTTATTTTATTTAAGTTATTTATTTTTTAGGGGGTATTTTTTTTTAAGTTTAGCCAGGTTTTGCAGGCATTAGTAGAATCAGTTATCGATACCTAACAATACCTTCACGGATCGGACAGGGTTTTCTTAACATATTGTATAATTATAAACTGTGTGCCGAATTTTCATCCCAATTCGTTGCCTTGTTTTTGATTCTAAGAGTAACAAACATACATTCAGCCATATTCAAAAACTTTCGCACATATGATATAGTTAGATTATAACGTTGCTGCTGTGCGATAAGTACTTACATCGACCGACTGTAGGTAGTGTGTTTAGCTGCATGCATGGAATATTGTGCAGCAAGGTATGCTGGCAGCGAGGGTGACTAGCCATGCCTCGTCGTGTGGAATGTCAGATATAAAAAAATATTTTTTATCATAACTCTTTTTCATCCTTTGTGGAGGATGTTATGTAGAAGCGATCTTAATAAAAATATCTTGCGGCTTGATGTTTTTCCAAGTTGTACAGCTACAGAGACGCACCATTGCTCAAGATTAAAGCTAGATTTTTCAACTGTTTGCTGTGTGATTGTATAACTATATCACTGTGAAATCTCAGGTGAAGTGAGCTGGGTTCTGTAAAGAGGAGACTCTAGTAGCGCTTTTTCTATACGGACGTATTCCGCTGTTTTCTTCGTGGGTAAAGCTTTTAGAGGAAATATTTTTTTTCAACAATTTTACACCTTGATTAAACGTACCCCATCATTTGATTTTTCCAAAACTTAATTAAAAAAAGAAATATAATATTTAAATTAAAAAATATAATATTAAAAATCCCGAAAAATAAGGCACTTTTACCGCGATGTTCAGACGACTATTAGACAAATGTATCACATTTGTCTAATAGTCGTCTCGTCGTATTTGACAAAAATGAAAATAATAAAAGCATATAGGTATACTTTTCCTCTAAATTTTGATATGAAAATAATTGAGATCTGTCGTGTTATGAGAAAGACTTCAGCGGAATACGAAACGTCTTTTGGTCAACGTTTTTGTAGGTGAAATCATCCTGAGCTGTAACTGTCCCTTTCTCACTTTACGGGGAATGGTTGGAGTAGTTTCTTCAAATACCCATTTTTCAAATTCCTGGGCACTAAAATCCCTTCTTAAAAAGTTAAGAGCATTTACTTTAGGTACCACTGGCAAAGTCGCAGTTTAGTGTCGTATTTCGTAGTTTACAATTTTATTATCGGAGCTATAATTTATTATAGATGGCGTAGTTGGCTAGTGGTTAAAACACCAGCCTCTCAAGTATGAGTGCGTGGGTTCAATTCCAGGTCAGGCAAATACCAATGTAACTTTTCTTAAGTTATATGTACTTTCTAAGTATATCTTGGACACCATTGACTGATTAAAAAGTGAAGGAAAACATCTTGAGGAAACCTGGACTTTGGGTCTGAAATCGCCAACCCGCATTGAGCAAGCGTGGTGATTACGCTCAATCCTTCTCCGTATGAGAGGAGAGCTGTGCCCAGCAGTGGGACGATAAAAAAAAAGGTTGTTGATGATGGTGATATTTTAAAAATGTATTCTACAGCTATTTAGAATTAGATGAAAAGTGTGTAAAAGGTTAGAAATCATTGCGTTTATAATTCTATTTATATGCAAATAATGCATCGGAAACTTGCAAGGTGTTATTTTCATAGTATAATAACTGTAAACATTACTGTTACATACTTTTTATCTACTATTCATCTAATTCTAAAAAGTTAGTAGGACACGTCATTTTTAAAATATAGTGTGGAGGCATGAGGACCAGGGAGTATAGTTCACTTATCCTCTATAGAAAATGGAGGATCCTCCGACCAGATGGTTGGTATGTCTGGCAGGCACTTGCCCAACGGTTGAAGACTTTTTTTTTTAATAATTATAAACTAGCGCTTGACTGTAATCCCGCCTGATGGAAAGCAGTGATGCAATCTTTGATGAAAAAGCGCGCTAGTTTATTAAGCCCAATCACTTAAAAAAAACTTAGTGAATAGGAAGGAAGGCGGCAGTTGAGCGAGGTGGTGCAACGTTAAACCCAACAACACGACCAAACGATGCTGCGATAGAGGGAGATTGATCTGGAGACTCTTCACGACCCAACAACACAACCACACACAACAACAACCGACACAACAACATTTGGCGCATCATACCCGCCACACATCGCAACACAACTGCTCAGAGCCGTCCTCTGTACGGTTCCACCAGACATCATGCCGGAACACGACGAATCGCTTGGCCGCAAAACTTTGTCTGGTGGGTGGTAACTTCTGCTGGCAGCCGATGTTATGGCCACCGAGAAAGAAAGTAGTGTAGGGAAGTACCGTCAAAATCGGTCTACCCCTTTAGGAGATCAACAAGGACAAACATTTAAAAATAAAGTTTTTGTCTATTGTCAGTATCGTATACAGGATGTATCTGACATCGTAACGCAAACTTCGTGAAAAGGCTAGACCGCATGCTACTAATAAAATTATGATAGCCATTTATGTCGTTAACGAACGATTACAGAATACACAGTGTTTAAAAAAAAGTGTCGGCTCGGCCTTTGAACGTTGCAAGCGTGCCGCCGTGCGGGTTTGTAGGTATGACGTTGATCCCTGATGTGAACTCTATTAAATCAGCTGATAAGATATATTTTCGAGATTTGTTTTCATTGCGCTTTTTGTGTAATTAGCGAATTAATTAATTTTTACTTTAAAATCTTATTGGGTTATAAAAGCATAGCAATTATGAACGGTCTAAAGTAAAAAAAAAACTACATATATATTTTTTTAATCATGAAAAAGCCGACGAAAAATTCCACCACTTTTTTTTCAGAATCATGTACTGGATCCATGGTACTCGTTTGTGCGTCGTTGTCAGAGACACCCTTTATACTTCCGTACTGACTATTGATTTAAATATATTATCCATACTAATATTATAAATGTGAAAGTAACTCTGTCTGTCTGTCTGTCTGTCTGTCTGTCTGTCTGTCTGTCTGTTACGCTTTCCCGCCTAAACCTCTCAACCGATTTTGATGAAATTTGGCACAGACAATCTTTGGACCCTGAGATAAAACATAGGCTACCTGTTATCCAGGAAAAATTTGATATTCCCGAGGGAAATCTAAAAGCGCGATATAACCGAACACCACGCGGGCGAAGACGCGGGCGGAAAGCACACAATCTTTAGGCCCTGAGAAAGGACATAGGCTACCTTTTATCCCGGAAAAATTTGATGTTCCCGAAGGAAATCTAAAAAGCGCGATATAACCGAAATTTACGCGGGCGAAGCCGCGGGCGGAAAGCTAGTATATTTTATAAATCAGCACTTAGATGTGGTGTGTGTTAGTGCTATAAGTGAAAGTAATAGTTAAGTGTAGGTACCTAGATACTTTATAGAACGCTAAATAGATACTTCCATAAAATATACAACATAATTTTTTTTTTATGCGAACCCCGAGACACCTGTTCAGTATTTTTAAGTAAAGAATCTATGTACAAAATTTCAAAAAGACATAGTGTAAAATCCCAAAGTTATTAGCTTGCTATTCTACTTGGTTGTCCTAACAAATATATTATGGTCCAAGCTTCGATCGGGCGGGCGAGCGCAGTATGTTGAATTCTGGTGTCAGCTGTAGAGCGCGCGTAAGTACTATGATCTATCGTAACAGCTCGGTATCCACACTGCAACAATTTCTAAATGTATTTGGGAAAAAATAATATAACATGGTGTAAATATGATTGGAATCGATTCAGTTGCTTATTCTGAACAAACTATATGGTTTCGCATAAACAGAAAACGTTGTATAAGAAGGTAGGTACTATCATTCAGTGTCGTCTTCAAGATATTTCTTAGAAGCCATTACATTCTAAGCTACAAAGTAATTGATATGATATAATATTACCTTGAAATAGCTTCTGTAATTCTGCAGTCTATTGTCACATAGTGTCGACTTCGCGTAAGACAATATGGTTGAAATCTTCACATCTGACTCTTCAATAATTTCCTTCATGAGCTCAATGTCGTAATCTGCTAGACCAATGTACCGTGCTTTGCCATCTTTCACTGCTTTTTCTAAAGCTGGTAAGGTTTCTTTGATCACGACCCCAATGTCTGGCGCAAAAGTGCAGTCATGGACCTGGATCAAAAATGTCATAATCAAAATCAAAAGTTATTTATTCAAATTAGGCTGAAAATCAGCACTTTATCGCCACTTCCTAGTACTTTCGCTGGGAAGAAGAAGTAATGGAAGAAACTCGTCAGCAGCACAGCTGTCTGTTTATTAAAAAAAAAACACAAACACATAAAATAGTCCTTGCAGTTTAGTAGAGTAGCAGATGGCATGTACAATGAAATGAAATGAAATCGTTTATTATGTAAGTAGGATCACTGACCACTTTTACACGTCATATTTTTTTTTAAACCATATGAAGCCGGCATTTTCTAACTGACTACCTCTGAGAAGCAATAGCCGAAAAATACTCAGGGGTCATCGTCTTTTTTCAAGTCCAGACATTAAAAATGACAATGTTTACAATAATTTACCTTATAATTACGCATACCTATTGCTTACCTAATAACAATGCTTAACAATGTTTTTTGAATAGAAAATATGCTTATAGAGTGATTTATTAAATTAAAGCAACCTAATATGCCATGTCCACGTGCCAGCCGTGGTGGCCTAGTGGTTAAAACACCAGCTTCTCAGGTATGAGTGTGTGGGTTCGATTCCAGGTCAGGCTAATACCAATGTAACTTTTCTAAGTTATATGTAGGTAAGCGTGGTGATTACGCTCAATCCTTCTCTGTATGAGAGGAGACCTGTGCCCAGCAGTGGGACGATAAAAAGGTTGATGATGATGATGATATTCGCAAAGTAGGTATTCTTAACAAGAACAAATTCCTTTGTCGCGTCGGCAGCGCTGTAGCAGTACCGAAAGTGTTTGTGTTCTTCTCATAGAAAGCCTTCAGGATCATAAGTTTCTGTACTAAAGTCATTAGTATATATATTGTAGCCTGTAGGATATGGCAACTAACTTGGTTTGTAAGGAGTATCGGCTGAGCCTGCAGCGCCAAAGAGTCTCCGTACTCTGTGAGTTGGATATGAAACTGAATATACCTATCAATCAATTCAACCATACTTATATCCGAAAGGGTATATGAAGTAGGGTTGTAACGGAGGCCTTGTTAGCGGAGGCGGAGGCGGATGCGGAGGCGACGAGTCTCACCTCAGCGGATGCGGAGGTTAACGGTGGCGGAGGCGGAGGTGAAAGTAGATTTAGAAAAAAAATTAAATTTATGGTTTATTAGAATATTTTAAATACGTACATTAATAAAAAAATATTACCTTCTAGTTCTGAAAATAAAGGAGAAAAAAATTGTATTTGCCGCATTCCCGTCTCGCACAGTTGATTCTTGACCATTTCGCGCGCAAACGCGGCCGGACGGTTGTCGAGCGACGCAGCCTGCGCGTTATTTATTTTATAAATACGTAAATAAACCTCCGTTATGACTCCGCAAAAATTGTGCGGAGGCGGAGGCGGAAGCGAAGATACGATTTCTTGCGGAACTTCCGCAGTAACGGAAGCGGAGGCGAAACTCCGTTACAACCCTAATATGATGTCTTCCGAATGAAATCAACGTCATAGTCGGAGCCTTCGCATACCAACATCCTTAGTGCTAAAACAGTTTGTGTGAGAGAATATTCTGTATCGCCACAAAATCACACAACAAGATAAAAAGGTGTACAAAGATTTAAATATGATTAGTAGAATAGTAATGTTCATCCTACAAAATAAAGATATAATAAGTACAACCTAAACCTTTCCTAAAGCTATCCGCCCGCGGCTTCGCCCGCGTGGAATTCGGTTATATCACGCTTTTTAGATTTCCTCTGGAATATCATTTTTTTTTTCAATAAAAGGTAGCCTATGTCCTTTCTCAGGGTCTAAAGATTGTCTGTGCCAAATTTCATCATAATCGGTTGAGAGGTTTAAGCGGGAAAGCGTAACAGACAGACAGACAGAGTTACTTTCGCATCTATAATATTAGTATGGATTAATACCTAATAGCTAATTTAAATTGATCCTGTAGTCTTGTTAACCTGATGAAATTTTTCAAATTACGGATTACTAATGTACCTTTTAACATAATCTAAGGCGTATGATTCACGAATAGATTGAAATCCTAAAGAATTTATCTGTCTCTGTAATATGGTAGAAAATAAATAGTACAACAATCGAACACTGAATTGCAAAAAAGTTCCAGAAAACAAACAAAGCGGGTGGTGTCGCGAATGCCGGCTATTCGGGGAGATTTTAAATCGTAAACGAAAAAAACAACTGTAAGCGGTCCTTCACTTTCATTGGCGGTTGCAATGCAATTCCATTATTCGAGTACATATTTCATTCATGTCTGTTTTAAACTTTACTAATAAAATCTCCGGATTGTTCGTGGCAAATTTGTTAGTAAATTCTTTAGAAAAATAAAAAAATTGTACGTGGAAGCCCGAACTGAACTTAAACGTAAATAAAACCACCAGAATTGTAAGTTACGAGGCATGCCCTTAGCCAATAAATTGATAATAGAAAAAACTTGCTACTTTCTGTAGATACCTAACAAAGTCTACAGTGTCGACTGTCGACCATAAGTCCATAGGCAATCTCACAAAGCAATAGCTTGGCGTTGAACTAAATATTTAGTTTTTAAATTATTTTGAATTCGTTTTTTCAATCTCTTTTCGTACAAAAAAGCTATAAAAACGATACATTCTCTGTGACGTTCATCATCATCGTCCCAGCGTTAATCCCAGTCGCATCCGAAGCCTTGTCAGCTTTGGAGTCTGGGGTCCGCTTTACCAGTCCAACTGCTGATACATTCTCTGTGACGTTATAATATAAAAATGGTTCATATACTCTACTGAATACCGTTACCTATAAGGCTATAAGAGGGTAACAACACTTATACTGTGTTATTAGAATATCTTTTCTCTGTTGTATTATTATAGATATACAAATGAAATCTTGTGAACGGTTACAATATAATTTTTTTATCTGGGTAGGTATTTGACTTCGCATGTCTCATAAAAAATTATTAATTTCATGAATGAAAAATACTAATCAATATTTTAACGGCATTCACCAAAACTATTTAATTTGCACCAAAAGATAAATAAAATATATTTAGTTAATAAATAGGTAACACAATGACTAATATTTCACTTTTTATAATAATACACTATAAATAAACAAATAACTAACAAGTATTTTTTTTAAATCAAATTATAATTATGCTTTCAATAAAACAGAAACAACCACAAATTCTAACTAGGATTCGAAATCAGTCTTAGTTGATCGTAAACCGATTGCTTAGCCCAAAAAGCAGTACATGATACATTTATGGGAATTTTAATAATGCTATGTTATGAACAGGTACACAAACATAGGAACAACAACTATGGTGCCTACATTCCAAACGCAACAGAAATATAATGTTATTTCGCATATTGTGACGACAGTGTGTGTATGTACACATACTACGTGTTATCTGTGGAATGTAGATACATCTGCACTCATATGCACACGTACACGCACAGTTTTAGGTCTTAGCATACCACTGGAGTTTTGAGCGTTTACTGAGTAGCGGTAACTCTAACGCCACGTGCTAACAACGCTTTATACTGACTTCGTGCACATCCTGCATGTCACAAGCAGAGTTTAACCCGTGCAACTAACATATACATGTGTTTATAAATACAACTTCTCGATATTAACCGTCGGGAAAATGCGCGCCAGACGCAATGCGACGCGAATGTACCTACTCACTTATGTGTTACATTATTGTTTGCGACGATAAAAAAGTTGATGGTGATGATGATATTTATTAATAGGGTACTCCTACAAAGGATACACAACAAAGTCACTTTCTCTTTCTCTATGTCCCTTTATGTGATTAAATCTTTAAAACTACGCAACGGATTTTGATGAGTTTTTTTTAATAAATAGTGATTAAAGAGGAAGGCTTATATGTATAATAACATCCAATAAATTGTGGAGAAATACTATTTATTTTTGAGGTTTCTAATGTGATGTCGTAAATAATTACACTTTTCCGCGTTTGCAGTGAAACGCTGGCTGAACCCTACGAGATTTATTAAAATAATGTAAAGTAAGTAGATATTAAATATTGTACACATTGAAAAGGTCTACAAAAAAGTCCTCGATGGTAAAGGTCTATCTCTTATGGATATCCATTTTTTGTCATTTACTTTTTACGACAAATACCGGCTAATTATCGAAGCGATTTTAACCAATAAGTATAGCATTAATCCTTATCCAATTTAATACCTTTAATATATTGATTTAATTTGTTGATTTAATATAGATTTATATCGCTCTCTACAGCATATGATTTAAATGAATATTTTCGAAGATATTACAGATTTAAAAATTGCGGGGCGTCGCGTTTACGGCGGCACCAACGGGGCGGGGCGGGAGCAGCGGGTCGCTGTGTTTTTTATACAACGTTCACAGTTTTTCTGTAGTGTATTTAGTATCAGCATTGCACCCGTGAGAAGCTTGGGCGGGTCGCTAATCTATAGCTATACTGATCTATAAAGCTGAAGAGTTTGTTTGTTTGTTTGAACGCGCTAATCTCAGGAACTACTGGTCCGATTTAAAAAAAAATATTTTTATTTGCGATGGATAGCCCATTAATCCAGGAAGACTTTAGGCTATATAACATCACGCTGCAACCAATAGGAGCAGAGCTTAACTAAATCCACGCGAATGAAGTTGCTGGCGGCTGCTAGTATACAATAATAGAGGAAGGCTCCTTCAGTTACAGGAGGCTACTGCATGCACACATAAATAGGTGTAAACACGACACCAATAGTCAAAATCAATTATAAATGATGAGTGCAAATTATAACGTTCATAATATTATATTAGGTAGTAGAGTAATTACTATCAGTAATTATTATATCTGGGCACTACGCGTGGTTTATAAATCTACCTTATTATTTCATTATTAAGTGGACCCAATGTTTTTGGTTAGTTTCCCAATATAATTACCAACTAATTTTATTGGCCAACCGTCGAAAAACCGCTTTGTACAACATGTTTTCACGTATCAATTAACTCGCGTTTTCCACAATAATAACACGCAAATTGCGGATTTACCGCGTTATTCATTTGTGAGAGGGAATTGTGAACGTGTTTCTACTTTATTATTTTATTACAATTCATCTTTTGTCTGTGTTATTTATTATTTTACCTCATTTCGTGTTTATTTAAATAGCCTTTTATTTCTGTTACTGGTTTTAAATTGTTTAAATTGAAGAAGTAAATGAAATAAGCGCGTAGACACGATTGAAACAGCTGTCAGTTTTAGTTGGCAGGGCGCATAGACTAAATGCATCTTGCCTATGCGTCTAGTGGCGTGATTTACAGCAATCAAACTAGAGGTCAAGTTCGCGTGTGATATGCGGTGCCGGCGGCTATTACATCGCCCCCTCGGTTACGTAAGATTGATGGCCGGAAGAGTGTCAGTGTGAATAGACAGAGCTCATATGATCTTGACCTGTATCAAATCGACGTAGTCCAAGCCGAGGAGTTGAAGTGTTCTCTCCACCCCAGCCTCCGTCTTCTCTGCGGAGAAGTCAAACATTTTCTCCGTAGCCATCTCATATCTTCCCACTTTGCTTCCTATGAAGTAAGATGATCTCGGAACTCCGACTAGCGCCTGTTGATAAACAAACTGTTGATATGTTATTGATACCAATTAAAGGTACATATTTTTATGAGCGACTGACGTCACGAGTCATGGTCAATATTATAACAGAGTCATACACTCATACCTACACATTATCTAAACTATTATCTAACATATCTTACTACATATATGTCGGCCTAATTCGATAAAGAATAGAGGTAAACAAACCGTTGCTAGGCAATGAGTAGTTTACGCTTAAAAGACAGATGTTGACAACCTTTTCTGGATAGATGATTTTCATAAAAGTAATAATTCTACTTCCTACCAATGGAAACAGTTTGTTTAGATGTTTATGATTTACATAGAACGCTTAACCGATTTGAATGAAATATGACACACATGTAAGCTAATTTCCTAATAGGTTAAATTTTTTGATACTTAAGTATATGTATATTATACTGAGTCCATACTTGAAAGTATTATAATGCATGTGTTATGCAGTTGATTTGAAAATAATTAAAATACGCAAAATCATATTGACAAATGCCTCAACTTTATTCATTGGTTGAATTCCACAAAATGTGATTTCATCCATCTTTCTTCTTTTGTAGGGCTATCACGTAACGTTAATGTCGACTTCTTAATGGTTTTTCGAAATACCAATTTATTATGTATGTTATTTTAGTGATTCTATTGTAATATACTGCAATAGGAATTGTTAATAAATAGTTAGAATGTACAAGTCGATAATCATTTAAATAACAGGAGATTTGTAAAACGTGAGTTGTGATAACCCTAAATTGGTTTGTTTATCTCTATTCTTTATGGAGCTTGGCGAGAATATAGATCGTACGGAGGACTTGTCTGAGCAGTTGTGTTACGAATGTTACGATGTATGCCGGGTACCTACGATGCACCAAATGTTGTTGTGTCGGTAATTTGTTCGTGGAGGGTCTCCAGATCAATCTTCCTCTGGCGTAGCATCGTTGGTCGTGTTGATGGGTTTAACTTGCGTGACCTCGCTCAACTGTCATCTACCTTCCTATTCACTGAGTTTTTTTGAGTGGATATAGGCTCTTATTAAACTAGCACGCTGTACAATCAACGATTGCATCACTGTTTTACATCAGGCGGGGTTGCAAGCCAAGTCAAGCATAAATAAAAAAAAACTTTTTTATAAAAAAAAAATAGAAACCTACTTCAAAAAAGCACTTAAAAGGACAAAATAATTTTACTTTTGTCATGGCTCTAGAAGTCGGTGACGAGCTAAACAACAGAAACCTCGAGAGAACAAGTTTTTATTTCATGCTTTTCAGTGTCTTAGTCAAAATTCTAAAATTAAAACAACAAGATGACTTGAATTTAGTTTAGTTTATCCGAGGTTTAGTTTGTTTATCCAGCGGATTCGGCACCTCATAAAACACTAAACGATGAAGAGCAAGAAGCTTTCCTTCCTTTTATTTGTACAGAGTACGAGTAATAAATGACATTGACAGCCTCCGTGGCGTAGCGGTAGCGGACGCGGCCGCTGCGCAAGGTGGCGCAGGTTCGATCCCCGCAAAGTGCAAGTATTTGTATGCATGAATATGAATACTTGCACTGGTCTGGTCGTGCCTCGGAAAGCACGTTAAGCCGTTGGTCCCGGTTGCCATACAAACATCTAGTGGCAGTCGTTACGGGTTGTTGGAGCCCTCAAAAGTCCAACAATTAGTCTAACTGCAATGCTTCGATGTCGCCTCGGGTTGTGGAGGTCAGACGGCAGTCGTTTCACGGAAAATGTCGAAGTTTAGCCCCAGACTAAAACTGAAAAGGCTTCGGATGCGACTGGGATTAACGCTGAGATGATGATGATGACAAAAAATTCGAAAATTACATTTTTCACCTCATGACAATAGTGGCAGCTATAACCCATGTTAGAATAAGTTCTCATCAATACGAAAAAAATCCCTATCTCAAAAGCTACTGAACCGCTTTTGATGAAACTTATAGTATTGCCTTAGTTTTATAATAATACATAGTACAACAAAAATAATTACTTAAATCGGACTTGTAGTTCCGGAAAAATGCGCGCACAACCTCTTTTTTTAAGTCGGTTAAAAAAGATTCTACCCATGACATTTTCTGCAAAAGATGTATTGATACCCCGTCCTACCCTGCTATTTCGCTTTATTTTTTTCTTCTTACTCGTTGACTAAGCCCCAGCGGGATGTTTAATCCTTCAATGTAACACAACGGCTTTCATTTTGACGGTTGAACAACATTCATCGCGTTATTTACGTTGTTCAGCATAGTTACACATTTTTCGAACAGTTGGAGTAATAGAGTAGCAATATGCTTTTAAAAGATTAAAATGATACCGGGTTACGCAAATGGGTTAATGGATTGGACTAACAAATGCAAAAATGTTTTTAAATCCGACTGGATTCAGATATTTAATATTGCAATCAAACATTCTCGGTGGTAGGCAACAACATCAGCCGCCGGCATAAGTTACCACCCACCAGACAAAGTCTTGCCGCCAAGCGATTCGTCGTGTTCCGGCATGATGTCTGGTGAAGCCGTACGGTGGACGGGTCTGAGCAGTTGTGTTGCGATGTACCGGGTACGATGTGCCTAATGTTGTTGTGTCGGGAGTTTGGTCGTGGAGGGTCTCCAGATCATCCTCTGGCGCAGCATCGTTGGTCGTGTTGTTGGGTTAAACATTGCATCACCTCGCTCAACTGCCGTCTTCCTTCCTATTCACTGAAATTTTTTTGAGTGAATAGGCTTAATAAGCTAGTGCGCTTTACCATCAACGATTGCATCACTGCTTACCATCAGGCGGGATTGCAGTCAAGCACTAGTTTATAAGTATCAAAAAAAAAAAAAACACTCGGCTTCACTAGGAATCAGTATAGGTGTAAATAGATTTCATCAAAAAAAGACGACTGACTCCGTGGCGTGGCGGTATCAAACGCGGCCGCTGCGCAAGGAGGAGCGGGTTCGATCTCCGCACAGCGCAAATATTTGTAAGCATGAATATGAATATTTGCACTGGTTTGGTCGTGTTTCGGAAAGCACGTTAAGCCGTTGGTCCCGGTTGCCATACGAACATCTAATGGTAGTCGTTACGTGTTATTGGAGCCCTCAAATGTCTAACAATTGGTGTAACTGCAATGCTTCGATATCGCCTTCGGACTGTGGAGGTCAGATGGCAGTCGCTTCACGGAAAATATCGAAGTTTCGCCAAAAAATGAGCAGTTAGACTGGTAAACGGACCCCAGACTCCAAAAGCTGAAAAAGCTTCGGATGCGACTGGGATTAACGCTGAGATGATGATGATGAGATTTCTTCAAATTGAAATGATACAAACTGACGCTGTTCGCATACCATGTCGACTACCATCGCCTAGCTCCGTAAAGAATAGAGGTAAACAAACCAATTTAGGGTTATCACAACTCACGTTTCCTGTTATTCACATGATTATTGGCTTTTACATGCTAGCTATTAATTAAAAAGCAGCATATTTCAATAGAATCACTAAAATAACATAAATAATAACTTGGTATTTCGAAAAACCATTAAAAAGTCGACATTAATTTTACGTCATAGCCCTACAAAAAAAGAAAGATGGATGAAATCCAGCCCCCTAATCGGCGAACAAATTTTTGTTAAATGATTGCGACTAGTTGGGATCGTTTGGACCGAAAGGACCAATACGCGGTCCGAACGATCCCAAATTCCCAACTGATGCCAACTAGTCTGGATTTCATCCATCTTCGTTTAGGGGGCAGGTATTAAACACATTTTGTGGAATTCGAACAATGAATAAAGTTGAAGCATTTGTCAATACAATTTTGCGTAGTTTAATTACTTTCAAAGCAACTGCATAACTCGTGCATTGTAATACTTTCTAGTATGGACTAATTATAATATACAGTATGTTAACTAACAGAGGGCGTTCCCGTTAACCCGAAATAGTATAGCATACATACATGCTAAAAAAAATATTTCCATTCGAAAACAAAATGTTTTAAAATTTTTCCAATATGAAAATATTCAATAAAAATTTTAAATTGACATGTAAAAGAAACACACTGTACACGCGAACATGAAAGACGGCAACGTCGCAATTTATTTATACATGACGACTACTATTTTGATTTAAAACAGGAGGTTTCAAATTTATTTCCAATTAGATTTTTTTTTTATTCGGATTTTTTTATGCTTATTTTTCTATGCTGATATTCTTATTTTAATCTATTAATGATATATATTAACGAGTTTAAGGGAACGCCCTCTGTTATTTAACATACTGTATATGTATCAAAAAATTTAACCTATTAGGAAATTAGCTTTCATGTGTGTCATATTTCATTCAAATCCGTTAAACGTTCTATGCAAATCATAAATATCTAAAACATAAATAAACTGTTTAGATTAGTGAGAAGTAGGATTATTCATTTTATGAAAATCGTCTATGTAGAAAAGGTTGTTAACATCTGTCTTTTAGGTGTAAACTACTCGTTGCCTAGCAACGGGTTGTTTACCTCTATTCTTTATCGAATTTGGCTCAAATTATAGAATGTTGTTTCCACTTGAATTCTTAAAACTCGTTTAAAAACTATCAAAGGCTGTATGTTGTATGATCAAAGTGTTACCGCCGACCACCACTGGCCCAGATTCCCTTGTTCTCAAACTAAACTAAATTTAACTTGAGTGCATCCTTTTCTTTCTTCTTCATTATAAAAAGGACAGAACATAATATGTTACTTTAGACCTGTCAAATTAGTCCGCGCTTGACGTAAATTGATGTAAGTATTTTTGGTCGCCATGTTTATAATCGCGTCTAAACTGTCTATGGAATAGAAGATGAGTGTCACGCTCATTTTTCATTGGACTTTTAAAATTATTTATAGTGTCGTTTACTAAATAAAAACGCGTGATTTATGTAGTAAAAAGTGCATTCAGTGAATAATTCAAAAAGAACAGTGAAATATTGTAGCATAGTGGCCTCATCATGTCTTTACGCTAAACCGCTCCTTAACGTCCAAACGCGTAAAACGAAAGGAGTTAGTTTAGGTTAAGTTATGCTAGGATAAGTTAGGATAAATTAGGATAAGTTAGGATAGATATTTAATGAAGAAAAAAAATTACTGAAGACTTGGCTGTATGGCGTACTATGCCTTTGCCTTTTCCATTCGCCCGAACGGAAAGAAATGAACCAAAAAAAAAAATGTCTATGGAATATCTTAATTTGACAGGATTAAACTAAAATGCATATAGTCGTGGTGGCCTAGTGGTTTAAACACCAGCCTCTCAAGTATGCGTGCGTGGATTCGATTGCAGGTCAGGCAAGTACCAATATAACTTTTCTAAAGTTATATGTACTTTCTAAGTATATCTTGGACACCAATGACTAAAGGTGAAGGAGAACATCTTCAGAAAACCTGGACTTTATGAGTCTGAAATCGCCAACCCGCATTGAGCAAGCGTGGAGATTACGCTCAATCCTTCTCTGTATGAGAGGAGACCTGTGCCCAGCAGTGGGACGATAAAAGGTTGATGATGATGATGTAACTAAAATGTTATCATCTATCCTTTTCTTAATCAAATAGAAAGGAAAAGATAGACTTCAAAAAAAAATAAAAGAAAAAAATTAGTTTAATTAGTAAACAAGAGAACCGCCGCCATTGTCCGACAATGTGCGGTCTTCTTTTAGGTCAATGCGTGACGCATTTTATACAATTTCGGCATCCATTTCATCAAAGGGAAAATGGCATGCCATAGTGCACTCGCCTGACGACAGGTTCTAAAAGGCTTTAAAATTATAAATGCGAAAGTAACTCTGCCTGTCTGTCTGTCGGTCTGTCTGTCTGTCTGTCTGTCTGTTACTCTTTCCCGCTTAAACCTCTCAACCGATTTTGATGAAATTTGGCACAGACAATCTTTAGACCCTGAGAAAGAACATAGGCTACCTTTTATCCCGGAAAAATTTAATATTTCCGAGGGAAATCTAAAAAGCGCGATATAACCGAACTCCACGCGGGCGTAGCCGCGGGCGGAAAGCTAGTAGTTCTTATAATTTGCACTTATATACACTACATAGTAACACTTTATATGGTGTATTATAACTATTAATACCTACACGAAACATTTTAAGAGAGTGTATTTATTATGTACGGACCATAGGAGCGAGCGATAATTTAAACTTTAATGATAAATATGACAGATTGTAGTAGCTTGATGTGCTGTCTTCTGTACATCTGTTCTAAAGTAGTCATGATAACTAAAAATATTGTTGTTACGACAAACTAAAAATCGTGGAACGAATCCCGAAATTATCGGAGGAATTACTTTGAAATTTATTGCAGATCCCCACAAGTCCACCCTCTATTTAGAAAATTAAGATCAAGGTTTCTAACAATTTATGTCTCATCTTATGGAGCTACGTTCTCAAATCTGTTTGCCATCTGTATCCAGCCACGGGTCATAGGTTAAGTTCCTACAATTATAATGTATTAACAGTCTGTAGTTTGTTCTCGTGTTATAACTATTATTATAGCGTATATATTGACCTTGATTCACTTGTTTACAAACTAAATTTAATTTAAGTACAGTCCATCTCTTTCTTTCTATTTTATTAAGAAAAGGACAGAAGATAAATATTAGTTTAGTCTAAGGCTCGACCGAGATCTCGGTGTCGCCATTCTCGGCTACAAACCCAACCGAGAATTTTGTCTTGGTTCTCGGCTAATTATAGCCGAGATTCTCGGTCATGACCGAGACTGTAAGTGACTTTCGTAGACAATCAAAACTGCAAAAAAATGTTAAAATTTTTGACTACTGGTTTTATTCGCCTTATAAGGCGCTTAGATCTGCAGTGAATAAGTTTTTATCTGCGTTACCAGCAGAGTAGCTGTTACTAGCAGTTTAGCAAAGCTGGACAATTGTATGATGAGAGACGACATTCTTAGAAAAGCGAAAAAGCAGAAAAAATGTTTTTTATGTTATAGTATAATGTTATTTCACTTTGATTATTTAAACAGTTAATTTTGTTAAACAGCACTGTATTAAAAAGTTAACAGCATTTAATTTAATTTTCACTCGTTATCTATTCTCAGCCTCGACCGAGATATTCTCGATCTCGGTCTCGGCCGAGAACGAAAAACCTATCTCGGTCGAGCCTTAAGACTGATTTACACGGTGCAATTTAATTGCTTTTGGCATACAATAAAATTGATGCAACAAATGACTTGCATCGTCTGAATGGTGTTTAGACAATGCAACTTTTATTGTTGTGTAAATCGATGTTTTTATAGTCACCATGTTTTTAATCTTGTCTTAATTGTCTATCATCATTATCAACCTTTTTTGAAAATGAAAAGAAACATATTATGTTGAAACGATTTATAGCGTCCACCATGAGAACTAAAGAAGGTGGGTACCAGAACGCGGAACCATCACTAGGCGATTTGGCGGGTGGGCGGTTTGATTGAAGGACATTCTGCATTATGTCCTTGGTGGGCGGTATGTACAAAATTGTATGTGACGAAATCATGGCGCGATCTAATATTAAGACGCTGTGAATAGCAAACTTTTAGGTATTTGAGGGGGTGAAGCAGACGAAGTGGGACACGACTAGCCCCGCCCACTGCGGGGCGCGGGGCGCTCCGCGCGAGTACATCGATGCGTGAGGTGAGGCGTCGTGCATCGAGAAATACGCACGTTCTATTAAATCTATACCAACCATTCTCTATTCCATCTACATTTAGAACCGTAATTTCACAACCCAACCCCGAGGTACGGTTGGCTCTGTTCGTCACAGTCCCGGTTCGCATGAGACGAGCAGCAGGTTCGAATCCCACATCCGTTCACTTTACCTTGCGATTTTCGAATATGTATATTTTATACATATTTTCATTTTTTATTATTACTTTTGTTTTCTTTTTTCTTTTTATAATGCGCTTTGTCCGTTCTGCTTAAATTTTTTGTGTTATGTCCTTTTTTCATGAAACTGTTAGAAATATATCATTTCTAGAAATTACTATTTATAAACAGCTGTTTAGAGTAACTGTTAAAAAAAATGCATATTCGGATATTTAAAAAAATAAAAGATTTTTTCTTCAAAACTGCAACTCTTATCGAAGTCGGGTTTGTACGAGTGCTTAGAATAACACAACACAAAAAGATTGAAATAATGCAACCATGAATAATGCAACAAAATGAAATCTAAATTTACTGTTTTGAACTATTATCAAATCAACTGTTATTTTTATTGTTTTTCTTTTCTATTCCATCTACATTTAGAACCGTAATTTCACAGCCCAACACCGAGGTACGGTTGGCTCTGTTCGTCACAGTCCCGGTTCGCATTAGACGAGCACCAGGATCGAATCCGACTTTACCTTGCGATTTTCGAAAATGTGTACTTTATACATATTTTCATTTTTTATTATTTTTTTTGTTTTCTTTTTTATTTTTATAATGCGCTTTGTCCGTTCTGCTTAAATTTTTTGTGTTATGTCCTTTTTTCATGAAACTGTTAGAAATATATCATTTCTAGAAATTACTATTTATAAACAGCTGTTTAGAGTAACTGTTAAAAAAAAATGCATTTTCGGATATTTAAAAAAATAAAAGATTTTTTCTTCAAAACTGCAACTCTTATCGAAGTCGGGTTTGTACGAGTGCTTAGAATAACACAACACAAAAAGATTGAAATAATGCAACCATGAATAATGCAACAAAATGAAATCTAAATTTACTGTTTTGAACTATTATCAAATCAACTGTTATTTTTATTGTTTTTCTTTTCTATTCCATCTACATTTAGAACCGTAATTTCACAGCCCAACACCGAGGTACGGTTGGCTCTGTTCGTCACAGTCCCGGTTCGCATTAGACGAGCACCAGGATCGAATCCGACTTTACCTTGCGATTTTCGAAAATGTGTACTTTATACATATTTTCATTTTTTATTATTTTTTTTGTTTTCTTTTTTATTTTTATAATGCGCTTTGTCCGTTCTGCTTAAATTTTTTGTGTTATGTCCTTTTTTCATGAAACTGTTAGAAATATATCATTTCTAGAAATTGCTATTTATAAACAGCTGTTTAGAGTAACTGTTAAAAAAATGCATTTTCGGATATTTAAAAAAATAAAAGATTTCTTCTTCAAAACTGCAACTCTTATCGAAATCGGGTTTGTACGAGTGAAATAGATGGAGGCACTTGGAGGAGGCCTATACTGTTTTGAACTATTATCAAATTAACTGTTATTTTTATTGTTTTTCTTTTTTTAAATTATATTATGAACTAAGAAATTCATGGTTAAATAAAGGCTTATTATTATTATTTATTATTAATTTCTAGAAATTTGTAGAAAGAAAATTATAACGAATTGATTTTAAATATTAGTTTGCATTATAATTGTTACAAAAAGAATATATTTAAAAAGATGGAACAATTACCTACTACAAAAAATACAGAAAATCGGATAAATTAATAATAATTAAAAAAAAAAACAATTGCAAATAAGAAATCCAACAAAAAGCATACAACGTAAGGCTGGGGTTTGAACCCGAACACATACAGGTGAAGAAAAAAGTGCCGCGAAAAAGTAAAAAGAATAATTACAGAAAAAAATCAAATAAAATATCGGCAAAAATACAACAGTAAATTAAAAAGCATTTATTTCAATTAAAATCTACAAAAAGCATATAATGTAAACCTGGGGTTTGAACCCGGGCAAAAACGAAATATGATTATTCATCAACAAACAGACACGTAAATATAATTATTTTCTGTGCGGGGTAAAGCAAAAAGTGACATAGGTCCGACAAGCACCACGCCTCAGCGGTCACTGTCGCTAAGCATAGAAGTGAAAGAGAAGGCAATGGACGCCGCGATGGAGCGACGTTTCGTTCACGTTATTTATCATTAAATACATTATTTATTTTAGAATATCTTAGTTAAATCGATAAACAAAAACAATGGTTTCATTTACTATTATATTTTACATCGCTCTTCTCAATTTTATCAAGATTTGATGATTAATAATACAGTTACAACTGTTATAAATTCAATTTTAGGGGTTACTTTAGGATTTTTTTCTATCGAGAAAATTAATTCAAAACGTGTTTTGAAAACAATGGTTTCCTGCTACATATAATCAAGATTAACATATAAATTTTTGGCTGCTCTGAAATGTATACATTTGGCTAAAAAATTGTTTTAAGAAGCCTATTTTTACTGAACACAGCGCCTTAATGCAATAAGTGTCCAAAGTTGACTCATCTTCTCGATAGATGGCGTTGGCGTCGAATTAGATCGCGCTATGGTTTCGTTACCGCTGCTAGTCTAAAAGTAGTTTAAGAATTATTTTTATTGTGTGAATCAATTTCATAGGACAAACGGACATTTGTACTAGTTGTACAAAGGTTGTGTTAATTTTATTTCTCACCTAACTGACCCGAGATTTTGTTCATGGTGCTAGTGCAGTCGCAGTTTAGCAGTCAGTCAGTAAGTAATGGTACTGACCGCTATACTGCCGACTGTTAAAACATGACTTACTAAACTCCTGTCTATTACTCTATGGAGTCAACACTCCATAGAGTAATAGACAGGAGTTTCCACTCCATCATGGAGCAACCTCCATGATGGAGTGTATTAATTTGACAGGTATATACAAATACTTGAGGCCGCCAGCGACTTCGTTCGCGTGGAGTTAGTCATGCTCCGCTCCTATTGGTCGCAGCGTGATGTTATACAATATGTAAAGAAAACCCTGTCGACCCATAAGGATAATAAAGGTTAGGTAAACACTTGACCAAATATAATATAAAATTTTACATAATCAGCATAACAACAATACTAATGAATTTTGAAATAATTCTTTTTTCCGGGGAATTAATTCCAATTTCCCCGAAACTTGGTAATTTTTAAAAAAGTGACAAGACCGGTATTATTATAAGCGAATAGCGACGCGACCACGTCACAGGTGCCGCGTGCCCTGCCCCAAGCCGCCCGCGGCATGGGGTTGCTTACCGCACATGTAATAAGTTCCCTCTTTTTGCGAAAGCATATTTATTGTTTTAGGGGGATTTTTTTTTAAGTTTTGCCTGTCTTTTAGTAGAATCAGTTATCGATACCTAATAATACCTTCACGAATCGGACAGGGTTTTCTTTACATATTGTATAGCCTAAAACCTTCCTGGATTAATGCTCTATCCAACGCGAATTTTTCAAATCGGCCCAGTACTTTTTGAGATTAGCGCGTTCAAACAAACTCTTCAGCTTTATATCTATACTAATCTATAAAGCTAAAGAGTTTGTTTGTTTGTTTGTTTGAACGCGCTAATCTCAGGAACTACTAGTCCGATTTGAAAAATTATTTTTGCTTTGGATAGCCCATTAATCCAGGAAGGCTTTAGGCTATATAATATCACGCTGCGATCAATAGAAGCGGTGCATAAATAACTCCACGCGAACGAAGTCGCTGGCGGCCGCTAGTATTAAGTATAGATAGAGTATAGATGTTATCTTCTGTCTTCTATGCTTTTCTTAATGAACGAAAGAGAAAAAGATGCAATGAACTTAATTAGTCTGTCTGTAATCAGTTCGTGAACAAGAGAATCTGCACCATTGTTTAATTAGCGTTAAATTATTACCGTCTGCAAAGTCAAAGATAATTTCTAGTTCCCAATATGACGGATCGGGAACGGAACGGATCAGGATTCTAACTATAGACCCCTCAGAAAAATTAAATAATTACCACAAGTAGGTAAGTACGACTGTTTAGGTAAATATTTATCATATTGTAGCTTAGTACACTATTTAACCAAAGGACTCCTGTAAGAATAAAATTCAATAGAAATTAGCTGTATGAATTTTATTTATCTAAATTAATATATCTAGATTATATCTCAAGTCTCAAGCGCATACATAAATAAAGTTACTATGTAAATAGTACCTACTTTGTCATAGTCACATTTAAAAAAGTAGGTGTACAAAAATAAATGACCTTTATATTATATCGAAACAATTGTGTTATCACCTATACCAATTCAATACCGGTATTATAACTCGCGCAGTTAAAGAAAAGATCTGAAAATGGCGGCGGCTACTCATGGTACGGTTTACAAAACAAGTTTGGTTCTATGGGTCGTTACGCCTTTTTCAAGAAACGTAACATAACCAGTTACTTGGTCGAATAAAAAGAGATATTTTTGTAGCTAGTTATTTTCATTCGACTACTGTGCTTGTATAATTATACCTCCACCAACTATACAGTTACTCACGAAACGAAACTAAATTAAATCACTTTCTTGAGTGTGTTGTTACACAGTTAATTATTTTTTTTTCAGCTAATATTCTATTATATAATTGTAATATAGTTTGTCAAATATCATATAATTATATTACTAATATCAAATTATTCTTTTAGCCAATAATAGTAAAAATAATATTACTAAGTAAGGAGCAAGGGTACATAAAATACTGGATTTTAAAATTTGTCTTTATTAATTATAAAAATATCTGAGAAAAAGGTTTTATAAACCGCTTGGCCCAGCAATATCTGGATCATCTGAACCCATTATTGGTTCAATCCCCTCCATCAATTCGTTATAATCATCCATGGACTGGTCACTTTCACAGTCTTGGTCGTCACATTCGTCACTTTCATCTTCGGTGTCGCTATTCATGCCCACACTGATAATGAAATCCTCTAGTTCACTCTCCCTGCCTACATCGCGATTCCAGTATGCTTGTTCGACTTTCTTTATGTGATTTATTTGTTTCTTCCATTCGTCTCGTGTAATTGAAGCTATGGCCTCTTTTGTCAAGTCCTCAATTTTATTTTCGTGTTGCTCCACATTTTTATCTGCGACCCGTTGTTTTATTAAATTCCAAACATGTTCTATGGGGTTCAGGTCGCAGTTGTAAGGAGGGAGTCTGAGAACTTCATGGCCATGCTCACGTAGAAGTTCGTCTACCACATACTTTTTTCGGGGCGATGGTGTTTTAGATGCACGAGCAGCTCTGCTTTCGTCCAGTCTTCTTCGAATGACACACCGTGCTCGTGCATCCATTTCTTTATATCCGCTTTGCGGGTTGCAGTCGTTGGCGCTTTATCCAACTGCATGCTGTGGTAAGATGCATTATCCATGACGAGAATGGAGTTTTGAGGCAGATTTGGTATAAGTTTCTCGTTCAAATATTTTGTAAAGTTATTACCATCCATCTCGTCATGGTAGTCGCCTTTTTTTGATTTTGCTTTGAATAATAATCCTGCACCCTCCACAAACCCATCCTCTGAGCCGGCATGAACCATCACCCACCTTTGTCCAGGACTATCATTTTTTCGAATGCCTTCGTTGGTGGATGACTGCCAGCACTTGCTGACAGTATAATGAGCATGGATCCACGACTCATCCATGTATACAACTTTCTTTTTTTCCGCACCCATGGCATCATTTTGTCGGAGGCGGCGTAAATATTTCACTCGCCAGGCTTTTATATTATCGCGCTCTATGAGCACCATTCGGTTCTGGCGACATTTTTTAAATCGAAATCCGAGCTTTTCTTTTAAAATCTTTCTTAACGTCGTTTTGGAGCCTGTATAGTTTAAATCAGCTTTTGCTGATGCCATAATCTTGTTCAGCGTAGGTACCTCCTTTCGAACGTCATATATTGAGGCCACAATATTTCTAATGGCACATATACTGAAGTTATCCATGGGGACACGCGTATTGTTTTTGCCTTTTCTACCCTTACTCGGCGTACGGATTTTAGTGTTGGTTTGTTTTGCAAGTTTACCTGAAATAATAGTAAAATATTATAATAGAATAGTAATATGATGGCTTTATTTTAATTAGGGTTTTTATGAACTGAAACATGCTAAAATATGCTGGACGCTCTTTTATAGCGTGAAGTCATTAAAATATACCTTTCTCTGCACGTGGGTACTATAGAGTCCAGAGATTATTAGGTTAGAAGAATAAATTACTATGATAATGCACCTTGGGTACTGAGTCGCCCAGGCTATCAATATGATGAAAGGTCGATTTTTGTTTGCGTTATCCTAAGTTTATTTAAGTTTTGATGACAATAAGCATGCTATCCGAGTTTCTTGGATACTTTAAGTATCAGTTTAATAGTATGTTTTAGTATGGAAGTTAACTTCAAAGAACTTAACACTTTATAGAAGTTAACTTAACTTTGTTACTAATAACAGCGAAGCAAAAACAAAAAATGTCACATCTGGGTGATATAGATGGTAAATTTAACTGAAAAAACATATTATAGACAGAACAGAGCTAAGCACAAACTGATAGTTTATTGGTTAAAATTACCTTCTCTCTTAATTTTCGATATAGTAGACATCGATAAATTAGTCGCCATCGCTGCGCGTGCAGCGCTGTACTTGAGCGGATGGTAGCGCTCCAAGTTCTTCTCTTCTTCAAAGTATTTTATCACGTTGTAAACAATTTCACGCGCATCACTGTGTAGAATCTTTCCACGTTTTCGTGAAGCCATTGTTCAATCACAAACCAAATGATAAAATAATAAAATGTCAACGTTAGTACTAAAAACTTAACAAAAATAAATAACAATCAAACGTAACGCAAACAAATAACAATTAAACTCAACAAAAACAATAATATCAACAAAATAACAGAGACTTTAGCGGAACGAAAGTAACGATAACTCGGAGTGCGTCAAAGTAGCTTGGAAAGCGAATCCTGACTGATTGTTATTTTTTTGCAGCTCTTACTTCACTGTGTGAGTATAGACAGCGATAGAGAGTGAGCGAGAACGCATGCGCGCGGACGCCATTTACAGATCTTTTCTTTAAGTGCCCAAGTTATATACTGTAAATTTTGGGATGTTACCTAAATATATTGCACGGCCGCTTTTTTATAGCTATCCGGACTTGGTCGTTATGTAGGTTTTCGATGCTTCGTCAGTATTATAATTGTTTTTTCTTTAATTACTGAATTTAATGATATTAAATTTTGCATGTGAATATTTGAATGAATACACTAATTATTGGCATGCAATTCCTTTACAATGTCGTGATATTTGACTGTTTTGTAAACAGTGATCTATTCATGTTAAATTGTCCTATAACTCTTTAATTACTAAAGCAACACTTACAAGGTTTGTATAAACGTGAAAATCTAGACCCCAAAGTGCATACTTTAAGATCGAGGAAGGAAGTAGTCTTAATCCGTCACTGACTAAGACCTAATACCTAAGTGTATTTTACGTTTACATTTTTAACTTTTTAGCCCTACGACTTTTTTCTAAATCTGTTTTTTAAACAAATATACACAAATTCAAAACAACGTATGTAAAAATCTACAGCTCTCTATGTAAGCGCTTTATATGAAAACTAGCTAATGGCGAAACGTTCGCGTAGCGGAAACTTGAATTTCTCCGAAGTTTATGCAAGCACAAATTTTATTCATACATACACAATTACACACAAATATACACTAATTTTTGGACACAATACATCTCTCTCTTCTAAAGTCTATGGATTAAAAAAGTTCCGCCAGGACAACGTTCGCCCAGCGGAATCAGTTTTTGGTGAATTTCTCCACAATGGATGCGTGCACAAATTTTTTCTTACCATACACAATTATACGACGTCATACACTAAATATCTGCATAATTAAAACCTTTAAATTCAACAACATTTCAATTACAATCCACGATCGTAAAATTTGTTGTTTTCTGTCTGATATCGCATCTCCCTTAAAAGGAACTAAAACTAACTTAATGTTAATGCAGTTATATCAACTGCATTAACCTTAATAAATTACCTTTCCGAAAGTTCGTTCAGATGTTCCCGCACCATACCAAGGGCCAGTCTCCATGTAATTAACACCGCATTTGAGAGTTTCTCTTATTAACTGCAAGGCATTTTCTTCATCAAACGCTCTAAAACAAGTTAAAAACACGAATAAGGAGCTAGTTTTCTTTTACAAATAAGTAGGAGAAAGTAAAGGGTTCTTGCCGCGGTCGGTTGCTAGATGATTGTCCCTCCATTACTTATGGAAACTCCTCCGAGCCTAGGAATGCACATTTAGCCGTTGGTCCTAACTGCATGCTGGTCATAGTTCATTGATAGTCATTACAAGTATTAAGAAGTAGGGTTGTAACAGAGGCTTGTTAGCGGAGGCGGAGGCGGATGCGGAGGCGACGAGCTCACCTCCGCGGATGCGGAGGTTAACGGAGGCGGAGGTGAAAGTACATATAGAAAAAAATGAAATTTGTGTTTAATTAAAACAAAATTTTTATTTTAAATACGTACATTAATAGTAGTATACTTGGTAAAAAAAAAAAATTACCTTCTTGTAATGAAAATTAAAGAGAAACAAATTGATTCTTGAGTTCTTGACCATATCGCGCTCAAACGCGGCCGGACGGTTGTCGAGCGTCGCAGCTTGTGCGTTATTTATTTTATAAATACGTAAATAAACCTCAGTTATAACTCCGCAAAAAATATGCGGAGGCGGAGGCGGAAACGAAGATATGATTTCTTGCGGAACTTCCGCAGTAACGGAAGCGGAGGCGAAGCTCCGTTACAACCCTATTAAGAAGTTAAACAGACAGCCGATTGTGAAAATTATTTTACCTATAGAAAGCCTATTTCTGAGTGAGGTCATATGTTATGCCGAAATATATA
Organism: Sesamia nonagrioides; assembly: GCA_017933935.1. NCBI lineage: Eukaryota > Metazoa > Arthropoda > Insecta > Lepidoptera > Noctuidae > Sesamia > Sesamia nonagrioides. The sequence goes on along the minus strand of JADWQK010000195.1, from coordinate 1,099,290 downwards.
CAAACTTTTTCACACTAACAGTCTTAGGTACGTATTACAGAACGTCACTCAAAACTCAAGCTCTACATAAGTCTCGTTTCAAGCCATTTGATTGGTTGAAAGTAATGCTTAAGCAGAGATCAATGCTTGAGTAACGTTCTGTAATACGGACCTTAGGTCCATATTCCAGAAAGAAACTCAAGCATTGAACTATTTAAAACTAGTTTCAACCAATCAAATGGCTTGAAACGAGTGTAAAAGTAATGCTTAAGTTTTGAGTGAGCTTTTGAAATACGGGCCTTAGGTGCGTATTCCAGAACGAAACTCAAGCATTGATCTCTGCTTAAGCATTACTTAAAACTAGTTTTAACCAATCAAATGGCTTGAAATGAGACTTAAGTAGAGCTTGAGTTTTGAGTGACGTTCTGTAATACGGACCTTAGTGGCTTTCATTTTAACAGTTTAACAACTATCGTTGTGTTATTTACGTTGTTGAGTAGAAGCACTTTTTCGAACATTTATGAAGGTATTAGTAACATCCTTCAAAATTACTTAAATTGATAAATAATGTTTGTAATTCAGGCGCACATCAAGCTATACATAACCGCTAGAAGGTGACTTCTGATAATAAACTAGCGCGCTTTACCATCAACGATTGCGTCACTGCTTATCACCAGACGGGATTGGATGGGTTTTAGTCAGTAAAAGTCTGACACGCCTTTCCGCTCCCCCAGAGTTGGAGAAGACATTTGATGATTTCCCATCCCAACAAAACAAAGGTACGCAATAATTTGGTAACCCCTATGTCCAGTTAAGTATACTTTTACTTAAGTATTGTAAGTGCTGTTTATTTTATGAAGTTTATTTCGCCAAAGAGGCGAACCGATGGAACTTAAATAAAACATGTTCTATGTTATCTACTCAGTCACATCCATAAGTTACTTAAACATCTTAGTTTATGTAGGTACGGACGTCCGAAACTGTCATAAATTCCCAATCAACCTTGAGCCATAACGCTTTATAGATAAAGTTGAAAATCTAATAAAGAAATCTGACAGATTGTATTAGCTTGATGCGCTGTCGTCTGTACGTACCTAAACACACATTACTACCTATTTCTTTCGATTTATTACTAAAATCATTGTAAAAATAATAATGTCTTTGACTAAAATGAACAACAGCCTATAACTACTAACTCATTTCTCAGTGATAACAAATTGTTTTACAGTTATGGTGTGGATTTAATGAACAATTGAATGCCAAGAACTAAACTATAAATAAATGTTACACTTTTATCTGGTAGGAATGATGTACCGAGACCTTACAGTAATGTGTTTAAAATCTACAAACAAGCGGCGTAGCATTCGTGTGACGTACTAGCCCCGCACGATGATATTGCGATGGAACCTTGTCACAATAACAGCGTTGTGACGTCATCTGTCACACAAAAGGACAGCTAGCAAAAGAATGTTAAATGTAAAATTAATATTAGGGTTAAGGGTTTATTTGTATTTTATAATTTTATTACACTCTTTATAAAGAGTGTATGTATAAATTAATATTAGGGTTAAGGGTTTATTTGCATTTTATAATTTTATTACACCCTTTATAAAGAGTGTATGTATAATAAAATTAATATTAATTTAATAATTAACATTCTTTCTTAGGTATACCTACTCACCCATATTCTGACAAATAAACTTTCATTATTAAAAATTTCAAGGAAATAATTTTTGTAGACGTAAGAAAAATATACTTATTCGTATATCTTTCTTACATGTATACTATGTTTTTCTAACTACATTTCTGTTAATTTGCGAGCGGGAATTGAACCAGAGTCCACTGTGTAGTAGTCATGTTTTAATTACTACCAACATCTATCAGCTTATAAATAAAACCAGGATAATATGTAAAAAATGTATATAGTCTTCCGAATCATAACTGTTTTCTGTGTCTGTCGTTTCCGATTCACTGTCGTCGCCGTATTTATGACAAATAACTCGTCAATTATTCGATCTTTATTCCAATAGGTATTCCTCTTCAAGCCGTTTAACATGATTGACTTCCTTTCGCCAGTCATCTGGAGTTATTGACGCTAACGACTCCAACGTCAGAGCTTCAATGCGACTTTCCAACTGCTCCACATTCTTTTCTGACACCCTCATCTTTACCAGGTTCCAGATGTACTAGGGGCGTTGTCCATCACAATTTTGGAGTTGCGTGGTATGTTGGGTACTATTTTTTCTGTAAGCCACTTGGTGAAATTCTCAGCATTCATTTGATCATAGTAATCCCCCGTTTTGGTGTCTGCTTTAAACATTAAAAGGGCATTGTCAACAAAACCGCTTTAACTTCCCGCGTGAACTATTATCCATCGGCGGCCGGGGCTGTCGTTCCGTCTCACTCCGTCGGTTGCTGTTTGCCAACGTTTTTCTACCGTGTAGTGTGCATGTATCCACGTTTCGTCGAGATAAATAACGGATCTTTTGTTATTACCAAGCGAGTCATTTTCTTTCATAGGTCGTAAATATTTAGCCCTCCACGCTTGAATTTGGGGTCTTTGAATTAGGGCCAGTCTTTTTTGGTAGCACCGTTTAAATTGGTAGCCTAAATCACATTTAATTATTTTTCTTAATGTAGTTTCACTACCAGTATAATTAAGGTCTACTTTTGAAGCCGCCAAAATTTTGCGCATTGTGGGTATTTCTCTCCTCACCGTACACATTGAATCTATAATATTTCTTAAAGCTGTTAAGGAAAACCCGTCGAAATATTTCTTCTTTTGTCTTTTTCCTTTAGTAGGAGTTCTCATTTTGCTGCCACTGGCTGTTGCTGACTCATGCTCTCGTCTCAATTTCGTCACAGTATTTTTTGCAACGCCTGTGGCACATGCCACACACTCCGTGACTTTGATAGAATTTTGCAAAATATTTTTAATAAGTAAGCAGTTGCTTCGGTATTAAAATGTCCGAAGCACTTTTTAAAGCACGGTTTATACTTTCAAGAACTAACTTACAATCCTCTTTCTCTTTAACAAAATAATTGTCCACTTTAATTATAATTTCACGAGCACGACTATTAATTAATTTCTTACTCATTTTAACGAGTAACAGTTAACAAAACTAAACAACAAAACTCAAGAACAACAATAAAACAGGATAACAAAAACAAAAAGCTAACAAAAATATTCGATGTGCGTAAGTGGGTAAGCGCGGACTGAACTTGCGAACGGTACCGACGGTGCGAGTTCGACTACGTCACCAAGATGGCCGCCAATCGCAATATCATCGTGCGGGGCTTATAGCAAATGTAATCAATGACAACAAGCTAATATTTACCGACCCTGAACCCAGCATAGCTGATTGAGAAAATCGAATACAAAATCACATTTGAATCAGTGGCAAAAAAAGTCTGTACGAGTTGCCACATCGAACGCTCAGTAGAGTTAAAAATAAATTCATAAAAAAAAACATAAACAATAACGCAATGCGTGTGTACAACAGCTGGTGGAGATAATTCGTCATTGTTAAAAGTGGATATAATAACATACCACACTTCTATTTACATATGTAAGTACATAATAAACCTGACAAAAATGTACATAAAAAGTGATAAACAAAGAAAATAAACTTCTAAGCTTAGAATAATTACCCATAAAAGTTACTGAACGAAGCGCCTCCCAAGCTGACATGAGAGACATTGATTCCGGTATCGCCAAGCTTGTTATATTTCATGTTTAATATTGTTCAAAAATAGTTAACTACTACTGACACGATACGCCGCCTTCCTCGCTCGCAACACATTGAGTCGAGGTACTTCGACAGCGCTGATAAGCAACCTGCTACTTATAAGCCCCGCACGATGATATTGCGATGGAACCTTGTCACAATAACAGCGTTGTGACGTCATCTGTCACACAAAAGGACAGCTAGCAAAAGAATGTTAAATGCAAAATTAATATTAGGGTTAAGGGTTTATTTGTATTATATAATTGTATTACACTCTTTATAAAGAGTGTATGTATAAATTAATATTAGGGTTAAGGGTTACCTACTCACCCATATTCTGACAAACAAACTTTCATTATTAAAAATTTCAAGGAAATAATTTTTGTAGACGTAAGAAAAATATACTTATTCGTATATCTTTCTTACATGTATACTATTTTTTTCTAACTACATTTCTGTTAATTTGCGAGCGGGAATTGAACCAGAGTCCACTGTGTAGTAGTCATGTTTTAATTACTACCTACATCTATCAGCTTATAAATAAAACCAGGATAATATGTAAAAAAATGTATGTAGTCTTCCGAATCAGAACTGCTTTCTGTGTCTGTCGTTTCCGATTCACTGTCGTCGCCGTATTTATGACAAATAACTCGTCAGTTATTCGGTCTTTATTCCAATATTCCTCTTCAAGCCGTTTAACATGATTGACTTCCTTTCGTCAGTCATCTGGAGTTATTGACTCCGACGCCTCCAACGTCAGAGCTTCAATGCGACTTTCCAACTGCTCCACATTCTTTTCTGACACCCTCGTCTTTACCAGGTTCCAGATGTACTCAATGGGGTTGAGGCCGCAGTTGTAATCTAACGACTTCATGGCCATTGCCAGCTAATAATTTGTCAATTTTATAATTTTTCGGCGGTCTGTGCCGTTTAATTAATAAATACAGTTCAGGTTTTGTACTGTCGTTGGGAAAGTCGATGTTGTGATCTTGTAGCCACTCAACAATCAACTGTTTTTTATTGTTCATACTTGGTGGCCTATTCTCATCCCTACTGTGATAAGGGGCGTTGTCCAACACAATTTTGGAGTTGCGTGGTATGTTGGGTACTAATTTTTCTGTAAGCCACTTGGTGAAATTCTCAGCATTCATTTGATCATAGTAATCCCCTGTTTTGGTATCTGCTTTAAACATTAAAAGGGCATAGTCAACAAAACCGCATTAACTTCTTTATCCATCGGCGACCGGGGCTGTCGTTCCATCTCACTCCATCGGTTGCTGTTTGCCAACATTTTTCTAAATAAATAACGGGTCTTTTGTCTTTTATTTTTCACCAAGCGAGTAATTTTCTTTCATACGTCGTTAATATTTAGCCCTCCACGCTTGAATTTGGGGTCTTTAAATTGGGGCCAGTCTTTTTTGGGAGCATCGTTTAAATTGGTAGCCTAAATCACATTTAATTATTTTTCTTAATGTAGTTTCACTGCCAGTATAATTAAGGTCTACTTTTGAAGCCGCCAAGATTTTGCGCATTGTGGGTATTTCTCTCCTCACCGTATACATTGAATCTATAATATTTCTTAAAGCTGTTAAGGAAAACCCGTCGAAATATTTCTTCTTTTGTCTTTTTCCTTTAGTAGGAGTTCTCATTTTGCTGCCACTGGCTGTTGCTGACTCATGCTCTCGTATCAATTTCGTCACAGTATTTTTGCAACGCCTGTGGCACATGCCACACACTCCGTGACTTTGATAGAATTTTGCAAAATATTTTTAATAACTATAAGCAGTTGCTTCGGTATTAAAATGTCCGAAGCACTTTTTAAAGCATGGTTTATACTTTCAAGAACTAACTTACAGTCCTCTTTCTCCTTAACAAAATAATTGTCCACTTTAATTATAATTTCACGAGCACGACTATTAATTAATTTCTTACTCATTTTAACGAGTAACAGCTAACAAAACTAAACAACAAAACTCAAGAACAACAATAAAACAGGATAACAAAAACAAAAAGCTAACAAAAATATTCGATGTGCGTAAGTGGGTAAGCGCGGACTGAACTTGCGAACGGTACCGACGGTCCGAGTTCGACTACGTCACCAAGATGGCCGCCAGTCGCAATATCATCGTGCGGGGCTAGTATAAAATGACAATAATTATTTATTGTTATTAATTCAACCTCTGTCGTACTAAGACCAATGGTGCTTACAAAATTACAAGGATTATAACTGCTTAGGTAAATAACTTTTGTTTTATAGTTTTTACTTTATGTTTTTAGCTTTTTGTTTTATTGTTTTAAGTCATAAGCATTACAGTGCTTACTAAAAATCTATTTAAAAAGCTGCCATTCCTCAACAATAAAATAAATCCATAGCATATAGCATATAACTAACTTTATAAGAACTGTTTGGAAAATGTCGGTGATTCCATACTCACAAACTAAACTAAATTTAAGCTCAGTTCAGTATAGTTTCTTTTAATTTATTAAGAAAAAGACAGAAGATAAAATTTTATATACCTAGTTTAGGGTTGCCAGATAGGAAGTTACAAATCCGGGACAGTCGTCGACAGAGACTCTCGGAAAAGAACGGCTAAAAAAGCTCAATCGAAATCAAATCCGGGACAGTCGGAGGAAGAAGGCTAAAAAAAAAAAGGTAATTCGAAATCGGACACTCGTAAACTCGTAAATTCTTACTATCATCTTTCTTACTATGTTCTATACAAGATTGATAACTTTTAAAATCCGGGACAATTACCGCTCATTCCGGGACAAGAGGCAAGATTCCGGGAGAACCCCGGATTTCCCGGCGGTCTGGCAACCCTAACCTAGTTAAGTCATGTCAAAATAAGATATTCCGTCATTGATAAAATATTAAACTAAGGTGGATATGTCATTAGCGCACTGAAAATGAAGCGTACAAAAGGAAGGAAAGTCTTGTATCTCGCCTTAGTCACTCTCGATACACTCGTAAAAACAAACGACAAACACTAACAGCGCAAACGACAAACACTAGCCATCTTTTTCTTCTCTATGCTTTAGATTGTGCCCCATCTCACTCACACTGTACCAATGCATGCCGAATAAAAATATGCATGTGTGCAGCTGCTGTGTTCGGCACATTTTTTTTGGTCAGTTTGTTAGAATATATCGTATCTGTTTAATATTTTATCAATGTATTTCATAGACAGTTTGGTCATGATTAAGAACATGGCAACCAATAATACATCCACTTACGTCAGACACTGACTAATTTGACAGGACTAAACTAAAATATGTCTTCTATTCTGAAAGAAAAATATTTTTAGTGCTCAGCTTTGTAATAAATATAAGATTTGATTTTAATTAATGATTTCACTTAATAAGATCTAAACTTTAACAACTTTTTTTATCGATCGATGTCGTTTTTTTGTTGGTATCCCAATAAGTTGCTACTAGAGTCAAACTTGTTCCGTACATAAGTTTATGCTAATAAATAAAGTACATAGTAAAATATTTATTAGTAAAATACGATTGGATTCTATATATCCGCTGTCATACTACTAAAATACCTTCATTTAATATCAATCCAAAATATTCATTCACTGCAAAGCGCGTTTTTAGCCGCGAGTAAAGTAACAATTCTCTCCATTTTTTGTTTTGGGGTGGCGCCACTTTCTGAATTACGTTCCATATGTATAGCGGTCAAACATGAGATATCTAGAGAAATAAAGAAAGACAACAAAGAACAAACCTAAAAAAATACCATCTACAAAATTGCTATTTTTCGAGCGTAATGTATTTTGCTGTTTAGCAAAAGATTTATAGCAAATGATATGAAGTAATGAATTTCATAAATTATAATAACAATTTAATTGCATCACTGTCACTAATTGGAATAACAGTAAATAAAAATGTTCTTCAAAAATTTATAAAATCGTAGCTTGGTAGTGTTGTCGAATGAGGCTGGCAACACCGTAGCGAGCAAGTTGCGAATGCCAATCGGTATCGTTGCCGTGTCGCGGAGGGTTGAGAGCACGTAGGCTCGTTTTGCTGCCGCATGAAAGAGTGATTCGATAACTTACACTTCTATTAAATAAATAAACGTGTTTATTACGAGGAAAATAAAATGCAAACATTGTTCTTTCTAAAATCGTGATTTATAAAATGTAAGTTAATTTATTACAAGTTGTTTGAAGTGTTTGCCGCATCTTAGCTGTTTACTGTTTACGCAAAGTCGATTGTAGAAGAGCCAATTTTTTTAGGCTGTCACTTTTTTTCTTTAAAACTTTTGGTTTTAGTTTTAAAATTTAAGTTTTTATAGATTTGGTTTTCTTTTTATGATGGTAACGAGAGATGTAGTGTTTAGACTTCTTCTGTTGTCCCTGCAAAGAAGGTACATTTTATTTATGTTGTGTGTGCGTGTGTTTATATCCTGAAGTGGTAAGATTAGATTTTGGGTTTAAATTTATTTTAATATTTTGATAAATGTATTCGAGTTTTGTAGTTAAATCGTGAATTCCACGTAGAATAAGTTAGTTGCGTAAGACTATTATATTGCAGCGTTATGTACGTCAATCTTTTTAGCTATATGATTTTATGATATTGTGTTATCACTCTAAGTAATTAGATTCTTAACTACATGGTTTCTGAAGATTTTTCTCGATGTCATAATGTTTTATATAATAATTATATAATTAAATATGAAATTCTTAATTTTCTCCATAACATTATTCGTTATGTACTCAAGTATCATATAAAAATATGCTCCTGTATATAGTTCATATGTTATGACAGAGTTAAAAAGTTTAGTTAAAACTTTTCAAACTTTATTTCTGAGCAAAATTAATAAAAAAATATTGTAGAATCTAGTCTTTGGGGTTATTTGCACTTGATTTTTAGTATATTCTGTTGTAAATGAAATAATTATGAGTATATCTCATAATAGCTTTGTTAACACAAATTAATATATTTTTTTAATAATAATGGTTTATTTTCAGTTTCCACGATGAGGAACCGGGTCCTGCGATGCCGACCCTGCTCCACCCGTATACTGCTTCTCCTGCTAATTGTTCTTGCCTTTGGAATCTACTGCTATTTTTATAATACATCACCCCAAAGCTACAACAAACCAAGTAAGTGCCCTAAGACTAGGTATATATGCGTTCATTTATTGTATTTCTTTTTTTTATTATTACTCATTAATTGTTGCTGTTTTATCCAGCATTATATCATTTCTGCCTGTTAAAAAATAACTGCATATCTTTGAAATATTATTTATAGTATTATGTGTGTTTTGGAATTTTCAGGGATTATATTCTACGATCCATCATAGAGGATCTTCATCAACATATTCATTAAGACATCTCATGTACCCAACAAAATATAAATGCTATATAGATAGGGCCATAAATAAAATAAATTTTTACTTAATAATCTTCAAGACTATGTACTATTTAATATTCTACTTACTTACTCTATCTTCACACACCACAATATACATCTTATACACACATATGTATAATAGTGAATATTTGCTAGTGGAATTCAATTTACATTTCAAGTTGGGCACTTTGATAATTGTGTACACAACTAAATACATTCAAGACCACCAAAACACCGGACTCTCGCGACCTTGTCTATGTAGTCGAATTTTTGTTAGATCATAATAATATTTCCTTTGCTTTAACCTTGACGAAACTCGTTTAAAGAAACTGTAAAGATTATTTCATTACAATGCAACAAAAGCCATTACAATGTCTGTACAGTATTATTCAGCACCCTAATTGCGTTTCACACTAATACGACCAGTTGGAATCATTTCCAAGCATATTCCTAATCCATAGCTCCATGTGTTCCAAAATCAGGCTCCTCAATAACATAAATAACGCAATGAATGTCGTTAAGTGTCAAAATGAAACCCATTGCTACTGATGGTGTGTTACGCAGGAAAATATTTAATAATTGACCATTTGGTACGCAAACACGCCTCAGCACTACTTGTAGATTGATGAGTCAGTTCCTAATTAGGCAGTATACGGATCAGCAGGTCACAGGTCGAAGCGGAAGGCCGTACGTTCGCAATAAACAGATGCTATGTCTCGCTACGGCTTGACGGTGCGGTTTTCATCAATCCTTTCATTTGTCGTCCTCCGTGGCGCAGCGCTCAACACGCCTGTCTGCAACGTGAAGACCCCGGGTTCGATCCCCGGCCAGGTCATGATGGAAAACGATCTTTTCCTGATTGGCTTGGGTCTTGGATGTTTATCTGTATATGTAAAAATAATATCGTTGAGTTATCCATAACAGTGATCCACAACAGAGTTGAGTATCCCATAACACAAGTCTCGAACTTACTTTGGGGCTAGCTCAATCTGTGTGATTTGTTCGTATATATTTATTTATTTATTTAACGAGTCCACTAGGATTCTTGGTCGTGCTGCAGTGCAATCAATTTACACCAGCTTCACTTTCGACTGGTTACTATATTAGATACTAGATGAGCCCCGCAGTGTCCACCCACACCAGTTTAGATTCCCTAGAAACATCCAGATAATAAAAAACTCCATGATCTGTTAATCCTGTTTATAAATCGCCTGTGTGCCATATTTCAACCAAATCCGTTGAGTAGATTGTGCGTGATTTAGCAAAAAATATACATCTATACAAAATTTCACGCGCTTAAAATATCTATCGGTGAATCAGCAATTTCCAATTAAGAATTTCATAACAGAATCTGCCTATAGTGTTCCTACAGTTGGGACTCTGGCTTCCTCTCGGTAATAGGGAGTGGGCCGTAATCTACCACCCTGACCCAGTGCGGGTTGGTACTTGGTAGATGTCACATCTCCTCGAAGTTTTTGGCTCTAGGAATTACCGGTTTCCTCACGATATTTTCCTTTACCGTTTTGTGAGCAGCGGTATGAAATAATTTACACAAAATAAAGTGCCTGATGGGGTTCAAACCTACCACCTACAACTAGTAAGTCGTCGTAGATACCACTAGGCAACCGCTGCTCTCAGATTCATATAAAAAACTTAGTTATGCTCCGCTCCTATCGGTCGCAGCATGATGTTATATAGCCTAAAGCCTTCCTGGATTAATGGGCTATCCAACGCAAAAAGATTTTTTCAAATCGGACCAGTAGTTCTTGAGATTAGCGCGTTCATACAAACAAACTCTTCAGCTTTATATATTAGTATAGATTAATTTAACTTTTAACGTCAAACTCATTATATTTATTTTTCTAACATCTATCTGTACATAAATATCAACTTATACCCAATTTATATGAATAATATGAAATATTTATGCAAGAATTAAATCTTACAGGAAATTAAAAATTCCAGTGCAAAGGTAGGTTTCGCCGCATGCTGTCAACATAGAATGCGAAAGATAGAATGTTGTTTGATAAACGCAATACCTTTCACGTACATTTCTTATATCAAAATTATTAAACGTCTAATACTAATAGCCTCCCTGCTGATGTCGTTGGGGTGGCTAATCTCAACGGAGATTTGCCAGATATGCAGGAGGTTTTGCACACGTGCACAAGTGTGGGCGTAGAGAAACACACGTGCATTGTGTTCCATTACTCTCACAGTCCGATGGGACGCCAATCAGACATGACGGGAGAGCGATTAGGGGCAGGGCTGCGGTTTCTAGGCACGGACACTCTGACACGGGCGAGAGTCAAACTCTTATTAAAACAGCTGTAAAATTGCTAATGGTATTCTTAGGCAATTAACACACTGCCACACACCATGCAGCGTAACGCGTGAATAAGTGTTTAACGTTGCTTGTAAGTATTTCAGTTTGTATAGAAAACACGAATAGTCCAACACACGAAAATGCAGACTACGTGCGTTCATTTGGATCTGCGCCTATAAGCTTAACAGATTAGCACACCAGTGTCGCAGTGTGTGCGAGATTTTGTACACGCTTGACGTGGCTTTGAATGAAATGAGCCAGACACGCCATGAATCTACAAAACGCAACTACACGCGTGAGTGCGTAAAAGAGCTGCACTATGATGCAGATCTGCACTCCGCATGTACGCGCGTACGTGCCTTGACACTACATGGAACGTGAGGCCTGGTAGTGTCATTCATCGTTTAAAAAACACTTACCCGACCTGCGAATCTCAGACCACAAGCTCAGTATCGGCGTTTAAAAACGCGAGACCAATGGGCAGTCAATATAAAACGTCGACAAATTAAATCCCAGCCAAAGAAAAGTGCCTTTACAAAACTTACGGTGTATCGTGATTTTTAGGCTAGACAAGTATACATTTGCAGATCGCTCCAAAAAACCTACCCACACAATTCAATTATGGAATTCCCACCTTGCAAACAGAAGTATTCAATAATATAAATATAAAATAATGGGAACAAGCCCACGCTTGTTTCATCGAATGAAGACATTGCTTATTATAACACCCACGGAAAAATTATGGATCGCGTTTCATAAATCAGGAACTACAGGAAATGTTTTCTCCCATTGTTCATCAAAAGTTAACCGAGATTCAATTGTTAAGCCCCTCAAAGATAGACAATTGCTAAGTTATAAATACAATTGCATCGTGAAATTCACTAAAGCGAAATTGCTGCGTTTAAACAGAATACACCCCTTTCAAGAGAATATTCTGTTTCATTAGCGAAACCATTTCGACTGAATAGTTGTTGACCAAATGGATTCAAATTTACCTGTAGATGGCAAATCAAGAGGCATTTATGAAACAACTAAGCTCATCACTGTTTCGCAGGGGTTACTTGTCAATTGACATGACTAAATATAGAGGCTACTTGATTTTTTAGTGTTAGTGTATTAATAGTGTGTATGTAGTTGTTGATACCCGGCTGTCATTTTAGGTCTTTAACAGTCGGTACTTATCATCCGAAAGACTGACACATGGTCTACAGGTTGTGGATGTCAGATAAGCAGTCCCTTCATATAGGTAAAGTACTGGTTTTCAGCTGCAACCGGTTAGATTTGAAACTGACCCCAACATTTTTGAGAAAAGGCTAGGTATACAGAGTGGTGCTGATAATACGACAATAAATGAAAGCACGAACAATGCTGGTTCGTAGGAATAATCCTAAGCCATAGAAAAACCTAACATCAAAAGTAAAAAAATGAAAATTACAAACTAAATCGAATAAAATTGTAAACGGAATAGAACATCCTTTAAAATATTGGGTCACTGACCTCCAACCGACGACAGCGCGATCCTGTATCGACTTGCTTTTTTCGCGCCATTGTTATTAAAGTTTAGTACGGTAGGTACTAAACTTTATGGCTGGATGCGGCGGTCATCAGCCTATAAGCGCTTCCTTATCAACATGTACATCATGTAGAAAATGTGAAAAATGAAAAATAATTTCCTGTGACTAAACTAATGGATATATTTATATGATTTTTTATTTATAGACTAAGAATGCGTTGAGGTACAAGACGTTTAATTTATTGTCGTATTGTTATCAGCACTTTGTATAATGACTTTTACTATAGTAATGAATACATACATTAAAACGGTTCGGAATAAATTCTCCAAATTATGATGGCAATCGCATCAAAATCCACTGTATAGTTAAAGAGAGCACTCGGTCTCAAAAATAAACTTTCAGTCAACATTGTTTATCAAAAATTGTTATGTTGTGTATTGTATGATCTCGTGGAAATATCCGGATAAAACATCCTATCCAAGTGTTGCAACCTAACCTTGTGACAAAGGAGATGTTTAATTTTGGGTACCACTGGGCACCACTATGTACGCTATATAGATAAAAAGGAAAAATAAAAAGATTTTCGTAATAATACTACTAAATTAATTTGAATAAAAATACAAGTAAATATAATTAATTATTTGAAACGGTTTTTTAGTGAGATAACCCTTTATTAAGGTAGCGATGACACTAGTTATGACGTTTGATTGGCGACTTTGACAGTTCTATTTTCCCGTTGTGTTCGTGTCGAGTGTTGATTTGAGTTGATTGTGTTTATTTAATGGGCTGTATGTTCGGAATTCATGTTTTGTTTTGTTTGCAGTCATATGGTGGATAATATAGATACGATAGCCTTAGCTACATGACACGTCAATCAAATGTCACTGTCAAAATCTTATTTCGCTTATGGCTGACCACCATATTTATTAGTAGTTGTGTTGCACTCCTTGGCCGAGTTAAATTGAATCTGTATAAAAACTAAGCCAAAATATAGGAAATTAACATTAAATTATACCTAGCATTAAGTGTACAATGTGCTGGCCCAGGCTCCATACATTTCTGAAACATCTCCTTTAAACAAATCCATTCAGTAATTTTTACTTCAAAGAAAAATAAACATTAATCGATACATGAACACGTTCACATTTATTATTTTACTAGGAAGTAGGTTAATTTAGGCTTCGTTCGCTTTTCAAAAAAATTTCAGATAAAGCATCCGAAAATTTAATAAAAATATTAAATTTCCATATTCCAATGGAACTTTTCTAAAGTTAAAATACATATGTACTTTCAAAGTATATCTTGGACACCAATGACTAAAGGTGAAGCAAAACATCTTGAGGAAACCTGGACTTTAAGTCTGAAATCGCCAACCCGCGTTGAGCAAGCGTGGTAATTACGCTCAATCCTTCTCTGTATGAGAGGAGACCTGTGCCCAGAAGTGGGACGATAAAAAGGTTGATAATGAATGAATTAAATTTTCGGATACTTTATAACCTGATAGTTGGTTGTCGCCAAACTTTCATAGCTACATCAAGGAATTAATTCTCGCAAAACACCCGTCATCCTACCACAAAGTCACATGTGAGAGTGAGAATATATGAGCGGATAATGTAATAAAACTAGACGCGAAAACCAAAGAAATTATATAAATGAGTCTGCGGTTCTGCACAGAAATGGAACACTTATGAAGGTATTTCTCAGGAGTTGGGACCGTCACTTGCTACACCGGCTTAGCCCTCAAGTCAAAACTAAAGGACTTGGTGTAAGTCTGGTGGTGGTGGTGGAGTCTTGCTCATATAGTATTCAAATGACAACCTCCGTGGCGTAGCGGTAGCGAACGCGGCCGCTGCACACGGAGGCGCGGGTTCGATCCCCGCGCACTGCAAACATTTGTATGCATGAATATGAATATTTGCACTGGTCTGGTCGTGCCTCGGAAAGCACGTTAAACCGTTGGTCCCGGTTGCCATACGAACACCTAATGGCAGTCGCTACAGGTTGTTGGAGCCCTCAAAAGTCCAACAATTGGTTTAACTGCAATGCTTCGATATTGCCTCTTCGGGTTGTGGAGGTCAGACGGCAGTTGCTTCACGGAAAATATCGAAGTTTAGCCAAAATCGGCAGTTGGACTGGTAAAGCGGACCCCAGACTCCAAAGGTGAAAAGCTTTGGATGCGACTGGGATTAACGCTGAGATGATGATGATGAGTTTTTTTTTTTTTTTTTTACACGCTATAAACCAGCGCTTGACCGCAATCCTGCCTGATGGTAAGCAGTGACGCAATCGTTGATGGTAAAGCGCACTAGTTTATTAAGAGCCTATTCACTCTAGCCTTGAAGACACTCAAATTGTAGTCCGACGGAAACACCGCCGCTGGCAAATTGAGTATTGAGTATTCAAATTACAATATGGTGATTGTAAGCAAACTTTAGTGATGGTTCTCTGGATCACATTACAATAGCTAAGCTTCTCCTCCATCATTGTGATCATCATCCTCTTACATCCAAATATATTGGGGGACGGCGCAGTACCTTTTCAACTTTGTGCTTCCGTGTCCAAACGGATAAAATAATAATAATCATTAAATTCAAGTAACACTGATTCATATACAATTAATACACACATAGTCACATTACACATACAACAATTAAATCAAGAATACATTAAAAAATATTACAATATAAAATAAAAAAAAATATTAAATAAAAAAGACGTAATTACAATAACAATCGAGTCACATCAGCCAACCACATGCCGCTTACAGCAGTGGGAGATGATGGAACAATCAAACCTTACCGCAAGTGCGGCCAACAAGCTGTTTGCGCTCCCCCGCACTCGCCGCACCAGCGACGCACTCCTCTTGCGCATAGTGGCGTGGAAGCAATCCACGCCCGCTTCCGCAAACATAGCCGACGCACTGCAATAGCGGGGGAGCGCCAACAACATCCTGAAGGCGTTGTTAAACTGAACACGAAGGGCGCTGTAAGACCGTTGCGTATAGTCAAAAACCCGCCACACTGTTCCCAACCCACTGCAACTCCTGAAAGCCAGAATCAACAGTGGAGACCGCCAGAAAAACGCCGAGCAATGTAGCTCAACGAGTCCCGGAGAAACGATTCAACTGTCTTGGGTCCCGCAACGAAATTAATCAGAAAAGAATAGCGGAGGAGTAAGAAAAAAGATATTTTTTCTACTTTCCTCCATAATAAGCAGGAGACAGAATAGAACTAGGCCAATCGGCACAAAGGGACATTATTGCAACTGGGAGAAGCCCAGATTGCCAAGCACCACCAGCGTATAGTCAGTCCACAAGCTGCACGTGTATTGTGTAGTACAGTAGGCTCTAAAAAGCGTTATTTTTACATATTTACCGAGCAAACCTGCGGATAACCATGTTCGCAATCATAAAAGCAATCCCAGTTTTCATTTTTGTTACATATTTTTTGACTATTTCAAACAAGTTTGTACCTGCACATGTCCGCGTTCTACAAAGCTTTCCTGTAGGTTCGGGCTATCAAATCAAAAATATTTTTTCATATTCGATGGGTGTTTACAGAGAGGTATAAGTTCGTTCAGTCTAACGCCTAACTTTTCAGCTTTATTATTGATAGGACCGAGACAAAAAAACATTTTTTTTTTTTTTTGAACTCAGCGCATCCAGATCTATATGATTATCTATAGTGGTGAGGGTTTTGAGCAACTTCGGGCACATACATACATACAGACAGACATACAAACATGCGCACTTTATATTAATGGATATGTAGATAGATTGCAAAGTGTAGGAGAATATTACAGCAGTCAGATTTTGTAGCTATCTAACCGTGAAAACATAGTTCAAGTGAGCTGTATATAATTCATATAATGCTAGGTATCTTCTTCTTCTTCTTCAGCCTATAGATGTCCACTGCTGGACAAAGGCCTCTCTCAAGGCTTTCCACGATGACCGGTCTTGTGCTGCCCGCATCCATCGGCTTCCCGAGACCTTCAGCAGGTCATCGATCCACCTTGTTGGGTGCCTCCCTACGCTGCGTCTTCCATTACGTGGCCGCCACTCCAGCACCTGCTCCACTGCAGTACTGCCCCATCGGATATCGGTTCTACGAGCAATGCCCACTGCCACTTAATTATAGCTACTCGAAGAGCTATGTCGGTGATTTTGGTTCTTCTGTGGATCTCCTTATTCCTGATCCGATCACGCGGAGAAACTCCGAGCATAGCATGTAGGTAATTGAGATTTCACAAGCACATTGAAAAAATAACTACAAAAGGCTACAAAATGCTGGGTTTTGTAATCAGTAACAGCAAAGAGTTCAAAAAGCCTTCTACCAAAAAAACATTATTCAAGACATTGGTTCGATCTGGTCTTGAGTATTGTAGTCAGATATGGTCTCCTCATTATGAAATTCATATAAAGCGCTTAGAATCTGTACAGAAAAGGTTTATGTGGCACCTTGCTTTCCAATGCCATGAAGCTAAACGTCTACAGTCATATACCTCGCGTCTGAAACATTTTAACTTGAACAGCCTTCAGGATCGCAGATTGCTATTGGATCACATGTTCTTATATAAATTAGTCAATGGATATATTGATTCTCCAGATCTTTTGCAGAAAGTGAAAATTAATGCTCCCAATAGACAGCCGAGATCTGGGCTGTCTATGACACACTTATGTACCCTTCTGTCAGACTCCGTCAAAAAGTAACCTAGGACATTTCTCCACCATCAACCGACTAGGTAAACAATACAATGCCTTAGTCAAGAAAAGCACAAGCATTGATTTTTTCTCAAATAAGTACTCCGTCTTCCGTCGTAATATTTTATCATCGTTCACCACCTAACAATGATTGAGCTTTGTCCTTTTATTCTATGTTATGTTGATAAATTGCATTCTTGTTGTTCTCTTTTAACATTATATAAATAAATAAAAAGCCCATCACAAAATGATACATGCTGTGGCAACCTATAATTAAGTCTGCACTCAACATAGGATTTTATATTATTGTAATATATAAATGTAACTAGTGTAAGATTTGTTGGTTGTCCTAAATAAATAAATAAATAAATAGCTCTTTCCGTTGCCCTTTGCGACCACGTCTCTGTTCCGTAAGTCATCACTTACACACACTGGTCAAAGACTTTAGTCTTGAGACACTGTGGTGTCTTGGACGACGAGAAGATATAGCGTAGCTTCCCGAACGCTGCCCAGCCGAGCTGGATTCGTCGAGACACCTCTTTCTCGAAGTTGGACCTACCTCGTTGTACTGTTTGTCTGTGTGTATTGACTGTTTGGACGTTAAATATGCTTTATTTAATTTATTTTATTTTCGGGTTCTCGCATTTTGATGGGTACGGGCAACACACACGCTAGGTAAAGCTAGGTATGGACACCATAAAAGAGGTCACGCTAAGCTCACTTCGGTAGCAAAACATGACTAATTAGCACAATTTTAAAACACCGGCAAAACCCCCTACATACAAGCTTAGTTCATCCGTTAAAAGCTGTCATAATAGCCCAATGCAATCCCATAAAGACTGACTTTACGACTCGCATAAAATATGAGAATTTATTTGTACCGAGTTTATGTGCGCCAGAGAGTGTACAGCTATAGATATACTCATATCTGTTTTCATATCCATCTATATTCAGACTACAAGAAGATGTTAAGAACTGCTTAGCCCACTGTACTCTGCCAAATTTTGTCGTGAAAATGTTCGTGTGACCTTGCGACCAGAGTAATACGGCAGGATTTGTGCGGACATTCGTCTCATCTGTCTGTATAATGACGAACAAACTTGTTTGACAAGTTTGAGGCTGATAAAGAAATCGAAAATGTAGTTTAGACATAACTTGCCAGCCGACCTTTGTAATCTGCCATTTTAATGTTTACTTTTGCCAGGTACTAATTTTGTTTTCTCTGATAACCTCTTAAAACGCTCTAGGGATAGTGTCAACAACATTCCACATTGTAAGGATATTGATAGCGTTTTGAGTTCTGCGTTGTTTACTTTCGATCTGACGACGCTTTATTCGCCACCTACGTCGTGGGAAAACGTCATTCCATTCATAACCTTGATTGTTCATGACATTCAACTTCATTCAAGTCGCAAAGAGTTAGGTGTGTAGACGGCTCACTAGTCTCACCCACCCATTCGTTTCACAACGATTGTTGACCGCTGTATATACAATATAATCAATGCCGTCCTTATAAAATACTAGCTTTCCGCCCGCGGCTTCGCCCGCGTGGAGTTCGGTTATATCGCGCTTTTTAGATTTCCCTCGGGAACATCAAATTTTTACGGGATAAAAGGTAGCCTATGTTCTTTCTCAGGGTCTAAAGATTGTCTGTACCAAATTTCATCAAAATCGGTTGAGAGGTTTAAGCGGGAAAGCGTAACAGACAGACAGACAGACAGACAGACAGACAGACAGACAGACAGACAGACCGACAGACAGACAGACAGAGTTACTTTCGCATTTATAATATTAGTATGGATACGGCGAAATTTTTCTTTACTGTCTTGGAAAAACGATTTTTTTCCAAATTTTAGAAATGTGAAGCAATGAAATAAAAAATAAAAAAAAAACTGGTTTAATATTTATAATTAAAGGTCTTACTACAAAAACTTAAACACTTGTTCAACGTGTGTCAGTGTTATATCAAAGTCTATTTAATATCGTGTTTAAAAAGTGTTTAGCCAAAAGTGTTTAAACACTGTTTAGTGGTAGATGTTTACATTATCGTTTTAAAGTTTACGGCAAAGGCCAGACGACGGCATCAATTTGCCGTAGTTAGCAGACTTCTAAAATTTCAACATTGCATTTAAAAAACACGTCAAGACATATTTTGTTTACTTTTCCACCGCCACTCCAAGTGGATAAAAGGATGATTTCGCTCTTATGTGGGCGCCAAAGAAATAGCTTGAACTTAATAATATTTTTTTATCGACCAATTTTTTTCCACTTTGGAAGCGTCTGTCACGCAAACTATTCGGTATAGAAAAAAAAAAGAGTTTTAGAAACCTCGATATCATTTTTGAAGACCTATCCATAGATACCCAACACGTATATGTTTGATGAAAAAAAATTTGAGCTTCAGTTCTAAGTATGGGCAGCCCCCAATATTTATTATTATTTTTGTACCAAAATCTTAATGCGGTTCACAGAATAAATCTACCTACCAAGTTTAAACAGTATAACAGCTCTTATAGTTTTGGAAAAAATGACTGTGACATACGGACGGACAGACGGACAGACAGACATGACGAATCTATAAGGGTTCCGGAATTTGGCTACGGAATCCTAGAAAGCGGCTCGCTGCTCCCGCTACCCCGGACGGAACGCAACGCCCCGCAATTTTTAAATCTGTAATATCTTCGAACATATTCTTTTATATCATATGCTGTAAAGGGCGATATAGATCTATATTAAATGAACAATTTATTTGAGGTGTTAAATTGGATAAGGATTAATGCTGTATTGGTCAAAATCGCTTCGAACATTAGCCAGATATTGTCGTAAAAAATAAATGCCAATAATTTTATTGTGGGATATCCATAAGAGATAGACATGTACTATCGCGGACTTTTCTGTAGATTTTTCAATGTGTACAATAATTAGTACATTCTTTTGATATCGTACGGTTCAGCCAGAGTTTCACTGCTAACGCGGAAAAAATGAAATTATTTACTACATCACATTAGAAACCTCAAAATAATAGTATTTCTCTACAATAAAATGGATAATATTATAAATATAAACCTTCCTATTGAATCACTCTATCTATTAGAAAAAACACTATCAAAATCCGTTGAGTAGTTTTAAAGATTTAATCATTCAAGGGGACATAGGGAAAAAGAAAGTGACTTTGTTTTATAATACATATGTAGTGATTAGGTAAATTGCCTTATTATTAGATTACATGGCCGCTGATATAACGTTTAAAACGTTGGAAGTTTATACAGTATAATGCTTGAGCAAAACCGTTTCCTGGAACCAACTTTTTCGGTTAGCGAGCTGAGATGCCTCACACTTTTATTCGATCGGAGTGAACGGCTAGACTTGGGAAATACGACATAGACAGAACTTTTTACCTACTTTATGTAGCCAGAATACTTACGGAGAAAGTTAGCGCATAACTAAAGCTCATACATAACTCTCGTTGCATGTAACTTTATTAAACTACCCTACCAGGCTACCATGTTATATATGTATTATATTTTCTATCACATCCGTATACTTATGCTACATAATACACAGTATAAAAAACGTACCAGTCTGTGTTATCGCTAGTTGGATATTCTAAAATAATTATTTTGTCATAAGTCTGCTACTATTAGTAAATTTGCAAAGAACGAGGAAAACTGTTTCATCATAATACAGTTTAGAGTACCTATTACAGGAGACTGAAACTGTTCGTGATAATAGCAAAAAAAGTACCTACTGATACTAGCCATACAAAATGTTACCTACCTTTAGCGCTTGGCCAGACTGCAAACGCGGGCGCGGTGCGTTGTACTCAAACATATGAAACTTAATACAAGCGTCCATAGTGACCACGCGGGCGCGGCGAGCGGCGCGGGCGACTTAACGCGAGGAGCACGCGTGCAACTTAAAGCATAGTTCGTTCATAAAAGTGTCCGCAGTGAGTGCGCGGGCGACAAGCGAGAAACCGCGCGGTGAGCGGGGATCTCAAACCATTCCGTATTGAGCGCGCGCGTCGACACAGCGCTTGACTGCGGACAGACAAATCGCGCGTGTCACCGCTCTCGCGCCGCGTTTTCAGTCAGAGTGCAAACGCGGGCGCGGGGCGGCCGCGGTGCGTCGTACTCAAACATATGAAACTTAATATAAGCATCCATAGTGATCACGCGGGCGCGGCGAGAGGCACGGGCGTCTTAACGCGAGGAGCACGCGTGCAACTCAAACCATAGTTTGTTCATGAAAGTGTCCGCAGTGAGTGCGCGGGCGGCAAGTGAGAAACCGCGCGGTGAGCGGGGATCTCAAACCATTCCGTACTACCGCGCGCGTCGACACCGCGCTTGACTGCGGACAGACAAATCGCGCGCGTCACCGCTCTCGCGTCGCGTTTTCAGTCTGGCCAAGCACTTACTGCTAATTTGTAGCTTAGATGTACAAATGTGCAAGGTCATTACGATGACATTTTTTTCCTCAATGGATTTTAATACGGTTTTCATAATTCTACAGAGCAGTTATTCCTGAAGGTTTATTGTAGTTATTTTTTTTATATTTAACTTAGAAATAACGATGTTTCACAGCAGGAGCTTTAGCAGTAAGCTAATAGATTCAAGGCGTAATAATATCCTGCTACGTAGATACATTTTATGATACTCAATCAATACTAGTTATGTATCAGAATTACTCAATAATAATATCTAAATGTGACTGGGTGGAACAGGATAACAAGGTTTAATAATTAACAAACTTATTTACTTTGAATGTAAATATTATTGAGCAGAATCAATAATATAATACTGAATTGTACAAATAATGTTATCTATGATTCAGGATAATGATAAGTAAACATTATTATATTTTCTGTATCTATGTACTTATCGCTCGATCGCGATTAGTACAAGTTATTTTTATATTTATTGCTACTGATACTCAGTTACAGTTCGGAAGGCCGGTTGCTTTTTGCCTTTTGTCTATTATCTCATTGATGATTAAGTAATTACTTAGATTGATTTGATGGGGACATTGTATATTTCCACTAGTTAGGTGGGTAAATTTACTTGAAGAGTAATTCTTGCAATTTTTAACGGACTTTGTTGGTTGTCCACTTGGCAGTACTTTTTTGTCTATATTACGCGACATCTCCGGCAGTACTGGATCGATTTCAATAAATATTCTTTGAATGGATGGTTAGTCCGTCCGGTGTAGTCCTATAACTATCAAGCCAGGCTTCCGGATACTAGAAGTGAATACGGGCATTAGTCGTGTTATATACTTAGGTTTACTAAATACAAACTCACCACCGAATAGCTCCACAAATACGTGGAATGCTCAATAGTAGTTAGAAAGACGATAGATGTATTGAAAAATTCAAAGATCGGGAGTGGTTGTAAGTCTGGTGAATCACAGACGGCGACTGAACTCGGTCGGAATGCAATGCCCGCTGAAAATGTCAAGAGAACCGTGCGGACACTAATGGGATTCAAAGTCAAATTTAATAATAAGTTGAGCTTTCGTCAATTTTAAGTGCTTTTATGTAAAGATTGTCCATGAATTGACAAAATTAAACTTGCGAAAATTCTGTTTTTTTTTCTGTATGTGTAATAAGCTTTCACTAGAGTTACTGTTAGGCTAATCAGATATTTGAAGACCGTGTAACATTTATTTTTTAAATGATTAGGTCGGACACGGGACTGCGCATTATATTGGTTATTTTTATTTTCGATGTTCTTTTGTGGATAGGAGGACTTAGATGGCTATTTATGTCCTTTGAAAACATCTTCGTTGTAAAAGATACACTCCCTTAATCGGGCATTTCTCATCTCCGACAATACAATACAAGAAGAATGAAACTGTTAAAGCAAATCTGTAAAGCAGACAGAGCAACTTGCAGAAAAATAATAGAGGAAACCTGTAGGGCATAAAATAATGAGCAATGTTAAAACTGCTGGAATATGTCTCCTCATATTGAGAGGGGAGTAAACCTAATTAATAATTGGCGACCCAGATTCGAAACGGTCTCCAAAGCCGGGAGCAGAGGCGAAGAGCGTGTGGGTGTTCTATAGGATGCATTTGGAGATTGTGCGCGGGAAATGCAGGACTTATTTCCCCCATCTCCGTTCCGACCGTCGTACGGCGAGTAGCTGTATTCCCTTATTTTGTTGACAACACTACGATCCGGACGAAGTGTTTCGCGTCGTCTTTTATGCCGCATACGTCGAGGGACTCTTGCCCCTCGATGTACGCGGTCATATGAAAGCATCACGCACGCAGTCAGATGGGAACACCGCCACTGGTAAATTGTTTTTGCCAGTGGTGTGTTTTCCATCTGACTATAATTTAAGTGTCTCCAAGGCTAGAGTGAAATAGGCTGTTAATAAACCAGCACGATTTATCATCAACGATTGCATCACTGCTTACCATCAGCCAGGGATTGCGGTCAAGCACTAGTTTATAATTATAAAAAAAAACCGGGAGAGGAAACCAGGCTCAACATTAGGCCGATGTGGTGGATAACTTTCCACCACATCGGCCTAATGTTGAGCCTGGTTTCCTCACGATGCTATTCTACACCGGTTTGAGAGCAGTGAGGATGACAATAAAATGCTTCTGTTCGTATACTTACCTATAAGTCAGGGCCGATACAACTGATTCGCGATTCATTTGCCAAAAGCGTAAACAAATATGTGTTCATGGACAACTTTAATTTTGACAAAATTGAATTCAGTATACGCTACAACTTGGAACATGTTTATATCTTTCTCAATACTTATTTAAAACATTAGTTTCAGCTAGGGTTCCCAGATCTAAAAATCGAAATTCCGGACCAAATTAAGGACATCGGATGAAATTTCAGGATTTCTGCGCAATAAATCGTGCATGTGTAAAGCGAAATTTTTTTTTTGAATTTTTTCAACCTTTATTCATTTTGTTTGATTTATGATTTGTTAAGGTTTTTACTTAAATTGTAGTAATTCCTGGCCGCTTAGAATTCCCCCCGCATTCGCATATATTACCGGACATGTCCGGAAAATTCTGGACGTATGGCAACCCTAGTTTTAGAAGCCTTTTGGTAGAATATTATATCTTGAATTACCTATCATACAATTAGAAATAAGTATAAATAATAAGTACCTAGAATCATGTTATCATCGTGCTACTTATTATTCTCATTAACGCTATCATTTTTTAAATATTATTCTTTCATGATAAAATTGTGCAATAGTTGCGGGAAACTCGTGGACGCAAACAAGATAGTACCTACCTACTATATTCATTAACGTTAATTATCTAATCTGGACCATAGCTAACAATAAATTTAAAACTAGTGTTTTTTTTTTCCAAAATTTTTTACGGAATAATTAATAAACGCTACTCATCAAAATTAAATTCAATAAAAAAGAAGTGTGGTGGCCTAGTGGTGAAAACACCAGCCTCTCAAGTTTGAGTGTACAGGTTCGATTCCAGGTCGGGCAAGTATCAATGTAACTTTTCTAAGTTGGGGTTAAGTAAGTTTCTAAGTATTTAAGGGGCTTATTCATAAACGATAATTATAGTTTAGTGACGTGTAAACGTCTAAAATGTATGTTTAAACAATCGCTAATCACTAGTTAATTTTAAGCAGCGTTTATGAATAAGGGGCAAATGTTTGTCTGCTACGCTGCGTGTCGCGGGTTCGATTCCCGCACGCATCAAATATTTAATGACCTACAAGTAGTTGTTCTGTCTGGTAAACGCACCCACGATACAGGAGACCTTCCAAGTTCTCAACACAAGTTTTTTTTTTAACTTAGGTTTGAAAAGATACACATTTACATTTGATACGTTAAGGTACGTTAGTCTTTTTCATTTGGGTACAGCGCGTCCTTCTATCTTTTACGGTGTGCGTTAAATTTAAAAGGTTCCTCATAAAACATTTAATGTCAACGTTACAGCTGCGTAAGTACAGCAACCCGTGTCGTGTAGGTCTTAATTTCGCGATACAATCAGTCTATTTCTTTTTCCGACTATATTTACGGCTGGCTTCCATCCTCACCGAGTGCATCTGCCACAGCCTCAGCCTCACGAAGGGCGGATATCGCCCTCTTTCCCCCCCATGAATGGGTCCATGGCCGAGGGACATGGGGAAGTCCCCGCCCCCTATTCGATGGACCCCGAGGCGGAGGCGCGAGTGAGTGACGGCGCGCGCCTCTGAGGCGAAGCACGGGGTAGTTTAACACCCCACTACCCCGTGCAGGAGACGAGTCCCGGACAGACCGGGTCACGAGGGTGTGGGGCCGTGGAAGAATTTTAACTCAAGCGGCCCCACGCGCGCTCGTAATAGAAGAGCCACCGGAGTGGTTTTAGTCAGTAAAAGTCTGACAGACCCCGTCGCCCACCCTAGGGCGGCGGACATCCTATGAGGATTTCCACCCCGGAAAAAAAAGCCTCAGCCTCGTCAGCTTATACCTAAAGTTGCCAATGCTTCTCACCGAGAGGAGACCTAAGTTGGGCCACAGGTATCAGGTCTCTCGGTGAGAGGGAGCGGGCTGGTAAAACCACCACGAGGGTCCAGTACAGGTTGTAAGATGTCACCATTGGTCTTCAGCAATGTAGAATACGAGGTTTTTATATGAACCGACGGCTTATCAGATTTTAGAGCTTTTGCCGGGTAGGCAACAAAGGCGACTACCTATAGGACGTCTTCAACTCAGTTACTGGGCGATACGATGCTCCTTGGTCCGGCTGGTAGAACTTTTGGGCTTCTCAGGCCCCGTAACGACTGTCGAAGATCTACCAAAGACAGCTCACACCAACGGCTTACCATACTTTTTGAGAGGGTAATATTAATTAGAGAGTAATAAAATTAATAGTATATAAAATCTATGGTTACCTGTCCAAGAACCGACATCATCATCATCATCTCCGCGTTTAGTCCTGGATGCATCCGCTGCTTTCGCGTTTGAGCACTGGGCTCGCTCTCTTGCCCAATCTCCTCCATTGCATCCTGTGTTATGAGATTGTTGGCACTCATGTCATCTCTAACAACGTCAAGCCATCACTTCTTTCTCACTTCTGGGTGCTTTGGGGTCCCACCACCATCTTTGGGACCCAAGTCAATCCCACCTGTCAGACGGTGCACCTGGTGACTTACGGACGGGGCTTTCCCTTCGGGGTTGAGTGGTTAGGCGGCAGTCGCGCTCGTAAAAGCAAAACAAATCAAACAGTAATGGGTAGGAAAAGAAGCATATGCACGATCCTGGCTTTTAACTTCGCCATTATGAATAAATGAATAGGTACTTCGACGAAGTTCATATTTTTCCTGTGTCGAGCATACTTCCACCTACAAATTGTGCTCGTCGAAAAATTCTTATCTTACTTAGGATACTGTACGTTCCACGATGTTTCGTCTAGAACAAATAGGACAAAAACAACAGGAAGATTTCCTGGAACCACCTCAGTACAAGCAGGGTCATCACACCCACCACTTCTAATTATAATCTAATGAACAGTCTTTTTAGTAGTAAGTTATAATTTCGTCAATACATATTTAATAGGGTTGTTTGTACATAATTTTCTAATTTGTAATTTTTAACTACAGTTTATAAATATAAATTCCTTTTATTTATAATTTTATAGCGTTCTTCTTCAGCCTTCATAGATATCCACTGCTGGACAAAGGCCTCCCCCAAGGCTTTCCACGCCGACCGGTCTTGTGCTGCCCGCATCCATTGGCTTCCCGCGACCTTCACCAGGTCATCGGTCCACCTTGTTGGGGGCCTCCCTACGCTGCGTCTTCCAGTGCTTGGTCGCCACTCCAGAACCTTACTGCCCCATCGGCCATCGGTTCTACGAGCAATGTGCCCTGCCCACTGCCACTTAAGTTTAGCGACTCGCAGAGCTATGTCGGTGACTTTGGTTATTCTGCGGATCTTCTCATTTCTGATTCGATCACGCAGAGAAACTCCGAGCATAGCTCTTTCAATTGCCCTTTGTGAGACTCTGAGCCTTCGTATGAGGCCCATTGTGAGCGACCACGTTTCAGTTCCGTAAGTCATCACTGGCAACACACACTGGTCAAAGACTTTAGTCTTGAGACACTGTGGTATCTTGGACGACGAGAAGATATAGCGTAGCTTCCCGAACGCTGCCCAGCCGAGCTGGATTCGACGAGACACCTCTTTCTCGAAGTTGGACCTACCTCGTTGGACTGTTTGTCTGTGTGTGTTGACTGTTTGTTTGGACTTTAAATATGCTTTATTTAATTCATTTTATTTTCGAGTTCTCGCATTTTGATGGGTACGGGCGACAGCAGGTTAACCTCCCCGAAACTATCAAAAATTCCCAATCAACCTTGAGCCTTAATGCTTTACAGTCAAAGTTGAAAATGTAATAATGAAATCTGACAGATCGTAGTAGTTTGATGTGTTGTCCTCTGTACCTAAGTATTTAAAATAATGAAATTATTTATATTTGTATCTAGCAGAGGCTTTTAAACCTTTGTATATGTATATCTGTCAAAAGATAATTTTAGCTGCGATTGCCGTGTTCAGAAATTAAAATATATTTAATTTCTGTATATCTTATTCTTTCTATTTGGTTAAGAAAAGGATAGAAGAAATTAACAAATTAGTTGTGACCATTGATATACGGAGGGCGTTGTCGGTAAGGGCGAATATGCTAGCTCGCAAGTTTGCACGCTGGTCGTTTAAAGTTAAGAGCTGTTTCGAGCATACTGTACAACATTTTGTCTGTGGGCTAGATATACCCAACGGTCGTACAGCGCCCTTCGTGTCCAATATAACAATGCCTTCAGGGTCTTGATAGGGCTGTCCCGTTTTTGTAGCGCATCGGGAATGTTCGCGGACGCTCATATTAACTGTTTTTACGCAACGATGCGTATCCCTGGTACGCAGAGTTCGGGACAGCTCCAACAAGATCCTGAAAATGATCGCTAGCAGGCTTGATTGTTTATATGTGAATCACTGCAATGCCATCTCTCACGGGATGAAATAAATTTAAATATTATAAAGTAAATTGTTTAACATAGTTTTTAAGATTTACTAACAATATGAGTCTTTGTTACTTCAATAAAGATATTATTATTATTAAGTAAGTATTAAAATATTAAACAGATATGATATATATACAGTATGTTAAATAACAGAGAGCGTTCCCTTAAACTCGTTAATATATATCATTAATAGATTAAAATAAAAATATCAGCATAGAAAAATAAGCATAAAAAATTCGAATAAAAAAAAATTCTAATTGGATATACATTTGAAACCTCCTGTTTTAAATCAAAATAGTAGTCGTCATGTATAAATAAATTGCGACGTTGCCGTCTTTCATGTTCGCGTGTACAGTGTGTTTCTTTTACATGCCAATTTAAATTTTTTATTGAATATTTTCTTATTGGAAAAAATTTTAAAACATTTTGTTTTCGAATGGAAATATTTTTTTAGCATGTATGTATGCTATACTATTTCGGGTTAACGGGAACGCCCTCTGTTAGTTAACATACTGTATATAACATATATATGATAACAAATTAACCGAAATAAATGTGCCAAGCGGAGCAGCAGCACACACATACAATTTTTTTATTGTGCGTACATTTCACACGTTGGTACAGTGTGAGTGAGATGGGGGGCAATCTAAAGCATAGAGAAGTAAAAGATGACTAGTGTATGTCATTTGCGCTGTTAGTGTTTGTTGTTTGTTTTTACGAGTGTATCGAGAGTGACTATGGCAAGAGATTAGAATTATAATCTTTTGTACGCTTCAAGTTCAATGCGCTAGTGACTTATCTACCTTAGTTTAATATTATATCAATGGTTGTGTCAAATTAGGTGGTCAACACCTGACGTAAATTTATTTATTTGAAGTATTTTTAGACGTATTTTTTTTAAACACTCCCATACTATCACTAGGCAAAAAAGCTTTTATTTTTCCCAGGGATCTGATTTTTGTGATTCTGTAAATAAATTAACAGTAAATAAATTATCTCAGTAGCTTTAACGAGAAATATATTTTCAATTTCAACAACATTTCGTAATCAAATTAAAGTAAATGTATTATTGAGACATAAAAAGTAAACTCGTTTTTGGCCTTTTTTCCTGTTGTCAAAAGAGGTTTTTTTTTTAAATTATAAGCTAGCCCTTGACCGCAAATTTACCATCAGGCGGGATTATCCCGCCTGATGGTAAATATTGACGCAATGGTACAGCACAGTGGTTGGTGTCTCTCTAATAAAAACCAACAGTAGTCCGCAAGAATATCAGTGGTCCATTTTCCCTGGTAACGATTTTATATTGAAGCAACATCTTGGTGGAAGCGCTTACTGCATCTACAAATAAATAAAAATCTAAATGGAAGTGAAAAAAATGCATCTTTAATGACATATTGCAACCCAATTTTTTATAAGTATCTATCATTTGATTTATAAGGCTTTCACACTGAGGCGAACGTTTATTTCGCAAAAAATTGTGTGGCAGAAGATTCCATTGCTTTGAAATAATCTTGAACTTAATAGTTAAGATTTTTCTTTAGGCAAGTCTACGGTCCGTATTACAGAACCTCACTGAAAACGCAAGCTCTACTTAAGTCTCGTTTGAAGCCTTTTGATTGGTTGAAACTAGTTTTAAGTAATGCTTCAGTCTTGAGTAACGTTCTGTAATACGGACCTAAGTCTCTAACAAGGTCTTCGAGCTCAGATTGGCTTATCAAATGTGGTGATTTCAATGCCACTTAGAAGTCCTCATCTTCATGATCAGAATCTGAAGTAGTACTAGCATGTGAGTCAAGACTTGGTGGCTAAGGTACTGGAAGATCTTCAATATGGTATTTAGGTTTTGTTACTGAAAATACCCTTGCGTAACTTACTGTGTCCTTAGAGTTCTTTGAAAAACCCTTGATAGCCGTTAGACAATAATAACAGTCACAACCATGATCCTTGTGTTCTTGCCTAATCAGCATATTATGCACGATAACACTTTGTAATCAAAGGCGTTATACGTGACTCTTTGGAGAATATAAACCGCAATGAAAACAACATAAATCCGGAGAATTAACACAAAAGCTAGGCATGGTAAAAGAACTAAATGTACAATGTACATATCGACGCTGGAAAGCTATTTTGTCGTATCTCGAAAAAGGGCACTTTTGTTTTATTGCATAATTGAATTCAGAAAAAAGTTTAGAAAAAGTCAACGTCGTATCAGAAAAAAGAAACATTTTAGGAATACGTTGATCAGACTGTCCGACGCAGTATTTTTTTCTGAATTCAATTAGGTATGCTAAAAAACAAAAGTGCCTTTTTTCGAGATACGACAAAATCGCTTTGCAGCGTCGATATACTGATACTACAAATTATTATTTTGATCGTAAGTAAAAAAAATATAAATAAGAAATAGCCTCCTAAATTGATTAAAAAAGAGATTTAAAAAGAAATTTAGAAATATCCTGTTCTGTAGGTACGAGATACAAATAAATTCATATTTTTCTGATATTAGATGCCTGATTACCTACCTATAAAATAAGCTATGAAATTTTCCTAGAAAATTTTGAGTGTTACCTAAAGTATTTTTTTTTATCTTATGTCCTTTTCATATTGAAATTGAAAGAGAAGATCCACTGATCTTAAATTTATTTTGCTTACGAGAAGATCCACTGATCTTAAATTTGTTTTGGTTAAGAGAAGATCCACTGATCTTAAATTTATTTTGGTTAAGAGAAGATCCACTGATCTTAAATTTATTTTGGTTAAGAGAAGATCCACTGATCTTAAACTTATTTTGGTTAAGAGAAGATCCACTGATCTTAAATTTATTTTGGTTAAGAGAAGATCCACTGATCTTAAATTTATTTTGGTTTTTGAACTAAGGTATCGCGGCTATTGTTTCAGCTAGCTTGTTTAGCTAATTTCTAAATGGAATATATGGCAGAACATGTTTTCCAAATACAATATTATGTTTGTTCTTTCGATAAATTTGTCTGGTTATTGTACTATGTTTCAATTGAATTCCTTTTCACCTAAGTGAAAGTTTTATTAAAATTTGAATCCAGACATTCTGGATCAATGATCTGTAATTTTGAATGTAGATAATTGTGTTTTTTATGTGAACTCAACGGACCATTGGTTTGATAAGTTAGTTCGTTGGTTTGGTGGGAGAATGTGTGGGATGGTAGTTTTGTATTTCTGCCCAACTTTACGGGATGAAGCCGTAAGTTAATATTTATGAGTGGTGTTATATTTATACAAGTAGACACCTAGGTATTGTTTTAATTAGCAACTACAAAATATATGGGGTCGTTTGTCTTCGAATGCCTATTGTCATCACCACAATAGTGTCGACTTAACGTCAATGTTACTTGACAGTTGTAGTATTCAGGTAACGGTGCATCAGAACGCGCGTCATGAAAAAGCAGCTGTCAATTTCTTTTTCCTCTCTTGCGACAGTCGTCGCAGAAGCAACACACTTCCAACATCTTCATTTTCTTAAATACGTTTCAGGAAAATTCAATTAAGACCGTTTTTCAAGTTACTA
This sequence comes from Sesamia nonagrioides, assembly GCA_017933935.1. Lineage (NCBI taxonomy): Eukaryota > Metazoa > Arthropoda > Insecta > Lepidoptera > Noctuidae > Sesamia > Sesamia nonagrioides. The sequence continues at coordinate 1,067,152 of JADWQK010000195.1, read as the reverse complement.
TACGCCTTATACACCCATCAAATGCTATTTTTTATTTCTGGATTAAATATTGGCACAGGAAATTTGAAGTAATATCAGTATCCCATTCTAAATAAATCTTCTTACGTGGTTTTTAATTGGTAAGATATAAAATATCCTGAAGCGCGGGCGTTATCCGAATATTACTATAATAAAGGACCACTACTTATAAGTTATAACAATACTGTACGTAGTGTTACGTCGTTCGTTGGTTGGTGACTAGTAACTAAATTTGTTTAAAACACGTCGTTTCAAATCTGACTGGTGGTAGCTCTGAGGGTTCAAATTCAAACAAATTGTTATTATTTAGCTTTGTTATAAGAGATAGGGACATAACATTTTGATGGATCCTCAAAAAGCCGTACAATGTCTTCCAGTGAATTATTGAATTTAGGATTTCGGTATCACCGGCACAAGTTACGTACCCGTGGGAATATTTGGATGAAACGTGTCCTATATGAAAATTCTGTTTATAACACACCTGTGTGTCAAATTTCATCTACATCCGTTTAGTAGCTTTTCCGTGAAATAATAACATCCATACAAACTTACACGATTAGTAGGATTACAGTAGGATGTAGGATAAAAATACGATCAGTTTATCATAGTCGGATAATTATACGCCAGTTAATAATACGATCAGTTTATCATAGTAGGATAATGATACGCCAGTTAATAATACGATCAGTTTATCATAGTAGGATAATGATACGCCAGTTAATAATACGATCAGTTTATCGTAGTAGGATAATTATACGCCAGTTAATAATACGATCAGTTTATCGTAGTAGGATAATTATACGCCAGTTAATAATACGATCAGTTTATCATAGTAGGATACTGATACGCCAGTTAATAATACGATCAGTTTATCATAGTAGGATAATGATACGCCAGTTAATAATACGATCAGTTTATCGTAGTAGGATAATTATACGCCAGTTAATAATACGATCAGTTTATCATAGTAGGATAATGATACGCCAGTTAATAATACGATCAGTTTATCATAGTAGGATAATGATACGCCAGTTAATAATACGATCAGTTTATCGTAGTAGGATAATTATACGCCAGTTAATAATACGATCAGTTTATCATAGTAGGATAATTATACGCCAGTTAATAATACGATCAGTTTATCATAGTAGGATAATTATACGCCAGTTAATAATACGATCAGTTTATCATAGAAGGATAATTATACGCCAGTTAATAATACGATCAGTTTATCATAGTAGGATAATGATACGCCAGTTAATAATACGATCAGTTTATTATAGTAGGATGTAGGATAATGATACGATCAGTATATTCGAGATCAACGTTGCAGGTCTCTTTCATCCGTACATTATTATTATTACCCATAGTCTTGTCCATATTCAATTTCCTAGAACGGTTTGTTAGAAAAAATGGCATTGTGGGCGAAATGGTGGCGCAGACTAAATCTACACTAATATACAATATGTAAAGAAAACCCTATCCGACCGATAAGGATAATAAAGGTTAGGTAAACACATGACCAAATCCATACTAATATTATAAATGCGAAAGTAACTCTGTCTGTCTGTCTGTCTGTCTGTCTGTTACGCTTTCCCGCTTAAACCTCTCAACCGATTTTGATGAAATTCGGCACAGACAATCTTTAGACCTCGAGAAAAAACATAGGCTACCTTTTATCCCGGAAAAATTTGATGTTCCCGAGGGTAACCTAAAAAGCGCGATATAACCGAATTCCACGCGGGCGAAGCCGCGGGCGGAAAGCTAGTATAATATAAAATTTTACGTAATCATCATAGTAACAATAGTAATGAATTTTAAAATAATCTTTTTTTCCCGCGAATTAATTCCAATTTCCCCGAAATTCGGTAATTTTAAAAAAAGTGACAGCACCATTTTGACGGTACGCTTATGCGATTCGACCACGCGTCGCGTGCCCTGCCCGCCGTCGCCCGCGGAAGGGTGTCATACCGCACATGTATTAGGTTACCTCTTTTTGCAAAATAATATTTATTTTTTTAGGGGATTTTTTTTAAACTTTAGTTCGGCTTTGTCGGCATTAGTAGAATCAGTTATCGATTCCTAACAATATCTTCACGGATCGGACAGGGTTTTCTTTACATATTGTATAAAGCTAAAGAGTTAATCTCAGGAACTCCAGCCCCCTAATCGGCGAACACATTTTTGTCAAATGATTGCGACTAGTTGGGATCGTTTGGACCGAACGGACCAATGGGCGGTCCAAACGATCCCAACCGGTGCCAACTAGTCATTTGACAAAAATGTGTTCGCAGATTAGGGGGCTGGTCCGATTTGAAAAATTCTTTTTGCGTTGGATAGGTCATTAATCCATCACGCTGTGACCAATAGGAGCGGAGCATATAAAAAAAAACCATATCAAAACCAACGCGAGTGAAACCGTGAGGCGCAGCTAGTAATAAATAATTCAATTTCTCTAAGTAAGTCTATGCAAACATTGTCAATTATATTTAGTTTAAAAATTAGATGAAGTCAGCGTTTTCGACAACTTTGAGACGAAAGGTTGACAAACTCGGAGGTCACTGTCTACTGTGTCACAAGTCTCAGTCCAGTCGATCGATTCTTTAAAAATACATCGTGTAAAGTTAGGTGAAGTGATATCAGAGTGAGCTATTAGTACATAGTGTCAATCTTTAGTATTAGTTGGAATGACACCGCACTTTATGCTGTAGATTGCTGGTGTATTGTACATAACTGATAACCTCAAGACAATGTTTGTGTTCTTTCTCCAGAATAGGGATGTTTCTTGGGTAAAAAATATTATAGAAAAATATTGGATACGTATATTTTGTTTTATCAAATCAATGAAAAATGACGAATATAAAAGGCATCAAAGATCAGGAGTGGGGGCTGGTGACGCCACTCGTTGCTAAAAAGTGTAGCAATGAGTGACGTCACACGGGTTTTCAACGCACTGTATCGTCTACATTTTTTGTTTGTATGAAAAAAGAAAAAATAGGAGTCTAGTTTTTTTGGAAATCTGACTGACAGGCTATTTAATTATTTTTTTTCAACTACCCTATTAGCTTACTGACACGTTATATGAGATAATATAATTTGCTTTTTTACAATGCGTAAATACGTGAGCTATCACGCCCTTTATACCTGGGGCTTTTATTTAGGTAATAATTTTTTACTTTTTTAACATTTCCATTTTAATGATATTTTTCTTTGCTGGTATTGTTGCGTGGCTAACTGACATATGATAAATAATTTCATTGTAGTTGTGTTTTCTTGTGTTCATTTCTGTGCCTACTTAGGATTGTATGAAGTCATGTTTTTTTTTTTATTTTAAATGAACAGATAGCTGTCCTGCTGGGGAGTTTGTTCCGCCACTTCTTCTTCCCAGCGAAAGCACTAGGAAGTGTCGATGGGTGGGCGTTTTAGGGGACTGTCTTATGTAATATTAACGATCAAAAAGTGCTGGTTCTCAGCCTAATTTGAATAAATGGCTTTTGATTTTGATTAATAATCAAAACAAGTGACAAAATTACATTCCCGTCCCGCAATACAATGTTGGGCATTACGCTGTAAATCCCTTACTGTGATACATCGTGGTCACGGTTTAGCAAGCTTATATGTCACCTCTATCTCAAACATATGCATGGTTATAGAAACGTTTGCAAATTCCGAAGTATGTCTTATTGTGATACATCGCGGTCTGCTTCAACGACTAGTTCAAATATTTTATAATTTTTATTTTTTTGTTTGTATCGACTTCAAATTTTATTGTTATCATCATCATCAGCTTCTACTCGTCCACTGCTGGACCTCCTTCATGGCACGCCAACAAGCTCGATCCTAAGCAGTTCTCCGCCAGCCACTACCAGCCACCTTTTTGATGTCGTCGCTCCATCCCGCCCAATTTTATTGTATTAAGTGTTAACTTGAGAGCAGCGGTGGCCAAGTGGTATCTGCCACGACTTACAAGTTTTAGGTCGTAGTTCCGAACCCCATCAGGCGCTTTACTTTCCATAAATTATTTCATCTGCTCTCAAAACGGTAGGGAGGAAACCGGCATGTCCTAGAGGCAAAAATCTACGGACGTGGGACATCTACCAAGCTGCACTGGGCCAGCGTGGCGGCCCACTCCCTCTCACCGAGAGGAGGCCTGTATCCCAACAGTGGGAACATTTTAGGCTGGTTATGACCAACTAACTGCGCCCTACGGTTTCCCCCGCATAACTTTAGATCTAAATGGAATATCGGGATAACAGTTCTATATGTTAAAACAAGTTATGAGCCATCTGTGTACCAAAAACCCAATTTCGTTTAGTAGTTTTTACGTGAAGGAGTTATAAACATTCATACTTCTACCAAACAATACATACATCTTCAACTTGAACAAACTTTCGCATCTATAATTACTTGAAGTCTTGCAAGTAAGTTTAGATTAGCAAGGAACCCTAGTATGGGGTCCAGAGATATGTTATAGTAACTATATGTACACGTTATTTAATTTCACAAATCAAGTCTCATTTATTGAAATTAGGCTGAAAATCAGAACTTTTTGAACGTCAATATTACATAAGAAAGTCCCCCCATAAACGCCCGCCCTTCGCCACTTCCTAGTGCTTTCGCTGGGAAGAAGAAGTAGCGGAACAAACTCCCCAGCAGCACAGCTGACTGTTTATTTAAAAAAATCTCATGACTTTATACAATACTATGTAGGTACAGTAGGTAATGAATACTAGAAAACGCAACAACAATGAAATTATTTATCATATGCCAGCTAGCCACGCCAACATACCCGCAAAGCAAAAACATAAAATAAAATATCATTAAAAATAGAAATTTAAATAAGTAAAAACTTACTACCTAAATAAAAGCCCCAGGTATAAAGGGCGTGCAGCTCACATATTAACCCATTGTAAAAAAGCAAATTATATTATGAACTCACATAATGTGTCAAAGCTAATTCTGGAGAAGGAACACAAATATTGTCTAGAGTAAATCAGAGCGACCAGCTATTGTTATCATTTAAATAGTCATTTACAGAATAATATGCCTTTGAACAAAGCTTGGAGTTGCTTTGTGCTTTAAATGCATTGTAAGGCTAGTCTAGCAAAGCAGAAGGTATCTTGTTATAAAAAGTTATACCAAGCCCAACAAAAGAGTTTTGAACCTTTTGAAGTCGGTGAAAAGGGGCTCGTAGTTTGTCCTTATTTCTGCTGTTAAACAAAACAAGAGATGTACCTACTTATAATGTCTTATCTTGAAAATAACACCTGAGATTAATTACTATAATACCTTATTAATAGATATTATAGTTAATCTCTTTTGAAATTAAACGACTCTTAATATGTATGTAAACTAATGTTGGAATGAACAGATATTATTATTATTCCCTTTATTTTTCTATACATACATATTGTTTTACATTTTTAAATATTTATATAAAAACATACAAATACAAAATATAAAAAATAGTGTTCCACCGATGGCGGGAGTGGGGTCCAAGCTACCGGTGGTGAGGGCTCCAGAGACAGAAACCTCACGATACGGGCCGTTTCGAGGAGTACTGCCTTTTGAATCTAGCCCTTGATCCAACTGCTAACGAGAGCCTCAATAGACGTTAGTCGAGGCTCTTGGCTATCAAACCATTGGCCGATACGACAATCGGTACAATGACTGCCGAGTTCACATTCCACATGTCAATTATTATTATTAGTTAAATGTACATTGGGTGTAGTCTATGACATTAATTTCACATCCCATACGATACGAGTATCTAATTTACTGTCCCACTGCAAAGCTACGGCAGATCCTTCCAGGAACTCTTTTCCTACGTCCCGTCGAACCCCAACCCTCGCGGGTCGCGTCCAGATCATCTTGCTATCTCTTTCTGGTCTGGCCTCGGAGGCTCCGATATATGATCGTTTGTACTATTGAGATAAATAATTTTCATTTATACCTTTTCTTCACCATACTATAACTACATTAATAGTAACATTTTCATCCCTGCAACATGATTGCTTTTTTCGTATCCGCTCTACCCGAAAAAAAGTTACAAAGTTCATCATCATCATCTCAGCGTTAATCCCAGTTGCATCCATAGCTTTTTCAGCTTTGGAGTCTGGGGTCCGCTTTACCAGTCTAACTGCTGATTTTGGCGCGAAGCGTCTGCCGTCTGACCTCCACAACCCGAAGGCGATATCGAAGCATTGCAGTTAGACCAATTTTTAGACTTTTGAGGGCTCCAACTTCCCGTAACGACTGCCACTAGATGTTCGTATGGCAACCGGGACCAACGGCTTAACGTGCTTTCCGAGGCACGACCAGTTAAAAGTTACAAAGTTGTCTATGCAAAAACGAAATAAATAAATGCTTTTGAATCCAAGCTTTTTTTTTTATAAAATTTGGGACGTTAGACGTGTAGTATTGTGATAAGCCAAGTTCGACGATACTTACCTGGCATAAGGGATACCGTGATCAAGAAGGCGGTTCCCCCAGGGCGAGGCTCTTCCATTGCACTGCGGTTGGGTTGACCCCTGCGATTATCCCTAATGTGGATAACTCGGATGCGTTATTTATGGTAGTCGGGACTGCGTTCGCGCTGTCCCCGTCTTTCCTGCCGGGGATGCGGCGTTATGGCAAACTAGAACCCGTACCCCTGGCTATAGGCAAGAAGAGGAACGCTCCAGTGGTTTTAGCCGGTGAGAGCCAAAGATCAGGAGTGGGGGCTGGTGACGCCACTCGTTGCTAAAAAGTGTAGCAATGAGTGACGTCACACGGGTTTTCAACGCACTGTATCGTCTACATTTTTTGTTTGTATGAAAAAAGAAAAAATAGGAGTCTAGTTTTTTTGGAAATCTGACTGACAGGCTATTTAATTATTTTTTTTCAACTACCCTATTAGCTTACTGACACGTTATATGAGATAATATAATTTGCTTTTTTACAATGCGTAAATACGTGAGCTATCACGCCCTTTATACCTGGGGCTTTTATTTAGGTAATAATTTTTTACTTTTTTAACATTTCCATTTTAATGATATTTTTCTTTGCTGGTATTGTTGCGTGGCTAACTGACATATGATAAATAATTTCATTGTAGTTGTGTTTTCTTGTGTTCATTTCTGTGCCTACTTAGGATTGTATGAAGTCATGTTTTTTTTTTTATTTTAAATGAACAGATAGCTGTCCTGCTGGGGAGTTTGTTCCGCCACTTCTTCTTCCCAGCGAAAGCACTAGGAAGTGTCGATGGGTGGGCGTTTTAGGGGACTGTCTTATGTAATATTAACGATCAAAAAGTGCTGGTTCTCAGCCTAATTTGAATAAATGGCTTTTGATTTTGATTAATAATCAAAACAAGTGACAAAATTACATTCCCGTCCCGCAATACAATGTTGGGCATTACGCTGTAAATCCCTTACTGTGATACATCGTGGTCACGGTTTAGCAAGCTTATATGTCACCTCTATCTCAAACATATGCATGGTTATAGAAACGTTTGCAAATTCCGAAGTATGTCTTATTGTGATACATCGCGGTCTGCTTCAACGACTAGTTCAAATATTTTATAATTTTTATTTTTTTGTTTGTATCGACTTCAAATTTTATTGTTATCATCATCATCAGCTTCTACTCGTCCACTGCTGGACCTCCTTCATGGCACGCCAACAAGCTCGATCCTAAGCAGTTCTCCGCCAGCCACTACCAGCCACCTTTTTGATGTCGTCGCTCCATCCCGCCCAATTTTATTGTATTAAGTGTTAACTTGAGAGCAGCGGTGGCCAAGTGGTATCTGCCACGACTTACAAGTTTTAGGTCGTAGTTCCGAACCCCATCAGGCGCTTTACTTTCCATAAATTATTTCATCTGCTCTCAAAACGGTAGGGAGGAAACCGGCATGTCCTAGAGGCAAAAATCTACGGACGTGGGACATCTACCAAGCTGCACTGGGCCAGCGTGGCGGCCCACTCCCTCTCACCGAGAGGAGGCCTGTATCCCAACAGTGGGAACATTTTAGGCTGGTTATGACCAACTAACTGCGCCCTACGGTTTCCCCCGCATAACTTTAGATCTAAATGGAATATCGGGATAACAGTTCTATATGTTAAAACAAGTTATGAGCCATCTGTGTACCAAAAACCCAATTTCGTTTAGTAGTTTTTACGTGAAGGAGTTATAAACATTCATACTTCTACCAAACAATACATACATCTTCAACTTGAACAAACTTTCGCATCTATAATTACTTGAAGTCTTGCAAGTAAGTTTAGATTAGCAAGGAACCCTAGTATGGGGTCCAGAGATATGTTATAGTAACTATATGTACACGTTATTTAATTTCACAAATCAAGTCTCATTTATTGAAATTAGGCTGAAAATCAGAACTTTTTGAACGTCAATATTACATAAGAAAGTCCCCCCATAAACGCCCGCCCTTCGCCACTTCCTAGTGCTTTCGCTGGGAAGAAGAAGTAGCGGAACAAACTCCCCAGCAGCACAGCTGACTGTTTATTTAAAAAAATCTCATGACTTTATACAATACTATGTAGGTACAGTAGGTAATGAATACTAGAAAACGCAACAACAATGAAATTATTTATCATATGCCAGCTAGCCACGCCAACATACCCGCAAAGCAAAAACATAAAATAAAATATCATTAAAAATAGAAATTTAAATAAGTAAAAACTTACTACCTAAATAAAAGCCCCAGGTATAAAGGGCGTGCAGCTCACATATTAACCCATTGTAAAAAAGCAAATTATATTATGAACTCACATAATGTGTCAAAGCTAATTCTGGAGAAGGAACACAAATATTGTCTAGAGTAAATCAGAGCGACCAGCTATTGTTATCATTTAAATAGTCATTTACAGAATAATATGCCTTTGAACAAAGCTTGGAGTTGCTTTGTGCTTTAAATGCATTGTAAGGCTAGTCTAGCAAAGCAGAAGGTATCTTGTTATAAAAAGTTATACCAAGCCCAACAAAAGAGTTTTGAACCTTTTGAAGTCGGTGAAAAGGGGCTCGTAGTTTGTCCTTATTTCTGCTGTTAAACAAAACAAGAGATGTACCTACTTATAATGTCTTATCTTGAAAATAACACCTGAGATTAATTACTATAATACCTTATTAATAGATATTATAGTTAATCTCTTTTGAAATTAAACGACTCTTAATATGTATGTGAACTAATGTTGGAATGAACAGATATTATTATTATTCCCTTTATTTTTCTATACATACATATTGTTTTACATTTTTAAATATTTATATAAAAACATACAAATACAAAATATAAAAAATAGTGTTCCACCGATGGCGGGAGTGGGGTCCAAGCTACCGGTGGTGAGGGCTCCAGAGACAGAAACCTCACGATACGGGCCGTTTCGAGGAGTACTGCCTTTTGAATCTAGCCCTTGATCCAACTGCTAACGAGAGCCTCAATAGACGTTAGTCGAGGCTCTTGGCTATCAAACCATTGGCCGATACGACAATCGGTACAATGACTGCCGAGTTCACATTCCACATGTCAATTATTATTATTAGTTAAATGTACATTGGGTGTAGTCTATGACATTAATTTCACATCCCATACGATACGAGTATCTAATTTACTGTCCCACTGCAAAGCTACGGCAGATCCTTCCAGGAACTCTTTTCCTACGTCCCGTCGAACCCCAACCCTCGCGGGTCGCGTCCAGATCATCTTGCTATCTCTTTCTGGTCTGGCCTCGGAGGCTCCGATATATGATCGTTTGTACTATTGAGATAAATAATTTTCATTTATACCTTTTCTTCACCATACTATAACTACATTAATAGTAACATTTTCATCCCTGCAACATGATTGCTTTTTTCGTATCCGCTCTACCCGAAAAAAAGTTACAAAGTTCATCATCATCATCTCAGCGTTAATCCCAGTTGCATCCATAGCTTTTTCAGCTTTGGAGTCTGGGGTCCGCTTTACCAGTCTAACTGCTGATTTTGGCGCGAAGCGTCTGCCGTCTGACCTCCACAACCCGAAGGCGATATCGAAGCATTGCAGTTAGACCAATTTTTAGACTTTTGAGGGCTCCAACTTCCCGTAACGACTGCCACTAGATGTTCGTATGGCAACCGGGACCAACGGCGTAACGTGCTTTCCGAGGCACGACCAGTTAAAAGTTACAAAGTTGTCTATGCAAAAACGAAATAAATAAATGCTTTTGAATCCAAGCTTTTTTTTTTATAAAATTTGGGACGTTAGACGTGTAGTATTGTGATAAGCCAAGTTCGACGATACTTACCTGGCATAAGGGATACCGTGATCAAGAAGGCGGTTCCCCCAGGGCGAGGCTCTTCCATTGCACTGCGGTTGGGTTGACCCCTGCGATTATCCCTAATGTGGATAACTCGGATGCGTTATTTATGGTAGTCGGGACTGCGTTCGCGCTGTCCCCGTCTTTCCTGCCGGGGATGCGGCGTTATGGCAAACTAGAACCCGTACCCCTGGCTATAGGCAAGAAGAGGAACGCTCCAGTGGTTTTAGCCGGTGAGAGCCCGGCACACCTTCCGTCGACCCCAGACGGAGGACGGTCTGGTAGAGATTTCCAATGGGCGAACAAAAAAAAAACACGCCGGTGCCCTAATCAGACAATTTCTAGACATTTTTAACCACCTACTTCTTATATCAAAATTGGCAGATTTCCGCACTTGCAACAATGCCTTTTTTTGTTGGGATGGGAAATCATGAAATGACTTCTCCCGCTCTGGGCGGAGCGGAAGGGCGTGTCAGACTTTTACTGACTAAAACCCACCCGTGTTTCTTCACTTGCCTGTGCGACGGCCAGGGCCACGGTTTCTTGTTTAACCAACCCGCAACCCGCATTTGCAATGCCTTACTTCTATGTTCTATGTTATTGGTTTGGTTTCCGCACTCAGTCCCTCCAGCGGACTATTGTGCGTGGCAATGCCTTACTTTCATTTGATTTATCTATTTAATCTTGTCTGATAAATCTGATTTCTAACCATGGAGTTTCTAACATCCAATCCATTCCATTTGACGTAGTGCTAGCTTGCCTACCTCACATTTGTTACTAACTTTGACAATCATACGTCAGTCGCTGTAAGTTTGCTATTTCAAAGATCTTGTTATAAGAGCGATTCCCGTATTTTAGGTACCTAAATAACGTTTACAGTCAGGTCACAGTCTCAGTCAAATTAACCTCTTATTTTCCCACAGTTTATAAAAGTTTTTGACATAGTCGGAATTGCGATTGTCGAGGTGGCGAGTTTGCGACTACATATATTCTGAACAATTTTAATTACGGTTCTGACTTTTTGTTATAACACACGGACGGAACGGTGCCCGGCGTTCACAAAGTTTTCCCCATAAACTTTTTATTCCGAGAAAACTTTGACCGTAACTAAACTAAATCCAAATAAAAGGCTTATACAACCTTGACCTTTATTGGAAGTACAGATGGATCCACAAGTGAAACTGTATGTGGGAGGTTTAATTTCTGCAGCCATTAATAAATGATTTAAATACATTAACGTTAAATAATTAATAATTTTTGAATTAAGTAGAGGAGTTTAAATATTCTTTCAGAAGTTTCAAGTACCGCATTTTATATGGAATCCTTTTGAATCCGATTCGTCGCTCGAGAGTAAATAGCACTTGAAACCACTTATTTATTCGTCAAATAAAGTAACTTCTCTATTGAATAACAGATATAAATTACTGGTAGTGAATGGTTGGAAAAGGTGTATTACTGATTATTATTTCAGTTTCATAATTGGGAAAAAATGTAGTAAGCTGTCTCATGTGTTGATAATTTTATTATCTGGTATATCCTCCTCAATTTTCCGAATAGGTTTTTAGTTTAATAAGATATTGAAAATGAATAAGCCAATGAAAAAATAAAAAAAATGTTTCATAACAAAATTGTAACAATTGCGTCCAGTTACAGCATATTAATTCAGTTTTTAAATATGATAATATTAGGTAACCCTGTTCCACTTCCGAAATCGATTCAAAATCATTAAAAAATTTACGTAATTAATAAATGTGTCAGCGGTCAATTATATTTACTATTATATATCATTGAATTGTGGCGTCTCTCCCACAAAGGCCATTAATCAAGAATTGAATTGAATTATATATCATTGACTTACTAAGCAGCCCCTGTAGCTAACCTGAACACGCAGTCCTTGATAACCGCTCTATTATTGGGATAGATTTATTTATGTAAATATAAAATCAGTTTAAATTCCTTGCCTTAAACACGGCATAAAAAGAAATTATTTACCTTATGCCAGCTAGCCACGCCAAAACACCAGCAAAGCAAAAAGAAAATGTCAATCAATGTTCGGTATAAGGGTATGTCAATGTGTATGGTAAAATGAACACATTTGGGATGTTATAATATATAGCCTGAAGCTGTCATAGATTAATAGGCTATCCAACGCAAAAAAGTTTTACTAAAAATAGTTAAAAATATTTTGTTCCTGACAGTTGGAGAAAAAAAAATATTTTAACAATAAAATAGAAAGTTTTCTTCTCATAATTGGATACCTTTAATAATATATGATGTAGTTAGAACCACTAGTTTTTGGAATGTTCGCACAACATCTTTTTGATATAAAACTGTTACAATACCACCCAAGGGACACAGTCGGTTAGCAAGCCTAGTGCGTGTCCCGTTATCTACCGATCGACCGTAGGCAATTATTTCAAGGACAGTGCCGAGACTTAATAGTGCTTACTTTATTATACTATGTCTATAACTATTGTGGATGGGATGGGAAATTGGCAATCAGGCGAATTGTTTCCAGAGATTTTTTTCGTATGCCATCATATAACTTATAGTCGATAACTTCTTTTCAGTTAAACACAGATTAGCGTTATTAATGGCCATCAACATCATCTCAGTGTTAATCCCAGTCGCATCCGAAGCTTTTTCAGCTTTGGAGTCTAGGGTCCGCTTTACCAGTCCAACTGCTGATATAGCTAAACTTGGACATTTTTCGTGAAGCGACTGCCGTCTGACCTCCACAACCCGAAGGCGATATCTTACCATTGCAGTTAAACCAATTGTTACACTTTGAGGGCTCCAACAACCCGTAACGACTGCCACCAGATGTTCGTATGGCAACCGGGACCAATGGCTTAACGTGCTTTCCAAGGCACGACCAGACCAGTGCAAATATTCATATTCATGCATACAAATATTTGCACTGTGCGGGGATCGAAACCGCGCCTCGTTGCGCAACGGCAGCGTTCGCTACCGCTGCGCCACAGAGGCTGTTAAGTAGTCTCAATTAGCGTTATTAATGGTAGCCAGTATACTCATAACTGATAGTAAAATATAATCACACGAATCAATCAATATATGTATACTTAATTAATTGGGACGTTAACAGATACGTTGCCACCTTCATTTTCACGAATTCTTACCACAGACGATGACGCGCCATGGGCGGCATTTGCCACTGGTTGTGTTTTATTTACATTTTATTGTTAGCTAGCTGTGCCTCGCGGTTTCACCCGCGTAAGCTTCGAACCGAAAGAGCTCAGTCGATATAAAATAAGCGCCTCTTGAAATAATGGGAGCAATATGTAGTACGTCCGCGTTAGCTCCCGTTATACAAACATTTTTTGTTACTGCTCTGCTCCTATTGGTCATAGGGGGATGTTATATAGCCTATGTCCTTTTTACCCGACTACGGCAAAGCAAAAGGAGGGTTATGATTTTCACAGGCTATGTATGTATGTATGTATGTATCAGTGGCGAAGGGTGAAATTTTGACAAAGGGAAGCCGGTCTAAAAAAATAAACACTTACCTACTGCAGGATATCTTGGAGGAGGTCTTCAGATAAGAATAGTATTAAAAGCCCCACCTTCACCATACAAAAAAGGAGTGATGATTTGATAACAGTGTCTTTCAAGTATGATAAAAGCGGCAGCAAAAGAAAAAAAAAGCCTTTTTCGACGTGCATCTCCATACCACACATGCATGCTTGTTAGTAAGTACTAAGTTAAGTACCTATTGTTAGGGAATAAGAGTCAAGAAAAAATAAAATAAAAAATTACAAAAATAATAGTGTTAAAAACCGAACCACACAAACACCGATCCAAAACCAACAAAAATATTAAGCAAAAATAAAGCAAATTATACACAATCACAACGTTATTTATATTGTAATGCAATGCGTCTGTTTTTTTTTTAACAAAATGAGCTAAAATGATGTTATAAAAATTCGGATTACTTTTCATTTTATTAAGCAAATTTTTTTTAATTGACATGATAGCCAAATCGGACAATCTCTGCTCTTTTTGGCAGTTTCGCACATATGTGTGAATGCGTTTTAAAGCAGAAAATGACCGCTCAGCTGAAGCTACTGAAATGGGGAGGGTCAGAATTAAACTGCAAAGAGTCGAAACTTGAGAAAATGCGTCTTTCAAAGACGTATTCTGGAGCTGTAAAAAAAGCTCATAGGTGTCCAATTTATTTAACGACGCTGACGTAAGACTTTAAGTTCATTCAGCAGGTAGTCAGTTGAGCAGCACTCTATATGAATTAAAGCCATAATAACAAACAAAATACACAGTATTTAACCAAATCTGCGATTAAATTACGTTACAGAATCAGTCACAGTTTAAATACCACAAATATTAAAATATAACAAACGAAAAACACGAAAAACGAACACATGTCACATACTAACAATAATTTATTTTCAACCAAACGAAATGGAACACGAAAATATGCCAAAATAAAAAGAATATGACTTGCGAAGGATTTCATTATAACGTTTCTTTGTCTCATTCTAATAGAGGAGAGGAGAGAACTGCAAGCCGGTCGGCATCAGCCTATCTTTTCTCAAAAATTACGGACGGTTAGCGATCATTAGAAAGAGATGTCTGACACGCTCTGTCTCTTTTCGCCTCATAGTAAAACGTTTGACCGAGGTAGGCTGTAATTCGTCGAGTTCCCTTCAATGTAATGTACGAAAAATTTAAGCGCTGATTAATTTACGACTATAAAATGAAATGTGATACTTAGGGTATTGCTAAGAATTACTATTGCTATTGTAAATCGCGCAGGCATTTGATTAATAATACTTTGTTAATGAAATAGAATGTAAATACTTTTGTATGAATATGGAACTGATTTTTGAAAGGTAACCCGGTGGGAATCGGCTTGTATGGACTCTTCGCCACTGGTATGTATGTATGTTCATGTGTTCCCTCGTAACTTATAAACTACTTATGAGAATTCGACAAATGACATATCATTAGAAGCGTCTTAATTGTCCGCTGGTTATAGGCTATGTGGGGTTTCACAAAATCTAATGTGGCGCCCTCTATCGGACAAAACATACAGAGTAAAAAAATAAAGTTAAGATAAATATGCCGTGTTTGGTATCATTTTAAAGTGTGTCACTTGTACATTTTGAATATATATATATTACTAGCATTTGCTTGTGACTTTACCTGTATTCATGGGTTGATTGCATATAATTCACATCTCTTCTTTCATAGCTTCTTTACTACATATCATAATAAGACCACTGCAGTACCATTAGAAGGGCCTTGATATTCTGTTGGTTATGAGCTATAAAGCTTGTCACCAAATTTAGTATTGCGCCCTCTAGCGGATAAAAAGTTATATGTAAATATAAAATTAAAATAAATATACCGTGTTTGGCATCAATTGAAAGAGCTTCACGAGTACTTTATGTTGGTACATAATTACAGGAATGCTTTTTAGTTCATCAATTTAGCTTTTGTTAATATTATGCGCCACAAATACACTTTAACACCAAAATAGTACAAATAATAAAAAGTAAAAAAACTAAAACCCAACTACGACAAAAAACGACGCTGAAAAAGTATAAAACAAGATTTTCAGAATACTGCACTAAACAAAGTTGCTAGTTTTCAAGTTTGGAAAGGCGTAGTCACACGTTACATATACCTACCGTAGCACTTTGACAACGTGTGACTGCGGTTTTCCAAACATGAAAACTAGCAACTTTGTTTAGTGCAGTATTCTGAAAATCTTGTTTTATACTTTTTCAGCGTCGTTTTTTGTCGTAGTTGGGTTTTAGTTTTTTTACTTTTTATTCAGGCTCTAGACTATCTGTGTACCAAATTTCATTACAATCGGTTTAGTAGTTTTGGCGTGAAAGCAGAACAGACAGACAGAGACACTTTCGCATTTATAACATTAGTATGGATAGACGTAAATCAGAGAAAGACTAGATCAATTTTAAAGTGTTCATGTTAATTGTAATTCAAAGGTAATATGACGTATAAAAAACTGTTAATAAAATTTGTAAGTAGTCAACAACAGTAGGCAACATTTTTACAGTTTATATTATTTGCTTAGATGTATCAATTTCAATTAGTGCTAAGTACTAGCACTGCATCTATTTTAGTTGAAGAATACATAACTTGGCGTATACTTTAGCTATAAAAATCCATATTTGAATGAAATACATTTTTTTTAGATAATAAGCAGGAATACAATAATGACTTTCCTAAATGTAGCAGGCCACTGTTTACAAACATAGATGAAAATTGTCTGGAAACGACAATAAGGAGAATGAAGTTTTCCAGAGTCTAGTCAGTCAATATTGCAAAACATTAACTTCATTAAAAAGAAAAAATCTCAAAATACATAAAGGAAAAAGAGAAGTTATTGAGCTTTTTTATATCTATACTAATATATAAAGCTGAAGAGTTTGTTTAAACGGGCTAATCTCAGGAACTACTGGTCCGATTTGAAGAATTCTTTTTGCGTTGGATAGCCCTGAGTTATTCCACGCGAACGAAGTCGCTGGCGGCCGCTAGTTTAATAATATATGTTGTAAATATTTGCAAGTAAAAAATAAATTAAACAACCGACGTTATTATTAATCACGATATGAATAAATGAAATATGATGAAATAATTTATGCATTTTCACAACATTATAAGCTTTAAACCACAGAAATCGTAATAACAATGACTTGTTATTACGATTCAATGTTATTACGATTTCTGTGCTTTAAACGGACTCTGGGAACTGTTTTCTCACGACCAATATTTTTTTTTTACCAAGATACAATTATTTCATCTCTCACTTAAGGGGATAGATACCCTCGAGCGGCCAAAAACGCTCATCTTTCAAAGTTTATTCCTCCAGAATGCCTTGATCAAAAATTTTGAAAAAAATATATTGTAATCATAGATTCAAGCACAACATATTTAGTGTTTATTATTTTCTATACGGCCTATATTTACGTCAAAAGAAAAATATTTCTACACGGCGTTTTTTAACTTTTAAATCGATATTTCTCTTAAAGCGCTTAGACTTTTTTAAATATTCTTACTCGCAGTAACGTGTATCTGTAAGAGCTATATAATCATAGTTCTATTTTAAAATTGATGAAATATTTAATAAGAAAAGTAATAAAAATGAGTGTCCGTACGAGTTTCCGCCTTGCGAGGTTCAGAGGGGCTCTATGCGGGACGCGGGCGCGGGTCGGCCGGCAGTCTCGCGCCAGCGCTCGTGAGAGGAGGCTGTGTCACTTTTTGCTCCGTGCACCCTTGGATACTAATGTAAAGACATGCTTCAAAAGCGTAGAAAATAATAACGACGTAGTATGATCCAGTACAAGTCTGTTTAATTAATGATCAACAGCACAGACATCAGTAGCTTTTATACACCATTGAGTCAAAACACTAATAATAGTCACAAAACTAATAGACAACGGAAACGGAAATTATCAGGTATTGAATAAAATTAAGAAAAAGTTAATAGTAACGCTAGTAATTGTCAATAATTGTGTACATATATTTGGATTAACCTAAAATATCGAAAGTTGTTTATATTTATTTATTTGAACAATGCTTGATTCAATAAATAAATATCCGATGGGCGGGAAGACTAATGCTCGAGAGGAATTTATAATAAAAGTTGGCGGTAATCGGAAGTTGCATCAATAATTCTAAAATTAATAAAATAATGGCCGAAAGACCGGAAGTGTACTTCCAAGTGTGATTTTAGAATAAACTAAGGTTTTAAAATCCTCCCAAGTAATTTAAAGTAATCATAATAAATTTAAATTAACATAAATAATTACGCAACTACGATCAATATAAAATAATTATGAAACTAAGTATAGCTTCATAGATGGGCGGGAAGCGCAAGCTATAACACTAAGTACTTCGAGTGCAACGAAGTATTTTTAGTGATTTTGTGTATAATTATTGAATGTTTGCATTTATTGCCGCGCTGGGACGCTTTACGTGATTTTATATGATGCTTTATTTTGATACTAGCTTTCCGCCCGCGGCTTCGCCCGCGTGGTGTTCGATTATATCGTGCTTTTCAGATTTCCTTCGGGAACACCAAATTTTTTCGGGATAAGAAGTACCCTATCATTTAATCCGGATTTCTAACTTTACGTCTACAAAATTTCAAAGCAATCGGTTCAGTAGTTACAGTGTGAAAGCAGAACAAACAAACTCACTTTCCCATTTATAATATTAGTATGATTCGGTTATATCGCGCTTCTAGATTCCTTCGGGTTAAAGTTATTTCTAAGTAGGGCACGCAATACCGGTTTACCGGTTTTCATTTTTACCGCCTTTTCTCCTTTCGTATTTTTTCGTAACTATAAAATTACCGGTAAAAAAATATAAAACCGGTAATTTACCGGTTTTATGTTTTGGGCAAAGTTGTTCATTTATTCACGCATACGTCAAACTTTCCATTATATGTAATGTTTGACACTTAAAAGTAGCTTTGACGTAAGCATTTGTGACGATTCGTGTCATTCATTAGTTTGTATAACTGTACTGTACAACGACTATCGAACTCATGTCAAATTTTCCAATGACTCCAGAGCTAGACGAACGTAACCAGTCTTACTAGCTTGGCAGTGCAGGATTGAATACCGTATTGGTGGGGCCAGAACACTTATCGGTAAACTAATCTGCTTCAGGGAATGTGATACTCGTCCTAGAGTGATACGCTTTGTAAGGCGGGTATTTTCAGGTACAAATACCAACCTACCTAACCAACCTAACCTGTCAGGGAGCACATCGACTTCCTGAAGCAGAAAATGTACGGTACAGTCAGAAGCAAAAATATGTATACATTGCCAAGGAACCAAAAATATGTAAACATCTTCGACTTTAAGACGAAGTGCTCAACTTGAAGAGCATAAAATTGTAGCCACCGGTTCACATCATAAATATGTATACGCTCATTGCTTCATTAATTTATGAACCAACGCGTGAATACATGCTATTGATGGAAGCGTACATACATAGTATTGTTCCTTTCGTGGTGGGCATAATTTAATGAAGCAATGAGCGTATACATATTTATGATGTGAACCGGTGGCTACAATTTTATGCTCTTCAAGTTGAGCACTTCGTCTTAAAGTCGAAGATGTTTACATATTTTTGGTGCCTTGGCAATGTATACATATTTTTGCTTCTGACTGTACACCCAGAATCGCACTTTCTAAAACAATGAATGGTGGGTTTATCGACCAGACCAAGGTGGCTGACTCTTACCTACTGGATGCCGATGCCATGTGTTCATTCTGGCGCAGTATCTGTTTGGTGCCTGTCGCTTTTTTGGATCAAATGGTTTTCAATGTTGCACGCTCGCTTGAGTCTGGTTCGCTACCTCAGTTCCTAACAACTAGAGTAACCCACCTGCTCCGTAAATCAGGTAGCACTGCGGAACCCAAAAATTATTGGCCGATCACTTGTTTACCGACCATCTTTAAAGTTCTTACATCCAATTTTAAAGTTAAAATTAACAAACATATTGACAGCAACTCATCATGTCTGCCTCTCAAAATGGATGTAGGAGCGGCTCCCGCGGTACTAAGGAGCTACTCCTTAATAACATGGCCATTATCCAACAAGTTCGTCGTTCCCAAAAGGATCTATCGACAAGTTGAATAGTTTTTTTTTTTTATATTGCCTTTCACGGACACCAGCTCCTCACATATGTAACAAATACTAGACTGAGTAATTGTACGGTTTTAGCTATAAACAAAACATTGTGAGGAGAAATAAATGAATAATAATAATTATTATTATATAATAAGGCCTATTATGACTTGGTGCCCCATACAAGGCTCATGCGGGTGATGGAGTTCTATAAAGTTGATGCAACTCTGCACACCATCTTGATGACGTGTATGGCTAATGGAGGACGGTCCTTCGCTATCCTGGATATCGAGATATTCATAGGAATAGCGATCCGAGCCAGGTCTATTCCAGGGCGATACTTTGAGTCAACTTTGATTTTGCTTAGCCTTGAATCCTCTAAGTACACTGCTGGAGAATACACGTCTAGACTATCGGCTGAGGAGAGGTGGTCAGGTTATATCGCACTTCCTTTACATGAGTGACTTAAAATTCATTGCTCCCCACAAATTTCAACTGAAGGAGCTAATGAAAATTACTGAAACTTTCAGTAGCGTTATCAGGATGGAATTTTGTGTGGATAAATGTGTGGTCATGCATGTAAAGCGAGGAGAGATTGCGGCATCCATGGGAACCCAACTCACGTTCCGTAAACCTTAGAGCGCTCTCTGCATCTGAAACCTATAAATATTGGGTATGTCGAATGCTTTATACCAGTAACATTGATACCCAACGTATCAATGTTACTGGTAT
This sequence comes from Sesamia nonagrioides, assembly GCA_017933935.1. NCBI lineage: Eukaryota > Metazoa > Arthropoda > Insecta > Lepidoptera > Noctuidae > Sesamia > Sesamia nonagrioides. The sequence continues at coordinate 1,046,459 of JADWQK010000195.1, read as the reverse complement.
GAAGCAATCGCTGAAGAAACGTTTTGCATCTCATATTCATCTTCGCGTCGCTGAAAAAAGTAATAAATAGTCTTCTATTAAGCGGAAATAAGGTACGAGCCTTCAACGGTTGGATCATCCCGATTTTATGTACTCTTTCAGCATACTAAAATGGACTCGGACCGAAGTCGACACCCTGGATAGGAGGGTCCGTTCGGTGCTGACTACAATTCAATTGCATCACCCACTGACATCGGTTATGAGGCTGTATTAGTTTATACCCCGCGAAAAAGAGAAAGTTGAAGCTTTTTAAATGGTAAGACCCTCCACAATCGCGAGATATGCAGTCTCAGGGAATATTTCCTAAAAACCGACGTGGGAATGCATCGAGATGTGGTCGCGGTTGACAAGGGAATCACTCCGCTCTCCTTGCCTTGGCTAAAAAGAACTGGTGCAAGCCAGTATACCTACTTGACACTGAAGATCGCATTGAGGTTTAGCAAGCTACATTGAGGTTATTTCCGGGTTCTAAACGGGCTTGATGTAGATTTACCAGCATTCGTTGGCTGGCTGCGTTTTGAAAATGAAAATTGTCTAAATTAATCTAAAGGTGCTACATTTACGCTTGACTGCGCCAAAGAAAAGGTCATGGTTTTAAAAATTGTGTTTATATGCTCATTTTAAGCAATATGTAATATGTTCACTACCATTGTACCTTGTGTACTTATTTATTTTCTGCTTTAAGACTACCCAATCACATAATTAATATTTTGGAAAAAAAAATATAAATTTACCGTTTTTACCGGTTTACCGGTAAAAATATTTCAATTACCGTTTTTTTTACCGGTAAAACAAAAATTACGCTAATTGTATGCCCTATTTCTAAGGCCACACCTGTTCATTCCTCCAATAAAAATTAAGAACATCTCAAAAAAAAAAAATCGTCAAATTTTTGCTAAGTACAAAACAATAATATTTTCCTTCCCTAAAAAATATATAATTGATACTTGTAATTTAATCCATATGAAACTTGATTAAATTTCCCCAATTTTTTTTTCTAGTAGGTAAATTAAAACAATTTCTTTTTTTCATTCTTTAAGTTCATTAGTCTCAGGTGTTCATTACCTAAAATTTGGTCAGCTAAGTTTTTAAACAATATGTATTCTAAATAATATGCATCTATTTTAGTCTGACCTGTTAGTTTTATTTAGATGATGGAGTTTCCGGGATTTTTTTTTAAGTCCTGGTAAGTATCAATGGGAATTATACCAAAAACGCTAAATGCTATATAATAACTATAAATAAAAAAGAATAAACCGGTTCCCATTTTGCATTAATCAATTTTATAAATTAATATTTGTTTTCCCTTTTTTAAATAAAAAAATCCCTGCAACGCAGTATCGAAAACAACATAATAAAAGTAATTACCTAATATGTTTCACTTTAGGGCATGAGTTTTGATACCACGTAATTCTTTCTATATTAGGTACTTTTTAGACAGAATAGTATACTTTATAGACATGGTATGGCATTCTACGTTTGTTGCGAGACGTCCGCCCTCGAAGCAAGCGAGTAGGGAACGTGCACGTAAATATGATGCGGGGTGCGCGGGGGTTTCTGCCTAGCCCCGCCCAGATGCGCAAGGTCATCGTCGTTACTAATCGCCTTAAACGAAATTAATTTTCAAAGTCATACAAATGATAGACGATCTCTAAATTTTAATTGTAGTAGCACAGGTCTACTCTGGTAGTAGCCTTCCATTCTTAAACAAACGGCCTTGCATAAAATTTAGTTCAAAATTTTCATTGGGGCATTTTATTTACAGTATAATAATAAATTAGTTTTAACGTGTTTTTTAACAAGCCTTATATGGCTCTGAATCTTTTTCAGCCAGTGGCCACGAATCTGTTAAAACCAGAGATAGGTATTCTACGTCTAGTGTCCTAAAACTGATGGTGGATAGGTAATTGGGCTCGGCCATTAATCGCATCGAATTACGTTTTCCAATACTGTTTAAAACAATAACAAGTGTATAATTATAGATTTAATATTGTTCCATTAATTACATACCTGACTAATTTTCATCCGGAAATTCAAAATTTAAAACCAGGAGGTATACCAGTAACCAGCTTATTTGATATTTTCCTATTTTGAACTTTTTCGAACGTTTAATTCGCGCATTGACGTGTCTATTTTATGTTCATCAATGGCAAATAATTGTAGCGAGTTTTCGCATGTTTTTTGACGTTTTATTTTGATGCGTAACTCAATGTTTGCCGAAACAGCGGATACGCCCTCGGCACAGCAAATTGATTTTACGATTAGTAACATATCACAGTCTAGCGAAAATAAAAAAGTAACACTTCACTGCATTAAATAAACAGGTATGGTTATTAACATTTTAGTTAAAGAGATAAATTTTTAGGGTAATTCAGGGTACTTTTAGGATATTTTTTTATGACAAATTTCACGCGATAGGGAATGCGATAGGGTTGGCATTACAACTAATTAGTGTTGCCCAAATTCAGTCTTGGTCTTGCAGTCTTGGTCTTGTTCTTGCGTTTTTGCAAGACCAAGACCAAGAACAAGACCGCGTATTTTTAGCAAGACCAAGACCAAGACTGACCGTGCAAGACTTGAGCAAGAACAAGACAAAGCCTGCAAGACTCTTGCGTCTTGCAGCTAGGACTTAGCGCTATTTCACTGAGTAGTTAGGTGTAACAGTTCGGTGTATAGGTAGGTACGCTTAGGAATTCTATGAGACGAAAAAAACTGTATCAAAGAATATGAAAAACTGGACCATAGAATAAAGAGGGGAAGTAGGTTATCTGCGACCCAATCCGCGATTTAATTGCCTACTGTCTTAGGGTTGACGACTGTCCGCGCTTCGTCGGTTACGGTTGTCGCCCAAACCGCTAACAAATATTTAGACTAGAAGAGCTCATGTTTAAATTATTTGCTTAGTATTTAGTTTACATATACTAGTCAGTTTTTTTTTTTGTAATTTTTATTTTTAGTTTTGTACACATAAAGAACCATATTTATTTTTATTTTTAATTAATACAAACATAACATCTATTGAATCACACATTTAATACAAAATTACAAATTAGCTACAGAAAAATACCTACTTTCTTCGGTTTCGACTATTACGAAACGCGTTGTTATTAAACTTTAATGTGTAATATATCCGTATCCTTGTAAATAACTTTTAGAAATATAATTTGAAAAATATAAGTCTTTTATTTGTTCATAAATAGACATACCAACTTTGCAGTTTATGTGATCATTTTTAAAAGCTAATGTGCCGAAAAGCCGTGACGCGCGAACCTCGTTCCGTGCTAGCCGCGACTAGCGCAGTCATAGGCACTCTAATATTGTGTTTAGGTGTGCGTGCGGCGACGCATAGATACTATGGCGCACACATACAAGCCGCGCGCGGTCCGTTTGTATGAAGATAACGTACTTCCCTCTCTTTATTCTATGACTGGACCTATGCGCATTACGACTAATACCATATACATAGCGAATAAAAAAATATCTATTAAAATCAAACTGAGTGCATGCATAGTTATGTTTTAACCATCGGCACTTTGATAATGCGGCATCAAAGGTTTTGTACTTACTTCTCAAAGAAATTTGCCGCTTTTCGGAAGTAGGTACATGGTTATGATACACGCGCCGGCGGCTTCTTTTGAAATCTAAAACAATCGTTGCCGCCACGCCGAAATCATAACATTTGACACTATTTGATTGCCGCCATAGGGCGTAGATATACTCATGCAAAATAATTTTGAATTTTAAGAGTACCTACAGGTGTTCCAAAGAATAAATAAGTTTCAGAGTGCTTAGAATGAAAATGAATACATTATACTGATCACGCAAGTAGTATTATGATTAGGATAAAATGGTAAGGATAGGTAGTAGATGTCATATTAATTCATTCTAGTAAGTATATATTATAATATTGATTACTTATATGGTTTTAAACTAATTACTTAGGTACTATTATTGTACATTTAGTCATTATATTTCTTAAGTTTTTACAAGAAAAAATAGCAAAAAAGTGTTCAAATATCACCCGTTTAATAAATATTGTAGCCACTTTTAAATATACTTGAAACGTGTAAAAAAATTCTACAAAAATTTGTTTTTTTTTACATGTTTTAGCAAATGTAAGCTTATAAATCATAAATGTTTATTAAGAAACAGTTACTTCCATGGAAAACGACATATAGGTCAGTTGATTTTTCGAATTTCTTATCAAACCTTCAGTTATTTATTAATCTGCTTGATCTTTAATAAGGCTATGTTAATTCAAGCTCACAATGTTCCAATTCTAATACGTTTTTCTAAGATTTAAAGTAAACTTTAATAAATAGTAATAGACTAATAGGTAATTGCAAGACTTGCAAGACTCTTGCTGCAAGACCAAGACCAAGACTGGGAGCGCAAGACCAAGACCAAGACCAAGACCAGGTGTATTGGCGCAAGACCAAGACCAAGACTGGCTAAGTCTCGTCTTGTTCTTGCATTTGGGCAACACAACAACTAATTTGCACAGATATTAAAAAAAAATCAATACAAAATATTCGTACGTGCTACGTTGTTCTGATATAAAAGAAATCAATCAAAGGTACTTAACAGCGTTCTTCTAACAATCTTCTCTTACTCTGAGCTTCACATACGTCTGACTTTGTTCATTTGATATTCAGCCCATTCTACTATGGAATGCGCTTCCTCTTGATATCAGGATGGCAACCAGTCGGTTTGCATTTAAGCGGAAACTGCAGAGTTATTTTCTAAACAACCTACCCCAGGTTGCTTCAACTTTTGAATACGGGAAGGGCTGGGTATGGAGCTAAGTGTTACAAAAATAGTTTTGGATCGTAATTTTCTGGATAAAGTCAAAACTGATCTCGAACTTAAACCGCCGGCAACGTAGAATAACTTCAGACGTGACTTGAAGTACAGGGATATTCTGCAGATATGATACTAAATGCAACAACTTGCGACTTGCAAGCCCGTTATAGCATCCGGTATCCGAGAAAAAGCCAAAGCGCTCTTATTGTCTGACTAGCTCTAAATTTACGACAAATTGAATAAAGTGTCAGATACAAAGGGCATAAGTTCGCTGAGGGTCGAGTATTACAAGAAAAACAATTTTATATTTTATTTCTATTAACTTTTATTCTCTTTGTAAGACGGATACCAGACTTACGCCGTCCGTTCTGTAAGATTTTGTTGTTTTTTTTAGATTGTATTGCTTAGCTGAACATTACCTTTAAAATAGGTACTGATAAACTCTAAGAGGTCGAATAATTATCCTTTTACAGATCACGTGAAGAACTATGTTTGTATTATTTATTTATTTACGCTTTCGTACAAGAAATGTACAGAGGCGGACTTAATGCCCTGAAGAGATTAGATGGCTAGTGCTTTAGTTGTAAACAATGGTAAGAAAAAAATCCTAACACTATTAAAAAAAAAAAAAACTTAAATAAGCTATTTTTAATAGCTGTGTACAACTATTAGCAAAATATAGGATCATCATCATCATCAACAACCTTTTTTATCGTCCCACTGCTGGGCACAGGTCTCCTCTGATACAGAGAAGGATTAAGCATAATCCCCACGCTTGCTCAATGCGGGTTGGAAATATAGGATACTTAGTATACTTACATACAAAACTAAAATTTGGAAGTGTTGATATGACTCTACCCTAATAGGGATGTATCCAAGGTATGAAAATTAATAAAATAATTAGTCCGTCTTAAAGATATTAAAAAAATTTGGGACCCGTATTTTTTATTTCGTCGAAATTACCAAAAACTACTGAGATATAACATATTAAAGTTACGAAGTGGGGGCTAATTACATCACGCCGTGGTATATTTAGTAACACGGCGTGACGTCATGCGACATTTCAAATCACTATATCTTCCTAAGTATTTGAGTGACAGAAAAAATAAAAAATACGTGTGCAATATTTTTTATAAATCTATCTGACGGACATTAAATTATTTTTTAGGATACAACCCAATTGTTTAGAAAATAAATCTGCAGTTTCCACTGAAATGCAAACCGACTGGTGGCCAGCCTGATATCAAGAGGAAGCGCATTCCATAGTAGAATGGGCTGAATATCAAATGAACAAAGTCAGACGTATGTGAAGGTGAAGGTCAGAGTAAGAGAAGATTGTTAGAAGAACGCTGTTAAGTACCTTTATCTCAAAATCATGTACCAATATGTGTTTCTTTGGCTTCAATAAACATTATTATTATTATTATACTTAAGAAAACTCTTTCTCGAAATTTTAAGAATTTCGGCTTTACACTGAAATGACGGGCGTAAACCAAGTGCATTTCAGGTGGGGAATCTTGGTTGGAGATTTCTTTTTGCAAAAACTTCCTAACAATGCGGCATGTATTAAGAATGGCAGCTTTTTGCATACTGATGTAAATATATTTTAGTAAACCTAACAGATGTATTCCGTGGTGTAGATATTTAGGTATAACCCTGTACTAGAGAGCACCAACGGCACAATATACACTTTGTTCATCTTCCAGATTCGTATAATTTCTTCCTTTAATTCTTTCTTTCTTTCTTTATTATTATTATTTATATCCAGAACGAACGAGGTCGTGGCCAAAGTTCGTGTATATTAATTAATATAATTTTATTGAAACAATGCATACATTATTCGCTTGCACATTATAACTAATATGACAAATACTCTGCAACGTTGTTTCATCCGCCTGTATTAGAACGCTTGCGTCAATGTTTGGGATTGCGACAAAGTGCAGTATGCGTAAAGGCTTGCGTATACAGAGCTTGCATGGATTAACAGATATGGGGTCGTGTGCATGTCAAACACATGGCGGACAACAGCCGATCAATTTTGTAAAAATATCACCCTGTTTTAGGTGAAGTGAGTTTACAATGAGCAATGAGCTGTCACTATCAATATAAATCATCATCATCTCAGCGTTAATCCTAGTCGAGTCTGGGGTCCGCTTTACCAGTTTAACTGCTGATTTTGGCTAAACTTCGATATTGTCCCTAAAACGACTGCCGTCTGACATTTACATTATGAAGGCATATCGAAGCATTGCAGCTAGACCAATTGTTGGGCTTTTGAAGGCTCTAACTATCCGTAACGACTGCCATTAGATGTTCGTATGGCAACCGGGACCAACGGCTTAACGTGCTTTTCCGAGGCACGACCAAACCAGCTTTAGTTTGGATGACAAGTCATTTCATGTACTTTTTCACGGCGCGATGTTACATTTTATCACTCTGCTGTCCACCTCCATTTTCGTTTCCTAATGCAGTATAGACTACATTTGTCTGTTATGTAACTACAAATTTTTGTATCGGTTCTTCTAGTTCAATGTGAATTATTTGTCATAAGACATCGCGTTGAATCGGATCTGAGAGCGACATATAGAAATCCTTCTTTAGAAGACGTAGAAATCCTCCTTTTTTCAAATGAAAAGAGGATGTTTTGCTGTTACTTATTGTAATTAACCTACCACTGGAAGATAGCAGCTGACTTAACATAGTAATCGCGAGCTGACTATGTAGATAAAGCGATTTGTAATCACGGTTTACTAGCAATTAACAATTATAGCTCCGTATTCACGTTCACAGAAGCAAGACACACGAGCGAATTCGAACTCCGCTACAAATTCACTGGCAATTGAATTATTGGAAAATGTGAACCGAAGCATATTCTGCATTCAACATTGTAGATCGAAATTACGTCTGTACCTATGAGATTCGTCATAAACCCAGTAAACGAGGTTTATAGTTTGTCACAAACTATTTTTATCTATTTTATTTATACATTTATTTCAGACACGGAAGCCCACATACTATTTTAACATAAAATACTGTAAATACATGGACAATAATAATTTTACTTATTAGTATAATTAACTACAGCTAATGCTATAGCTATTGTGCACATAATTACAGTCGCATGTTCCGTAATCAGCCACGCTTTTCCAGCTAATTCAGATTACAGTTGTAAATTACATGTAATTTTCCCTCCATCCATATCTAATAATTATTAATATCGAATAGGTATTCCAAACGTTTAATGCGTTGAATAACGGGATTGCTAATATTCTGAATTTTTGGTCGGCCACTCCGTGTTTAAATCCCAGTGAGTTATGTAACTTTATTTTTCAGTGCCTGAAGACCTCAATCAGAAAGGGTTAAGGCAGCCGCAAAAACGGTAAATAAAAATGCAACGCGATTGGGGTTTGGGTCCCGCATCGTCACAGTTATGAAGTCTTACGCCTTTTTATTATTTTGTAGCCTCGGGTGTCGAGATATAAATAAAAATACACTTAGGTGCAGCTTTTGTGGAAGAATTGCACTTCCTTCGCTTCAAACGCCTTATTTGTGAATAAGGGACGTCGAACTTGTAGCTTTACAAAACACAAATAAAGCGACAAGTTGTTTTAAAGTCAGATAGAACAGGTGATTTAAAAAATCAAAGAAACAAATACCTGAATTCTTACAGTAAAATCAAGAGTAACATTTAAAAGAAAGTGCCAGTGGAAGCTACTGAAAAACGTACTGAAAGTTCTCGTTCTCAAAACAAAGCAAACTAAGCTAAACACAATAAAACCGACATCTGTTGAAAACGAAAGTTATCTACGAGTATTTTTCCTTTGGCATTATTACAAAAATCATAAAGAAATTGATTTTTTATTGATACGAGCCTAAAATTAAATCGATTCTAATTATACTTTGATATTTTTTTTAAATCCGGCGCATTACCGGCCTACGATCGCGAGTTCTCCTAGTATTCCGAGACTGTGGCAATTTCTACTAAGCCTAGACGTGATTCTATTTGAGCACTTTTCATGAAGATTCGATTTTGTGCTACTAGAGTTGCCTCTTAATTGTCTCACGACTTTTTAATAAAAGCGTAGTTATAATATCATGATCGTAATGCACCATAAACTCGTCGCCGCTACTACTTACACCAATTAGTGTTTATGATACGGTTTCGTGAGAAACAATGGTTGTGCAGCAGATACAAAGTGTTTCTGTAATTAATTTCAGATTGAGGTCTTATAATGACTTTTAATTTGCCTATTATTTGCTTATTATATCTTCCTTCAAAAAGGAGGAGATTCTTTCAATTCGTCTGTATGTTTTTTAATAAGTATGTGTTTATTTTTAAATCTATATTCAGGCCTAACGTTTCTTTGCTGAGGACAACAGAGGATTTAAAAAAAAAAAATCTGTAAAAAAAATAATTTGCGTTCTGTTTTTGGGAAACAGTTTCTGAAAATAAGTCTAAGACTGTGAAAGAAATGCGTCGCAGGTAAAACAAAGTCAATGTATGTCTTTGTTTTACCTGCGACGCATTTCATTTAAAATTGATGCAGTAAGTAGTAGCCGTCACTGTAGGTGGCCAAGACAGAAAATATTGATATTCTGTACATAACCCCAATCAGTGACTGAATGGGGTTATGTTTAGAATATCAGTTTTTTAAGTAGAAAAAGTTTTTTTTAAGACTACGCAAACCACCCCACACCACCCACCACTGCGCAAATAAACAATATTTACTTTCAAACTTCACGCTCCGTTACCTTCGGTCTTGTATACTTTTTGGTCTCAATTAGCAATTTAAAATCAAATCTTCAGCAAACTATTTTTGACGAAATAGCTTATGTTGGTATCAAGTCAAGATCTGTCTTTTAATTACTTAACTTAAGGAATTAAAATTTCCGATTATAAGACTGTTCGTGACGAAAATCAAGCTTGCTTCATTCGTATGTACCTTGTTACTCTATTTGTAATACATTTTTCAATATTACTTTACTCGTAAGCACATATCCATACTAATATTATAAATGCGAAAGTATCTCTGTCTGTCTGTCTGTCCGGCTTTCACGCCAAAACTACAGAACCGATTTTGATGAAATTTGGCACAGACAATCTTTAGACCCTGAGAAAGGACATAGGCTACCTTTTATCCCGGAAAAAATTTATGTTCCCGAGGGAAATCTAAAAAGCCCGATATAACCGAACTCCACGCGGGCGAAGCCGCGGGCGGAAAGCTAGTTTAATATAATTTTCACAATACAACGATATCTATTCCACTTCCATAGTTTATTGATTGAAACCCACCGTATCTTAAACGAATCGTGTATGCCGGGAATCCCTTTGTGGTAAACACACACTGAAATAATTAATCATAGCTTAAAGCTTAGTTACGAGCTTCATTGTGAAGCCGAGCGATACGTAAGTTTCTGGCGATTAGAAATAATCCACCCGAAGTATTAGAGCATTGGATCTAACTGTGGTATTGTAAAGTCCTTTGAGTACCAAGAGATTACTTCAGAATTATTAAGAAAAATATTTGTTCTTAAAAATCTTAATAAAAAGGAGACGAAGATAGAAAAAGGTTGACTACGACTTTCATTTTAAGTTATAAATTTTTTGCTGTAGGTACACCAATAACATTGTAATTTAAAATAAAATATAAGCATAATTTAAAACGTCAAAATCTTGTCGCAGCGACAAACAAATGGGAAATACTTATTTTTCCAAAGAGTTCAATAATCCAAAGAGTTAACAATTTAGATATTCTTAACTCTTTGGATCAGACTATGAACCTACTTGAAATTAGGAAATTGTGCCTCAGAAAATTTATGGTCATAGAATTTCCAAAAAATGAGGTTGTATTTATTATAAAAATGGTAGATTGTGATAAAACTGAAACGTAACATTTACTAACACTGCACTACCTAACTGTGGATACTGTGGTTCTGTGTAGTAGACAAAATTTACATTATTCACAGCATAATAGCGGGCGCGTGCGCCGTTCAAATGTCCGTCGAATTCGTAATCGGATTGGACTAATCGAAGTCAGTCTACTGTGATATTAATATTAACGTACATTGGCTTCATACACTCAGTAGGCTACTTCCGAAGTACAATAAATGGAGACCTAGCTTTACAGTGTACGTATATGATGGTAGGTATATTGCGAATTTCGCCGCTTCTCTGTTGGCCGTGCCAGAATGTCACATTAGGATTTTTACTTCGCTCCTCTGCACCATTGCTGCGAGTGGTTGGATTATACAATGGGCTGCTAAAATTCCGTGTCGCTTATAAAAAGTGTGATAGTTTCTTAAATACAGAACATTAATCCGTGAAACTGTAGTATGTTATAGATGACTGACTTATACATAAAATAAATTACATAACATGTTTGTAAACTAAATAATTTTATTTGAATACAAAAAATATAATCAATAACTCCATACAACTCTCTGAAGATATCCCAGCCCATACCATTATTGTTCCTTCCCCGAATGGCACCTTTTCTTCAAAACACGCCAGACGATAACATTCACCTGGTCGCTTATATACTCTTCGTCTCCCATCGTGCTTGAATAAATAAAATCTAGCCTCATCGGAAAACTTAACCCTGGATCAATCTTTATCTGTTCATCGGATGTGTTCTCGAGCAAATGCAACCTGGCAACTGGATGTTCTCTGAACAGTTTCGGGCCATTTGCTGGCCTATAAGACTTTATATCGGCTTCACGTCACTGCAGGACCGTGTCAGAACTCACATTGTTGTGGTGAACTTCTGGAAGGCTGTTTCGGACCTGAACAGCCGTGAGATATCGATTTCTTAACATAGTTCTCACAATGAAACGGTCTTCTCATACAGTTGTGCACCTTGGCCTGTCATTCCCTGGTCTTCTGATGGTCATGCCGGTCTCTTGAAATCAGTGGAGTACTCTTTGGCCGTAGATAAAGGTACACCTACTGTTCAAGTAGTACTCCGCTGACGTCTTTCTTCTTGTACCATCGTGGTAATTGGTGTATATTCTTTAAGAGATAATGACATATTGGTGCACAAGATACTGTGACCAAAGCAAAAAGCTGTTTATAATGACAGTTCGGATTGAAATTAAAGCTAAAAGTTATCTTTTAGTAAAAAAAACGAAATTGCTATTTTTCACAATTCAGAATTTCTTTTTTTTTTAAGCTGTAGCTTATTACAAATGAAACCTTTTTTGAAATTTGCTCCACTTATCTGCCTATAACATATTATTTATACATGTATTTATGGATCTATGTACATAACTTTGGAAGATATTGCGAGTTATGTATTTTCAATGTGCTTTTGAAAGGCAGTGGTTTAGTTATTTCAGTTAGGTTTGGTTCATTTTTATTTATACCAATGGGTTAAGTGACTTGCAAATCTAACAGTATTATTTTTATTACGTGGCTTATCCTAAGCTGCGGACCAACGACTGCAAATCAGGAAAACATTTAAAATATCCTGATTTGCCGTCATTAAAAAAAAAAGTTTCTATGTCAACATTTTTATTAATTATTTTACATTTAACTAAATTGAAATTGAAACATTGGTTTATACTGATGTTATAATTCAATTAGTATAAACCAAAGCATTAATTAAATTAGCATCCTAATAAATAACAAAATTCATTGTACAGGAATCTGCCTGAATTCGATTCGATGACCAACCAATACGAAGCGCTTACCACTAATCAAATTCGCAATTACCGCTTTACAATTCCGATGACCCGTGCCCAGTGAGAATATCACGCGAGCTATTCATTGGACTAAGCCTTATTACCAAAGGTTAGAGTACTACGTAATGTCGTAACTAAATACCGTCTGTAACGAGATGTCCGCAATGAATGTAAAAACAGTTGCAGAAAAGTTCTTAGATAAGGAGGATTTAATAAAAAGACCTTTTTACGTTAAACTTGATGTTCTTTTACATTAAACCTGAAATTCTTTTGGATTTCCGCAAAGGTCCAAAGGTACTTGATGCAAGTAATGATCAAAAAGTCGACGCGTTGCTTTTATAAAGAATCAGATTATTCAGAGTTTCAGACATCTTGACTTTATTTATTTGCGGTTTTATGTTTCATTCGATTGTAATGCGAACGGCATAGGTCGAGTTTATGTGAGATGAGAAATTGCTTTTGGTTAGGTACTGCTTCGAGCCGATACCTGATAAGGCTGTAGAAGAGGCTGTCTGATTTGATTCTTCAATATTTCCGTCGAGGTTATTGCGTATCACACAGATCGCAATGCCTTTCATTTTGACTGTTGAACAACTTTTATTCATTTCATTGCGTTATTTATGTTTTGGACCATACATTTTATTTTCTTTCCTAAAATATAAAGATACAAATACAATGTAAAATGATTAGCAATGACTGAACAGATTATTTGCTTCCAGCTGACCCCCTATCGGCTATGAAGTCGCTTTTTGATCTCCGTGTATACAACGTGTAACATAAAGGGTATATACATAACAAAGGCATGGCATCTTTACATGATATCAAACGATATTGGAAGGGTTTTTTAATCCTATCTCTTTATGTTAGGAAGTTACGAGGAAAAACACCGCCTGTGATAGGCTACCATCATACTAGTCGCACAAAGATATTGAAGACATTTATCGGATTTTGGCAAGTAACGTGACGGGTAACGAGTAGTTATTAACGTATGTAGTGTGCTGCCACGTTTGTTATGATTTGATTTTAAGAAACACATGAAACCGAAAATTTGGTACCAATTTTTTGAGTATTTTATTTTGAGTTGAAACCCTTCCGATATCGTTTGATATCATCTAAAGATGCCATGCCCTTGGTATGTAAATACCCTTTTTGTTACAAGTTGTATAAGATAGGTTGTGATAATGATTTCACTCACTAGCAATGAAGGTAATCTCTAATCTACTATATTCATAATGATCGATCAATTCGGTCAATTGTCTCGCAATGGAATGGTGATAGAACGACATTGCCATATTGCCAATATTATGAAACCCGTTTATTTATTTATTTATTTATACTTTCGCGCAAAGAAAATGTACAGAGGCGGACTTAATGCCTTAGACATTCTCTACCAGTCAACCTCGGGTGGTGAAGAGACTAGATGGCAGGTGCTTTTGTTACAGAAACAATGAAAAGGAAAAGAAAAACTCATAACACTATATAAACAAATACTTAAATAAGCTATATACATACACAAACTATTACTATATATATATTTATAATATATACAAAAATAAAACTTGTGAGAGAGGTGTTGAGATGACCCTACCCTAACTATTCGCAAAATAACTCTGCAATTTCCGCTTAAATGCAAACCGACTAGTCGCCATCCTGATATCAAGAAGAAGCGCATTCCACAAAAGAATTGACTGAATATGAAATGAAGAGTGAACAAAGTCAGAAAGTTAGTAGAAATGATTTTCTAAAAACGACTACCCACTCAATTTGAATATTTATTAATAATTATGGAGTTTATTATGGATGTTTCTATTATAGAGTTTATTAATATGGAGTAGATTGTCAGTGGTTGACCACTGGAAAGACATAGGTAATGACCCCATTTTGTTAGTAGTCAAAATCAATCATTGTTAGATCACTGATCGACTATTCTGCCACTATTGTAATTGGTGATAGGCCATAACATCTGCTGCCGGTAGAAGGTACCTACTACCTACCAGACAAAGTCTTGCCGCCAAGCGATTCGTCGTGCTCCGGCAGGATGTCTGGTGAAGCCGTACGGAGGACGAGTCTGAGCAGTTGTGTTGCGATGTGTGCCGTGTACGATGTGTCAAATGTGTCGTGAGTGTCTCCAGGCCAATTTCCCTCTGGCGCAGCATCGTTGGTCGTGTTGTTGGGTTCATACTACCACCATAAGCTTCTACAAGCAATCGATGGGCCTCAGCTGCAGATTTCTTCAAATTAAAGAAGTAACAAAAGGTCTCGCAAAAGACGATACTACATATATGACCAAACTTACGATATCACATTTTACATCTGACAATTTCAACGAAACCTCTTAGTGATGATATCTTTTCTAAAACGGCGGAAACTTATTTGTATATCTAATATATTAAGATGGTCACCCATCCACAGACTAACCGCGGCAGGCGTTGCTTTACCATGATCGACGATTAAATACAACGACACTCCACTATAAAAAATATAGTCTAAAAACTAAAAAAAAACATGCTTTTTGAGAATATCAAACTAAATAGTTAAAAATAATTTTTAAAATTAAGTTATGACAATAGTATATAAACAATAATAATTTAAATGAGAAAAAAGCGTGAGGCGCTTTGTGCCAAAATTTTTGTATATTATGCGCCTCACCCTTTTTCATGTAAAAAAAACGCGTTTGAAGTGAGCTTGAAACGAGTTGTCGATAGTGTCAACAGCTACCCTCAGGTAAAATTTGAACAGCCAAAACAGAGATCGGTCTGTTCTGAAACAGGCCAAAAAACACTCGCCGTGAAAAGCGAGCTGTCAATCCTTAACACAAGTTGGAAATGTCGCAATGGTAGCTCTCTCCAGGCGTCCTTCATGTTTTCAGGATCGAAATGGTTACAGAGTTGCACTGCTGATCTAGCTTTTGTACACTATTTTAGGTAAAAAAAAAAAACTTTCAATTGAATTTTCAAGCGCACTGCGTGGATGCCTTTTAAACTAAACTACGTGACCGCCTTTTAGTTGTTTCAAATATACTAAAGCTACTGCTATTAAATAAAATGCTCATTTGTTCGGACTTTATTCACAGCGAGAAGTGGCTCTTGTGAACTTCAATAATTTTTGCTAACCGTATAAACCGGGTGTTTTGTACTTGTTGTAAATAATTTATTTTCTGTAATTAGGTTTGTGTAACTAATCAAGCCAGACCACGACAACAAATTAACACAACAGCGACTCACATACCCTTACGTTGTTAACACCACTACGATCCGGACGAAGCGTTTCGCCTCCTCCTTTATACCGCGTACATCGAGGGACTGGAACAATTTGCCAGCGGCGGTGTTTCCGTCAGACTACAATTTGAGTGTCTTCAAGGCTAGAGTGAATAGGCTCTTAATAAACTAGTGCGCTTTACCATCAACGATTGCGTGACTGCTTACCATCAGGCAGGATTGCGGTCTAGCACTGGTTTATAAAATATATATATAAAAAAAAATACTCGTCTCACATTAGCCTTCACATCCACAATATATACCTACTTTACGAAATAACTTTTTTTTTTATCGTTCCACTGCCGGGCACAGGGCATACTCTCATACAGAGAAGGATTGAGTGTAATCACCACGCTTGCTAAATGCGGGTTGGCGATTTCAGACTTAAAGTCCAGGTTTCTTCAAGATGTTTTCCTTCACCTTGTAATCAGTCATTGGTGTCCAAGATATACTTACTTAAAATTACGAGTCAGGCCTGAGGCCTTCAGAAAGCCGATGTCTTTTTTAATTTTGGCATCGATCACACCAAAAAAGGAAGAAAATACATTTATTAAGCTCATACTAAAATACATACACTACAACTGTATACTGTACACAGCGACAAATAAAAATCTAATAGAGAGTGTAAATGTAAAGAAATAGCCGGAAAGCGAGCCTCGCGGCGTGAGCTCCACGGGATGTTTTATAAAATCCAACAGTGTATTTTTTGACGGAGACGAAAAGATGACTTTACGACGGTGTTGATGTTATAGCAATCTTTGAGTTTGCCCAGAATTTGTCCACTTCTCAGTTTCATTAACGTCCATTCGTTTGTTCAAAAACGTTCGCCTTTCGTACTTTCGTAGCAAGGACAACCTCTCCAAAAGGGGGTTTGTTATGCACGGTTCGGATTTCCGCTCTGGTGTATGCCGATATCAATAGACTATGACCTCACATCTCATCTTGCACCGCATGCTATATCACTAGCGCACGTGAGGACTTAACCGCTACGTCAGCGAATGGCATTCCGAGTTGCTGAATTGTTGACCAAACCAATTTAAAGAAAGATGTATCTATTATATTTATCTTACAATTTTGCCATCGACCCGCTAAGAGGAAGAGTGTCACTTAAAATAGAATTGTAAATTCACAAACACGTCTAAAATTTTTTACCGCATCTCCATCAATATTTGACTTCACTGAAAGAAAAAATCTTATTTAGGAATGTTATCGAGTTTGCACGTTAGTTAATGGTTATAGCATTTTAACAAGGAAAATACTGTATAGGTAAACGCAGAACAGGTTAATTGTGGTACAGTACACGATTAGGAAGATTTACAAAAGGTAGACCCAGCTTACCACACTGATAGGTACGTAGGCACTAGCTTATTAAGATGTAACCCTGACACTTTTTCTCACTTTTTCCTCGGTGGTAGGCCATAACATCGGCTGCCGGCAGAAGTTACCACCCACCAGACAAAGTCTTGCTGCCAAGCGATTCGTCGTGTTCCGGCGTGATGTCTGGTGAAGCCGTACGGAGGTCGGGTCTGAGCAGTTGTGTTGCGATGTGTGCCGGGTACGATGCGTCAAATGTTGTTGTGCCGGGAGTTTGGTCGTGGAGGGTCTCCACATCAATCTCCCTCTGGCGCAGCATCGTTGGTCATGTTATTGGGTCTAACATTGCACCACCTCGCTCAACTGCCGTCGTCTTTCCTATTCACTAAGGTTTTTTTTAAGTGAATGGGCTCAATAAACTAGCGCGCTTTACCATCAACGATTGCATCACTGCTTACCATCAGGCGGGATTGCAGTCAAGCGCTAGTTTATAATTATTAAAAAAAAAAAAAAACTTTTGCCAGAGTTGCGGGTTGGCTTACCGGAGCTGGGTTGGTTGAAAGCGAAACCACAGGCAAGTGAAGGAACACGGCCCACCGTGTTCCTTCACTTGCCTGTGGTTTCGCTTTTAGTTAGTAAACGTCTGACACGCCCTACCGCTCCGTCCAGAGCGGGAGAGGTCATTTGAAGATTTCCCATCCAAAAAAAAAAAAAAAATATCCCCTGACCCTAAAAAACCGGTGATACCAAGTCAGTGTTTGATGATCTTACTAATACAAATTAAACCTACTATTCGGCAGTACCATTCATTACATAAACATCATTTCATTGTCTACTCAGTGATTTCGCCTGGGCGACGCTACATGGCTTTCGCAACCAACTTTTAAATTTTTACTAAGTTAACGCCAGATAATTTTGTACCCATATAATTCCGGATTCCTGGAATAAAAATAACTGTCGATTCTATAATCAGATCTTTCAGTATGAAAACTCCCATGTGACAGCTGTCAACACGTATAAAGGTAATAAACAGAGGGAACTCGGTTAACCTTATTCGAAATGCCACTCTCGTTCTGGCTAACAGAACAGAGTTTTAAATACTTCTAGTACAGTTCCAATGAAAAGCGTATTCAAACTCTTCAACTTTATTTCTGTAGATAGACATGAAAGTATGTTAAAGTTCTACAGTCAGATTGTTTGTGTTAGTGGTCGCTATTGAGCATCGGAAGTCAGCGGTATAGTGAAATTTGTTCTTCGTGCTTCGGTTTTATGGTCTCAGGAAGTCAATGTTTGCCTATGCAAGGAACAATAAACTTAACTACTGCATAAATGTTAATACAGTTTCTACCACAAGATATACGATTTGTTAAATATTTAATTAAACCTTACTAATAGTAATAGCATGCTTGTGATAATGCTGATGTTATAAAATATTGGGTCTCGACTACAAAGAGAAGTTTGTGGAAATCCATTCGATTGAAATAGCACAGAAAATTTATTCTGAAATGCACAGTGGGTCCAGTAGTAAATAACGGGTGCGACATAAGGGTTGTAGGTTGCAGATTAAAAAAAAAAACAGAAAGAATACATAGCGTAAACGATGACGAGGGATGCGGCGCGATAGGTGAAGATTGTAAGATGACGAAGTCGCAAGGCCGAAGTCAGTCGAAGGTCGAAGGCGCGTATATCTCTACTAATATATTAAGCTGAAGAGTTTGTTTGTTTGAACGCGCTAATCTCAGAAACTACTGGTCCGATTTCAAAAATTATTTTGGCGTTGGATAGCCCATTAATCCAGGAAGGCTTTAGGCTATATAACATCACGCTGCGGCCAATAGGAGCGAAGCATAACCACCTCTACGCGAACAAAGTCGCTGGCGGCCGCCAGTAAATAAGAAGCTTGAAATTTGGATTAGTTTTTCGTCAATCACTTTCGGAATATATCTCCTATACATATAACTTCGAACTTCTGTTTAATTATAATAACTCATGCTTCAAGCACAGCTTTAAGCCAAAGTTTTCTTGTTCTGAAGTCTACGCTACTTCGGAAGAAGGAAACCACCTTCCCGCCTTGCTTTATCAGCATATATTTCGAACTAGCTACGACAGCTATACCTACTTTGACGTTGCCTACCCTATTGCGTTCATCTGAACTATGAACATACCAAATTGAATTAAAAGTTATAATAGAAGTAACCGTAAAACGGAATAACGCTTTTTCGATTGGCCAAACTCCGGAATCGTAAATATTTATTTAAAGATGATAAAGAAGCAAAGTCAAAGATTTTATTTTTGTGTAAAAATAGGTTTTATAAACGGTATAATATAATAAGTACAGAGATCGCTATATTTCGCCTATAATGCCGTACAAATATGCCTCGGAAAGCACGTTAAGCCGTTGGTCCCGGTTGCCATACGAACATCTAGTGGCAGTCGTTACGGTTTGTTGGAGCCCTCAAAAGTCCAACAATTGGTCTAACTGCAATGCTTCGATGTCGCCTTCGGGTTGTGGAGGTCAGACGGCAGTCGCTTCACGGAAAATGTCGAAGTTTAGCCATATCAGCAGTTGGACTGGTAAAGCGGACCCCAGACTCCAAAGCTGAAAAGGCTTCGGATGCGACTGGGATTAACGCTGTGATGATGGAATGCCGTACAAATATGTCTGTACATATGTGTATGTAATAGGCAATCGAAATAGTAGAATATGTTTTAAGATTCCCGGTTTAGAGTTTATTTGAAGCTGTTAATAGCAATGACTTCAGTTGCAGTGACTCTTTTTTTTAAAGTTTTTGCTTATATTAATCTGCCTAAGCTTCTAGGTCGGCTTTCAATCTTAACGGATGCAGCTGATTACAAGTTGTAGATTCGAACCCATCAATCATTTCATCACCACAGCTCTCAAAACATCGTCAGGAAACCGGTATGTCCTAGAGCCAAAAAAAATATGTAAGACATGTGACATCTACCAACCTGGACTCGGAAAACTGGTACAGCGTGGTAGATTACGGCTGACTTCCTCTCACCGAGAGGAGGCCTGTGTCCCAACAATGGGAACGTTATAGACTGATTATGATGACATGGAACTTCAGATATGCAGATCTCCGCGACTATTTTGTAAGAATGTTTGTCACAATTTTAGATTTCTGTCTATTCATAACAACTATCATATATCACTGAGCCTGTGATTATTACTTCATACAGTTGGCACAATATTTATAAACATGTGTGAACTTAGAAATGACTATCTGCAATCATCATTATCCCAGCGTTAATCCCAGTCGCATCCGAAGCCATTTCAGCTTTGAAGTCTGGGGTCCGCTTTACCAGCCAACTGCTGATATGGCCAAACTTCGACATTTTCCGTGAAGCGACTGCCGTCTGACCTCCACAACCCGAAGGTGACGTCGAAGCATTGCAGTTAGACCAATTGTTGGACTTTTGAGGGCTCCAACAACCCGTAACGACTGCCACTAGATGTTCGTATGGCAACCGGGACCTACGGCTTAACGTGCTTTCAGAGGCACGACCAGACCAGTGAAAATATTTATATACATGCATACAAATACTTGTATTGTGTGGGGATCGAACCCGCGCCGCCTTGCGCAGCGGCCGCGTCCTCTAACGCTACGCCACGGAGGCTGTCGAATGACTATCTACAATAGTTTTTTTCCTATAAATATGTCAAGGCCGAGGCAGCACTATTGGGATCACTTCCGAGAAAAGTTCTCCATAGGATAGGAGAGTAAAGTGCAGCAGCTCACACAAATAACTTAAAAACAGTTTTATTGATAATCCACATAGTTAGGAATATAGACGAAATGCGTCGTAGAAATAATGAGGTCATTTCTGCATAAACCAATTTTTTTTTTTTGTTATTTCTATAGGAAGTAATAACCAAAAATGTATCGTTGGTATGTTCCCTAAAATTAAGTTCTATCTACATAAAATCCATGTTCCAGCCAGATGAAACACATTTTGAGCGAAAATCATAGACAACGTAGAAGCCACAACATCACATGCATTTCATTTCCTCCAGGACAAAATGAATATGCTATGCAATGCATTTGATTGCGAAAAGTTGTGTAGAAAGCGGTTGTGTGTTTGAAATGGGTTCGGGTGTTACGGAGAATTGTGGAAATTGTTGTGAGGAGAGTTTTGAGTATGAATTTCAATAGCTATAAGAGTAGGGGGGAACATTAAAAAAAAACGATGGATGGAATGTGTGATTGATGGTATGGTTATGAAGGGTAACTACGGCAATGACGTCTAATAGAGAAGTAAGGAAGACATATACATAGAATAGAATAGGTACTCTTTATTATGAACACCATATAGATTACAGAACATAAGTATAAAGATTTTACAAAGGGTGACACAATGGGCGGTCTTATCGCTAAGAGCGATCTTTTACAGACAACCTTTGGATGGAATACTAAGGGGAAGGAGAGTAGAACTTACATTATACAATTATAAACCATGAGGACTGACTTATATTAAACAATTTCTGCGTCTAACCGTGTGGAGCAATTAAGCGTTCTCCTCTAACGTACATTAATCTTATTTATTACCTATTCTCCGTACTTTCATCTCTACGTGTGTGTTCTCAGATTATTAGACTCTTATGAAATATTCATGAATTTGATTTGTGTTAAATCTATTTAAAATTTTGTATTAATTGGTATAGTTAGAAAATGTTTTTTTTTTTTTCAATAATTATAAACTAGTGCTTGACTGTAATCCCGCCTGATGGTAAGCAGTGATGCAATCGTTGATGGTAAAGCGCACTAGTTTATTAAGCCTTAGGAATAAGAAGGATGACGGCAGTTGAGAGAGGTGATGCAATGTTAAACCCAAGACCATCACGACCAAACGAAGCTGCACTAGAGGGAGATTGATCATCATCATCATCATTTATTTATTCATAACAATTTACATTGTGTTGAACATTGCATATAAAATTAAAATAGAATACCACATGCGGCTATAAAAATGAAAAATGTCAAATTGGAATATAAATAAAACATAATCACAGACAAACATAACAAGTCAATCAATTATACGAGTACATAAGTGTGTCAATAGATATATAAACTAATGCCAGATATGATTACAAGAACATTTAAAAAAATATCTCTAAATAGATCTGGAGACTCTCCACGACACATCATGCCGGAATACGACGAATCGCTTGGTGGCAAGACTTTGTCTGGTGGGTAGTAACTTCTGCCGGCAGCCGATGTTATGGCCTACCACCGAGTAAAAAAAAACAAATCAACAAGTAAATCAAAACAAATGGACAGTAAATGTTCATAAAGAATTCAGTAACGTACCTACTACCGTACTACAATTTATTTAACCCAATATCATCTGACTGTCGTTTCAATGTTTCAGTAATAATTGTTCGGTTTATAGCATATCCGGATTAAAATAAAACGTTGCGGCGAAAATATTTTACCTTTTTTATGCAATTTGATGATAAATTTTATATGATCACTAGCTTTCCGCCCGCGGCTTCGCCCGCGTGGAATTCGGTTATATCGCGCTTTTTAGATTTCCCTCGGGAACATATTTTTATTTTTCAATAAAAAAAGCTAGGTAGCCTATGTTCTTTCTCAGGGTCTAAAGATTGTCTGTGCCAAATTTCATCAAAATCGGTTGAGAGGTTTAAGCGGGAAAGCGTAACAGACAGACAGAGTTACTTTGGCATTTATAATATTAGTATGGATAACCGGATTTAAAAAAAAAGGTTTCGGTAAAAACATTTTACGTGTTTTATGCAATTTGTTGTTAAATTTTACATTTGCAAAAAACCTTATAATTCGTTTGAATTTCGAGAGCTGCCTTTCCTCTTAGCAACGTGGTGCATTAATTAAGCAGGAACATTAAATATTCAATCTTACTCTCGTCTGATATATTTAAATCCTATATCATTGTTCATTTTCTCAAATAATTCACATTCTATATCTACTTAATCAATTGTCTACTTTCATTAAATGTGTTCAACTTTGATTACCCAGTGTTCATTTGTAACAAAAAGTTTTTGATTGCAGTGAAATATGAACTTTGTTTGTATGATATTCAGTTGGTTTTTCCCATAACTTAGGTAAGGTTAGTTACAAACAATTCCTCTCTGTAGAAATTCCTCTTTCATTTGTTACAGTTCAATCGGCTCAGCATTATTTTTGCTTTTTAATTCCTGCCCGCAGCGCTATTCATTAGGAAAGTATGTTAGCACTTCGATGCAAGTCTTTCTGGCAATAACTTTGCTTTAGAGGTCGTGTGCTTTTGTTGTTTCTTTGATGCTTTTCTAAAAATGTGCTGTGCGTTCAATTTTACAAAAAAAAAAATGCCTTGATATTATTACTGTTTATTATGTATCATAAGTAGCAAACATAATATTACAGTTGTGTCTCATCCATACTAATATTATAAATGCGAAAGTAACTCTGTCTGTCTGTCTGTCTATCTATCTGTCTGTCTGTCTGTCTGTCTGTCTGTCTGTTACGCTTTCCTGCCTAAACTTCTCAACCGATTTTGATGAAATTTGGCATAGACAATCTTTAGACCCTGAGAAAGAACACAGGCTACCTTTTATCCCGGAAAAAATTGATATTCCCGAGGGAAATCTAAAAAGCGCGATATAACCGAACTACACGCGGGCGAAGCCGCGGGCGGAAAGCTAGTAATATTATAAATGGGAAAGTGAGTTTGTTTGTTCCGCTTTCACGCCGTAACTGCTGAAGCGATTGCTTTGAAATTATGCAGACGTAAAGTTAGAAGTCCGTATTAAATAATAGGATACTTTTTATTCCGGATAAATTTGATATTCCCGAGGGAAACCTAAAAGCGCGATATAACCGAACTCCATGCGGACGAAGCCACGGGCGGAAAGCTAGTTCACTATAATGTCCATTGTTTTATTTCTTTAAGATTGTTGTTTCATGCGAATGTTTTCTTGTGCATTGATGTGTTTGCTTTTATTCAGTGTTGTCAGCAAAAGGCTATGCGATACGTTTTAGGGTTCCGTTCCAACCTGGTGAAAACGGACCCTTAGATTGCGACTTTGTATGTTTGTCTTTTTTATATCATAAATTAGTGCTTGACCCGCCTGGCGATAAGCATTGATGCAATCGTTAATGGTAAAGCGCACTAATCTTTCTGCTCATTTTGTACTAGCACTGCAAAAGCTATAGTTTTGGAATTTTGAACCGTTGAAAATAATGCTAGCCCAGACTATTTTTTTGTACGTTTTTTTTTGTTTTTATATTTTTCTACTCTTGCATAACTAAGTGAATTAGAGAATCCGTAAATAAAAACCATAATATAAATGATTAAATTTAGATTATTTTTTTTAAATAATATTTATTAGAAACCCTAGATCTTTTAGAGTCTTTCAGTCGAATACATAAATGAATTATGCCGCTGGGTAAAATGACCATTACGCATCCCCGAGGGGTATGCAGGACTTCCCGGGAGATAGCTTCCCGGTATATCCACTAAGAACTCCGGGCTGCGTGTCGCGGGTTCGATTCCCGCACGGAACAAATATTTGTATGTCCCTACCAATACCATTACTTGTTCCGGGTCTGGCTGTTTGTGTATGTGAGTTTATATGTTAAACGCACCCACGATACAGAAAAAAAAAAACACGAACAAAAGAGACCCTTAGCATTCCTGCCGTCCATCAACAGCCCACAGACTATTCAATATCTCCGTTCAATTTGATAGTAAACCTCTACACAGAACGAAATAACAACGGAAAAATACAGAAAAATTTTATTGCATTGTTTATTGAATGCATATCGGTTATGCCATTCACATTCTTTTTGTTCTGAAGTATCAGTGCACTGTCAGCAGACAAAGGGTAAACACTAGTGAGTGAACGACTACTCGAGTTTCAAATACATCTCTCAGTTTATTTTATCTGCTGACTCGTAACCCTTTGATACTTTTATTTCTTTCTCTTTTCCGTTTTGAAGGGGGGTTATTTGAGTTGGCTGGCGAAATGTGTGTACATTACTTAGTACAGACAAACACACACGGGATACAGAGAAGTAGTAAAATATCGTGCCGACATTTGCTCAGCAGTGGGCACTGTGACTCGGTATTCGTTTACTTCCCTTTTTGTTGTTCTTTCTTTCTTTCTTTCTTTTTTGTCACGTAAATAATTATTCATGCCGAAAAAGACGGCCGCGTGAACCGTCTTACGGGGGAGGTTTGAGACTTAAGTCATGATGTGGCCACTATGCTTCGATATTTCACTATTCTTTATAAATTATTTACTGGATGCACTTTTTACTACTTAAATCACGCACTTTTATTTAGTAAACAACACTATAAATCATTTTAAAAGTCCAATGAAAAATGAGCGTGACACTCAGCTAGACTTTCCCGCCAAAACTCCCTTTTTCTCGTTTTTCTCTGCGCCATGTGAAATCTGTCACGTATCTACGGAAAAGCACGCGTCTCTGGAGTAACCGGGTAGCGCACTCCAATGAAGCGTTTATTTTTTAAATTAAATTTTTCATCTTCATTATGTAAACGGCGAATTTTATATCTCTTCCACAGTTTTCTAGCAACAATAACCTAATACGAACTTCACTATTTGGAAATAAAGAAATCATTTTCAAATAACTTTTACGAGTTTCATATGAGATACTTCCAGAGCATACGCAGTTCATTTTACGAGATAGGAGTGACTAACACGACGTTCTAATGTCTGTGAATGCTGTTTCCACTTTTAGATTAAAATCGTAGGAACATAAGAAATTATGTTCAATTATGTTCTTTAAACCAGCAATGGTTTAAATGGAATTACAAAATAATACTACACCAGATCTTTCCGCTACCTAAACCATGATATACTCCTATAAAACGAGTGATTAAAAAAGTGTCTATAACTGTTATCAAACTTTATCGTCACCAACCAAGCTGCTATGTACGTGGCTTTTACTAATTTAATATTTGTTTGCATTAAAGTTCAAAATTCCTTTTATGTAATTCTATCCTCGAATACCGTAGCAAGATTTTACCTATCAGTATATTCCGTAGCTGGGAACCACGAGCCAAAAATGCACCTCGATATCGGCAATTTTATGAAATATTTCCAAACTACATTAAACACCATGCCATCGCTTCGTAATTAAATTCTTCAATTTTGTCATTAAACCGCAAAGTATTCATAATATCATTCACGGCACTGTAAGCCTTTTTGTACTGAACAAAAATATCTTTACATTTTTCCAAATTACACATGCGTTCTATTTAATTGAATACAGTTATTGTGCGTTTCCGTAATTTTAGTAATACATCTATTCAGCTCTGAAGTGTTCTAATCACGTTAATTATTAATGTTTATTGATCTGGGCATTTCTAGGTAGAACTTCGCTTAAACCTAAAAGGTATTGAAAGATAATTTGAGGGCCGGGTAACAGAGACTAAATATGTCAATGGTACTTATGAAACAAACCCTCGCGCTCGAAATTAAAAATGTAACGCAGTTATTAGTATATATCGATCTCATTGTATCCTACGTCTAACCGACACAATATAAATCATTCAAACGTTTTAATAACAACGTATCTAAGTATTGGGTTAAACATTGAAATTGCCGTTTTGTTGCAATAGGTTCTTTGAATTGTCATGGAATCTTCATGGTTTGAGGTTTTCGAATGAAACTTTTATCAGATGGTTTCTATGAAAACTTTTGAATATCGACTTCTCGTGAATCGATCTTCACCAGTATTGCTCGATGACAACGCGAGATCTTCATATATCACGAGAAACCATTTTGACCCTTCAGGAACTGCAGTTAGAAACCATTCGTCATCCTCCGTATTCACTCGACCTTGCTCCAACCGACAATAATTTTTTTCGTGATTTGGACTATTATCTACGTGACAAGAACTTTTCTTCCCAGTAGGCAGTACAAAATGCTTTCACACGGTTTGTGCAGTCTAGATCCTCCGAGTTATATTGCAAAGGTATAAATGACCTTCCTATTAGATGGCAGCAATTCGTAGCTTTGCCTTTTATCCGGCAATGATGTAGCAGATAGAATGATGTAGCCTACTATTCTATCAATGAGTTTTTAGATGATAAGAGTTTAAAATAAAGAAATGATCAATTGTTAATTTAAATGATAAATTTAAATAATTATGATGAATTTAAATAATTTGTACGCCTTGCAAGGCAAAACATAGTGATACATACAACTTTTTTTTTTATACCATGTACCATATTACCTATGTTTCACAAATAAAATACTTTGACTTTGACTTTTGACTTTGATACATTCCTGTCTGGCGAACAGTAATCTGTGCTTGTAATCGTGTATCCCTGTTATGTATACTGCTTGAATGAGGTTTATAAATTGAAAAAAAAAAATCCAATCTTGAAAAAACAACAATATTATTGAAGACGTTTAATGATTTAAATTTTAAGACTAGAATTTTAGGTAAAATTCTAGCATATCCCAACAATATTCCGTCACACTGAGAAATATTTAATTAATTTGCAACTCGACGAACTAACCGACTTTATTAATTAATACTAGTCCTCAGGTTCTCAGGAAGCCCACAGCTTCCGCGACTGAAAGGCGAATACCATTTTACAGAATGAAAATTTTCTTCCCAAAATGCTACATGCGAAATAACAAGATATTTTGCAAATGCCATTGAAATGCAGCTTCATTTCAAGACAAAAGCCTAACCTACAAATGCCAGACATTGGGCTACAATAATACGAACAATTTACGTTGAAACTCAAGAAAGAGGAAATGTTATAACTTTCCGAGCGAATATTTCTTGCATTTGAGAATTTAAGTACCGATGGTGCAGTTGATAAGTCTTATCTCTCTTAGTTAAACATTATTATTTATTTTGCCTGCTCTAGCGGTGGCTTAGTGGCTTCGGCGGCGACTTACAAATTGTAGATCTTAGGTTAGAACCCTATCAGGCGCTTTAGTTTGTGTAAGTTTTATTTGATCACCGCTGCTCTCAAAACGTTGAAGAAAAACATCGCAAGGAAACCGGCATGTCCCTAGAGCCAAAAACTTCGAAGACATATAACATCTACCAACCCGCACTGGGCCGGCGTGGTAGATTACGGCCCACTCCCTCTCACCAAGAGAAGGCCTTAGTCCCACCTTTGGGAACATTATGGACGTATTATGTATTTTCTTCTGTATCTGACAGGGTTTCTGTAAAAATTGTGTGATTGGGACAGATAATTGCTCCAATGACGAAGTGTACGTATGTATGTAACTAGACTTGATATAATGAATTATATTAGGTACACATATGAAAAATAGTATTAAGTATGTACTCGTATGTCACGAGTTTCGCTCAAGAAGTTAGATTTAAAAATTTAGTTGCCTTTACTTATAAGCTATACAAACCGACTCGGCTACCTCATTTCAACACCTAAATTGAAATATTACAGGAGAACCCATAAACGTCTGGTCAGCCTTTAAAAACGAATCATGTATAACTTTCTTGGTTGTCCTTTAAAGACTTATTAGGTTTCAAACTTGTTTTATGGAAGTGAACAGTGCACTAGATAATAATACTTAAATATTGTTGGTGTGTTGGTGTTTTTGTATTCGGTGGGTACTTACTAATATAATACGATATTGGAGCGGCGCTTGTTTACACTTAATAATTAAACATGAAGTACGATACCACAGCAACTACAGAGTATGCTTTGAATACGAAAATGAGGGTAATAAGTGATAACACCTTTTACAGCTCGCTAATTAACACACAACTCAGTGTTTAAAGTTCGTTGGAAATTCCAGAGCCCATTCAAAAATAACAAGGAAACATTGAAAATCGTAGAGATAATGGCGTCGATTCAGTTGATTATAACCTAAACTAAATACGTATATTATAATTGAAAGAAAAATGATGATGATGATGTTCCCCACCGATTTCGGCCACGGCGACCACTTCGACTCCTAGCCGATGATTTGGCGCTCATGCGCCCGTAGATTACTTATGTAGCCTATCTTGGCGGCGAAACTTCGTGCACACTGAGGGCACATAAGCACGCCGTCGACGTAGTTGTATGTGATGGCAGCAGGTGGGCGGGCCTTTAATTGGTCGCGTTTGGCATCGAGGTCAGCTTTGCGCTGCTCTTCAAACTCGCGTACTTGTCCGCACACCCTTCTGCGCCATTCTGACCGTTTTGCTGCCAAACGCCCATTCAGAGGGTTCTATATTGCATCTCTTCATGTGTCGTTTTAAGACATCCTTGAACCGGAGGAGTTGTCCGCCATGCTTTCGCTTGCCCTCCTCCAGCTCAGAGAAGAAGATGCGCTTCGCCACTCTTTCGTCCGCCATACGTGATACGTGTCCGCACCACCGAAGCTGTCGACGCATTAGATAAGCCTCAATGCCACCAACATTGGCTCGTCGCAGGACTTCGGTATATCGCACTCTGTCAGACCATTTGATCTTCATAATGGATCGGAGACATTTAAGGTGAAAACGATCTAGAATACGTATTGGTGGCGGTACACACACCATGTCTCAGCGGAATATAGAAGGTTTGGCATCAAGGTCACACTTAGAACTTATAAGTGTTCCCCAGATAACGAAACTTGTCTACTTGCTTCAACACATCCTCACCAAGCTTTATATTCAGTGTCTCGTGACCGTGAATGTCTAGGGACATGACCGCCGTCTTGTTGACACTGATTTTTAAGCTGTACTTACGGCAGGCTTGATGAAAAGCGGACATCAGCTGTTGTAGGCCGTCTGGGCAATCTGCTAAGAAGCACAAATCATCAGCATACATGATCTCAGTAATCAGTGCATGTGAGACTTTGGTGCGAGCCTTAAGTCTAGCCAGATTGAAAAGACCGCCGTCGGTGCGGAAGCGGATGCGAACTCCTTGTGGAACAATTTGTAAAACCTCTCCCACTATCACTGCAAAGTATAAGGCGAACAGAGTTGGTGCTAAGAAGCATCCTTGCTTCACCCCACAGGTTTTTATATATAAATTACAAACTAGCGCTTGACTGCAATCCCGCCTGATGGTAAGCAGTGATGCAATCGTTGATGGTAAAGCGCGCCAGTTTATTAAGCCTACTCACTCAAAAGAACTGAGTGAAGAGGAAGGAAGACGGCAGTTGAGCGCGGTGATGCAATGTTAAACCCAACAACACGACCAACGATGCTGCCCCAGAGGGATATTGATCTGGAGGCCCTCCACAACCAAACCTCCGACACAACAACATTTCGCGCATCGTACCCGGCACGTACATCGCAACACAACTGCTCAGACTCGTCCTCCGTACGGCTTCACCAGACATCATGCCGGAACACGATGAATCGTTTGGCGGCATGACTTTGTCTGGTGGGTGGTAACTTACGCCGGCGGCTGATGTTGGCTGTGCACCGTCTACAGCAACGCAGCATTGCATGCCGTCATGTAGGAGTCTAAGAAATCTCACAAACTTTTCAGTGTATCCCAGCTTACCTAACACAGCTTACTAACCATAAGGCTTCACGAGGCACACTGTCGAAAGCCTTCTCCAAGTCAACAAAGCAGAGGTACAGCTTACGACCCTGTTCTCTACTCTTTTACTGTAATTGACGCACGGATAATATCGCTTCACAGGCGCCTTGGTCCGGTTGGAAGCCGAACTGAGTTTCAGGCAGGATCTTTTCAGACAATATCTTTAGGCCGTTTAAGAGAACTCTAGCAAAAACCTTTCTAGGAGTCGATAAAAGTGACCACGGTATGAGTTGCAGTCGAATCGGTCACTTTTGTTCTTATACAGTGTTCTAATACGCGACACTTTAAACATATCAGGAACGCGCTCGTCCTCCCACATACGAACAAACAGCTTCCATATCAACTTATGCAACCCCTCTCCACCGTATTTGATCAGCTCTCCTGGTATAAGGTCAATGCCAGCCGCCTTTTGGTTTTGCTGCTGTCTGATGGCAGTAACATCCTCATCAAGCAATAGCGGCTCCTCCAACTCAAGAACAGGAGGGAGTTGAGGCATTAAGCCGATGGCTTGAAGATCACAAAAAATTTATTTTCCAATAATGAACAATGGAAGTCGATCTTTTAAAATTTTACTGTGTGCTTCGCAAATAAGTTAGACAAAGGTTAAGATTTTAGTGATTTATGTATGATTGTTTTTTTATATTACTATCTAAATATTTGGGTAGCAAAATAAGTAAATATATAATACATATTTACCACTGTATTTAATCTATGTATAAAAACTTATCGAAGATAGTTAAAATGTACACCTGCGTAAAATTCTAGCCTGAGTCGTGAACTTACATTGTATAAATATTTGAATCTAAGTAACAATAAGGCAAATGTTGGATGAATTGGTTGCTTAGGTTATCAAATTGAACTTGCCGATAAGGCGGTCTTGAGTTAATCATATGTGACCTCGTCTGAGACTGACTATGTACGGATACCTACAAAACGCATGCTTCATTGCCTTGAAGTTATTGATAATATTTGCAATGAAGGTTGGGTTAGTACTTAAACCCATTACAGAACTAACAGTAAATCTACAAAACTTATTTAATATAAATTATTATCAAAACTTACTTCTTATCAGTACGGTATAACAATACCACGACAGCTCACTGCTAAAGCCCATTCTGAATGTTCCGCGAAAGTCCCTGGATCTCTGTCAATTCACCGAATGGTCAGCACCAGTGAGTCCAGTACAAACATTTTAATTTCCGATTTTATTTTAATGCGCATTTTCTATGTCAATACGGTCAGTACAAAAAGTTTAAACCTAAGTTAGGTTAGTTAGTAGTAGTTTTAGTTATAGACTAGCAGCCGCCAGCGACTTCGTTCGCGTGGAATTAATTATGCTCCGCTCATATTGGTCGCAGCGTGTTGTTATGTAGTCTAAAACCTTCCTGGATTAATGGCCTATCCAACGCAAAAACAATTTTTCAAATCGGACCAGTAGTTCCTGAGATTAGCGCGCACAAACAAACTCTTCAACTTTATATATTAGTATAGATGTGTGACCTGGCCGGGTGTCTTGCGCGTACGCTTCTTAGATCAATGCGATTAACCGATAGTACCCGACGGTCGTCGAGTGTTATTTAACAAATTTTTTTTTATGTATGGGAAATCATCAAATGACTTCTCCCGCTCTGGGCGGAGCGGAAGGGGACTTTTACTGACACGCCCGTGTTTCTTCACTTGCCTGTGCGACAGCCAGGGCCGCGGTTTCTCAATTATTCCGTGGTGCTTGGCAATCTGGGCTTCTCCCAGTTGCAATAATATCCCTTTGTGCCGATTGGCCTAGTTCTGTTCTGTCTCCTGCTTATTATGGAGGGAAGTCGAAAAAATATATTTTTTCTTACTCCTCTGCTATTCTTTTCTGATTAATTTCGTTGCGGGACCCAAGACAGTTGAATCGTTTCTCCGGGACTCGTCGAGCTGCATTGCTCGGCGTTTTTCTGGCGGTCTCCACTGTTGATTCTGGCTTTCAGGAATTGCAGTGGGTTGGGAACAGTGTGGCGGGTAACCAACCCGCAACCCTGTAGATTGATTTGATGAGTGAATTTTAATCGATTACAGTTTTATTAATGACATCTTAAAATACATCCACTATTTAATGGAACAACATTGACATCGTGTGAAAACCAACTATGTGCGCGGCATGCCCTGGAACATCATGCCATGGAAGTCTGAGAGAGACTTCAACCCACAATAGTCCCGAGTGGTAGATTGCAACCCACTCCTTATCACCAAGACGAAATGGTGTTTCAGCAGAGAGAACATTGTAGGCTAAAAAAATCAGGGAATTATTCTAGGCAAAAGTGGCACGAATGTCTTCTGAATAATTAGCTCATAATTGAGTGCTATTCAGTGGACCCCGGGCTCCAACGCGAAAGCCGCAGGTGCGACCGGTATTATACACTGAGATAATGATGATGATGATCAGTTCATAATTGAGTGATGATTGATACTACTACAATGGGTTATGGGTTGGTTAGAAAAGAAACATGGGTGGGTTTAGTCAGTAAAAGTTTGGCACGCCCTTCCGCTCCGCCCAGAGCGGGAGAAGTCATTCGAAGATCCCCACCCCACAAAAAAAAAACTACTACAATACTATCACCTATAACGCCACATATGATCAACAAGTCCTACTAATGTCACGCAGATTCTATATCTAGCATGCAGAGTTTATCGTGCAACGGGCATAAATACTTTCCGACATAACCACCGGGCAAAGGCCCTCTAACGCCACACCCGGCCGAAGGATCCTCCCTTTCTATAAAGGATGAATGAACTCTGCACTCATACATACCTCTATACTGTGTTCAATATTTGATGGCAACAAACACGCTTATATGTAAATATGTTATTTAAGAATCTCTCAACGTATCCTTCCACCCCTGATTCTAATACATAGGTTAGACAGAATGTAACTTAAAACGTCATGAATGAAATAGTATATGGTTGAAGCAGACTTCAGATTCCTGAACTATTTACAAATTACAAGAACATTACACTTTTTAACGCGCTTTTATAAGTTTCAGCTCTATGTTGCCTAGTTTGACTAGTAGACTTCAAAAAGGTTTTCAATTTAGTTTAGCAAACAAGTAGTACATGAACTAGTGAAGATAATTTGGTCATAAATAAACTACTAAAAAGTGGGAGAATATTACAAGTCAACTAAGTGAAAACGCAACAAGTCTCATAAAAATATAAGCTTCACCTCTATGTTTCCTAGTTTGCTTGCTATTTGATGGCTGTAATCAACTGCAAAAAGGTTTTCGATATAGTTTAGGAAACAAGTACTAAGTAGTACATGAACTAGTGAAGGTAATTTGGTAATAAATAAACTTCTAAAAAGAGGGAGTATATTACTAGTCAACTAAGTGAAAACGCAACAAGTCTCATAAAAATATAAGCTTCACCTCTATGTTTCCTATTTTGCTTACTATTTGATGGCTGTAATCAACTGCAAAAAGGTTTTCAATTTAGTTTAACAAACAAGTGGTACATGAACTAGTGAAGGTAATTTGGTCATAAATAAACTACTAAAAAGAGGGAGAATATTACAAGTCAACTAAGTGAAAAATGCAAGAACAGTCTCACAAAAAATACTCATCGGTATTAATATGGTTTTTCCGAGTTGGTAAAGAAAGCTATTTCGTCGACGTCTTCTGTTTCTATTACTTTTCTTTACGTAATTCAGTCTTTTGAGATGCTGTGGTTTAATCCCGTAGGAGTACGCTTTACCCTTTGTTTCCTGCGACCACGAGCCGCTGTTACTATGCAAAGTACAGTCTTTTTTCTGTTGTTTTCAGTGTTATACACCTATTTGACTGATTGGTTTACCACATAAAGGGTGAAGTTTCAGTAAAAAAACAGTTAAGCAAAAACACCAATTCCGCATTTCGGTCGTATTTCGATGGGTGAATCGATGGAGTCGCTACGGTTGCACGTGGGGCCATACAAATACAATTACGTTAGCGCTACAGGGTGCGGGTAGGTATTTGCTTTGCTTATTTTTAATGATATAATGGATGAAGGGGGTCTGGATGGTGATTACGACAACAGTATATATTATTTTACTTTTCGGTTTTTCTACAAATGACGCGCACGATGTCGATATTATAAATTGAAACAAAAGTGCGCAGACACAAAACAATAAGCAACAAAAATTCAATGTAATTGAAGATTTAGTCATTGATTCGTGTGTCATGTACTCATCATCATCACAGCGTTAATCCCAGTCTGGGGTCCGCTTTACCATTCCAACGCTGATATTGCTAAACTTCGACATTTTCCGTGAAGCGACTGCCGTCTGACCTCCACAACCCGAAGGCGACATCGAAGCATTGCAGTTAGACCAATTGTTGGACTTTTGAGTGCTCCAATAACCCGTAACCAACGGCTTAACGTGCTTTCCGAGGCACGACCAGACCAGTGCAAATATTCATATTCATGCATACAAATATTTGCACTGTGCGGGGATCGAACCCGCGCCACCTTGCGTAGCGGCCGCGTCCGCTACCGCTACGCCACGGAGGCTGTCAATTCTTATTAAGTTAATAACTATTCTTAATTCATGTTTGCCCCACAGAAATCTAAATTGTTCACTAGGTTTTCTATGATTATCGTGTGTCATGTACTGAGGACTGTTAATTTCAATTAATATACCAAACATTTTAAAAGAAGTTTGTATTGTTGGGTACCATTTCCTAGTCTTCTTCGTTTATAAAAAACAGAACGCTTTGCCCCACACTATGTATTACTTCTGTATCCTGGGTGCGTCTAAATAATGTAGTTCTTAGTAGATAGTTATTTTTCACCATAACATCGGCTGCCGGCAGAAGTTACCACCCACCAGACAAAGTCTCTTCGTGTTCCGGCATGATGTCTGGTTAACCCGTACGGAGGACGGGTCTGAGCAGTTGTGTTGCGATGTGTGCCGGTACGATGTGCCAAATGTTGTTGTGTCGGGAGTTTGTTTGGCCGTGGAGGCTCTCTAGACTAATTTCCCTGTGGAGCAGCATCGTTGATCGTGTTGTTGGGTTTAACATTGCAACACCTCGCTCAACCGACCTTTTCTTTTACCATCAACGATTTCATCACTGTTTACCATCAAGCGGGATTGCGCTCAACCACTAGTTAATAACTATAAAAAAAGTTAATATGAAACATTTTTAAAATATAGTTCCGATTAAATACTAAAAATTGAAAACCACGAAATATGACACCGCTGCCAGTCGTGCGTAATAAACGCTCTTAACCATTACGTCGTCGTCTAATTCATTTTGTTTTGACACATGTCACCATACGTTGCAATTAATTTTCGGATAATATAACCATGGCTCCGTCAAAATAATTAACGCCCTACCATCGCGTTTACGGTTCGAGGTTGATTAGGTAGACACTAACAGCAATAACGCAACCCCATCGCCGCCGGGGCTGCATCTACGGGTCGGGCGCTTCCTATTCAATAAATAGTATCCATTTGCCTAAGTATATGTTCAATCGATCCTTCAAAGCTAATTGATATTTGATGCAACACAGAGAATAACAAGCTTTTAGATGATTATCAGACACATATTATAACGTAATAACAACAAACCAAGGATCGGATCGATCGGATGTTGTCGTGGTGGCCTGTTGGTTAAAACACCAGCCTCTCAAGTATGAGTGTGCGGTTTCAATTCCAGGTCTGACAAGTACCAAGGTAACTTTTCTTAAGGTATATGTACTTTCTAAGTATGCATATCTTGGACGCCAATGACTTTTATAAGGTGAAGGAAAACATCTTGCGGAAGCCTGGACTTCTAAGTCTGAAATCGGCAACCCGCATTGAGCAAGCGTGGTGATTACGCTCAAACCTCTGTATGAGATGAGACCTGTGCCCAGCAGTGGGACGATAAAAAGGTTGATAATGATGATGATGATACCTTCTAACCGTTGAAATCTTTGTAGAACATCTGTGGAATGTTTCTGCCTCTGGAACAGACCGATTGGGTAAACACATTAAAACTGGCGTCAATGAGGCAATCGCCTATTTCGCATGTGCTGTGCGGTCTCCAATATCACGTTTTCAAATTTGGGACAAGTCTCTCGAAATAGTTTTTATGCGCAACGAACTGACCACCGTAGTAACGATTTACTTGAGCAGATTCATCGGATGTGGGAATTGGTTTATCAGATTATACTATAATAGGATTTAAAGTTGTTTTAAAATTACTCATAGAAAATGAGTGTTTTGGTTTAAATTAACATATAAGTAATCTATACTCTTTACTAATATATAAAGCTGAAGAGTTTGTTTGTTTGTTCGCGCTAATCTCGGGAACTACTGGTCCGATTTGAAAAATTCTTTTTCGTTGGATAGCCCATTAACCCAGGAAGGCTTTAGGCTCTATAACATCACGCTGCGACCAATAGGAGCGGAGCATAACTAACTCCACGCGAACGAAGTCGCTGGCGGCTGCTACTTAATAATCACTTTTTAGGCCAAACAAGTTTTAAATAAAAGTGGTTTTGCAAGAAACCTGATTAATAAAACTATTTGATTAATTCGATATGATTAATTTCCTACGATTATCTTGACATTTTATAATGCCGGGCTCGAGTTTTTGGGTTCTAACATCTATTTACAAAAGTTATTCAAGGAAAATATCGAGTGCAAATCTAGAACACGCAGAGAGCAACTAAGTAAAGTGATGTTGGCTCGTTCTTTATCTGTACTTTGTACGACAATTACAGTATAATTATAATATTTTATTACTCTTAAAGTACTATCATGAATTGGCCATGGGCCTGAAAATATATCACTCTATTTATACACAATAAAGGAAAATAATAAAAAATACAATGATACAAAAGGATTAAATTATTTTATGAAACTAGCTTGCAATTCCTATTATTGCTTATCCTATGTTACATAATAGAACTGATTGTTTCGACTCTAGATAATTTTATTCGAAGAATGATTCTTTATTTTTGTGGATGAATAATATTAGCATTATGAATATTGTAGAAAAAAAGAAAAATGTAGTTTATATATTTTTTTTTTTTACGATATCTGTTTAGATATAGACGAAAAGTTAAACAAATTGGTCTTGTTAGCCGAACTACGAGATTACAGTACCTCGAACTCCAATTTAAATATGTGAATACAACGGTATTCACGTCTCTAAATCTGCAGCCCCTCGATATAATATCTATTGTGATTTA
Organism: Sesamia nonagrioides; assembly: GCA_017933935.1. Classification (NCBI taxonomy): domain Eukaryota; kingdom Metazoa; phylum Arthropoda; class Insecta; order Lepidoptera; family Noctuidae; genus Sesamia; species Sesamia nonagrioides. Next base: position 1,008,648 of record JADWQK010000195.1, on the reverse strand, counting down.
AACAAGATTGCCCGCCAGTAATCCCTCTACGTTTTCAGCAACCTTGTAAACGTTATTGCTAGTATAGATACCTGGAAAGTAATATGTAACTATAAAGTATGTGCAAGTAATAATATAAATTTTGGGCCTAACTATACATAACTTTTAACTATACATCAATGCCAATAAATAAAGTTGAGGTGTCTGCATATAATCATCATCATGTCGGCGTTAATCCCAGTCGTATTCGATGCTTTTTCAGCTTTGGAGTCTGGGGTCCGCTTTACTGGCTGGGGTGTTTGCATGGTTATCATCATCATCATCAGCCTCTACTCGTCCACTGCTGCACATAGGCCTCCTCTATGGCACGCCAGCAAGCTCGATCCTGAGCAATTCTCCGTCAGCCACTACCAGCCACCTTTTTAAGGTCGTCGCTCCATCTTGCCCAAGCGCGTCCTACGCTACGTTTGCTGAGACGCGGTCTCGACTCGAGGACTTTACCCCAACAGTTGTCGGTCTTGCGGCATATGTGACCAGCCCATTGCCATTTCAGCTTCCTAATCTTCTCAGCTATGTCGGTGACTCTGGTCCTCTGTCGGATCACCTCATTTCTGATGCGGTCCTTCAGAGATACGCCCAACATAGTCCGCTCCATAGCTCGCAGAGCGGCTTTAAACTTATGGACTAGTCTGACTGTTAGTGTCCACGTCTCGGCTCCGTAAGTCATGACGGGTAGGACGCACTGGCGACGAATAAACAAAATACGTATAATGTAAAATAATAATATCTATTAACAAAATGCATATGAAAGAAATCTGTTTCTGTCTGCTTTGTGGCGTGACGCACAACACGCCACCAGACAGATCTATTTTGAATGAGCTTTTACTATCAGATAAAATAAACTTTTATTATAAATATATGCCCGATGGGGACAAAGAGTTCTCGAGTGGCGACCACGTATCGGAAGACGTAGTGTGGGTAGGCCCCCGACAAGGTGGACCGACGACCTGATGAAGGTCGCGGGAAACCGCTGGATGCGGAAGGCGCAGGACCGGTCAAAAAAATTAAAATCCATTATATTCAATTTGTTTTCCGTTAATGATTATAAAAAGATCAGGAGATTGATCCTGTGAAACTCTCATTGTTAGGTCACAGTTAGGTGAGCCGTGAATAGAGTCAATCTAAAAGTGCCAATACTGATGATGATTGTACCTTGATAATATCCCTTGGAGTCTGAAAAGTTACATTCCTGATCATGGCTATGCAATATATCACTCACAACGTACTCCAAACTGTCAAGATCTCTGACGTCAGCCAGCATTAGTTGGAAAAACAACGCCCTCCACCTAAATTTTCACAGTGCAATTTTTACAGAGTAACACTGCAGTACTAAGGATCGGTAACCAAGCAGAAACAATATTCTAACAATCTACACTAAGAATCAAGTCACAATGCGTATAGTTATGAGAGGTGGTTTACAGGCAGCGGATTAGGGGTCCATAATTCGACACAGGCCAGAGTTGGCGCCACAACGTTTCACGCTCGCCTCTCGAGAATGCGTGCGATCATTGTGCGTATGGTCGCACAGGGAAATGGGACAGGTCCTGTCGAGGACGCGGTGAATGTCTATGCGAAACCTATAGCCATAGGTAGAGGTCATACCGCGGTGGTTTTAGCCGGCACAGCCCTCCGATGGAGGAAGTCTATGTAGATTAACACCGTGAAATAAAAAAAGAAACGTGGAAAATACCTGGAATTTGGTTCAGTCCCGTGGCGACGCGTAATGGCTATCAAATATTGTCAATATTCTTCTGTTCGCTTTTTACATGGATGTTCACAAGTAGGTATGGGGATTTTGTACCCTGACATACTCCCGTATTTTCGACACCTATCTAAATCTCTCAATGTTGTTATTTTACGAGGAACTTGCACGATATTATTATTCAAATTTCTTTTCATATTCATATTTTTGTTCTTATTCGCCATTGTACGGACGATAGCAGGTCAAGCTATCCGCAACTGTCAAATATTCCCAGTCAACCTTGAGCTGTAATGCTTTGGATATAAAGTGGAAAATCTAATAAAGAAATCTGAGAGATTGTAGTAGCTTAATGTGCTGTCGTCTGTATAATATTCAGCATACTTATTGGGAACATGCTTTCACAGTGTTGCCGTTAGACTTTGTAACTTTTGGGATGTATTTCAAAATACTTTTAACAAGCATCGTCGTGTACAAATACCGAACTTGAGATGCAAAGCTTGTGATGGCAATTTATAGCAAATCAGGTGTTAAATTGGATCTATAAATATACTCCCTCACTCCAAAATGGAATCAAACTACATTTTATGTATACAAGTCTGCGCATTTCTAATGCTCGTGAGCAAGCCAGCAATGTTGACTTCAAAACAGCATAAAAACATTTTCTTTTACTCGTCGTTATTTTGATGTTTAAATGGCTTATAAAATTTCTATGAAAATAGACGATGGCTCTATTTAGGAGTTCGGTATAAATACCTAAATTGTATAAATGTAATGAATACAACAGTAAATTTAAAGCTTTGGCCATTGAATAGGCTATAGCCAAGCTAACGCTGTCGACATGGCTGAAATGTAGTCGATACTTATTTAATTTGGATTTTTTATTTTTACACTTTCATCATTAACCTCATAGCGGTCCACTGTTGGACATAACCCTTTCTTATTGCACGCCATTCAACTCTATTTTCGGCAACTCTCATCCAGTTGATGTCAGCCATCCTGAAAATTCTTGAACGCCTGAGGGCGTTCTACATTACGTTTGCCGAGTGGTCCCTAATAAATAACGCATCTACCTCAACTATTATCGGCTCTACTAATAATATGTTTTAGGAATGGGAAAACATTAATGAACAGAGGAAATGCAGTGCTAATGAATCAAACAGAGGATAGTCGGCTCGATATTCACAATGCGTGTAAATTATCCACACAATACTATATTAATTAAAAGGTCCATGTCTGGAGGGTAGGTGCAGAGGGCATTCCATGCATCTCGAAATCGTGCATACGTCCACATACATATTTGCGGTAATGTAATGTAAATTGGCATTTCGTTTCATATTTCCGATTGAAATGTATGCATGTTTCTGAAATTGTATAAAGTGACGTGAATTGGTAATAATGAACGGCAATTGTTAATATTTCACGTTACCTTTACGTTAGAATAATTTGTATGTTACCACCGGTTTTATTCGTATTTAAAGAGAGTTATCACCATCATTATCATTTATTTATTTATAACAATTAACATTGTGTTGAACATTACATACAACATTAAAAATTAAAATAGAATTGTCACATGCGAATAAAAATAAGACATATCGAGTCAATCAACTACTTAATTATAAGTATGTCAATCCTTACTTCCTTACTAATATTATAAATCGGAAAGCGAGATTGGTTGGTTTGTTTGTTCCGCTATCACGCTGTAACTACTGAACCGATTGATTTTGCAGACTTAAAGTTAGAAGTCCGGATTACATTATTATTTAATCCGGACTTCTAACTTTACGTCATTTAATGTCACTTTTCCAGGATATAAAGTACTCAATAGAGTACTTTTAATTTTGGAGTACTTTAAATTTCTTCATGTCATTTATTCGGGATATAAAGTACTCAATAGAGTACTTTTTATCCCGGAAAAATGGCGTTAAATGACGTAAAGTTAGAAGTCCGGATTAAATAATAATTTAATCCGGACTTCTAACTTTACGACATTCCCGAGGGATATCTAAAAAGCGCGATATAACCGAAAACCACGGGGGCGAAGCCGCGGGCGGAAAGCTAGTAGGTATATAAACTAATTTCAAATACAATTACTAAAAAATAATGTCAAATGTTTAGTTACAGTCAAAGCGTATTGTTTCAGTCAAAGTTCAGGAATTCAGTCGAAAGCGTTTTCACTGGTACTATATTTATTTTGTATTATTTGACATGAAATCTGATGAACATTTTTCAAACAAGAAGGTTTTTAATTTATTTTTAAATAAATGACTATGTACTATATATAAATAATTTAAAATCAGTTGGCAACCTATTGAAAAATTCAACTGCTTGGTATCTAGAGCAATGACTGGCCACGTTAAAATTTGTTAATAATTTGTGTTTAAAGTCATCTCTTCTTATGCTTTGTCTTACCTTACGTTCCTCTTGTGATCCGCACTGATGAATATAATTAGCAGAGTAACAAAGAATAACCGATATATTATGTACAAACTTGGTACTTTTATTTTTCTGACTGGAAACTAAGTATTAATGTTTCTCTAAGTATTGATGTTTGTTTAAAGCCGTTCAGCGAGCTATGGAGCGGGCTATGTTGGGCGTCTCTCTAAAAGACCGCATCAGAAAGGAGGTGATCCGTCAGAGGACCAGAGTCACCGACATAGCTGAGAGGATTAGCAAGCTGAAGTGGCAATGGGCTGGTCACATATGCCGCAGGACCGACAACCGTTGGGGTAAACGAGTCTTCGAGTGGCGACCGCGTGTCGACAAACGTAGCGTAGGACGCCCTTAGTCGAGATAGAGCGACGACATCAAAAAGGTGGCTGGTAGTGGCTGGCTGAGAACTGCTCAGGATCGAGCTTGTTGGCGTGCCATGAAGGAGACCTATGTCCAGCAGTAGACGAGTAGAGGCTGAAGATGTATGTTCTTCCAACAAGTTTTGTCCAATCGATTGACAGAATACGTTCTGAAACTTTTTTCAAACTAACATAACATAAAATTCACGCAGTCTTTTGTTTCCCCTCACGTGACTCACCTTGAACTTCGAGTCCTGCGGATGTATTGTGTATAAATCTCATCGTGACAACTTGTGAACTGAACTGTCAATAGTGTCAAACCCTAATATCAACTTCTACTTCTACTCTTGATCAATGGCCCTTGTGGAAGTGACACCACAATTTTGCCAATAACACGTGCGCACTGTTAATAAACCATCAAAATTTATTTTAAAATCCAACTTAAGTACTTCATTCTCTATAAACATTGTTTGACATTTTTTAATTTTCTATCTTTCGGTTTTGACAGGCGTTGTCACATTCAAGCCCTAATATAAGCATAACAATTTATTCTTCTTTCTTTTAGAGTGAATACTACTTCAACTCTTCAATGGCCTCTGTAGTTAGATACCACAATTTTGCCAATAACACGTGTGACAAATTATTGAAATTCTTTAAAAAAATATTTCACAATAATGGCGGATATCGCCAATGACAGTTCAACAATTTATTAAGAATATTCTTACGCTTGTTTTATTCTTCTACTGACCTCACAAAATTAAAAAAGGTGCAATGTAGTAGCGTATTTTTTTGTTATAAGTTTTTTTTTTATGTCAACTCTCGCTCCTCCAATTGGCAGAACAGTCGACATAGGCTTCGCTGACCATAAATAAAATAGGAATAGAATAGATATTCTTACGCAATAGATCGCCTGTAGTACCGAGTAAGTAAAGAGAAAATACATATTTGCCCTATATTGGGGTTCATTATGAGTACAATGCACCGAACTGAAACCCGGAACGTTATACCGAAAACCAATAGGCGATGAACATTCCATTATCATTATCGAATACTGGCTAAATTTAGGTACACCATATACAATTTAGACGTGGTTTTAAACATGGCGGCTTGGTGCCGATTCCTTGTTCACAAATTAAACTAAGTTTATGTTCATTGTATAGTTTTCTTTCCATTTCTAGACAGGAGATAGATATTAATTTAGTTCTGCTCAAATAGTGAACGCCTGACGTAGGTAAATAGATGTTTCCTCGGTGGTAGGCAACAACATCAGCCGCCGGCATAAGTTACCACCCACCAGACAAAGTCTTGCCGCCAAGCGATTCGTCGTGTTCCGGCATGATGTCTGGTGAAGCCGTACGAAGGATGGGTCTGAGCATTTGTGTTGCGATGTGTGCCGGGTACGATGTGCCTAATGTTGTTGTGTCGGGAGTTTGGTCGTGGAGGGTCTCCAGATCATCCTCTGGCGCAGCATCGTTGGTCGTGTTGATGGGTTAAACATTGCATCACCTCGCTCAACTGCCGCCTTCCTTCCTATTCACTTAGTTTTTTTGAGTGAATAGGCTTAATAAGCTAGTACGCTTTACCATCAACGATTGCATCACTGCTTACCATCAGGCGGGATTGCAGTCAAACACTAGTTTATAACTAATAAAAAAAAAAAAAAACCATCTAAAATAACTATGAATTATCTTATTTTGACACGACTAAACTAATATATACTTCTACATACATATACTTTTATTATAATAAAGCTGAAGAGATTGTTTGTTTGTTTGAACGCGCTAATCTCAGGAACTACTGTTTCGATTTCAAAAATTCTTTTTGCGATGGATAGCACATTAATCCAGGAAGGCTTTAGGCTATAACATCACGCTGCGATCAATAGGAGCGAAGCGTAACAATAAATGAAATGTATGCTGTATATTTTTTCTTATTACTCCACGCGAATGAAGTCGCGGGCGGCCGCTAGTATTTTATATATGTTCTATGCTTATTGAAAAAAATGCACTGAAATTAAATTCATGTAGGTACTTAAGTAGTTCTATTTGTAAGCAATAGGAACCATTAACTCTTCCAGTTATATGAAACTAAATTACTGGGCTATACTCAGTTTCTAGTTTGAATTTAATTAAGAGCACTGACGTCTCCCGTTGATCAATTACTGAATAACTATTTACTTACTGCAGGAAGAAGTCCTTAGTCGACAAATTTAATTTTGATTGTCTTCGTATAATGAACAATGAACTTCATTCTGTAATAGAACTCACTTGAACCACTGCATTTGTATTTTGTCTCAATCTTTATGATTTTGAATGGCTACATTTAATAACAAGATATCTCAGGATTTTATAAAACATATAGTATGTTATACAATGCTAAAATTAATAAAAGCATATTCTTAATATTATACACTTAACATCAGCGTTAGTAAGAGTTGATTAATTTTACCATTTTTTTTTAACTTATAGCCAAAGTTCTTACTAACCAGTCGTTCATCATCATCACCTGCCTTTTTCCATTTCCATCAACGTTAGGCTTTCAGTGTATCCGGCAGCTGAATACCAATAATGCCTGTCGCTACCCGGTTCTAAAATTAATTTCTATTTTAATATTTAGGGCTTGCGCAGACGACGGAGTTTTTTCCGCAGCGGAGAAAAAGTCGCGAACTCAACGCACACGGTGTGCTGACTTTTCTTGCCCAGAAATGTAGAGAAGTGAGAGCACACAACGCGAGTTCCCCGAGTCACACGAGTTATTTTTTATTTTATTCGGGGACCCCCGTACTTTTGTCTGGTCCGCTTTCTGCATGTCCTCGGTTATTCGGGGGACTTTTTGTACGCGGTACTTTTAATCCCTAGTTTGCGTTACTCGATACAGTTGTAAGCGATCTACTTTAGCGGACAAAAAAGTCCACAGACAAAAATCCCTCGTCTGCGCTAAGTCATTTAAAAATAAAAATAAAACTTTATCCCGCACTAGGAATTTCTCCTGTATCGTGGATGCGTTACACATTTAAAGTCACATACGCGAGCTTTTTTTACACTTCTTTGACATCATATTTGAAATGGTATTCTATGATATTTTTATTGTTAATGACTCTAAATTGTGTTTTCAATAATAATTGTTTATGTAATGTGTTTGTTAATAATTGGATTCTGCATATTGTAACCTTATTATGTAATTTTTATCAAGTTATGACATCAAATTATTTAATTTGTACAGCAGTCTAAGTATAAATTTCCGATATTTTTAGCTTTAAATTATAATTTTTAAATGCCTATTGGTAAAATTATAATTTAAAGCTAAATATACAACTTGTAACAAAAAGGGTATTTACATACCAAGGGCATGGCATCTTTAGATGATATCAAACGATATCGGAAGGGTTTCAACTCAAAATAAAATACACAAAAAGTTGGTACCAAATTTTCGGTTGTGTGTGTCTTAAAATAAAATCATAACAAACGTGGCAGCACACTACATACGTTAATAACTACTCGTTACCCGTCACGTTACTTGCCAAAATCCGATAAATGCCTAAAATATCTCTGTGCGACTAGTATGATAGTAGCCTATCACAGGCGGTGTATTTCCTCATGACTTCCTAACATAAAAAGATAGGATTAAAAAACCCTTCCAATATCGTTTGATATCATGTAAAGATGCCATGCCTTTGTTATGTATACACCCTTTATGTTACACGTTGTATAGGTCCGTATTCCAGAAGGAAACTCAAGCATTGATCTCTAATTAAACATTACTTAAAACTAGTTTCAACCAATCAAATGGCTTAAAACGAGACTTAAGCAAAGCTTGAGTTTTGAGTGACGTTCTGTAATACGCACCTTAGGGTGTATTTGACATCGACGCACAAACGAGTACCATGGATCCAGTGCATGATTCTGAACCCCCCAATGGTGGAATTTTTCGTCGAAATTTTCCTGATTTAAAAAAAAAAAATATGCAGTTTTTTCACTTTAGACCGTTCATAATTGTTATACTTTTATAACCCAATAAGATATTAAAGTAGAAAATAATTAATTAGCTAATTACACAAAAAAGCGAAATGTGAACGAAACGCGAAAACTATCCTATCAGCTGATTTAATAGAGTTCACATCGGGGTTAACGTCATACATACAAACACGCGCGGCGGCACGCTTGCAACGTTCCAAGGCCGAGCCGACACTTTTTTTTAAAACTCTGTGATTTCTGTAATCGCTCATTAACGACATAAATGACTATCATAATTTTATTAGTGGCATACGGTCTAGCCTTTTCGCGAAGTTTGCGTTACATCCTGTTTAATATAAATATCTTGGCAAATATAAGGTTTTTTTTTTCTTCTCTAAAACGTCAAATTACGCCAGGCGCTGACTAATTTGACAGGACTTTAAACTTATATTTTCTTCTTTTCATTATTATAAGGCACTAGCTTTCCGCAGTTCGGTTATATCGCGCTTTTTAGATTTCCCTCGGGAATATAAAATTTTTGCAGGATGAAAGGTAGCCTATGTTGTTTCTCAGGGTCTAATGATTGTATGTGTCAAATTTCATCAAAAGCGGTTGAGAGGTTTAAGCGGGAAAGCGTAACAGACAGACAGAGTTACTTTCGCATTTATAATATTAGTATGGATTAATAAAAACTTGATTGCTCCAACAGCTCCCCCAGTTACAGAATGAAAAACATGCACTGAATTTGAATCTAAATATACAATTTAGATTTTTATCTCAAAAACGGTTTCTTAGTTGTACCCATTGATATAATATTAAACAGATATGATATGCTCTAACAAATTAACCAAAATAAATGTGCCGATCGGAGCAGCAGCACACACATGCATTTTTTTGATTCTGCGTACTTTTCACACGTTGGCACAGTGTGAGTGAGATGGGGCGCAATCTAAAGCATAGAGAAGAAAAAGATGGCTAGTGTTTGTCGTTTGCGCTTAAATAGAATCAACAAAAACTAAAGCGACTTGCTGGACTTACCTCCTTTTGTACGCTTCATTTTCAGTGCGCTAGTGACGTATCTACCTTAGTTTAATATTATATCAATGGTTGTACCTACTACTACTCGGTCCTATTAGCACTATATCGATAGTTTAAACTCCGAAGTAGCACTGAACTGATTCAGCAGAATAATTTAATAGACACGCTTAATGCCATTTAGCTAAACAAGTTATGTGTAGCGCTGAAGGGTTGGGCTCGTGTTCACAACTCAAGAAAAAACAAATAGAATTGGCGAATAAAAGGTTCTTAATAATATTTTACGAGTATGTTATTGAATGTATTTTTATGAGAACGTATATTAAAATGTCACTTTTTTTAGATGCTTCTTTACTTAAGAGGGAACTCTAGTGGTGCTTTCTCAATACAAACGTATTCCGCTGTTTTCTTCGTGGGTAATGTTTTTAGAGCATTTTTTTTTACAATTTACACCGTGATTGTACGTGCCCCTATCATTTGATTTTTTTTTCGAAACTTAATTACGTACGGAGGACGGGGCTGAGCAGTTGTGTTGCGATGTGTGCCGGGTACGATGCGCTAAATGTTTTAGTGTCTGGAATTTGGTCGTGCAGGCTCTCCAGATCAATCTCTCTCTGGCGCAGCATTGTTGGTCATATTATTATTGGAGGATGCAATCCATTGCATCCCCTCGTTAAACTGCCGTCTTCCTTCCTATTCACTCAGTTATTTTTTGAGTGAATAGGCTAAATAAACTAGCACCATCAACGATTGTATCACTGCTTACCATCAGGTGGGATTGCGGTCAAAAACTAGTTTATAATTATTATTTAAAAAAAAAAAGAAATTCGATACTTCAAAATCGCGAAAAATAACCCATTTTTACCGTGATGTTTAGATGACTATTAGACAAAAGTGATAAGACTTTAACAACGAAGCAGAAAACGCCGACGAAAAATTCCAGCTCTGGGGGGTTCAGAATCATGTACTGAATCCATGGTACTCGTTTGTGCGTCGATGTCAGATACACCCTTTATGTAAAGTCATCAAAGAAGATCAGTGACCAGGGCAGTCGGATGTAGTTAATATTCCATTAAATTTAATTTGATAATTTAACTATTTCATCAGCATCAACCCTTTTTTTATCGTCCCGCTGCTGGACACAGGTCTCATACAGAGAAGGAATTAATTTAACTATTTGTTACCTATTAATTAAATTAAATTTTATTTTATTTGTTTTACTTTTTTATTAATTACTTTCAGGGAAATTTCATGAAAATAAGGCTGTTACTTTAGTATATTGTGTAGTCTCATTCTAGCATACCATCTTTCACACATTCAATCCATCACTTCCCCTACTCTCATCGCCATTGATATTCAAAAATTTTCCTTATTTTTTTGACTAATATTAGGCTAATTGTGACTACCGGTCCTAGACACTAATATTGTAGCAGTATAGCAGTAGACATAAAAATATTTACATAGGGAATTATTGTTATTCACATAATCCGTCTAGAATCCGAGAATTTCACTCAGATTTTTCACACGCCTTTTATTTGGTGTTAAGTTGGCCACTTCAATAAGCTGGATTTATGTGATGGCATAGCTAAACACTTGCCCCCCTACGCTTGCTTGCTACTTAGACTTGCATGTTTTAGAAACTTGATCTTGAAAGGAATGAGGACTTTTTTCGCGCTAGTCTATGGCATGAATTTATGAAAAATATACTTTCGTAAATTAAATTACATTTCATAACATTCTAAATGAATTCGAATCAAACTGTCCCTTTCGACGTTTATACAAAAGACTGCCAAGTTTTATGGCGAGAAATATCGCACCGCAAAAATATGCTGCAAATTTAAATTCAGTTAGGAACAGCAAAGGGCTGCGCCGTCAAATGTGACGTTCTTGACTGCAGGAATAGAGGCATCGTGCGGGTTGGTTGACGTCATATGTCAGTTTTCTAGCATTTTATTTCTTTCACCGTTTTTAGAGTGTGTTTTTATAGTGAAATAATCTGCACAAAGCCTGACTGGGTTCGAATTTACGACCTACACTCGCAAGGCTCAGCCATCACGCTCTGAAATCTGATTTCTACTATTGTTTAATCAAAATAAATAATTATTTTAAAAATTAATATACACACATCAAAAGTGTCTAGGGATCAAGCATTTTTATGCGGATTTCTTGAGATTGAGATGTGGCTTTGTAATAAATTTATGATTTTATAAATTTATATGGATCCTTTTTGGTGCATTTCATAATTTGAATCAGGAACTGTGAATCAAATTCGAGTAAAAGATGAAAATCAGCTGTCAATATTTTCCCTATAAAAACATACAACGCATTGAAGACATTATTAGTGCTACTGTTTCCCTACTACTGATTAAAACCAACGTTATTATGGAGCGGCGACGTCATTTAAGCAGGGAAGAAATGCTCAGAGCCGTGGGAATGATAGAAGCTGGTTCCCGGCAACGTACTGTGGCTTTAGCTCTGAATACAAGTCAGAGTGTTATCAGTCGACTTTGGACACGTTACCGAAGCACTGGTACCGTGGCTGAGCGCCATGGAGGACGGTATCGCTGCACCACACGGAGACAAGACCGATACATTCAAATCTTAACTCGAAGAGCTCCAACAATAACCGCCATGATGTTAGCCGTGAGGCTTCATCACTCTTCAGGGAACTTAATTAGCGACCAAACAGTCAGAAACCGCTTGCATGAAGTGAACCTTCATTCCCGAAGACCGCTACGGGTACCACCTATAGCAATGCACAATCGTAGGATTCGATATCAATGGGCTCTTGAACACAGAAATTGGGCAGAAGAACAATGGCGTTTCGTGTGCTTTTCTGATGAGTCTCGTTTTGGTATGAGACCGGATACAAGACGTATACGACACTGGAGAACCCCTGGACGCCAACAGCGATTAAAATCCTGCCAGGAAGTCCATCCTTATAGTGGTGGAACCATCATGGTATGGGCGGGTATTTGGATCGGCGGAAGAACTGAGTTGATTTGGATCAGAGGCAACCTCAACGCTCAAATTTATGCTGAAACGATTGTATCAGACGTCATCGTTCCTCTACAAGTGCAAATCGGTCCCTTATTTCAGTTAATGCATGATAATGCACGACCGCACACCGCAAGAGTTGTAAGACAGACTCTCGCCGCAGCTAACATCAATGTCCTGCCCTGGCCTGCTCAGTCGCCAGACTTGAACCCGATTGAGCATGCATGGGATATGCTACAGAGAAGAGCTCTGCCGAATATGGAGGGTATCCAGTCGCAAGAAGACCTTTTTTTGTTGTTGCAACGAACATGGGCGGCCATTCCACAGCGTGATTTGGATGAACTCATTTTGAGTATGCCAAACCGATGTTCTTGTGTTGTTAGTGTTCGCGGTAGAAACACGGATTATTAATTGTTTAAGTTACCCAATAAAATTTTAGAGAAAACTGTTATTTCAGTCTTTTTTTCGAACTTTTGTGTTAGTGGTTCAAATGTCAAATATCCCTTTATTAGGAAAATGGCAAATTTCTTTATTAATGCAAAGGTGACTTGGTTTATCGTTACTGTGACAAACGAAAACACTTTATTTGATGAATCCTTAAAGAAAATTTTAATTAATATCAATCAGGAGAAAAGTTATTGCAAAAATATATGTTGATCCCTAGACACTTTTGATGTGTGTACTTACTGTGGATTTGATAGATTATGTTAGATCATTACTTTTCATTTGAAATATAAAAGCTAACACTAAGGTACGTATTATAGAACGTCACTCAAAACTCAAGCTCTACTTAAGTCTCTTTTCAAGCCATTTGATTGGTTGAAACTAGTTTTAAGTAATGCTTAAGCAGAGATCAGTACTTGAGTTTCCTTCTGGAATACGCACCTAAAATAGATCTATAGAATCATTTTACACAAGTGAAAAAAAAAAAATTAAGATTAAGCCTATGGGCATCAAAAAATTCACCCACATCGCTGTCAATGGGAGAATTGCCCAAAAGACGGAGAGGGCATGCTGATTTTTTAAGCTTTAATAGACCAGCCCTCTGGTTACGCAAAGGGTCGACTAACAGCTTGGCGATGTCCTGAAAAATTAGATAAGCAAGATTTCTACTGCTGTATTCAATAATTAATTGATCTGGATCTGTAAGTCTTACTCAAAGGAGGGGAGGAAGTCGTATAATAAAAAAAGTATTGCCGTCCGTTAGTGCTTTCTCAGACATCTTTTTACCACGTCTGTAAAGAAACTTTACATTTATGCGAGTAGGTACTTATTTCTATTAGCAAATTCCGTAAATTAAATTTTATTCCAGGTATAATTACTGTTTAGATGCTTATAGGAAAGAAATACAAATTTCTTTTCTGCCTTCCTTTTGCTAATGAGCATAATGGACTATGTACGGTTTTTTCATAAGAACTGTTTTTTAATAGTCTGATAACTAATTTTATAAAATCTTGTTTAAGTTTTGTTAAAGCGTCGTACCGGTTGCATGACTATGAAAATGTCACAATGACTTTTTCTGTAAGATGTGCATGTTATTAAATATACCTACATAACAACAATCCATTATTTTCAAGATAGTGAATATGCAACACGACATACAACCTCTGAGAGTTTGTTTCGGCCTTTCCACTTAAGAGTCGTCAGATAGAAAACTTCTAACTCTAGATGAAGTTGGAGATATAACAATTACAAAATTGTTTGACTTCTAAAACTGACGTGTAGAACTGTACAATCCGAAAAAAAATAATTTGTCTGTTTCGGTTTGTACTCGTAAAATCATTTATAACAAGATTGACTTCTTTTTTTTACAAAAGTTTTTGGCAGCTTTGCACACGTGTCTACCACGTGTGCAAAGCTGCCAAAAACTTTTGTGTTTACAACGTGGTTTAAAAATTTTCGTTTCAATATAATGAGACGGATGTGAAATTTCGGGAAGAGAATAATAATTGTAGCTTTTAGTCATACAAAGTTTTATAATTATTTTATATTTTATTTGTTTATATAACATAGATTTATTCAGTCTCGATTTCGTTCATTTTCGATAAATGATACAGGAGTCTTATGATAACTAAAGTAAGAAATAAAAAAAATATGAGTGCGTTGATAAGAAAGACTGTATATTGTTTATTGTCTTATTTCCTCACACGTTATAGGTTATATGAATTTAAGAAATGTTCACAAATCAAATTAAATTTTCTGTGCATCTTTTTATTTCTATTTCAGTAAGAAGAGTACAAAAGATAAAATGTCAGTGTCCTGTCAAATTAGTGCGCTCCTTTTTTAGTCGCCATGTTTAGAATCACGGTTAAACTGTCTATGGAATATCTTAATTTGACAGGATTAAACTAGCCTAAAGCCTTCCTGGATTAATGGGCTATCTAAGGCAAAAATAATTTATCAATTCCGTAGTTCCTGAGCTTAGCGCGTTCAAACTAACAAACAAACAAACTCTTCAGTTTTATATATTAGTATAGATTAGTTTGTAAACAACAGAATCGGCGCCACTGTCTCTTTTTACAGTCACTTTTTCATTTCTTCGAAACGATGTTAAAGAAGTTTTCAAATCAAAAAGTATAAAAAAAAATGATTCAGAATGTCGGTTATAACGGTATCGATTTTCCATAATCACACGAAAGTGAAGACACACACAACATTGAGCAGCAAACATCCAAAGTCAATGAAGACTTAGAGACAGATTCGTGTGTCATAGACTTGAGGACTTAACTTGATGAAAATTTTTAAAAGAGGTTTGTATTGTTCCTTAACATATTACGATAGTAATTTTAATACTATACCAATAAAATTCGCTTAAATAAATATTATGTGCGCTAAAGTTCACCCTCTATTCAAGTCGATTTTGAGTCTTATAAGTTGTAACTGCTGCTCGAGAATTTATAAAGACACTACAACACATTGAAAAATACATGTACGGACGACAGCAGGTCCAGCTACCCCAAACTGTCAGATTTTTCCAATCAACCTTGAGCCTTAATGCTTTAGAGATAAAGTTGAAAATCTAATAAGGAAATCTGATAGATTGTAGTAGCTTGATGTGCTGTCGTCTGTACCAACGTTCCGTATGTTTTCTTGGTTAGAACTTTGCTTACTTTTGCTGACGAGGGGCAGGAGGGGTGTTAATAATTGCAAAAAATCTGCTTATGTCACGGCTCACCAACAGCACAAAATACAGATAATAATAGAAATTAAATTTATTTAGAGATGTTCTAGGACCTTTTGATTTGCTTTACCACCAAACATTTGAAGTTTTAACATAATATAGTTCTGGCTATTTTGTAGCAGCTAAAATTGTTCGTAATTAAGGAAGTTACCGTCGGCTCTTCTCACGACAAGGCAAAAGCACTTTGAAAGCTCTGTTTTGTAGTACTCACTCCAAATTAGAGCTTTCATAGTGCTTTTGTGTCAAGTTAACAATAATTGTATAACTGTAAGTACGGAGTAGTTTATGCAATTATTAATATTATTATTAACTAGATCCTCCACCTGTATAAATATCGATAAAAAAAAAAATATGCGGATAAAAATGTTAATTCTGGTTTTAAACCATTTGTGTACCAATTGTCATTCAAATCCGTTTAGGAGTTTTTCTGTGAAATAGTTACCAAAATAAATACAGACTTTCACGATTATAATATACTAGCTGCGCTCGGTGGAGACACCCGCGTAAGTTTCAATCACGTGAAAATATTGGGGTAAATAGTCCTATACAACGTTGTTTTTTCTTTATGCCAAACCTGCTCTTAGAGAAAAATTCAGAGAGGTGAACATTCTGACTGTAGCGTCACAATATATATTTGAAAATCTTATGTATGTACATAAAAATATATTGGATTTTAAGAAAATAAGCGATATTCATAATATAAATGAATAATAAAAAATAATTAATTATAATGTAAATTAATTTCAACCATTTATAAAATCTTAGATGTGTTAACATGTTTCTGAAAATTAGACCGCCCATTGTGTCACCCCTCACCCTTTGTAAAATATTCATATTTATATTCTGTAAGTATATTATGGTGAAC
The DNA here is from genome assembly GCA_017933935.1 of Sesamia nonagrioides. Taxonomy (NCBI): domain Eukaryota; kingdom Metazoa; phylum Arthropoda; class Insecta; order Lepidoptera; family Noctuidae; genus Sesamia; species Sesamia nonagrioides. Next base: position 992,084 of record JADWQK010000195.1, on the reverse strand, counting down.
ATAATAAAGAGTCTATTCTAAATGTGCCAATATAAATATGTTATTTTAAATTCTGAAACGTACCTATATTTCCGTTAAAAGTAAAATCAGCTTTACCTAGTCCAAAAGGAAGGCAGTATCAGGGTCGCAGCCGCAGTGGTGTACATAAAACTTCTTGTGCGTGCTAGAGTGTATAATAACCTCTAGTGCTCTCTATGGCAATGAAACATAATCCGATGAAAGAGTTCCAACATGCGGTATTGTCCGGAAGGATTTCGATGTGCCAGAAAGCCTTTGATACTGTTAAGGATGACAACGACGACAAAAGGTCTTAGGATTGATCTGCTTCCAATTTGTATAGATCGTTTGTTATCCTTTTGTCGTTTTTGTTTAATATACATATCCTTTCTTTGATATTGTTCCTCAAATCTTTGAGCTCCTTAAGTCCCAAGCTGCGGCGCGGTTCTTTCCTCAAAAGACCATTTTAGATATAGATTATTACTGAACTATACCCCAACGGTTGTCGGTCCTGCGCCATATGTGACCAGCCCATTGTCACTTCAGCTTGCTAATCCTCTCAGCTATGTCGGCGACTCTGGTCCTCGAGTGAAGACCGCTTCTCGGCAAACGTAGCGTGGGACGCCCTTGGGCGAGATAGAGTGACTACATCAAAAAGGTGGCTGGTAGTGGCTGGCGGAGAACTGCTCAGGATCGAGCTTGTTGGCGTGCAATGAAGGAGGCCTATGTCCAGCAGTGGACGAGTAGGGGCTGATGATGATGATGACAGAACTATAAAACAGCATGTGACCACTGAGTTAGTTTCGACCTTTTTTATCAGACTTGAGCTTCTAGATTCACATTTTTCAGTCAGATAAGAAACACCGATGTCATCTAATTTACGAAACTACTTAAAAAATAATATCATTTATCAATCACTCCCCAAGATAGTGAACAGATATCTAAACCACGAGGCCGTAGAAGTACATGCAACAGGTGACTGCATCCTCGGCTATTAGGTAATTTCGTTTATGTTAAAGACGCATGCTCTTAATAATAACTATTTCTGTAATATCTCAACTCTTTCGGGCATGACACTCACGAGCTCCATTTATGGGGGATACGAAGCAAATGTCACCACATGCTTCGTTTGTTCTTAGTAGTTCTAAACGCCTGAACCGAGAAAGGAATCATGGCGGAGTAGTCGTAGTGCGAGCTCGACTTTCTACGAATGATGTATTTTTGTCTGTTTTTGACAGAACAGAGTTATAATAATTAACATCCATGTCACCTGCTGATCCAAACTTTTAATGCATAAAACGGATTAACTGTGCCTAATTTGTGATATACATAAAGGTTGTCTATAAAATATCGCCCTTAGCAATGAGATCTCCCATTGTGTCACCCTTTGTAAAATCTTTATATATTCTGTAGTTTATATGGTGAATATAATAAAGACTATTTTATTCTATACTTATTATAGTGTGCAGACAATCTCTCCTCTATTTCTTTTGCTTCGCCAAGATATAGGGAAACAATTCTCCAACGCAAAGATGGGAACACACACTGTCTCAAAGCACATTTCTATATGTCAGCCAAATTCGATAAAGAATAGAGGTAAACAAACAACAAATCGTTTCTAGGCAACAAGTAGTTTACAACCTTTTCTAGACAGATAATTTTCATAAAAGTAATAATTCTACTTCCTACTGATGTAAACAGTTTATTTGTTTAGATATTTATGATTCGCATAGAACGCTTAACCGATTTGAATGATATATGACACACACATGTAATTAATAATTCTAATTTCCTAATAGGTTAAATTTTTTAGGTATACTTTAAAGTATTACAATGCATGTATTATGCAGTTGATTTGAAAGTAATTAAAATGCGCACAATCGTATTGACAAATGCCTCAACTTTATTCATTGGTTGAATAGGGTATTTGATTTAAAAAAAACTAATCAGTCCGTCAGACAGATTTCCAAAAAATACTAGTCACGTATTTTTTCTTTTTTCGTATAAACTAATAATTGACAAAAATAAAAGGCATCAAAGATCAGGAGTGGTGGCTGGTGACGTCACTGGTCGCTAAAAAGTGTACCGTCCAGTGACGTCACACGAGTTTTCAACGCGCGGTGTCGTCTTCATTTTTTGTTTATGTATATGAAAAAAGAAAAAATACGCGTCTAGTATTTTTTGGAAATCTGTCTGACGGACTAATTAGTTTTTTTTAGTTAAATACCCTATTTCACAAAATGCGTTTAATACCTGGATTTCATCCATCTTTCTTTTTTTGTAGGGCTATCACGTAAAATTAATGACGACTTTTTAAAAATGGTTTCTCGAAATACTAAGTTATTGTTCATTTTATTTTAGTGCTTCAATTGGAATAGGAATTGTTCATAAATAGCATGTAAAAGCCTAGTGGCCTAGTAGTGGTAGTGACCTAGTGGTTAAAAAACCAGCCTCTCAAGTATGAGTGCGCGGGTTCGATTCCAGGTCAGGCAAGTACCAATGTAACTTTTCTAAAAGTTATATGTACTTTCTAAGTATATCTTGGAGACCAATGACTGAAGGTGAAGGAAAACATCTTGAGGAAACCTGGACTTTATAAGTCTGAAATCGCCAACCCGCATTGAGCAAGCGTGGTGATTACGCTCAATCCTTCTCTGTATGAGAGGAGACCTGTGCCCAGCAGTGGGACGATAAAAGGTTGATGATGAAAAGTCAATAATCATGTAAATAACAGAAGATTTGTAAAACGTGAGTTATGATAACCCTAAATTGGCTTGTTTATCTCTATTCTTTATGGAGCTTGGCGAGAATATAAGTTATGTTATAGACATTGCTCCAGGACAGTGTCCAACAGTACAAAATAGTGTGCTACAGTCATAGGGCGCGTTGTCAATTGGTTCGATGGCCGCTTTCCACCATAGAAGTTTCTTTGATTGAGCGTTAATCTCTAAACTACCAGTCGTAAGAAAAAAAAAAAAAAAAACTTTGACATCTCCATAACGCTACTTCCCTTAGGATCCCACCAAAAAAAAATTCTGAAGTTACGTTACGCAAATACGAGTTAGTAGCGCGGGCGATGGACCCCGTGCTCGCGCAGTGGGTTGGGGACCGAAATTCATGCGGATGCCGTGCAATGCGATGCCGATGCAGTCGCGGGCAGATGCTGGCACTAAATAAACACAGCGCGCGTTGATAAATTTAGTTCCAAATGCGTCGTATCGCACGTCGGTGACATTTCTATCGTCAAAGTAGTAATAAAAATACAGGTCGGGTCCGTACTTCCAAAGTATAAAGAAATCTTGCTATAACATATTACGTTACAGTATCGTTCTAGCAAGTGACCACCTACTAAAATATATGAAAGACGTTTCCTTAAAAGAAACCCGTTTATTTAATAGGATGATTTGTAATACAAATAAAGGAGATGTTTCAGAAATATATGAAGCCTGGGCCAGTACATTGTACTTACACTTAATGCTAAGTATCATGTTAATACGGTTTTTAATGTTAATTTCCTATATTTTGGCTTTTATATTTATATTAGTTTTTATACAGATTCAATTTAACTCGGCCAAGGAGTGCAACACAACTACTAATAAATATGGTGGTCAGCAATAAGCGAAATAAGATTTTGACAGTGACATTTGATTGACGTGTCATTGGTGTCAGTATCTAAGGCTATCATTTATATTTCATTTCATTTCATATCGTATCTATATTATCTACCATATGACTGCGAAAAAAACAAAACACGAATTTCGAACATACGGCCCATTAAATAAACACAATCAACTCAAATCAACACCCGACACGAACACAACGGGAAAATAGAACTGTCAAAGTCGCGAATCAAACGTCATAAAAAGTGTCATGGCTACCTTAATAAAGGGTTTTCTCACTAAAAAACGTTCCAAATAATTAATTATATATACTTGTATTTTTATTCAAATTAATTTAGTAGTATTTTTGAGAAAACCTATCTTTTTCCTTTTTATCTATATAGCGTACATAGTGGTGGCCCAAAATGAAACATCTTTCATTATCTTTATTTATAGTGTTAGAATGTTTAAAAAAATTCACCCGTGCGGAGCATCCCTATACATATTTTTATATGATATGTAAACTATCAAGTACTAGCAGCCTTTATGTTGTGTAACCCGCTGAGTTATTTTTATTGGTATAAATAAATTATTCATCATCATCATCAATCTTTTGTTATCGTCCCACTGCTGGGCACAGGTCTCCTCTCATACAGAGAAGGATTGAGCGTAATCACCACGCTTGGTCAATGCGGTTTGGCGCTTTCTGACTAAGTCCAGGTTTCCTCAAAATGTTTTCCTTCACCTTGTAATCAGTCATTGGCGTCCAAGATTGCTATTTGCTCCATGAAGATCTACTTAGAAAGTACATATGACTTAGAAAAGTTACATTGGGCTACATTGGTACAGACAAGTACCAATGTAACCCAATGTAACTTTTCTGTTTGTTGTTTCTATTTTTCTTTTCAATGTTTCTGCTCTTTTTCTTTTAACCTGGTATAAATTATTAATATTATGAGAAACTTTACCGCGCCCTCGGTTCTATTGTTGTCCTGTTATTGAAGAATTTAAGAATGAATGAATAGAATGTTGTTGTGTCGGGAGTTTGGTCGAGGAGAGTCTCCAGATCAATCTCCCTCTAGCGTAGCATCGTTTGGTCGTGTTGGTCTTGGGTTTAACATTGCATCACCTTTTTTTGTTTTTTTTCTCCGGGGTGGAAATCCTCAATGGATGTCCGCCGCCCTGAGGTGGGCGACGGGGTTTGTCAGACTCTTACTGACTAAAACCACCCCGGTGTCTCTTCTATCACGAGCGCGTGTGGGGCCGCGGGAGTCTAAATTCGTCCACGGCCCCACACTGTCGTGGTGGCCTGGTCTGTCCGGGCCTCCTCTCCTGCACGGGGTATTGGGGTGTCAAACTACCCTGTGCATCGTCTCAGAGGCGCGCGCCAACACACACATTGAATCACCACGCTCAACTGCCGTCATCTTTCCTATTCCTAAGTTTTTTAAGTGAATAGGCTTAATAAACTAGTGCGCTTTACCATCAACGATTGCATCACTGCTTACCTTCAGGCGGGATTGCAGTCAAGCACTAGTTTATAATTATTTAAAAAAAAAAAAAATAATAATCGTTGCTGCGAGTTGATTGTTATGATTAGTACAATCATGTCTTTAAACATCTCTCACTAATTTGTGAGATTTAAAAGCGATTGGCATAGTATATAGGGTAATTGGGAATTACCACTTACCATAGGGTGGGGGAAGCGATCGACATATATATAGATATATGTCGATCGCTTCCAAAACTATCATGTGTCAAATAATCCTCGGTCTCAGAACGATTAAGAGCTTAGTTTCTAATACGATCACTAAGTATGTAGATACCACGGATTAATAAGAGTGCTGGAACGATTAATTCGTTAAGTGTTTTTAAGTGTGCTATTGCCGTGTCCTTATTATTAAAAAGTTCCATATGGACATACTAATTAAACTGTTTTCAAGCTTTGTTGTTGATTCGTTTAAAAGATGAAGATGGAAGTCGTAGCGTTGGGACCTTGTAGGAGCCCAAGGTTCAAGGTGAACACCGAAGGAATCCGCTGGATACGGGAAACATGACCGATCGAAGTTAAGTTGCTTGGAGGTCTATAATAAGTAGCGAACGTCATTCGGCTGCAATACAAACAATTTTCCGAACTAACTCTCGAAGTTTTATTGACTGATTCCCTTGCCACTTGGTGCGGCTCAGTCAGAGCATCGAACTTCATAAACGTGTTGAGCGCGTTAACGTAAAACAAAATCCCATTAGATACTCTGTTTACGAAAAAATGACGGTATCACTTTGACGTTGCATGTCATGTTAACATTTTACCAGAGCATAAACCATAGACTTCTAGTATATAGACGTGAAATACCTACAGAAAAAACGTGCCATCGTTTGACATTTGTTCGAACATAATATGGCCGCCTCTTTCTAGGGCTGTCACTGTGTATTTGTTTCCAAAGATTTCAATATATTATTATTTTTTATTATTATAATTTTTTAATATAGTCTGTCTGTTATATAATTATTTTAATTCTCTCGTTTTCTGTCGGCTTCTTAGATAAAGTACTTATTCATTTATTCATAACGTCACGTCTTTATCCCTTACGGGGTAGACAGAGCTTGAGGTTATAAGAACAAAAGCCACGTTTAGCGCGTTGGTAGGTGCATAGACATAGATGGAAAATGGAATCAAAATAGTGATGGGTTGCTAACCTCATCGCTTAATGAAATGATTCTTAAACTTGGCCAAATCACTCGACCGGTTTTTACAGTCTGCATGGGATGAGAAGCAGCATTAGAAAATTCATATTTTACATAATATGCACACATTTCCGCACCACCTATGATTAACTCATAAGTGGTGCGGAAATGTGTGTACTTGGCGCATTTTTATAACGTGGTTTCCCCCGTAGCTGTACTCCACGATCTATTGTAATAAAGAAAGTTTGAATTTTGGCTAAGTCAAATGTCTATTTTGATTGGGTTACTAGATAAAAGGGTCCTCTCCCTCCCTCCTCTTAATTATGATCCTTGTTTGAAAGTATCTAAGTGTAATTATATTGTATAGACATTATTAAGTGCAAAAGGTGCAATAATAATAAAATACATTTATATTTTTAAATATATTCGTTTATTAAACTACTAGCTTCCATAAGCGGGTTCGCCCGCCTTTAAAAGGTGATCTATGACGTCATTTGTATCCCGTCGTCATCATCATCATCATCTCAGCGTTTATCCCGGTTGCATCCGCGGCTTTCGCGTTGGAGCCCAGGGTCCGCTTTCCTGCACATTCTCCTTCATTTCGCACGATCTTTAGTATCCTGTGGTAAGAGCTTGTTGGCACGCATGTCATCTCTTACAACGTCAAGCCAGCACTTCTTTGGTCTAACCCACTTGTTCCGGCCCGGCGGAGGCGCTATGGCAAGACATTTGTTACCCACGTAACATGCCGCTTGCACAATGTTCTTGCATGTGGTAAACATGTATTATATGTTCTTCTTCTGTTTGAATCTATAAACAAAAGATAAAATCAATATCTATTATCAAAATAATTGAGTAGAGAGATAATTAAATTATTTTTATTTAAAATATCATATTTCTTCCTTTAAAGTGACAAATTAAAAAAAATATTTTAAATAAAAATAAAACCGCCTTCAAAACACAACCAATAATAGATAATTGAAATCGGTGCTAAACCAAGTACATATGTTGGTCCCCGCTACACCCTGCGCATCTAACATATTGGCACCGACTTTGAAAGCTGTTTTATTTTTATTTAAAATAATTTATTTCTTCATTTTAAGCGAAATAGTTAAAATTCCCTATCTCAAAAACTACTGAACCGATTTTGATGAAACTTGCAGTATTCACTAAGTTGAACAATGTCTAATATATAAAAAGAATACCGAAATCGGACTAATAGTTCCAGAGATATGCGAACACAAACATAAAAACATACATACATATTTACATACTACACTTATACAATTCGGCACATTTGTTCAAACGCTGATATAGACTAACATATCCGAAAACAAGGCATTTTTGAAAATATTACATACATAACAGTTCGAAATGAAAACCTCCTTTTTATGAAGTCGGTTAAAAAAAAATTTTGGACAACCCTAACATATGTCAGCAAATTACGTAAACAAATAAACATTTACAATAAAGAGAAACGTGCTTATATAGTGTAAATAAGTGTGTATTTAGTAATTTAACGACTAATAAGTAATCATGGTTCATTTTAGTTTGAAAATTAGAATGATAAATGGTGATTTAGCTAGAAAAGAGGTAACTAACCTATGAAACGTCAATTGAGCTTGATTTCTGTTGTTTCTGGCACCACACATAACAATACAGCACGCAGGCATATTAAGTAATAGTTTTGTCACACGGTACACTACAAATCCACTTTAAAATGTCTTGTATATTATCAAAAAAATTAATTTTCGTTAAGTTACGTATCCCGTTGACAGCACAACTACCACGAAATTGTCACCTAAAATGGCCGGCGTTGGCACGCTGCCAACAACTGTCAGTTCATTTTAATAGTGTTACCATAATTCCGCAGTAACAAAAATATATTTGTCTCTTTTGCCAAATGCAAATGTACTGTTGAAAAAAGAGACAAAATAATGTATTACGGTTTTGTACCCTAAATTACATATATATGTATAATGAAAAATTGTATAGCTTGACAACAGCATCTCCTTATATTTCTATCTCAATGGCATAAACACATAGCCGTTGCCTCCACGCCAAGCCATAAATTCAGTCAAATAACCTACTAAAAGAAAAAAGATTAAATTTTTTTTCAATAAATACTTTTTTGTCTGTAATTTTTAACACTACTCTTAACTATTAAAAATTTATTTCATCTCGCACTACGCAAGAAGTAGGTTAATTAATATTTTAATGTCGCAGTTTATCAATATAACTTAGAAAATAAGAAGTTAACTAAATGTTAGGCTTATGTATGACGTAAGCTACGTATAGTAAAAAATACTATGGCGTATAAGTAACTGATAAAATGAGATTCGCGAATATCGAAATAAAACCTTACTAGATAATATTTGTGATTGTATAGCGGATAGTATGTTTTATAAGACAAATTGTTACTGAAGGTGATGCCAAATAAATATAATCTAGATGAAAGTTTCATGCTAATCTTCGTATATTTTGAAGGTATTATCCATCATGTGACTACTGACTTTTTTTTACATATCTTTCATATTTTTATTAGCGTCTATGTATTACTACTATACTAGTACCTTCGACCCGTTGAACGTAAAATTAACTCCTAAATTAATTTCAAACAATTATAAGATTTTTGACCCATGTTTCTGTAAAATATAATTATAAAACCCAGTAATGCCGGTTTATTATTAGGTGTGCGATGTGTAGAAGACTGACGTGTGAAAAATCTTATCAAATTTCTCAGTATCTATGGCAAACGTAATTGGTTTAATCCATTTAAATGGTTGAGAGATGCGTTGGCTTAATGGTATCGGCCACGATTTTGAACCTTATCAAGCCTTTACTTAGTGTAAATTATTTTGTGACCACTGCTCTCAAACTTGTGAAGGAAGATCGTGATGAAACCGGCATGTCCTAGAGGCAAACTTCGAAAATATGTGACATCTACTAACCCGCACTGGGCCCGCGTGGTAGATTACTCTTACTTTGAGAACTGTGTACCAAGAGTAAGAACATTATAGGTTAATTATGTAATGCAATTAAATACGGAATGAATATTAATTTTTAAGGGTGTATAAGCTACCCAAACAAAAATGTTTCAACAATGGTTTAATACAGTACAGAGCAAGCTGTAGTCACATATCACATAGATAGATGAGGAAAATGAGTCCAATCGGAAGACAGCTTAACATCATGATAACATGAACAGATTCAGTGTCTACATCGGTATTCCCGGACATTAGATGAGTAGATAGATCTTGGTAGGAACTTTTTGTTGATTCATTTTGATATGACACGTATTTATTAATAAATGACACGTATCTATACTAATATATAAAGTTGAAGAGTTTGTTTGTTTGTGCGCGCTAATCTCAGGAAGTACTGGTCCGATTAGAAAAATTCTTTTGGCGTTGGATAGCCTATTAATCCAGGAAGGCTTTAGACTACGTAACATCCCGCTATGACCAATAGGAGCAGAGCAGTAACAAAAAAGGAGCTAACGCAGACGTACATATTGCTTCCATTATTTTAACAGGCGCTTATTTTATATCAACTGAGCTCTTTTTATTTTTTTTTCGGAACGGGACGAACAGCGCACTCTGTTACCATTGAACTTAGCTCATGAGGAAACGTAATATTAGTAAAAGCAGTGAGCGCGGAAGAATGTTACAGCAGTGTAAGTTGATAGTTTGGGATGAATGTGATGATATTCCACAAAAGGGTAATTGAAGCACTAGATCGCACAATGGGAGACATCAAAGGCAACCAAGATATCATGGGAGGGACGGTGATACTTTTAGCTGGTGACTTTAGGCAGACCCTTCCGGTGATTACTAGGGGTATGCCACCGACAGATGAAATAAATGCCTCTTTGAAAGCATCTGCATTATGGGTTCGCGTGAAAATGTATTATGTCACCAAGAGTATGCGAGGGCAACTTCATCACGATTCTCAAGCCTAAAAATCGGAGTTGATCGCATGCCAACTGACAGTAACGGCAGATTAGAGTGAGTCGTGAGTTCTGTCAAGTTCTGGATAGCTCAGATGACCTATTAAATAATTCTATCCGGATCTTCAAACAAATGTAGCTAACCGAGAATGGCTATGCGAAAGGGCGATTTTGGCGCCGACTAATGATATAGTTAAACTTCAGGGAAATGTTATCGAATACCTCTCAGTGGACAATATTATGGACCTTGAACAAGTAACATCATACCCTATAGAATTTTTCAACTCTTTAGAATTGCAGGAGTGCCACCCCATAAGTTGATACTAAAAGTTGGTGTTCCAGTCCTATTAATGAGGAATCTTGACGCTCCAAATAACACATTTAGGTCACCACATTATAAAGGCTACAATCATAGCTGGAAAGGCCAAAGGATAAAATGTCTTGATTCCCCGTATTCCCATCATGTCGACTGATTTGCCATTTCAATTTAAAAGAGTACAGTTCCTTCTGAAAGCAGCATTTGCTATTACAATAACAAAGCCGACAGACGCTTAAAGTTGCCGAGTTCATTTAGAAACAACATGTTTTTCTCATGGGCAACTCCATGTGGCATGCTCACGTGTATCAAATCCAGAAAACCTTTATGTTTTGGCAAAAGACAGCAAAACAAAAAAAGTTGTTTATAAAACCGTACTTACTTAAATGTGCTCATATTTTATCAAGTGTAATAATTTTAATCCTTATTTCATAATATCCTAAGCATATCCAAAACACCAACCAACGCAAAATAATTAGAAGTATGATATTTGATGTTTCTTTCCTTTGCTAAACCTTTAAACCAGGTAAAATTAACGTTGCTATGGACCTACTAATAATATAAACGCGAAAATGTGTGAGGATGTTTGACACCTTGCAGTAATGTAGGCATTTATCTTGGCATTCCCCCGGAAACGGGAACCACCGCGCGCTGTAAACTGAAGTCTACGCGGACGAAGTCGCGGGCAACAGCTAGTTTATTAATAAACTGACATTGCCGGTATCTTGTGCCATGGTTATTACCTTTTTTAATGGGTAAGAGTTATATAGGGTACTAGATTCCGAGGAACAGATTATACACAGGAAAATGTTTATTCGTATTCTCAACTGCCATTAAAGAGAAAATAGAGAATTAAAAAGGAAGTAGACAGCATTATATAAAAGCTTCAACGTACAATGAGATATATCTTGATATCCAGAAGAGGGTTCCATATATAAATAACTATCTCTTGATGTTCGATCTGTATATAACTCCTTCATATAAGGTTACTGTGATTGACCGCATGGGGTACTATATATATATATATATATATATATATTTTGTTGGGTTGGGAAATCATCCAATGACTTCTCCCGCTCTGGGCAGAGCGGAAGGGCGTGTCAGACTTTTACTGACTAAAACCCACCCGTGTTTTTTCACTTGCCTGTGGGATGGCCAGGGCCACGGTTTCTTGTTTAACCAACCCGCAACCCTGACCCAGGAGGCATCGGTCTTCGTAGACCCCGTCACGATGTGCTCACTGGGGTTACTATATTAACGCTTACATTACATACTTTTATACCTTCCCATAGGGGTTCGCAAAACTACAGAATGCTACCAACTACTGTTCGTGTCTACTTCAATTGCTTTGTTTACATTCACGTCATACACGTTCTCCGGTTGTGAGTACTATGCACTTGACCGTTGATTCATAACCCACGCCAAGTTAAAGAATTTAAAAGGTTGTGTGGCATTTTCGACATCCACAAAAAGTCTTTTCGAACGGCAGAAATTCAGCCATTTTGCATCACATTTCCATGGACGAATGGACAGCTAAATTTTATAAATTAACCGTCTCCCACTGACACTGTTATTTTATAAGCAGCTATTATACAATATGTAAAGAAAACCCTGTCCGATCCATGAAGGTATTGTTAGGTAAGTATCGATAACTGATTCTACTAATGCCCACAAAGAAAGTCTAAACTTAAAAAAAATCCCCCTAAAAAAATAAATATTATTTCGCAAAAAAAGGTAACTTAGTACATGTGCGATAAGCAACCCCTTCCGCGGGCGGCGGGGGGCAAGGCACGCGGCACCTGTGACGTGGTCGCGTCGCTATTCACTTATAATAATACCGGTGTTGTCACTTTTTTAAAAATTACCAAATTTCGGGGAAATTGGAATTAATTCCCGGGAAAAAAGGATTATTTCAAAATTCATTAGTATTGTTACTATGATGATTATGTAAAATTTTATATTATATTTGGTTATGTGTTTACCTAACCTTTATTACCCTTATGGGTCGGACAAGGTTTTCTTTACATATTGTATATAAAGTTATTTTATTTTAAGTTATGGTCCAAAACAACCAAGAGGACATCTTGGCAAACCGACATGAAAATAGAGGGACGAACTTGACTCCAACAATAGGATATTACGGGCTAAATACCTAGAAAGAAATAAACAGTATATAGATAGGTATTAATTTTGCTTAGCTCGTACGAGTAAGTAGCACAGTTTATAATCTTATTCTGTGGCCTCAATACGCCATGCTTAATGCAATTACGAGCAACCAATAGTCAGAAACTGTATGAAGGAATCTCGCAGAGGGACGGGCAGATGCCTTATCCAAAAGATGACGACCCGTCCGTTTTGACCTCTGATTGTAATTTTGTTATTCGTTCCCTGAACCTTTGTGACCTCTAAAAACGTTTACGAATAAATTGGTTGTTGTTCTATACTAGCCAAAAACCGCGAGAATAGCTATGGCTAGTTTAGTACCTACATTTGACAAACTACTTAAGTAGGAATATAATTGTACAGTAGGAGGTTCAATAACTAAACAAAACCTGAGTGCTAATAAAAAGTGTTAGCTCGGTTTTCCACCCGTTGCAAATTATACGCTCCATAAGGTATTCACAGCTTAAAAACTTCAGACACAACTTCATAAATGGTTGTTTATTTTATCCAGTCAGGTATTGAAGCATACTTTACACGCTCACTTCTCGATGCAACGTGTGATACAGCAAAACAAGGTAGTAAACATTTGAGTAGGAAGCTACCAATATTGAAATTGCTTCAAAGCTCTTCGAACCACACACATATTTCTTTTGCTGTCTGAGAACAATCGATCCTGGAACATTTTTGAATCCTTTCAATATTTTTAATACGATTCCCAACAATTTATATTTTTGGTAATATACAATATGTTAAGAAAACCCTGTCCGACCCGTAAGGATAATAAAGGTTAGGTAAACACTTGACCAAATATTGTATAAAATTTTACGTTATCATCATAGTAACAATACTAATGAATTTTAAAATAATCTTTTTTTCCCGCGAATACATTCCAACTTCCCCGAAATTTGGTAATTTAAAAAAAAAATTCTGCCCCCCGTCGCCCGCGGAAAGGGTGTCCTACCGCACATGTATTAAGTTACCTCTTTTTGCAAAATAATATTAATTTTTTTAGGGTTTTTTTTAACTTTAGTCCGGCTTTGTCGGCATTATTAGAATCAGTTATAGATACCTAACACTACCTTCACGGATCGGACAGGGTTTTCTTTACATATTGTATATAACATCATACCTATCAAATTAGTTAAAGGAAATGTCTTGACGAATTTAAAAATTTTCCTAAAATCATTCTCAAACTGTATCCGCTCCATTACATTACTTTACATATGTAAACTCTGCAAAACTTTATGAGGATAGTTTCCAAAGGCAGGTCTAAGTAAGTAAGCTACTTTACTACGCAAGCATAATTGTTTTCTAAAACTATATAATCCTATGTACCTTACACGGCATTGTTCGCATAGAATGCACTGATATGCTTTCAGAACAACTTAGTAATTGATCTTAATCACTTTTTAATTCTTCGTATAGATGCTGCGCTCAAAACGATCCCTCTAATTGTTTGTATAGTTCCCAACTTCAGCTAACGATTTCCTCAACTCTATTTTGCTAACAAATTATCTAGCTGCACCGGCAAAGTGTTGATTAATTCGCTATACTATCAACCACAAATCGGATCAGTTGTCGTGCGTTCAATTTTGTTGCCACACTTTCATTACAGACTTCTTGGAATTGCTACAATGTTTTGGTTACAATATTTCAGGAGTTGGGAACATTTTGAACGTGTCTGATTACTAGTATACCTCGTCCGGAACTCCGGACAGGCTTTGCTAAATTGTTTTACCTTGTTGCTACATTGGCCGTAACTGCTACTGCTGAATATAAAGTTGCCCTTTAGTATATGTATTACTACAGTATGTAGGTAGGAATTACTATTATTTAACTGCCCGTTTGGTTCGTGGTTACGATTCCTTAGTTAAGGCAATGTGTTTTTGGGTTTTTTAATGTGGAATGTCTCAGTAACAGCCTGAAGTCGGGATTAGTGCCCGGTTGGTGACAAACTAGTTTCTTTTTAAATATGACTCAGACGTAACTGGCTAAATGAGGTTGTAGGTACTATAAGTATACTATAAGTATCTGCCCTAACCCGTTGAAGAAACAAAGCGTGCTGTTTAATGCACAGTGAGTTATAGTAAGTTTACTAATAACATATTCATTGGCCCCCAACATGGTGTACCGATAACCTGGTGAAAGTCGCAGGAAGTCGATGGATGCGAGCAGCACAAGACTGGTCTTGTGTGGAACGCTTTGGGGGAGGCCTTTGTCTAGCAGTGGACCTCTATAGGGAGAAGAAGAATTTCATTGGCAGTAAAATATTCTAAAATGGATCCTAAATGATATATGCACCTATATCTGACTAAACATTTCTCACAAAACTACTGACCTAGACTAAACACTTTTCATTTAATTTTTAAGGGTGTATAAGCAACACACCCCATTTACAATTTATACTCATAAACACAACAGTAAAACATTGTGATGAAACCGGCGTGTCCTAGAGCCAAAAGAAGACATGTGACGTCTACACACCCGTAGGAACTGGTCCTACGTGGTCGATTACGGCCCACTCCCTCTCGCCAAAAGAAGGGCAGACTTACTTAAGAGGCCTAAAATGTTCCCACATTTTAGGCCTCTTAAGTAAATCCTTTATACATTGATAAAGAGAAGTAACGAACGTAGGAACCGCTTTTCACGCTTTCTTCTGCAATTGCCTTTTCTAATTAATTTTGTTGCGGTTTCCAAAGCATTAAGTGGGTCATTTCAGCAGCGTTCCCAAATTAGTAGGTTATTAGCTTCAGAAGATGTAGTGGCAAAATTATACAAATCCTGTCCTGGTAGGACTATACAACGTGTAACAAAAAGGGTATATACATACCAACGGCATGGCATCTTTAGATGATATCAAACGATATCGGAAGGTTTTCAACTCAAAATAAAATACTCAAAAAATTGGTACCAAATTTTCGGTTTCGTGTGTTTCTTGAAATCAAATCATAACAAACGTGGCAGCACACTACATACGTTAATAACTACTCGTTACCCGTCACGTTACTTGCCAAAATCCGATAAATGTCTTTAATATCTCTGTGCGACTAGTATGATAGTAGCCTATCACAGGCGGTGTTTTTCCTCATAACTTCCTAACATAAAGAGATAGGATTAAAAAACCCTTCCAATATCGTTTGATATCATGTAAAGATGCCATGCCTTTGTTATGTATATACCCTTTAAGTTACACGTTGTATAGGAATAAACTCATAACATATAGGACAAACTGTGCAGTCGACTGAAATATTCTCCCACAAGTTTTTCTTTTGGCAACTCCCCTTTAGTAAAACTTACTAGACATATGTAGTTAAAAACTTGAGGATATTGATAAGACTTTCTCTTTGACTGCATAGCTACTGGCAGCCGGAAGCTATTCGCATCTGATGCCTCTTTGAAGCGATTGCGTAGTTTCCATGTCACCAAGATAGGTTTGCATAATTGCTTCTTTTACCCATGGCTGCATATTTTGATACCAGCTAACATAATCTTACCAACGACCAACTAACTTAAACTGCTTCATATTTTTTATTTACGGTTCATATTCCTTCTGCGCAAATATAACCATGTTTCCGAGTTACCAATTCGCCTTCGCTGGAATGCTATGCTTTAATAACTTATGGCCTATACAGACGACGAATGTTTGTAAATGCACCCACGATACAAGAGTGATTTCTAGAAAGGGGCGACAAGTTCAGATATAAAAATAAAATATGATCTTTTCCCTTTCCACCTCCCAAGAAAAGTTTTCAGTTCTTTGCGGCTAGTCTGCAATTTTTTTAAAATCATCAGATTTCTCGGTAGTAGGCCATAACATCGGCTGCCGGCAGAAGTTACCACCCACCAGACAAAGTCTTGCCGTCAAGCGATTCGTCATGTTCCGGCATGATGTCTGGTGAAGCCGTACGGAGGACGGGTGTTAGCAGTTGTGTTGCGATGTGGGGCTACTACGATGCGCCAAATGTTGTTGTGTCGGGAGTTTGGTCATGGAGAGTCTCCAGATCAATCTCCATCTAGCGCAGCATCGTTTGGTTGTGTTGGTCTTGGGTTTAACATTGCATCACCTCGCTCAACTGCCGTCATCCATCCTATTGCTTAGTTTTTTAAGTGAATAGGCTTAATAAACCAGTGCGCTTTACCATCAACGATTGCATCACTGCTTACCATCAGGCGGGATTGCAGTCAAGCACTAGTTTATAATTATATTAAAAGAAAAAAATAAGTTTAAAATGCCTATGCATTCCACAAGGTTCCCTGATAAATCATTTACTGTCGAGGCTGTTTATTTGTGGAATGCATCGTCAGCTGAAATAAAACGCGCAATGAAGTAACAGGTGTTCAAAGACTCGTAAAGGGGTACTATTTGCCGTTGTGTTCTTGTTGTTCTAAGTCCAATCATCTACAATCTTTTTGTATTTTTCGTTGCTATTGTACCAACGACAGTTCGATTTTATGCCCAGGCAAATATCTGTCCATTCTAGAGTTATATGAAAGAGGTCGCTTATAATGATGAGGCCATTGTATATTTTGTAGTGTTTAATTTATTTTTGTGGTGTATAATAAAATACTTATAAATAAATAGATATGAGTTTTAAAATTTGTTTCCTGTGGACTAGTCTGCTTCAATCATCCTGTGGCAAACAATGTTGCGTTACGGAAAGCATTATTCAATTTTTTAAGTAATGATTTTTGCTATTAGCAAGCAGATCAGTATGTGTGTTGATCCAAATATTATAGTCCCCTACCGTAATAAATATTTATTTATAAAACACCGAAGCCGTACGGAGGACGGCTCTGAGCAGTTGTGTTGCGACGTGTGGCGGGTACGATGCGCCAAATGTTCTTGTGTCGGTAGTTTGGTCGTGGAGAGTCTCCAGATCAATCTCCCTCTAGCGCAGCATCGTTTGGTCATGTTGGTCTTGGGTTTAACATTGCATCACCTTGCTCAACTGCCGTCATCCTTCCTATTCCTAAGTTTTTAAGTGAATAAGCTTAATAAACTAGTGCGCTTTACGATCAACGATTGCATAACTGCTTACCATCATTCGGGATTGCAGTCAAGCACTAGTTTAAAATTATTAAAAAAAAAAACAACATAATGCTTACAGAACTACCTAAGTTAAAATTGGCCTCAATTTACATTAAAATGATAGTAGTTATAGTTGAATTTATGATCCTAATTATTACATCCGATTTTCTTGACTTAAAGATTCATTGAGTAGCGGTGGCCTAGTGGTATCAGCCGCGACTTATAAATTTGTAGGTTGTAGGTTCGAACCCTATCCCGATTTACTTTGTGTTAATTATTTCATCACCACTGCTCTCAAAACGGTGTAGGAAAACATCGTGAAAAAACCTGCATGTCCTAGAGCCATAACGTCCAAAATATGTGACGTTTTTGGCTCTAGGACATGCCGGTTTCACATCTACAGACCCGCGTGGTCAGCGTGGTAGATTACGGCCCACACCCTCTCACGAGGCCTATGTCCCATGAGTAGGAACATTATAGGCTGATTTTGTTGTGTTATTTTTGTTAAATTCGTACTTCTTTCGGTCGCAAAAAGTAACTAATGCGCTACCTTAGCATTTTACATCTAATAATTATTGTCATCATGATAGAGGTAGGCCATGGGGATTTCAAACGCGAAATAAAAAAAAACCAGTACAAAGGATGTTACAGTACAGAAAGCGCTGTAATTTCTGTTATATATATAAATTACTAGCTTTCCGCCCGCGTGAAGTTCGGTTATATCGCGCTTTTTAAATTGTCCTCGGGAACATCAAATTTTTCCGGGATAAAAGGTAGCGTATGTTCTTTCTCAGGAACACAAATTGTTCCAGTCCCTCGATGTACGCGGTATAAAGGAGGAGGCGAAACGCTTCGTCCGGTCTCTTGAGGGAAATCCTTACTCACACACCCCCAACATTAACGGGATGTGCTACTCGTAATATTATAAACTTAATTAACATTCTTTTCTAGTACTAAAAAAGATCCCGGCATTTTTAAATATTCACAGGAAAATTTAGGACTTTTTTCATATTTTAATTATCACTTATCTCGGACAAACTTCTTATCGACAGATAAGCGAAAGTATTTTTTTTTTGTGAAATACCATTCAGAAAATCAACTTAATGAACATTTTATGAAACTTTGCACAATTAAGTAAAGGAATTTGAAATACTTAGCGTCTAAAGTCCAATCTCTATATTAATCTAAGTAAGCAGTTTTTATTATACAATAAATACGAATTATCTTGTAAGTCTAAGGATTTCAGATGTTTTTGAAACAAAATAAATGTTTTATGTGACTTCTTAATAAGCAATATCTAGTCAATTAATAATAAAAAGCCTTTCCATCATTCTCATCATCATTTCAGCCGAAAGACTCTTTGAAAATTCCACTTCGATCAGTTCTGTGCTTCCCCTATCCAGCAAATAGCCTTAAAAATTCCTTAATTGAAAAAAGAAATATAATAAAGTTCTTATTAAATTTATTAAGTAATATTCACTGAATAAACAAAGGATCGGAATTCCTCCATAAGTAATTTTTTCAGCGACCAATCCGCAATCTTTTTGTGCCAATGTTCCTATTCCTATCTACCTGTGTTAATTGCTTAATCATTTACATACCTGTAATAAAGTCCAAGGTTGATCGGAACCCACATGGAACTTAGTTCGAGGTTCAATCACTCTCCGAGGAAATCAAAACCACGTTCTTTAATTACGTACAAAATTCTTAGAAAGGCCAATTACTGAACATACAAGCTTAATAATATGTAAGTGTCCACGTGGCTTGCGTATCATTAACCAAACGTCCGTGATAACAGTTTGTTCTCGAGTTGGCTTAGCGAAGATACTATAACATATTTATACTAATAATGAAGCTGAAGAGTACGTTTGAACGCGCCAATCTCACGTCATATCCCGCTAAGTCCCTTGAACGCCGAGGAGAAGCAAAAGCGGACGAGCACACTGGGAAAAGCTAGTACTGAATAATTCAACGGTTACCTAGAAAAGAGAGCATAACAAACCCATTTCTTTGAAAGTTGTGTGTATATTAAAAAAAAAATGAAAATGTACAAAATGCTAAGAACGAGTTAAATGAATGAGTTGGAGACAATACTATTGAGTGACAATAGTGACTAGTTCACACGCTGTTTTATTGCTTTTACTTTCACTTCAAAGTAAAAGTATGTTCCAATGAACTAACACAAATCACTTTCCCGTACAAGGCGGATGACATTACGGCAATAAATTAAACTGGGTATGACGTTCTCAGCTTGCATACAAAAATTCAACCAAACATATCAAATTGTTTAGACACTACTAGTCAAAGATCGACAAAAAGTAACTAGCACTTTTTGAAAGTCAATCCATACTTAATATTATAAATGCGAAAGTAACACTGTCTGTCTGTCTGTTACGCTTTCCCGCTTAAACTTCTCAACCGATTTTGATGAAATTTGGCACAGACAATCTTTAGACCCTGAAAAAGAACATAGGCTACCTTTTATCCCGAAAAAATATGATATTCCCGAGGGAAATATAAAAAGCGCAATATAACCGAGTTCCACGCGGGCGAAGCCGCGGTCGGAAAGCTAGTATTAGATAAAACCTATAGTCGGACTATTTACTACAATTAGTTCCATCATTCATCGTCATTTCAACAGAAAGATGTCCACTGCTGGACATAGGCCTCCCCCAAGGTTCTCCACGACGACCGCTCCTGGGCCTTCCGCATCCAGCGGTTTTCCGCGACCTTCACTAGGTCGTCAGTCCACCTTGTCAGGGGCCTACCCACGCTGCGTCTTCCGGTGCGTGATCGCCAATTAGCTTGTTTAAAAAAAATAGGTTTTTTAAATTCGATGCCAGGATTAATTTGATGTTCTAATTGTCCCATTGTTTGTTGTATGCTAGTTTTATTCAATGATTTGTAAACTGCTCGGTCGTTAGTTGACACAGAGTTTTAGGAAAAGTACAGTTTTTTCTAGAATTTACGTCACAATGACAACTGTTAAAGTAATCTATTAAGTCATTAAGTCTGTTCAGTTCTGTCTGGCACCTTTAACTTAAAGTGGCTAAAGTTGACCTCGTAAAAGTTTTACCACTTTATAACTATCAAAGTAAATTGAAACTTTACTAAGGTCAATACGATCTAAAGACAAAAAGACATCGCCGTTTTACAAAGTGCAAGTGGTATTCAACTTAAACGATTAAAGATTGACTTCTTCCCGCTTGCAACATCCTTACAGCTCATGGATTTCATGAGTGGTCAAAGGACGTCGCTCCATGACCTAAACAATGTCCCAAGAGCCATATAAGTTCTACTGTTTTTAATAAGCAAATAATAGCATTCAAACAAATGCATTTTTTCAATTTATGAAACAAAAAACAAATTATACTCGAATTTTTTTTACAACCACCCAGTATGTCCTCTAAGATCAAAAAATTTTATATAGCTATTACCTACTTAGTAAAAAATTATATGATAATTGATTAATAATTTGGAATAGTATGTGTTGAATAGTGAGTGTATTTTCCGAGTGTGGAATACTTAGCAAAACAAAGAGCAAAACGTTGCTGCCACTTTTCCTGCCGACAGGGTCTGGAATCGTCAGCGTCGTAAGGCAAATACATTGATTTTTTTTTAATGTATAATCCATTGCTTTAACCTTTTGTTCGACGAAGTAACTCAATAAATATAGCGCATTGTCAAAACTAATGACGTAGTAATGCGAGTGTGTTTCGCAAATATGTTGCAAGTGTCTGATGAGACGCCATGACGTACATAATTACATATACATATGTAGGTATGGGTAGATATGTTAAACTAGAACCGCAACCACAATCTGCGGGGGTAATTGCGGTCGCAATTCTCTTCAATTCGACAGTTCTGCCATATTCATTGCGTTATTTACGTTGTTGAGCAGACTAATTTATGAAACCTAAAAGGGATGGATAAGTAACATCAGTCAAAACTTTCGGACTGTGATTGAAACTGTTACTCAATTAGTGTGCTACTATAATATACGCAATAAGTGTACTACATAATTATGCTACTAAAATACTTAGTAGGTACGCGGTACCCCGCATGGTCATTGGTTTTTAAATGTACAAGTTGAAACAACTAAATTAAAAATACGTAATAGGTAAATTTTGAGTCACTTTAATTGATGATACTAGAATTTTTCAATTGAAAAGAGTGAGATAAAATACCTGCTGCTGAGATTTTATTTTGAGGATTAATACGACATCACCTTCATTTAAAAAAAAAAACCGTTGTGAAATATTTAACAAAGAAATACATATCATAAACTTAGAACTTATTAACCAATTTTATATAACAAGAAGAATTCAGCCTCAAGTAATGAAAATCAAAAAAATTATTAGTCCGTCTTATAGATAATAAAAAAAATTAAGACCCGTATTTTTTATTTTGTCCAAATTACCAAAAACTACTGAGAAGTTATGGATTGGGGCCTAATTAAATCACGCCGTTGTATATTTTGTACCGCGGCGTGACGTCATGCGACATTTCAAATCAATATATTTTCCAAGTAATTGAATGAAAGAAAAAATTAAAAATAATGTAATTTTTTATATATCTATCTGATGGACATTAAATTATTTTTAGGATACAATCCAATTCTACGCCTGCTGAAGACAACAATAAACAACAAATAAATAAACTCTAAATATTTCATAAAGAGTCTGAACAAAATAAGACCTTTATGTAACACTTATTTTTCACAAATAAATGAAATTCTGTTTCAGATTAAGAAAAAATAAAAAACAATGCGCTTAAAAAGCAAAGCAATCATTGTGCTAATGCTCTCGTACATTTTTAATTTAACTGTAAATAAGATGTTGCAGCAGAAAAACCAATTGCCTCCATAAGCTACAGAATTCCTTTAAAAGATTTTATTTTAAAACAAAATTATACGAGACTTACTTCCGGTCTGTGGAATAAGAATCTAAAGTTAAAAACTTTATTGAGGTGACACCTTCAACGAAGGAGTCTCTTCCATTAAAAGTTTCTGTAAATAAACTCTGAGTCACTTTAATTAACGATACCACAGCTTTTTAGTTCAGCTATATTGTAATATATCTACTTTGAGAAAATCCTAAATCAAAATCATAGCATTTCTTTCAAATGAAGAAATGAATGAAATTAGTTGCCCATTCCAAAGCGTGGGGTACCTACAGCGAAGAACGAGCAAGAATCTCCACGGGGACCAACAATGTCTATTGAATTGGAATACGCACGTGATTCTGTGTAATAAATACTGCTCCGTATTAGTTGTAACGATTTCTATAATACCGCTGTACATTTGAAAGGTATTCGTAATGAAGGATGGGTACATTTAAGAAACCGTGGCCCTGGCCGTCGCATATGTAAGGCAAGAAACACGGGTGGGTTTTAGTCAGTAAAAGTCTGACACGCCCTTTCGCTCCGCCCAGAGCGAGAGAGGTCATTTAATGATTTCCCATCCCAAGCAAGGAAAAGGATCGGTACATTTAGCTCTAGGTATACTTACAATACATGCTTGCCATATAAGCGGTGCCCACTTCAATAAATTATGCTCGCTGGTCAATTACCTTTTAGCGTGTGGCCGCACAGTTGGAAAACCCACCACAAAACAAAAAACAAAATTTTCATAGAAGTCCACGTGGCAGTAGCTATCTACTGCAGTTGTTAAAAGGTATAATCGGTTCCCATACAATGTCATCGATCTTTAAATAAATAAATAAATATATACCGACAAATCACACAGATTGAGCTAGCCCCAAAGTAAGTTCGAGACTTGTGTTATGGGATACTAACTCAACGATACTATATTTATAATAAATACATATATAGATAAACATCCAAGACCCAGGTCAATCAGGAAAAGATTGTTTTCCATCATGACCTGGCCGGGGATCGAACCCGGGGCCTCCGCGTCGCAGGCAGGCGTGTTGACCGCTGCGCCACGGAGGTCGACAAATATTCAGGTTAACCCAACAAAATTAAAAATACGTAACACTTTTGACGTTTGATCTTCGCAATATCATCATCAGTCTCTACTCGTCTACCGCTGGACATAGGCCTCTTCCATGGCACGCCAACAAGCTCAAGCGGTTCCTGTGACATTCACCAGGTCGTCGGTCCACCTTGTCCGAGGCTGACCCACGCTGCGTCTTCCGGTGCGTGGTCGCCACTCGAGAACCCGTCGGCCCCATCCGGCCAGATAAAAAAACCCTAATAACAGTTTGCCTGACCTGGTTTCGAACTGAGAACCTCTGGTTCTGCCATAGCACTTTCGACTAACGAGGTAGTAGTGGGTTACCTTGCGATTCAAGTTCTAATGCAATCATGGTTCTAATATAAACTTTATAATACTATGGCAGCTGTTTTTCCACGAGAGATGTATAAATTATGATTCTGCGCAAATTGCGAAAGTAATTATTATTTTCCAATAGACTGCCAGCTTTATGAAAATCCATGTTAATTGTTCGCCAATGTGTACATAATAATTGGACGATCAATATTGGGGACTCCGTTTTATATGCGGCTCTAATATTCAGTAACCTACTTTATTATTCATCATCATCAGCGTATAGTAGTAGACTGCTTGACTCCATGTATTACGTAATTTATCTACATAGGTATATTTACACTTATGTGTTTATATTGATGCTATATATCATTCATTTCTGCAGGTCGTAATACGCATTCCAGTATTATGAGGCGCTGTTCTGATAACATTTTACTTCACCAAGACTCATTATTTAGCTTACAGACAGGGTCCTCAAATTCAAGCCTAAGTTTCGGCGACTTAGTGATGATATCTTAGCGTAAGAAGCTGTACCTGTGCTGTGCTGTATTAATTTTTCCTACCTAACACAACGCTATAATTTAATATTTACTTATGTTTACATATCGATATTCTCGCTATATCCTCTTCAAACCAATCAAATATTTTTTGCAATCGAAATCCATTTGTGTTCCTTTCTGTTAATCTTAAATGAATCGTTTATTGCAGTTGCAAATTTATCGAGCATTTTCCGTACGTATTATGTGTTTTTATACAATATGTAAAGAAAACCCTGTCCGATCCGTGAAGGTGTTGTTAGGTATCGATAACTGATTCTAATAATGCCCACAAAGACAGGCAAAACTTAAAAAAAAATCCCCCTAAAAAAATAAATATTATTTCGCAAAAAGAGGTAACTTAACACATGTGCGATAAGCAACCCCTTTCCGCGGGCGGCGGGGCGCAGGGCACGTGGCACCTGTGATGTGGTCGCGTCGCTATTCGCTTATAATAATACCGGTGTTGTCACTTTTTTAAAAATTACCAAAGTTCGGGGAAATTGGAATGAATTCCCCGGAAAAAAGGATTATTTCAAAATTCATTAGTATTGTTACTATGATGATTACGTAAAATTTTATATTATATTTGGTCAAGTGTTTACCTAACCTTTATTATCCTTATGGGTCGGACAGGGTTTTCTTTACATATTGTATAAATGAAAATAAATGTTTTGCTTTTTCATTTCATTTGCGCAATTTCTCCCTTTATTTGTGAAGAGAAAACTGCAGAGAGTAGAAAAAAGAAACGCGTCTCGCGTTTCTACGAACGAATCGAATGTATTTGTGTTAAGTCTAACCGACAAGTCTCGTGGGCTGTGGCTAGTCGACCCCAGCGCAGACCTAGACTAATGGATCCTATTAGTCAGCGGATGACACCAAATCAAGTATCGAGGGTGCATTAGTACTTCACTGAGGCATCTTCTAAACAATTGAGACGTATTATCTTATTCCTGAATCCAATTCACGTTGTATTTTATTTGTTTATTTCACGTTCTTTAAAACTTCATGTATAAATTGATAAACGATATGAAAAGAACGTGTTATTTATTATTTGCATTCTTACGGTCTATGGTATTCTTATGGATACATCCATAGTGGAGTTGCCGGCTGAAGCCGTATCATATTTAAAAGGAGCAATACGACTAGGAATGTAACGATCCATGCGTTCTGTAAGTTCCTACCCGCATAGGGAGAAATGAGAATTGAATTTATATTTTCAACAACTTTTACAAAATGAACGTCGCTTTAAAGCACTTTCGTTCCCCTTTCGATAAACCCGATTGGTTTTACTTGAACACCATTTTTTTTATAAAATGCTCTTTGACGAACACCTCTTTGAGTTTTTTTGCTGACTTTAATCATAAACGTTGCAGGGCATTTCTCCTAATTAATTATGTGTTCTGTAGTTTATATTTCTTCGCATCTGCAGACTCTTGAATTGAAAGACTAGTATTGAGGTTCCCTAATAAGTAAATCTACCAGATTGGAATCAAATAAAGGATTTATCTTTAATAGTTTGTAAAGCTTCAGAAATTTTACACTGTGATTTGCAGAAGTGTGCAGCGCCTGGACTATGATCATTTAAAAGCGGTGCAGGATAACACACAAAAATTCAAAGACATATTGATATCCACCGCGTGGTTCATTACGGCCCAATGATTAAAATTTATTATCTATACTAATATATAAAGCTGAAGAGTTTGTTTGTTTGAGCGCACTAATCTCAGGAACCACAGGTCCGATTTGAAATTTTTTTTTGCGTTGTATAGTCCGTTAACCCAGGAAGGCTTTAGGCTATATAACATCACGCTGCACCAATAGGAGCTGAGCATAACTAACCCCACGCGAACGAAGTCGCTGGCGACCGCTAGTATTTTATATTGTGACTAGCGGCCGCCAGCGACTTCGTTCGCGTGGAGTTAGTTATGCTCCGCTCCTAGTGGTCGCAGCGTGATGTTATATAGCCTTCCTGAATTAATGGGCTATCCAACGCAAAAAGAATTTTTCAAATAGGACCAGTAGTTCCCGAGATTAGCGTGAACAAACAAACATACAAACAAACACTTCAGCTTTATATATTAGTATAGATTATGTAAATGAAATGCAGGTTATAAATTGGTCAAACATGAAAACACTCAAGAAACAAATTTGTCTAGTTGTCGTGTTCACGGCAAAGATTTGTAGTGGAAGTGCCTACGGCTGGTCTCAGACAGAATATAAGTAATTCGTGCGGTTCCGCTTTCCATCGTAAATTCCCCATCACCGAGTCTGCGTGCGCGCCGGTTACCCAAGTCTCCTCCCACGCATGCTGTTTAGTACTACGATTGTATTTTATCATGTTTGTATATTGAGTCACGCTACACCGCTCATATGCCTTTTTAGGTTAGAAATAAAAGGAAATGTAGATTCATTTTGGCCATCAACGTTGCATCCGAACTGTTTTTATAAACGTTCGTAAATATCGAATCTGGAAACTGGAATCAAAGACATTATATATGTACATATTACATCTCTTTAGGTAGAATTCTCAAGCGGATTGCACTAATGAAGGCCACTTAATCCCAACTATTACCGTCGACAAAACTAATTGGTTTCATCTTACACGCGTGCATAGATCAACTGATTAGTGATTATGTGACTTTACAAAATTTCAGGGATTGTAACTGAATGTACGTCTTTTAAAAAATACCCGTATAAACTTTATTATAAAAATACCATTTTATATTTTTCATTCCAAATTGACGAGAATAATTACAGGCAACAAATTGCATTCGGAAAGTCCAGCTTTATTACTTTTTTATAGGTTCCCGGGCACGTGCGGCGTTCGTTGAAATTGTGTAAAGAGCGGTCTGCAGATTAAATAAATCTCTTTTAATCTTTATCAATTTTGTGATACCATCCAAATGCAGTTGATCGGTAGACAGAACTTTACCGCACTTTTCACTAATATTTCAACGATATCAAAAAAAAAAAATTGAATTAAAAAGGAAAAGTTTTTTAATCGTCTATCCTTTAGTGCAGATTAGCGTATATTTTTGGCACAAACTAGGTGATTATATACAATTACACACCACTCCAAGTTGACAACAAGAGTAATTAATCCACCATATTGTAGCTGCGACACTATCAGAGCTTGCAGCTTAAATATTGAAACTGAATATGTCTAATTATTAAAATGGCGAATATCTACGTTCTGCCGAGCTTGTGCTTACCGCCTAAAACACTGGAACTTTGTATAATTCTGCCGGGTCGTCTACTAACTGTGTACCTAAATTCTCATATAGAACAATCAAAGCATACATAAACTAAGCTCCTCCCTGTCCAACAGTAGCACCTTTCATATGAGAATTGTTTGTTTGCCCCTATACAAATCTTCATCTGATTAAGCCCGCTTACTGAACTCTCCTTAACAGAATAGAATACATCTTTTACTATAAAGTATACATTTATTTCTACTACTGTGAGTCCTTTTGTGATAAAACTGTTATTTCAATTCTTTGTAACACGTGCAGCGCTACAACTCTTTTGTATATGCTGCTATACTCTATAGTTCCGCTTTAATTCTTTTATGGAACGGCGAATCTTTTAAGGTTCCGTACGTCAGAAGGAAAACGGAACCTTTATAAGATCACTTCCTTTTCCCACACATACGCAAATGCAACAATGCGCGTTGCTTTGTCGTAGAGTAGCGTCTACCAACCCGCATTACCTTACATAACTTCGTTGACCGTCTTTACTTCCATCCGTATAATCAAGATCCATTTTCTCAGGAATGCGTGGAGTTATCAAATTGAAGTTAAGGCTGCAAATCTAAGTAAACACAGTCATAATATACCGACTTTTTTCCGTTTGTATCGCATATTTTGACACTCCTACGGGAGAACAAAAGCCAACAAATAATGAAATTTGATAAGAACCAATGTTATGTATCAGGGCGAAGTAAAAAATACTAAAAGTTTTTTATATTTACATTATTACTGTCTGTACGAGTTCGACCTGCATTTGACCGGAATCTTTTTCTGTTGGTGGTAGGTACGCCGTACGACATAAAATAAATGACATGTATGGAAAATAACAAGCGGCCAAATTCGACTCGCTGATCCCCTCACTTGTTGGCCTGTTACCAAAACATGTAATGTGTTGTTAAGAACTCGCTTTGTTAAAATCGAAAAGATGTTAGTCAAAGTGTATTTAAAACTATATTACTGGCCCGATATACTTAAACTGTACTAAGTACAAAACGTTCTGACTACTCCTGACGCCCTCCCGAAGACATCATCAAAATAGTGGTGTCATATTTCTTGACATCGCTCTTCCATCATTCGCTAAGAAATACAGAGAAAATTCGGAGCGTATTCTAACATTTGCGTGAATCTAGCGGCAATTTCTCTAAAACTAAACTAAATAATCCAATATCACCTTAAAACTAGCAAGAACTAAAAACCTCTTTTTGATAAATACAGAAAGCGACATATCGATAAAAACTATTGCAAAGTTGCAAAGCAAGTCGGCAATATCCGAAGCATTTTTCTTTCAGTATGGCATCTTGTATATTCATCACTTACCAAAGTATTTTTGTATACTAGGAACATCATCCATCGATGAATTTAATGAGCAATTAAAAATATCCTTGCTGTTTCTATAATAAATATCGTTAGTAAAAAAAAAAAACTATCAGAATTTTATAAATCCAATGAACATAAATTACGTACTGTAGCCATCTTAATTCAATTTGTATCAATCCTACTCCGAAGCAACAGAAAAAAATATGGTAACAACATCCTATTTAAGTTGCACTTACATTCCTGTTACATCAATCTTATAACGTAACAATCGCTTTTTTTGGTCGTAAATCATCAAATAACTTCTCCCGCTCTGGGCGGAGCTGATGGGCGTTTCAGAGTTTTGCTGACATAAATCCACAGTCGTGTTCCTTCAGTTGTCTGTGGTAGAGGCGATGTTATCTCTTTCGAACAAATTGTGGCTCTAATGGCTATATTTCACCGGGACACCATGGTGGCGCCACCAGTCGCCGCGACCAACAAAATGTATACAGGGTTGCGCAACCAAGGTGAGTATCTCTCTCTATATATACATTGCGCCACCATGGTGTCCTGGAGAAATATAGCCCTAACAGCCGCGGACCCCGCCACCCGTCGCTATGTGCTGACATCTTTTAGGTCCGTATTACAGAAGGAAACTCAAGCATTGATCTCTGCTTAAGCATTACTTAAAACTAGTTTAAACCAATCAAAAGGCTTCAAACGAGACTTAAGTAAAGCTTGAGTTTTGAGTGACCTTCTGTAATACGCACCTTAGAGGCGCGCGTGGGGCACAACGCGCCGGCACTCACGCTCAATACTCGTATACCCACACATAGACTGTACATTTTGTGCAATATACAGTCTGTACATTGCACAAAATGTACAGTCTGTACTTTTATGTCAATAATATTACATATATTTATAAATAACTACTATGTATCAAATAATTCTAGTATGATGTTGGTGTAGTTAGTATTATTTAACAGAGGATTTAAAGATTAATGCACTATAATTAAATAATTATGTATTATTAGTACTTTAATATTCATTTAACTAACAAATATATGGTGACATTCTCATTTGTTTCTTGTGTAATTACTATTTGCCAATGTTTCATTATTTTTTCCCACAATGAAATTATTGAAATTGTGTTACCACTACATTACTAAATATTATAAAATATAAAACAAAGTCACTTTCTTTTCCCTATGTCCCTTTGTATGATTAAATCTTTAAAACTACGCAACGGATTTTGATGCGGTTTTTTTCCGGGGCGGGGCGGGAGCAGTGCGTCGCTGTATTCTATACAACGTTCACAGTTTTTCTGTAGTGTATTTAGTATCAGCATTGCACCCGTGCGAAGCCGGGGCGGGTCGCTAGTTAATTATAAAATATTGTTGCAAGTGGTTTTATAACTATGTTGTACATTCATTTGAGTTTTGCGTGGTGATAAGTCGTATTTTTATTAACTACTAGCGGCCGCCAGCGACTTCGTTCGCATGGTTTTGTTATGCTCCGCTCCTATTGGTCGCAGCGTGATGTTATAGCCTAAAGCCTTCATGGATTAATGGGCTATCCATCGCAAAAAGAATTTTTCAAATCGGACCAGTAGTTCCCGAGATTAGCGCGAACAAACAAAAAAACATACAAACAAACTCTTCAGCTTTATATATTAGTAAAGATATAGATACTCTGTTTAATGAACAAATTATTTAATTATTCATATTATCCACGGAATGACCTTGAATTAAAATAACTGCTAATGCTTTTGAACTGAATTATCGCTATGGAAAATATCGGCAATGTCATGATGTTCTCAGCATTGAGCATATCCGAATTGCTGGTCCGCATTTACTACCAAGAGTGTTGGTTACGCGTTTTACTGTTTATAAACGTCATGCTTATTTACGGAGTGACATAATCAAAACAACAGTGGAACTGTGTAAAATGAGATTGATGACATTAACGATATGAATAATTACAAGGCAATATCACTTGCCACAATCATGTCGAAAGTATTGAACTGAAACCAAATTGTTTGTCGTCAACGTATTCACGATAACCAATTTGGTTTCAATTCAATTCAGCTTGGTTATAGTGAATACATTCACGTATATAGTTGAATAGAACTGAATTGCAAATTTGGTTTCAGTTCTGGATTATCCACTCCTGGCGCTATATTGAGTGTGAAGTCACTGTCCGGATCGCCACACTTCAATTTACACATGTTTACTTGATTTAAGCAACACTTTTGGTTTAGTTTCCTGTGGCATTTTATGGAAAAGATGGAATAGGTAAATTTGTTACCTCTTACCAATACGCGACAAATATTAGGTATAAAATATTGTTAAGGATATCAAGTCAATAAATAGACTGAGGTGGGCTGGAGCCCTGTCTAAGCCGCGTATGGGTTGGAGTGCGGGGTGAGGCAAGGGGGTTATGCTCGCCTACGCTATTCAACGTTCAAGTCAATGATCTGATAGGCGCGCTTAGCAGTATGCGTGTCAGGTATCATATTGATGGCGAGTATTGTAATAACATTAGCTACGCCGACGACATGGTGCTACAGAGCGCGTTAATTTGCTGGTTAAGGACACTTCAGGCCACTTACAAGCAATATGCCAGACTATAATTATGATCTGGTTTATAAAGTTAAGGAGAATCATAGCCATAGTCTTTGCGCCCAGGAGTAAATATACGGAAAATACACATCGGCCACATCGGCTGCCGGCAGAAGTTACCACCCACCAGACAAAGTCTTGCCGCCAAGCGATTCGTCGTGTTGCGGCATGATGTCTGGTGAAGCCGTACGGAGGACGAGTCTGAGCAGTTGTGTTGCGATGTATGCCTGGTACGTTGCGTCAAACGTTGTTGTGTCGGGAGTTTGGTCGTGAGGGGTCTTCACATCAATCTCCCTCTGGCGCAGCATCGTTGGTCGTGTTGTTGGGTTTAACATTGCACCATCTCGCTCAACTGCCGTCTTCCTTACTATTTACTAAGTTTTTTTAAGTGAATGGGTTAATAAATTAGGCGGGATTGCAGTTAAGCGCTAGTTTATAATTATTAAAAAAAAAAAAATACAAACGCTACAATTCTTGTAAGGGCACACCGATTTAAATATCTGGTTCACTTATTGACCGCTGAGCTCTAAGACGATAGACATTTTGATAGGGAGCGGAGAGTGCTATGTCTGAGAACTAACATGATTACCTGCAAATTCAGGCGTACTTATAAAGAGGTCAAGCGCTCTGTATTTAGTGCCTACTGCACGTCTCTACACTTGCAGTCTGTTTCTGGATTCATTAGGTACGCTCTAAAGCAATTATACAAAGTGCCCTTCGCGTCCTATACAATACCGTATTCAGGATGCTAATGGGGTTGCTCCAATACTGGAGTCCATCATGGATATTTGGTGAAGCTCGCGTGGATGGTTTCTACACGGTAATGGGGACATGGTGCGCATGCTTGATCCTTAGGATGTGGAACAGCTTCAACAGCATCCTAGCTGTAAGCTGGCAGGGTCGACTGTGAGCTTGTGAATCGCTGCTGCAAGGTTTCGGTTGAGCATGTCACAAAACAGCATTCAAGTCACAATCTGTTTCATGTGTTTTGTTTTTGTTCTTATATTATTAAATGTATTAATTACTAACATAGTTTGTAGTACATTGTTACTAACAGTCGTTCGAAATACTAGTAAATTGATAAATTAATATTAGACCGTACAAGATTTTAAAATTGAATTTGAATACTAAACGAACTTCGGAGAATATCGATTAAATCGCCGTCGGTCGTGGTCGCGTGAGGCGACCTTTACGCGAGCGCTTACCTGACGCCGATTGCCAAAGA
Source organism: Sesamia nonagrioides (assembly GCA_017933935.1). NCBI lineage: Eukaryota > Metazoa > Arthropoda > Insecta > Lepidoptera > Noctuidae > Sesamia > Sesamia nonagrioides. The sequence goes on along the minus strand of JADWQK010000195.1, from coordinate 959,128 downwards.
TACAAATTGAACAGGAAAATTACTGTTTTAGTAGGAACTGAACTTCAACTGAATCCTGATAATAAACCCTTTAAATAGCACGTATTGTATTTAACAAGTCAAACAGCGTTTAAACATTTAAAGAGTTTGATAAAACCAACGCTCTGGATATCACAGGTGATATGCGACTACCCTATCTATACTATACTATATGTATAAAGCTGAAGAGTTTGTTTGTTTGTTTGTGCGCGCTAATCTCAGGAACTACTGGCCCGATTTGAAAAATTCTTTTTGCGTTGGATAGCCTATTAATCCAGGAAGTCATTAGGCTATATAACATCCCGCTATGACCAATAGGAGCAGAACAGTAACAAAAAATGTTGCGAAAACGGGAGCTAACGCAACCGTACATATTGCCAATAGGAGCTGAGCATAACTAATTCTACGCGAACGAAGTCGCTGGCGGCCGCTAGTATTATTATACAATATTATTTTCTGTTTATGCGAAACCCGAAACTCATGTCAATTATTTTAAGTAAAGAATCTATGTATAAAATGTCAAAAAGATAATGAAAAACCACAAAGTTATGAGCTTTTTATCCTACTTGGCTGTCCCAACAAAAATATGGTCCACGCTCCGCTCGGGCGGGCGAGCGCGGTACGTTCACCTCTGGCGTCAGCTGTAGCGCGAGCGCGGAGTTCTGTAATCTACTGTGCGCTCTTGGTAACCACACTGCAACAATTTCTAAATATGTATTTGGGCAAAGCATAACATGGTGTAAAAATGATTGGAATCGATTCAGTTGCTTATTCTGAACAAACTATATGCAGGTTTCGAATAAACAAAATCATCATCATCATCAACCTTTTTATTGACCCACTGCTGGGCACAGGTCTCCTCTCATACAGAGAAGGATTAAGCGTAATCACCACGCTTGCTTAATGCGGGTTGGCGATTTCAGACTTAAAAGTCCAGGTTTCCTCAAGATGTTTTCCTTCACCTTCATCATTGGTGTCCAAGATATACTTAGAAAGTACATATAACTTTAGAAAAGTTACATTGGTACTTGCCTGACCTGGAATCGAACCCGCGCACTCATACTTGAGAGGCTGGTGTTTTAACCACTAGGCCACCACGACATAAACAAAATATTACCATGTATATTTAAACAAGGTTTAAGGGTACTAGACCTTATTTACTAGTAATAATAGAGTCGCGACCGTATCATGGTGCGTCCACACCGGTGTCATCCCGATACGCCGCCAGATATCTGAGTATCACCGAATAATAATCGGTAAAGGACGTGAGCGCAATATTTAGCGATGGTGACATAAAAAGGAAAATATATAATTTAGTTAAATAAATAAAAACTTTATTGTTCAGAAAAACGTTACAATATTTAAATAGCACTAGCTTCCACACTAGGATTCCCTGTGTCGTGGAGACTAGTCTCCTTCGTCTAACAACATTATTAAATCGGTTCTATCATAGCATCGGTCATTAATTATTGATGTGACAAAGATATGTATCAACTTATTTAGTGTGAATTAATTAGAATTTTGAATTTTTGTGGTGTATTGTGTGGATGTGTGATGAATGAGTGAGTTAAGGTGGATGAAGATCAATCGAACGAAGTCCTCATAGCACTCCCAAGCCTGCCATTTAGGTATATTATTCCTGTGATATAGTCCACTAGAAGAAGAACTCTCCCACACTGTTCGAATTGTGGAAATCTGTCAAAGTGGGGACAGAGAGTAGTAGTTCGATTGGTCCAAATCATCCTTTATGTGTTTGTGTGATGAATGTGTGCGTGTTGTTAATACGCGCATATTCCGACGAATTTAAATTAAAACTTATTTTAAAGTTTGTACTTGTTAAACAACATTATTAGCACTTCGGGCATTCAAGCGCCAGCCGGCGGGCAGACAGCATAGTTCTGAGGTTCCCAGACTACACAAGTATTGTTACTAAAGTATTTATTCAATTCAACGTCAAAGGCGTGCTTGGTTCTGAACTTGTCTTCGCCAAAAGGATGGCCGCACATTGGCTATTTCTTTTATATATTATAAACCAGTGCTTGGCCACAATCCCGCCTGATGGTAAGCAGTGATGCGATCGTTGATGGTAAAGCGCGCTAGTTTATTAAGAGCCTATTCACTATAGCCTTGAAGACACTCAAATTGTAGTCCGACGGAAACACCGTCGCCGGCAAGTTGTTCCAGTCCCTTGATGTACGCGGTATAAAGGAGGAGGCGAAACGCTTCGTCCGGATCGCTGTAACACTAACAACGTAAGGGTGGAAACTCGCCGTACGACGGGTCGTCCGATAGTGGAACGGAGATGGGGGAATTAAATCATGCAATTCCCTCGCACACTCCCCAAAAATGTTTTACACGTTTTCAAGTAGTTCGTATTCTATCTTGCTTTGCACAGTAAGACTTATGTTCTCCTGACTGTTGGCTTGCGGACACAGGCGTCCTCTCGGTAAGCCGTGACCACGTAGGCCCAGTTCGGGTTACGCGTGACGTCTTAGATTTTTTGTTCTAGAACATTTCATTGTTCTTTACCGTTTTAAGAGCAGTAGTGATGAAATAATTTACACAAAATACCAGGCCTTCTTTGAACCTACGACGTACAACTCGTAAATCTCAATCTCAATAAAAAGGGCCTTGATGACCAAGTCTCTATCTTGAAATAGTTTCTTCCAATAAGTTGCTCTGAGAACGATGTCCGTCGCATGCAGTATACGTTGCGTACGTATACATATGGACGCATTGCGATTAGGGTAGTCCGGTGGTCGTTAAGCAAATAGTGGTGATTTTCCAAGGGACGCAAACTGCTGAGGGATTCCCAACTTCACAGCGAAAATCAAACATTCGGTATTGATTGCGACCAGTCTAACCTATGTTATATGCAATGCAAGCACTTAACTAATATCGATCCTGATGAGGGAACTGGGTTATTTATGTTACTGATTCTAAACATGATTGTGTTTTGTAATGGATCCCGTGTTACTTATACACTTACCTCGTTCTACATGATTCAATTAAATTAGCTAGCGAAACTAGGATATTTAAACGAAATAAAACACAAAACATAACATTTGAAAGAAAATAAACAAAGAAAAAGTTATTTGCGGCAAACATGACGTACGTGGTAGTGTTTTTACTTGAAATTTCGACCCCAAAAAAGCATTAAATACTTTTTTATTTTCTCTTGTGTATTTTTCGATTCAATGCCCGTCACTTCTGTGGACTATTATCGGGAAATTTAGACCTTTAGGGTAATTGCGTAACACAGCATCAGTAGCAAAGGGGTTCATTATGACAGTTCAACAACATTAATTGCGTCATTTACGTCTTTGAGCATACACATTTTGGAAAATATAAAGCAATCGATTGCCAATTTGCTTCGAAATTATTTCAAATAATAGTTAGCACGTTACGCAATTAGAGTGCTGGTATAGGTACGTTTTAAGAAACGTAGATCGCCTATGAAATATCAAAAAGAAAAGAAGTGCATTACGAACTACGTAAAGTGAATTTCTTATTTTATTTATTGGCCTATCTACAATTGTTACACTATGACTTAACAACAAAACAAGCAAGATACATTTAAGCATTAGATGCATTTTAGCATTTATACATTTAAGTTTTTGCTCTGTTATTGAAATTTGACTTTATATTACTTACTTTTAGGTTTACATTTGAATAGCATGGTTTGTAAATATTATTATTTTTTGTGTATTCTGTGGAAAATGTTGTTGGTTACACATTTGCTCATATATTTTTGTATTACTCTCTATTAAATATAATGTGCCATTGTTTGTTTTTCCAAATAAATAAAATAAAGATACAAACAGTGCACAATATGATGCAATAGACACAGCTTGCAAAATATACCAAACAACAACCACGATTCGCCATTGGTCTTTCTCAAAAAGGGATGTAAGTCTAGCGATAAGTCTACCTAACATGGGATTTGGATGCACTCATGTAACATGACAAGGAGCCCACATAGGTATATCCTTGACTGCAGCTGGCGAGAATTCTAGACAATCTCTTTGTGCTTGCGAGTTGCTTTATTTACAATCCTTTTAAGGTATTGCTGTTTTGACAGGACTGTATTTTTATGAAACCCGATATTTAATAGCTCAACAAATTGTTCGCTCTATGCTGTGGAAAAAAGAAAATGCATTTGGTTTGGTCACAATGCCCGTAGGACCGATGCCACGCGGCCACGCACCGGAAAACGCAACATGGGTTAGGCCCATGGAGCAAATATTTGCTCCATGATTAGGCCCCCGACAAGGTGGACCGAAGGTCGCCGAAAACCGCTGGATGCGGGAGGCGCAGGACCGGTCGTCGTGGAGATCCTTGAGAGAGGTCTATGTCCAGCAGTGGACGTCTTTCGGCTGAAATGATGAACATTTTAAATGCGAAAGTGTTCGTTTTTTTATTGTTACGCTTTACCTGAAACAATCAAAGTTACTGGTTTACCTGAATTAAAAAAATCAATATGAAAAGACAGGTGAAGTGCTGTCAACATGTCAATTTTTAGAATTGGTTGGAAAGAAAACTCATTTCACACTCACTTAATTATTATTATTCATAGTGAGATGGTTCTGTAACCATCTCTGCTCAGTATCTAGACATAGGATCCTTTTGATCTCGGCAGTACACGTTGCATGTATACAAAACTGTATACTCGTTAAGACGCGGAGGTGTTTTACATTCGAGAAATACTCGCCTAACAAAAAGTTCTATACGCTAAGTACTTATGCGTTCTACCACAAACTTATACATCACTGCTTAACACCACCAGGTAATTGCGGTAATTACGTAACAAACTATCAGTAGTAATAGGTTTCATTTTGACAGTTCAACAACATTCATTACGTAGTTTACGTTGTTGGATAAACAAATTTTCCAACTTATGAAGTAATGGACTAATAATATGCTTGAAAATGATTCTAATGGATAGTAATAGTATGTTTTAAAAATCAATCAAATTTATTTAGGGTGGAGGGGGGATCGCAGTCAAGGATTAGTTTACCATAAAAATATACTAAGCTTGTATAAATTTACGATAGTATCCATACTAATAGTATAAATGCGAAAGTAACTCTGTCTGTCTGTCTGTTACGCTTTCCCGCTTAAACCTCTCAACCGATTTTGATGAAATTTGGCACAGACAATCTTTAGACCCTGAGAAAGAACATAGGCTACCTTTTGTCCCAGAAAAATTTTGATGTTCCCGAGGGAAATCTAAAAAGCGCGATATAACCGAACTACGAAGCCGCGGGCGGAAAGCTAGTTATCCTTAAAAGGGAAATCAGCAATATTTTATTTGTGATACATAGGTACGGTGGTTAGGTTCTCTATACAAACGTATTCCGCTGTTTTCTTAGTGGATAATGCTTTTAGAGTAATTTTTTTTTCTACAATTTTACACCGTGATTATACGTGCCCCTAGCATTTGATTTTTCCGAAACTTAATTAATAAAAGAAATACGATACTTTAAAATCGCGAATAATAACCCATTTTTACCGTGATGTTCAGATGGCTATTAGACAAACGTGATCAGTTTTTGACAAAAAAGAAAATGGAAAATACCTTTCCTCTAAATTTTGATATAAAAATAATTGAGATCTGTCGTGTTTTGAAAAAGAAAACAGCGGAATACTAAACGTCTTTTGGCCAACGTTTTTGCCAAGGTAACATCAGCCTGAGCTGCAACTGTCCTTTCCGCACTTTACCGGGAGAGGTTCGAAGCAGCGCGACGGTAATAGCTTTTTCAAATATCTATTTTCCAAATTCCTCGGCACTAGAATCCCCTCTTAAAGATAAATTTTGCACAAAGTTAGTCAATTACTTTTATTATAAAGTTATTTTTAAATATTAAAATTAGTTAAATATAAAACTTTTATCCCAAACGTAGTTTCCGTAGTTTAATTTCTGACAACCATGTCGGCGAAGCTGCGGGCAGAAATGTTCATGAATTAACTAAGAGTGACTTGGTTATTTCAATGAACGTGCAAATATAAAAGCAAACAAATGTAGATATGAACTACACGATTTAAATAAAGTTATACTTTTTACAATATTACTTGACATTTTATAAGCTCTAGTTAACCGGGATGTATTGTAATGTATATTGTATGTCATCACTATGACTGAACATTGATTTTTCAAAATACAATCTCAAGCTTAGTTTGGGATTCAATATCAGCATGTATTGTACCCGTTTTAGCCTGTAAAGTTGTGAATGTATCAGATATCAATAAACAATTTTTACTTTTTATTTATTTAGGAGACATCACACCCTGAATACATCCAGATATAAATAAATGATAGCTTTCTGGCTGTGTTCTTCTTCTTCTTCTCAGCCTATAGAGGTTCACTGCTGGACAAAGACCTCCCCCAAGACTTTCTTGCATCAGGGTGCTATATTCCCCACGCTTGGCAGGCGTGTTGGGTTGGGCACTATTTTAACGCAGACTCTATCAAACTTGAGGGACACTAATGGAAATGCATTATGCATCAATAAATGTATGAGGGAATCGACGTTAATCATAGTAAAAGGCGCGGAAATACTAAAATAAATGTCATCTGCCTAGGCTTTTCCAAATTACGTTAAGGTCAGCTTCCAGTCTAACCGGATTCAGCTGAATCCGATCAGTATTTTATATAGAACGACTGCCTATCTGACCTCCACAACCCAATTAACCCTATTGGTAAGACTAATTGTCAGACTTTCAAGCTTTTAACTATCCGTGACGACTTCAAAGATTTTCGAATGGCAGCACGGCAGAGTGGTACTGATAATTCAACAATAAATGAAAACGCTTACAATGCGGATTCATAGGAATAATCCTAAACCATAGAAAAAACCTAGCATCAACAATAAATAAAATGAAAATTTCAAACGAAATAGAACATCCTTTAAAATATTGGTTCACTGACCTCCGATCAGCGAGCGACAGTGCGGTCCTGTATCGACTTGCTTTTTAGCGCCATTATTATTAAAGTTTAGTACCGCTGGATGCGGCGGTCATCAACCTGTAAGCGCTTCCTTATCAACATGTACATCATGTAGAAAATGTGAAAATTAAAAATAATTTCCTGTGACTAAACTAATGGATATATTTATATGATTTTTTATGGATAGACTGAGAATGTGTTGAGGTACACGATGTTTAATTTATTGTCGTATTATTTTATAAATGAAAGTTTCGTGTCTGCGTGACGTCATTGCGATCCGGTTCCCATATAATTTAGAGAATGTATTCCGGAATGTTAGTTTGTCAGATACATATAACATTATGCCTTGGTTCTGAAAACGGTTGGACAGAGACCAGTGCCTAGTACAGACACAATTCGCCATTTACGATCAATATTAACGTGCAAGTAATAAAGAAACCTCAATGTTTCGTCAAGTCGGTGAACCATACCAAGCAGGGGTGCGTCGCTAGTATAACAACAAAGGGGTCCAAGATTAAAACAATCCATACTGCCGCGTTTGTGTACTTTGTAAAATCTGCAACATCGTTCAAATAATCGGGATCTAGGGTTTGGATGTATTCTATACAAAATATTCTTAAAATTGCAAACTGCACCCCTTTGCATACTTCTCTGTGGAATGCGTATTCCACCCTCCGATCGCACATTACATGTGGGTAGTTGTGGTGTAACAACATAAATCTATACTAATATATAAAGCTAAAGAGTTTGTTTGAACTCGCTAATCTCAGGAACTACTGGCCCGATTTAAAAAAAATCTTTTTGCGTTGGATAGCCCATTAATTCAAGAAGGCTTTATAGGCTAACATCACGCTGCGACTAATAGGAGCGGAGCATAACTAACTCCACGCGAACGAAGTCGCCGCGGGCCGCTAGTGTAAAATAAAATAAACTTTACACAGCGAGATATTTGAGAGCAGATTTGGCCGTCTGGCGTGTTGAAGTTTTTATTGAGAAATTCTCCACAAAATTCTATATTTATTGCGTTGAAGGCAAAGCAGCAAATATAGAATTTTATGCAAACCCGCACTGTGCATTTTCATTAGAATTGAGCCAGACTACATTTGGCAGAGTGCATCTCATCTGTATACGATTAAATGGGTTGGTTATTGTGGCATATTCCAGAATCAGAGTTCAATCAGTGTCATCTACAGCGTGAACGTTCACAGGTCCACCTATCGCTTTTCATGTTATGCCTATTGTACTGAAGGTGATTGAGCTGTCTGTCTGAGCTACTGCACTATGAAGCTCGTAATAGAACAGGTACCACTTCCGACACATGTCAGTAAGATGCCCGCTTCCCGATACTTTGAAATTGTTAATAGATAGACGTCAGTTTTCGCTGTAGTAATAATAAAATGCACAGTTGTATTAACAATGCTTACTTTTTTCATGATTTAATTAAGTATCTTATTTGCACAGGTTGTTAAAAATGACATAATTTATTTTCCTTTTTTTTACACTACATTGCCAAATTGAATATTTTTACAAAGTTGTGTTACAAAGTTACAAGTCAGACAGTTATTTTTGGGAAATATTTGACATGATGAAACCTTCCAAAACTGATGAACCTCTACAAAAATTTTCAGATAGCTTGACTTATCAAGCTATCAAAACAACAAATGGTATTATACAATATGTAAAGAAAACCCTGTCCGACCCGTAAGGATAATAAAGGTTAGGTAAACACTTGACCAAATATAATATAAAATTTTACATAATCATCATATTAACAATACTAATGAATTTTGAAATAATCCTTTTTTCCCGGGAATTAATTCCAATTTCCCCGAAATTTGGTAATTTTTACAAAAGTGACAACACCGGTATATTATAAGCGAATAGCGACGCGGCCACGTCACAGGTGCCGCGTGCCCTGCCCCTCGCCGCCCGCGGTAGGGGTTGCTTATCGCACATGTATTAAGATTTAAGTTACCTTTTTTTGCGAAACAATATTATTTTTTTAGGGGGATTTTTTTTATTTTTATTATGTTTTTAGGGGGAAGTTTAGCCTGTCTTTGTGGGCATTAGTAGAATCAGTTATCGATACCTAACAATACCTTCACGGATCGGACAGGGTTTTCTTTACATATTGTATATTGTGAAAAAAGTGTCGGACGCTTCTTGAGAGCTTATCGGACAATAATACATTTTTTTTCTTTTTATCTCATTATTTTATCGTCACCGGTTCTTGATAAGTGCAGAAAGTTTAAATTAAATCTATCCTTGTAAAGTGAGGCAAAATTGAATCCAAAAATCGTACATACACGTGAATGTAATAAAAGCGTGTTACAAACGCCACCTATTACGAGCCTTACTTACCTACATACTCCATTAACCCAGTTTAAATCATCTGGACATACACGCATGCCCAATCCGAGTACTGTTCACCTAACTCTTGTGAAAAGCACCACCATTAAGGTCACTATAGTTGGTATCTATCACGGCGATATTTTAAATTTTTCATCTCTGTGTACATAAAGGAACGTAACTATACAATATGTAAAGAAAACCCTGTCCGATCCGTGAAGGTATTGTTAGGTATCGTTAACTGATTCTAATAATGCGTACAAAGCCGGGCTAAACTTAAAAAAAAATCCCCCAAAAAAAATAAATATTATTTCGAAAAAGCGAGGTAACTTAATGCATGTGTGGTAGGCAACCCGATAGCCCCGCCCCCCTTCACTCGCGCATGTATGCGCGGGTGAAGGGGGGCGGGGCATGCGGCACGTGGTCGCATCACTATTCGCTCCGTCACAAATGGTGTTGTCAGTTTTTAAAAATTACTAAATTTCGGGGAAATTGGAATTAATACCCGGGAAAAAAGATTATTTCAAAATTCATTATTATTGTTACTGTGATGATTATGTAAAATTTTATATTATATTTGGTCAAGTGTTTACCTAACCTTTATTATCCTTATGGGTCGGACAGGGTTTTCTTTACATATTGTATACAATATGTAAAGAAAACTCCGACCGATAAGGATAATAAAGGTTAACTAAACACATGACCAAATAAAATATGAAATTTTACATAATCATCATAGTAACAATACTAATGAATTTTGAAATAATCTTTTATTTGATCATGTGTTTACCTAACCTTTATTATCCTTATCGGTCGGACTGGGTTTTCTTTACATATTGTATAGATATATAGGAAATGTATCTATCCATATATGTATAGATACATAAGTATCAAATAGTTACATCCGCTTGTTTAAGATAACAGGCCGGATATGTAATTGAAATTTTCCATTAAAATTCTATAGTGTTCGTGTAGGAAATGAAACTACACTCCGCTATTAGTTGCCGTGCGTTATTAGCACAAATAAAAACATGGCAGTTTCATCGCACGTACACATAATAATATACCATTATTTTCCATGCAATAAATATACCTATGTCATGAAGAAATATACATAAGTATTTTTGCATGCCGGACTACAACGCATTTCAATTGCTATTCAGAGTCCCTATTCCGTCGTTCAAAGGTGGGATGCATTTATAGTGTTAAACCAGCGAGTCATAACGTACTTACACACTATCGGTAGCAATGGCTTTCATTTCGACTTTCCGAAAATTTTCGTTTCGTTATTTACGTATACGTCAATGAACAGACAAATTTTTCGAACTTAATATGAAGCAATGCATCCATCCATACTATAATATTATAAATGCGAAAGTAACTCTGTCTGTCTGTCTGTCTGTCTGTCTGTCTGTCTGTCGGTCTGTCTGTCTGTCTGTCTGTCTGTCTGTCTGTCTGTCGTCTGTCTGTCTGTCTGTCTGTCTGTCTGTCTCGTCTGTCTGTCTGTCTGTCTGTCTGTCTGTCTGTCTGTTCGTCTGTCTGTCTGTTACGCTTTCCCGCTTAAACCTCTCAACCGATTTTGATGAAATTTGGCACAGACAATCTTTAGACCCTGAGAAAGAACATAGGCTACCTTTTATCCCGGAAAAATTTGATATTCCTTAGGGAAATCTAAAAAGCGCGATATAACCGAACTCCACGCGGGCGAAGCCACGGGCGGAAAGCTAGTTAGCAATAAGTTTCAAAATTATAGCTTTAGATCGATAACACTATTGATGTAAACTACGCAATTAGGTAGCAAACTAACAAAAAACAAAACGAATTTATGTGGCAATTAAATCTTTAAACGGAAATAATATTGCATTGCACCTCCTTAACTTTGTTTTCGAATTGTTACAGGTCTCAGTTACCCCAACGGATTAGATGTACGTGTGAAATCTCCACTGACTTACAAAGAAAACAATCATGAAGAGGTAAGTAGCTTATAAATTAAAACTGCACCATATTCCAAGAAATAAGGGTCGAATTTATCCGACTTACAGTTTAATATTACAGCGCTTTATTTAGCTTAAGCTTCGATTTCTTATAACAGCGTTAGCGCTACCGTCAGGTTATTAATACTACTTACGTCAAAGAATTTTTCACTAGTATTTGGTATTAAGGTGTCAAAAAAGTTGCTGTATTTGGACGTTATGACAGCATGAGGAGGTGTGTGAGTCAAAATATTTGTTTTTTTTTAACGTTATAAACTTATGCTCGACCGCTATCTTGCCTGATGCAAGCAGTGATGCAATGAATTATGGTAAGGCGCACTAGTTTATTAAGAGCCTATTCATTCTAGCCTTGAAGACACTTGAATTGTAGTCAAGCTTTATTATAAATTGTTAACTCAAGCGTCGGATCCCTGGAAAGGAAACTGCACTTTCCGACTTTTAATTACTCACAGAGTATTTTCCAAACAACTTACCGTACCTTAAGTTACCATGAACTTGGTTAAGTGGAACGTAAGGCGTACCTACTAGTTCATTAAGAGCCTGTTCACTCTAGCCTTGAAGACACTTAAATTGTAGTCAAGCTTTGTTATTAATTGTTAACTCAAACTTCGGATTCCTAGAAAAAAACTTCACTTCGCGACTTTTAAATACACAAAGATTAATTTCTAAAACAATCTCACCGTAGCTTAAGTTACCCTGAACTTGGTTGAGTGGACCCTGGATATGAAATTACTACTACTGCTAATTATTCTGAAGTCCCGAAAGTTTTGGGACCTCATTGTTCTTATTTTGCATTGAAATATTTCTGTTACTGGGAACATTTATACCCTTATATCTGAGAATGCTCTTTCAGAATTTTCTTTTGATCCATTTTTACCTTATAATTGGGACTCTGTAGTATAGTAACCTGAGAATGGCAGAAAATATGTAACTTTTATTAATATAATTTTACTTTTATAATGAAAGCGATAATTATTTTGTTTCCGCAAGTAGGTGTGAACAAGAAGAAGCTTCTAGCTTTTTTCTTCTAGATTTGCGTGCAAAAGTACACGCAAATCATATTTTTAAAGCTAAATGAGGACGGCTTCCTTATCTGACTTCTCACAGAAGAAAGTCAGAAACAAATCGCGGTATCTTTTAAATTCCAGACATTATCATGGTCAGATCGTGTAAAGACAATATTATGTCTGATGTATGGTCTTTTGAGGAGAACCACACAGTTTGGTGGGCCTGACCAGTCAATACACCTGGCCACTCCTTGCAGGTATTTGTGAGTAATGGTGCAGCTCAACTCACAACAGGACTATTTTGACCCGTCTTAGTAAATTAATCCTAAGTAAAGCAATTATCATTTTAAAGCTGACGAATTTTGAAACTGGGTAAATAATAAGCCAATTTAAATATCGCGCTTTAAATCGCGGTTTCGATTCTCGCACGCAACAAATATTTAATATAGCCTACAGGTGGTTGTTTCGGATCCGCCTGTCTATGTGCGCACCAACGATAAAGGAGTTGTAATTCCTGGTGTGGAAAAAGGTTTAAATAAAATTTCAAATGTGTTTTAATAATACCGTAATGTTTTTCTAAAGGAATTAAGAAAATATGTTGCCATGAAGCAAGAAAACTGAAATTAAACTAATGAAACTAAATAATCGATTAAAAAATGTCTGCATTACTTATTAGTAATCGATTACTAGTAAAACAGTAAAATCCGAGAATATAAGAGATAAACATGAAAATCGCATTCGATTTTTAATATGCACTTGTTGATTTTTCGATATGCACTTGTGGACTACTCCACAAGTGCATATGAAGCTCTCGTTTAAACCGATTAAGCGATTTATGGTGATTTTTTTTCTCTTCCGGCAACACTCGTGCCTGACATCAATCTGTCACTGAGTGACACATGCACTCGTTCATTAATTATCTTTCGTTCTGATTGGGCACATATTTTTCCTGTTTTATTAAGCCCCCGACCTCGGCTTTGCATATTAAAACGGACTATTTGGGTGGATCTTGCTACACTCAAATCCGTCTGTTTTTAAGAACTGTTTAAGCCTATTGATTGGATATTGAGAACATGCCACGCTGAATAAATTGTACGATTGCGACTGGTCGCATGAGGCGATTTTATCGGTTTTTCGTCAGTGACCTGCATCATCATCATCATCATCTCAGCGTTAATCCCAGTCGCATCCGAAGCTTTTTCAGCTTTTGAGTTGGGTCCGCTTTAACGCTTTAACTGCTGATATTGGTTATACTTCGATATTTTCCGTGAAGCGACTGCCGTCTGACCTCCACAACCCGACGGCGATATCGAAGCATTGGAGTTAGACCAATTGTTGCACTTTTGAGGGCTACAACAACCCGTAACGACTGCCATTAGATGTGTGATGTGTGTGTTGTGTTTTCTTTCCGAGGCACGACGAGACCAGTGCAAATATTCATGCATATAAATATTTGCACTGCCCGGGGATCGAAACCGGCTGTCACTCGTCAGTGACCTGCATCTTAGCCAATGCAAGTTTATACCTATTATTGTTTCACCATATTTTCAGTGAGGCTTTTTTATTATATCCTCTTACAAATAACGTCAATTGATTCAATCAACACCTGACCCAAGAACTATGAAATCACTCCCTTCTTCTCTAAAAGCACAAAAACTCTATTATAAAAGTGACACACAGAGAAGTCAATAAAAGAGGTAACAAAAGTCCCATTCGAACTATTTTATTTTAAACCAGGCCATTCCACCTCGTTAATGTGTACCAAGTGCCGACCTAATTGAAACCTTATTAGTTATTTTAATAAAAGTTTACACCACAATTCTTATGAAAAAAAACCAGTTTGCTCACGTAAATCTTTTATGAGTTGAAATACGTACGCACCTAGTATCGCCTGGAATATTTGGTATTATTTATTCATGCAGAGTCACAAGCAACTGTTAGCAGAAACGGCCTCTAACCCTATATTGAAGGTAAATATTGAGCGCGCGTGGGTAATTTCAGAGCATTTAATTGCAAGGTGGCCGGTATACTTCGTGTGACTGCTACATATCGAAATACGGAGCGTTTATTGACACCTTCTTTCCAATTACTGGTGGAAATGACAGATTTTCATGACGTTTGTTACACCAATCCGTTCACAGACTCCAGCAGATCAAACTGTTGAATTTTCCCAATCAACCCTGAAACTTTACGCTTTGGAGATAAAGTTAAAAATCTTTTAAAGAGACTTGATTGCTTAGCTTGATGTGCTGGCATCTGTACCTCTAGCAAGGACAATCGGTTTTTTTTGCCTTGTTCTCATATGGCCTCCTCCTCGTCGCGGATTCGATACCTCAGAGAGACTCCAAGCATACCCCGTTCCATAGCTCCATGAGCGTCCTTGAATTTGTGGACCAGAAGTACCGTGAGTGTCCGCGTTTCTGCTCCGTAGGTCATAAGTGCAATATGCTTAAAAATAAATCAAATTAATAGTAATATGTTGTTACGCAATTAGGGCGCAGTGTCCCAACCGTGAGTAATAGTGAGAAAACTACGACGTTTACTATACAACGTTATTTTTTGTATATGCCAAACCCGAACTACAACCACTTGCGTTGCATTTTTAAGTAAAAAATCTAAGTACAAAATTTCAAAAAGATATCATGAAAAATTACAAAATTATGAGGTTGTCCCTACAAAAATATGGTAAACGGGCCACTCGCACCTTCAGTGGCGAGGCGAGGTCGAGACCCTAGGACACTATAATCCACTGTGAACTGTGATGTGCGCTCAGTAACCACTACTACTGCAATATTTGGGAAATATAACTTAGTGTAAAAATTTTTGGAATCGATTCAGTTGCTTGTTTTGAACAAACTGTATTCAGGTTTCGTATAAAGAAAAAATCGTTGTATGTAGAATACTAGTTTTCCGTTTCGTTATTTTGTAATAGTATTGAAAAATTACTGCCATTATAAAAGTTTTGTCATCGATTTTACCGATTGTGTATTGTTTGACAGCCGGGCCCGGATCAATGTCCAGTGCTGAAGGAAAGCGTAGCGGACGTCGACACCGTCGCTATATACCCCACTTTTGAATTTCAGGTACGTATCCTTTATTAAATGTTATAATATTACGGCATATTATTAGTTCATTCTCGTGAAAAACTAAACAACATGACTGAAAATTTATAAACTGAATTTGTGGAGGACATGATTATATACTATACAAACATGAGACAATCCAAAATAGGCCTAAAGCCTGACAAGTCTTACCATGGAGTATTGTGATACTCAGTTACTCTGAGGCGGAGGTCGTCGTGGTAGTGGTAGGCCACGCTCCATGTAATAGATACTACTTTTCAGCTCCATCTTCTTTGAATGTTAGCCGATCCCAACACAGATGAAAACGGGTTGGACAGATTGATTGATTAAGCCCATCAAAAAAAGAAAAAAAAAACTATAAAGTATCTGATAATAATCCGTAAAGTTTGTACGGGCGACGACACTGAACTAAATAGAAAAATGGAACGGATTTCACTACAATGGCGTATCACTAATTTTTTACATCTTTCACGATAATGGAATCCTTCAATATGACCCTATGTTTTACAAGAAATTCTGAATAATTTATCAATTGGGTATTCATAGTTTAGTCCGACATTTTGGTCACCACGAATCAAATGGGATTCCCACTCATTCAACGAATAAGTACGGTTGAGTAAGTACTACCTGAAACAGCTAAAACTCGACTTTATTACGTTTTGAGCTCACATAGGCCCGTCATGCATATTTATAGGCGAAACAACTTCATTATTCACTTTAAAAGTGTCCTATTGCGGGCAAAAATTGCTAAGAGTGCATCTTCTGCCTACATTGAGAATGAGATTGCCGATTCTGAAATAAATATGATATGGACATTATTAATCATTACAATTTTATTTCCACTGAAACCGAAAAAAACTGTTTTCTTTATTCTGAATTCTTACTTACTCATGGTTTCCGAGTACATGTTGGCTTTGATAAAAGATTAATGATGTTTTTTTTCATCCTTTGCGCGCTAATATCTAATCATATGTTATACTAACCTAAGCTCTATGTATAATAGCTGGGTATTAATATTGTAGTGAATTTCATTATGGTCCGGTGGTAGTAGGATTTGATATTGAAACCTCAACTAAATAGTTTGTATGTCCTTCTACCAAAAAGTTCTCTATTCGTGTTAAGCTCGACGAAAAAGTTTTCACTTCGTAGGTTTTAGTTGATGTCGAGGGGCAAAATGATCGATTACGGTGGCTCTCATATCTCCCCCATTAGAATGTTGGATTTGGGAGATTATATATTTACGATCTCTATAAGGCCTATCCAGATTGTGTTACACTGACAATGTTTTTTTTTTGTTTGTAGGAGATAATATGAAATAAAGCCTCTAATAGTATGAGATCTCCGCCCCGCGGTGTCACCCGCATAAAATTCTATCCCGTGGAAATATCCGGATAAAAATATCTATCCTAATTCCTATATGTTACATTCACATCTACTATAAACTACTATATTTCAGATCATAGCATATAAGCCTAAGCCATAAACCAGATTAAAAATTACCACCACTGACGGCAGCCGTTCACGAAAATGTCGCATGGATCAACACCCTTTAGCTCAACCATTTGAAGGAAGTTTGATGATCCAACACACGCGCTACCATCAGTGAGACGTTAGTGTAAGCATAACATCACAGTCTAAAAATCACACAGTCAAACAGTCGTCCTACGAAGACGTCTAGACAGAGCAATCGTGCGGGGTGTGAGGGACGAGACGCGGGGAAGCGGCACCCAAGCTGCGAACAAAACGATGTTCGTAGCTCGGTATCTATCATGAAGGGCTAACGCGCGTTTGTTTTTTTATTTGTTTGTTTTATAATTTGATATGAGTGTCAATTTTGAGTATAATTGGGGTGCTTGTTACGAAAAAGGCATGCTTTTTGACATCTAAAATGGCGGACGTCATTTTTTTTTATAATTAGATATGCGTGTCAATTTTGAGTATAATTGGGGTGCTTGTTACGAAAAAGCCATCCTTTTTGAAATCCAAGATAGCAGACGCCAATTTAAATGTATATTAATATGATCTGGGTGTTAATTCCGAGGTGGATGCTGGTTACGAAAATGCCATCTAAATAACTTAAATCTGTCTCGAGCCTTTAGTAAAAATAGCAAAATAATTAAATATAATACAGGTATCGAAGTTGATCTGTAATAAATAAATAGTGTTTATTTGTGTCAACCCTGGCCGATGCGTTAGTGTCTCTAGACGATGTCGGCATTTTACACGAGATCAAAGGCGTTGACCTACTGTATGATTTTTATACTGTGCATAACATACACTCAACCGCCAGAGCACATTCAAGTCAATGAAAGACGTACCCAGTTAATGGTATCTTAATAGCAAGTACAGCACCCTAACTGCGTAACACACTGTTGCTACTAATTGAGATCATTTTGAAACCAATTGCTAATCCATTGCTCCATATGTTAGGAAAATGTCTCTGCGTAACAACTTAAATAAGGCAATGAAAGTTGTTGAACTGTCAAAATGAAAGCTATTGCTATTGATAGGATGTTACGCAATTACGCTGCTAGGTTGAGCCTTTTTGTCGGCGATGTAACGTTCAAGCTTATAAAATTAGAAAGATTGCTTTTATAACATAACGTGACTACAAAAGAATCTAACTTTTCAAGCAGTTCTTTATCAGTTCCATGAACTACTTCTAGAAAATTGAATTAGTTTTCACTACATCGCAGTAGGTGAGAAAAGGGAGATAGTATGCTCATTGGGGATAATGGTGTCTTCTACTTGGTCGAGTTTGAATCTAAAAATAATCTAAATCAAATCTTGGTGTATTTGGGATTCTAGTCACAAAAGCTACGTGCACTGAGGAGACCGATAATCCTGTGTTATGTTCAGGAATCTAAATGAAAAGGGGTTAGTAAATAATGTACTATCATTTCAATAAATATTTTTTGTTTAACCAATATTGTATTAGATCATTACTTTACATTTGAAATAATCTAACTAACACTAAAATATCTTTAAACTCGTAAACATATTAAAAAACGTGGCAACTTATCCCATTGACAGCTATTCTTGATTTTTTTTTTAATATTGGTTAACATCTTTATACAACGTGTTTCAGAAAGGTGAAACAATACTTTCAGATATTGAAGGATACCTTATAAACTTCAACTTGACCTAGTCATAAATTTGAAATACTAAGATTTTTTTTTTCCTACAAAATAAATAAAAATATTTATTGAACATTTTGTCGACAACCCTAAACCTACGCTACAGCTGAGGCTGACTGCTGACCTACCGGCATACATTACTTACTGGTTCGCGTCAATAAAGATACTTACGTAAATATGTACCTAGGTACTTACTTAGTTGTCCTTAAAAATCGACTCAGTTTTATAGTCTTTAAAGTTTAATTTTAAAGTTATTTCTAGGGTTATCACTGCGAAGCTTTCGCACTAAATTTCAAAGCAAGATAATTAAAATACCCATGCACTTAGGTACCTCACACCGGTGCCATGGGTATGTAAAATATATGTATATTGCATATATTTCATATACTGAAAGTATTATTTCATATTTCTGAAACAGATTGTATAGATACCTATTTCAGTAAAATGGTTTTAAAAGTCTTAACAATCACAATGATATTATGTTTTTAGACGAGTTCGGTGTTAACTGACTGCTGGAGAAGACAAAAGCTAAGTCCAAGTTTACAGGTCTTTTTTACAGTCCAAACATAATCTTGAAAAGGAGGACTGCACATATTAATCTCTTCTCTCCACTTATAGTATCAAAGTTCGCCCTAAAGGGATATCTGAATATCACCCCTATATTAAATATTGTTAGTTAAAAAATGTTAGGGTGATAGCGTGACCCCGATACGCAAGATATCAATATACGATACTTGCTCGTCAATATATTTGTCGTTTTTTCGTAACATAAAAGTACGCTAGTTATCGCATTACGCGAATAAGCGTCCTACTTCCAACAACCACACAAGTTGCCTACGAATTTTGTAGAGAATACAAGGTCCTACTATGGATTTGTAATGACCCACCATGTTTGTTTTGATTAGTTCGGTGTAAGCAAATGTTAGTGCTTGTCGGTCGGGTCGTGTTTTGACGTGTATACCTGCTCCGCCCAGGTATGTTTTGATGTAGAATTTTAAACTTAGTTATTCACATAACGTCATCCCTGTTTTCCTCGAGGCGTTAGGCTTTTGGAGGTTTTGTTTTGGCACTGGTAATAAAAATAGATCATTTAGGGCTGATTTTTCAATCCTCAGATAAACGGTTCAATAACTATCTAAAGAATAAAGTTATTTGGCTGTTTATCAGATGAATAAATGCTCACCGGTTTTTCAACTGTTATTTATTCCATTGATAACTATCTGACACTGCAACTTCAAAGAAGCGAGACAAATATATAGCCTAAACAAGCATTAGAGCAAGACAGATGTTTTTTTTACAATTTCTGTCAATAGCGTCACCGTCACACGTGACACGCGTCTATTATTTTTAGGTTATGATGTTTGGTTTATGTGGTTTTTAATTTAATTTAAGTAAATTTAAGTGGATTATAATGGAATCTAAAAAAATGCACAGACTGTTTTAAAAGTCTGAATCTTCGATGAAATTGTTTGCATTTAAATATTCATTTATTATGGTCTCTTCTTCGATAGCCAGGTCATCAATACTATCGAAAATACCCATTATAATAAGATTATAATAGTACTTCGTTTAAATCCAAGAAACAACCTCAAATTAACTCTAAGTTTTCTAAAAACGAACGTCAAATTTCAAACTATCAATCGAATAGTGCTCTAACTGGCGAATGAAGCGGCAGATAGATTTATTCCTCGGGTAAATGAGTTATTCGTCAGCTATGTCCTATCCGAGTATTGAAAAACTTAACATCTTGCTATCTGTCGAATAAACCTTATCTACTTGTTTATCTAGCGATTGAAAAACCGGCCCTTAGAGTATTTATTCAGAAAGTTGGTAATGTCGCAGATAGCTGTCAAATATTCCGCTGTTTTGACTAATTTGACAAAATTGCTCAAAATCAAGTACTGAATAAATATAAACCACGATATTTATCTTTTTTTATATATAATTCTAAACTAGTGCTTGACCGCAATTCCACCTGATGGTAAGCAGTGATGCAATCGTTGATGGTAAAGCGCGCCAGCTTATTAAGAGCCTATTCTAAAAAACTGAGTGAATAGAAAGGAAGACGGCAGTTGAGCGAAGTGATGCAAATGTTAAACCCAACAACACGACCAACGATGCTGCGCCAGGGGGAGATTGATCAGGAGACCCTCCATGGCCAAACTCCCGACACAACAACATTTGGCGCATCGTACCCGGCACGCATCGCAACACAACTGCTCAGACCCGTCCTCCGTATGGCTTCACCAGACATCATGCCGGAATACGACGAATCGCTTGGCGGTAATTCTTTGTCTGGTGGGTGGTAACTTGTGCCGGCAGCCGATGTTATGGCCTGCCATTGAGAGAAATTTAATTATCTAATTAAATTTAATTTCAATGGTTTCTGCGTTCTTTATAATATGTATTATAAAGACGTATTACGTAGTTTGTAATAAAACGTTACGATTTCATAAAGAATTGTTATGATTCTCTTTATTGTTCCCAATGCTACAAAACTACATGAAGACCATTGCCTACAACACGACTGTACATTTTCTGAAGTAAAGCGAGTCTGTCCTTTAGCATTCAAGGACACTCCCAGGATTTTAAACTCAATTTTCGTACGTATGAGAGTAATCAGGGAAAAAATCTAATTTCTTTAGGACGATTATAAACTTGTTAGTCATCTACATATCGTGGCGAAAATATGATCACAGTGAATCGTTTTCTATTTTCTGCTAAAGAAAAGTATTCTGCGTAAAAGTCAAGACCAAGTCAGGCCTTATCGCAAAAGTCAAGATGTTTTTCACAAATGCGTACCTATTTCCATATCGCCATATTCTTCATCGATCAGCAGATTAAGTACTCGATGATATGAAAATATTGAACTATGATTTTCTTCAATTCGCATGATTACATCTCCTCCGGACCCGAGAGAAATCGAATACAGTCACCAAGAGATAAGTAACCAGGACCGACAGATACAGTAGAAGGAAGTTGTCGAATAAATTTAATTAGATAAATGTACTGCGTGGTCTCTATTCAATGTAATATTAAATTTCATTGGAAACATGAATCCATTTCTTAAACTTCAACTATACTTATCCGACGTCGCTGATTACTTATCTCCTTTATATACCACTGAGGTATATAACAATATTTCCTTGTAATCTTAGGTACAAATCTCGAACTTAGAAGCATTAGGTTGTGTCTATAGCTAGACTATACTATATATAGACTATAGTTAGAAGCAGTAGGTCGTATGTGTAGGTTGTCGGACCGTTTTTTTTGTTCCGTGTTGGAAAATCCTCATGGATGTTCGCCCCTCTGGGGCGGGCGACGGGGTCTGTCAGACTCCTACTGACTAAAAACCACCCGGTGTCTCTTCGGTCACGTGCGCGGGAGTCCTTGATTCTGCCGGGCCTCGCCTCAGGTGTTAAACTACCCCGTGCATCGCCTCTGAGGCGCGCGCCTCCGCCTCGGGGTCCATCGAATAGAGGGGGGGGCCTTCCCCATGTTCCTCGCCCCTGGACCCAAGGTTGTCGGACCTAGGTCAAGCCTAAGGTCAATAATATTGAACTCAAAGATGTGTTGGTTTTTAGTTTAAACAGTAGAATGCTCCAATGCTGTGACTTATAATATACCTTGTAATATGTCTCCTGCTTTTATTATTATACACGCAAAAGTTTGTGAGTTTGGATGGATGTTTTACTCTTTCACGTAAAAACGACTGAACGGATTTAGATGAGACTTAGCATACACATGGCTTATAACCAGAAATAACCCGTAGGATACTTTTTATCCCTATATTCCCACGAGATCGAAATCTACGCGGGTGAAACCGCGGGCCTCAGCTAGTATGAAAGTAATACAATTGAATTATTACTTCGATTTAATATTATTGTTCAATCAAGTTTATTCGTTACTGTAGTTTTCTTTTTAATAGATTAGTTCGCTACATTTTACCCATGAACATATAAATAACTAGCTGCCGCCAGCGACTTCGTTCGCGTGGAGTTAGTTATGCTTCGCTCCTATTGGTAACAGCGTGATGTTATTTATATAAAGCCTTCCTGGATTAACGGACTATCCAACGCAAAAAGAATTTTTCAAATCGGACCAGTAGTTCCCGAGATTAGCGCGAACAAACATACAAACAAACTCTTCAGCTTTTTATATTAGTATAGATAATTAAATTAGCTGAGTCGAAAGCAAAGGCATATTAAAAATAAAATAAATAACTCAATTACTTACATACTATTGTGTGCTTAACAATTTTTTGCGCATTAGCAATTGTAGGTACCAATGTCAATCTATGAACAAGAAAAAGAGTCTAACTGAGAAGGTACTTAAAAATTAAACATTGAAAACAAAATAATTTTAACAATATTTAAACCAACGAGAAGAAGAGCTCCCTCGCCGCCGCCGCCCGCTCGGTACCGCTGCAAACGCGACGCCCCGCAATTATTAAATCTGTAATATCTTCGAAAATATTCATTTAAATCATATGCTGTAAAGAGCGATATTGATCTATATTAAATTAACAACATATTTAAGGTATTAAATTGGATAATGATTAATGGTGTGTTGTTTAAAATCGCTTCGAAAATTAGCCAATATTTGTCGTAAGAAGTAAATGACAAAAAAATGATATTGCGGGGTATCAGTGGCGAAGGGTGAAATTTTGACAAAGGGAAGCCGGTCCAAAAAAATAAACACTTAAACACTTACCTACTGCAAGATATCTTGGAGGAGGTCTTCAGATAAGAATAATATTGCCGGTAGAATAATATAAGCCATAATAACAAACAAAATCCACAGTATTTAACCAAATCTGCGATTAAATTACCTTACAGAATCAGTCACAGTTTAAATAACACAAATATTAAAATATAACAAACGAAATTATCACGCACCAGTGGTATAGCAACATGTCACATACTAACAATAATTTATTTTCAACCAAACGAAATGGAACACGAAAATATGCCAAAATAAAAAGAATATGACTTGCGAAGGATTTCATTATAACGCTAATTCTTTTTAATTTTGTCGTGTTTTCTTTCTCCCGTGCCGAGTTCCGTGTTCGAGTGGTTTCTTTGTCTCTTTCTAATAGAGGAGAGGAGAGAACTGCAAGCCGGTCGCCATTAGCCTATCTTTCTTTAAATTTTACGTACGTTTAGCGAGCATTAGAAAGAGATGGTCTGACACGCTCTGTCTCTTTTCGCCTCATAGTAAAACGTTGGCCGAGATAAGCTGTAATTCGTCGAGTTACCTTCAATGTAATTTAGGTACGAAAAATTGGAGCGCTGATTAATTTACGACTATAAAATGAAATGTGATACTTAGGGTATTGCTAAGAATTACTATTGCTATTGTAAATCGCGCAGGCATTTAATTAATAATACTTTGTTAATGAAATAGAATGTAAATACTTTTGTATGAATATGGAACTGATTTTTGAAAGGTAACCCGGTGGGAATCGGCTTGTATGGACTCTTCGCCACTGCGGGGTATCCATAAGAGATAGACATACCATCGCGGACTTTTCTGTAGACCTTTTCAATGTTTACAACATTAAGTACATTATTTTGATAAATCTCGTAGGGTTCAGCTCGCGTTTCACTGTATACGCGGAAAAAAAATCGTTATTTACGGCATCACATTAGAAACCCCAGAGGTCTCACTATCTTAGAAGGCAGTGTCTTAGCATCAGTAGTGGACGAACAAATTTTGAGCGTACTAGCACACAAATATACAACAAATACAAATATTTTATTGGGACAACAAATACATTTTAAAATATTTATGTACATTAATAATGCATTACAATAGGTACAATAGGTTTATCCCTGTCCCCTAAACTAGGCTAGGCCTGTATCTTAGGGGGCAGTGTCCTGCTATAGGGTATGCTATATAATGCAATTTTCGCAGGTGAGCCAGTGGACTAGCTAGTTCTTGAATTTTGACCTTGTGTCAAACTTTAAAAATATGAGAGTGAGACGGTGAAGAGTGAAATTGTATGTTGTATAAGTAAGTGTTTGATGATTATGTTTAGAAAGCATTGATAAAATATTAAACAGATACGATATATTCTAACAAACTGACCAAAAAAAAATGTGCCGAACACAGCAGCAGCACACATGCATATTTTTATTCGGCATACATTGGTACAGTGTGAGTGAGATGGGGCGCAATCTAAAGCATAGAGAAGAAAAAGATGGCTAGTGTTTGTCGTTTGCGCTGTTAGTGTTTGTCGTTTGTTTTTACGAGTGTATCGAGAGTGACTAAAGCGAGATACAGGACTTACTTCCTTTTGTACGCTTCATTTTTAGTGCGCTAGTGACATATCTACCTTAGTTTAATATTTTATCAATGTTAGAAAGTGTATGTGGTGTGTACTGTAGTGAATTATGGTAGAGTGAGTGTATGTTTGTATGTAAAAAAAAATGATTACATAGTGGATTTAGATTAAAGTAAATAACTATAAATGGTGGTGAAGACAACACGATAATAACTTAGATTGCCATTTCTAATGCCTTTCCAAATGTGCATGCGGAAATTCAGTAAATTTTATATACCTACAATACTTTAGTCACTATAGCTATACAAAGTTGACAAAATCCATTTCATCCTGGCACTGAATGTTCCATTCCTTTTTCCGTGGAATTGTTGGAGCTCTTATTTTGAAAAGCGATGAAACACGTGACAAACGCAAACAGACACGTGAGTGAAACCGTAGACAGAGCTGATGCTTATACATTTTTTTTCCGTTTTAACCTAGTGCTTGACCGTGATCCCGCCTGATGGTAAACAGTGATGCAACCTTTGAAAGCAAAGCGCGCTAGGTTATTAAGAGCCCATACACTAGGCTTGAAGACACTTAAATTGTAATAAGACAAGAAGATCGCCGCAGGCAAATTTTTTCAATCCTTCAATGTACGCCGTATAATAGACGAGCCGAAATAGTAATGATATTGTAAAAAACACGATATAAAAAAGTGTTACAATAAAAAAGAAGCCAAAAATGTTTTGCTTAAAACGAAAGCATGCAAAATTATATTGCCAATATTACAATTTTTGGTCCAGAATTCCTTAACATCTGCATTTGAATTTAATTTTAAACAGTCTGCAATTTAGTATTTGAAGTGTATTTGGTAATTACCACGAGACTTGACGTCCTCCGTGGCGCAGCGGTCAACACGGTTGCCTGCGACATGGAGGTCCCGGGTTCGGTCCCCGGCCAGGTCATGATGGAAAACGATCTTTTCCTGATTGGCCTGGGTCTTGGATGTTTATCTATGTATATATGTATATATTATAAAATATAGTATCGTTGAGTTAGTATCCCATAACACAAGTCTTGAACTTACTTTGGGGCTAGCTCAATCTGTGTGATTTGTCCGTATATATTTATTTAATTTATTAAATATATACACACACACACATAGCTACACAGTTTTGTATTGCATTTAGCACATCTAGGCAGCACGTCTAGCAGAAGCCTAGATCGGTCACGCCGACTTCGTGAACGATCGGCCTTGAACAGGTCTTGAGTTTCTGTACAAATATGCCCCATAATGCAGTGTAAACAGATCCGTCACCTCACATCTGCCATTTTTGCTGAACTGGGTGTTTTTGGTGCAGCCTCCGTGGCGTAGCGGTAGCAGACGCGGCCGCTGCACAAGGGGCGCGGGTTCGATCCCCGCACAGTGCAAGTATTTGTATGCATGAATATGAATATTTGCACTGGTCTGGTCGTGCCTCGGAAAGCACGTTAAGCCGGTGGTCCCGGTTGCCATATGAACATCTAGTGGCAGCCATTACGGGTTGTTGGAGCCCTCAAAACTCCAACAATTGGTCTAACTGCAATGCTTCGAAGTCGCCTTTACGTTGTGGAGGTCAGACGGCAGTCGCTTCACGGAAAATGTCGAAGTTTAGCCATTTCAGCAGTTGGACTGGTAAAGCGGATCCCAGACTCCAAAGCTGAAAAGGCTTCGGATGCGACTGGGATTAACGCTGAGATAATGATGATGAGTGTGGTGCAGCCGCGACACACTTTGCCGCTATTTTCTACATCGGGGTTTTCATTTTCTATTTGATTTTTAGTTCTTGCTACCCCGATCGATGTATGTTTATTTTAGGTGCTTACAGTACGTCAGTTATTTATTCTGAATAAATATAGTACTACTTCAGCACGCTAACATTGGTTTAAGCTGGGTTTAGTTTGCACTAAGTCTCGTACGAAACATACTTTTACTAACAAATTTTATTTACTTCTCGGACCATATTTATATAACAAATTAAACAAACTGCTAAAGATATACAGTGTAAGCTTAATGTTGTGTAATGCTAATGGATCTACAGACCCTCAATGACACTGATACGGAAAAAAATGGTATACAGAGTGGTGCTGACAATACGACAATAAATTAGACATCGTGTACCTCAACACATTCTCAGTCTACCCATCAAAAAATTATATAAATATATCCATTAGTTTATTCACAGGAAATTATTTTTAATTTTTCACATTTTCTATATGATATACATGTTGCTAAGAAAGCGCTTAGAGGTTGATGACCACCGCATCCAGCGGTACTATATTTTAAAAATAATGGCGCGAAAAAGCAAGTCGGTACAGGAACGCGCTGTCGCCCGCTGATCGGAGGTCATTGAACCAATATTTTAAAGGATGTTCTATTCCGTTTGCAATTTTATGCGATTTAGTTTGTTTGAAAATTTCATTTTTTTATTCTTAATGCTAGGTTTTTTTCTATTGTTCAGGATTATTCCTATGAATCAGCATGGTCTGTGTTTTCATTTATTGTCGTATTGTCAGCACCACTCTGTATATTTAATAAATAAGTAGTGGTGATGTTATTTAAGTTTTTAGGACAACTTTCTTTGCTTAGTCTTAAATACTTATAATATTATAGCCATTAAATATCCCTGTCGATGATAGCCTGAAACACAGATTTAAATGAACCTAGTTCGGGTGGTACCAACATTAGTTTTAGATCATAACTTTATAGATTTACATAATGTATTAGTCTATATTATGTTAGCACGATTGTTATTTTTAAGATGTTTTACTGTAAAAACTGAGACTTTTTATATATTTATTGTGATCTATTTTGTTTCATAAATTTCATTTTCAGATGACATGTGCATCTTTTAGTCTGTACTCAATAAAATTTAATTTCCTTTTGTCTTCTTTCTATACCTACATAGATTGAATGCATTGGTAGCAAACCAAGGTTTTTAAATACATATTGGTTTTCATTATGGAATGCCGTCTAAGACTCATATACATTTTTTGCGCGATGAATGCTATATTAAAGTCGGTACTATTTACCAATTTTATTATTCCATACCACGACGAGGATTCCACGCATGCTCGATATGAAATTACAACCGTTTTTGAAATATATAAATGACGGCAAAATAATTATTAATTATACACACATCAATGATGCCTAGGGATATTTCATTTTTACCTTATTTGACAAAATTCTGTTCTTAAAAATTTTGTTAAATTTAAATCATGTCGAGGGACTGAGCAGCCCAGTCCATAACCCTGGCTTCTTGTTCCTAAACACAGCTGGTATCAGCTCAGCCGGGCACGGGCATTGTCATGCATGAATTGGAACTCCTAACCTATTTATACTCTGTGTGGGATAATCACAGGTTACTCGACTGGAGGAAATGGAGGAGGAGGAGGGTCTCCACATCTATCTCCCTCTGACGCAGCATCGTTTGTCTTGTTGTTGGGTTTAACGTTGCACCACCTTTTTTTTTTTTTTTCGGGTTGGAAATCCTCATAGGATGTCCGCCGCCCTAGGGTGGGCGACGGGGTCTGTCAGACTTTTACTGACTAAAACCACCCCGGTGTCTCTTCTATCACGAGCGCGCGTGGGGCCGCGGGAGTCTAAATTCTTCCGCAGCCCCACACTCTCGTCCTGGCCCGATCTGTCCGGGCCTCGTCTCCGGCACGGGGTAGTGGGGTGTTAAGCTACCCCGTGCATCGCCTCAGAGGCGCACGCTAACACTCGCGCGCGCCGCCGCCGCGGGGTCCATCGAATAGGGGGCGGGCACTTCCCCATGTCCCTCGCCCCTGGACCCATTCACGGGGGGCGGAAGAGGGCGTTATCCGCCCTTCTTCGGCGCCCGGTGCGTCTTCTGCGGCCCGGGAAGGGAGTTGAGATCTCCCTCTCCCGTTCCGCAGCTTCCTTCTGCGACATCACGTCCTCGCAGAAGGACACCACCGCGTCCCACGACTCTGCGCTGCCGGCCATCCTCCGCACTACTGCCGGCAGCGTCAGGTCGCCTCCTACTTCATTTGTGAGGACACGGCGCTGCTCCTCCCAAGCTATACACTCGGAGAGCGTGTGCTGCGCCGTATCCTCCCCGCATTGGACGCAGTGGTGGCACCGAGCGTCCGGCTCCCTGCCTAGGCGACACAGGTACTTGCCGAAGCAGCCGTGCCCCGACAGCAACTGCGTCACCCTGAACGACAGGGAGCCGTGCCTTCTCCCGAGCCAGTCGTCGAGTACTGGCCGGATCGCCTCGACGGTAGCGAGGCCGGCGGCAGGGCGCATAAGCCTCTGCCGCCAGTCCGCCACCAGGACCTGACGGAGCTCCTCTCGGCGCAGCTCGATCTGCCGCTGCGCCGGACTGGAGCCCCGTGTCCGCTCTTCCTCACGCCATCGGTATAATGACGCGAGTACTTTCGCCTCTAGGTCCCAGGGCGGGGATCCGGCCAGGACGCAAGCCGCCTCGTAGGAAATCGTGCGATACCCGCGGACGACCCTGACGGCCATCGCCCTCTGCGGCTTGCGCAGAATGGCGAGTGTTCCGGCCGTCAGGTCCATCGCCCACACAGGGGCCCCATACAGGGCCATGGACCGCACGATTCCCACGTATAACCGCCTACAGGCGGCGCTCGGGCCCCCCATGTTGGGAAGCAACGTTGACAGCGCGCCTGCTGCACCCATCAGCTTGGGCGCCAGCCGCCGGAAGTGGGGTCCGAATTCCCATCGGCTGTCGAGCACCAATCCCAGATACTTCATGGTGGACTCGACAGCTATCCGGGCACCACTGACCACGATATGTGATCCCGGCGCCGGCGCACGCCGGGGGCCATGGAAAACCATGGCCTCCGACTTGTCAAGGGCCACCTCCAGGCCCAGGCGCCGGATGCGGGTCACCACCTGTGACACCGCAGCCGTGGCTATCAACGTCGCTTCCCTGTGCGAGCTCCCCCGGGCAGTGACAAGCGTGTCGTCCGCATAACACGTTAAGTCGGCGCCCGACGGGAGCTCGCCTCTCAGCACCCAGTCGTAGCCGATATTCCACAGGAGCGGTCCCAAGACCGATCCCTGCGGAACACCGCACGACATTTGGTGCCGACCGGCACCGTCACGTCCCCGATAGATGACGCATCTATCCTCCAGATAAGCCCCTACTATGCGGCGGAGGTAGGGAGGCACCCGATGGTATTTCAGGGCCTCCCTAATACAGCTCCAGGGAACGTTGCACCACCTTGCTCAACTGCCGTCTTCCTTCCTATTCACTAAGTTTTTTAAGTGATTGGGCTGAATAAACTAGCGCGCTTTACCATCAAAGATTGCATCACTGCTTACCATCAGGCGGGATTGCAGTCAAGCGGTAGTAAAAATGTTCGCATCTCAAGCCCACAATAGTCTCCGCCCGCGATTGTCACGCTGGAAAGCTGGAACCCGAAGTGGTCTGCGAGAATGGCAGACCAAGAAGATACCAGCTTCATGTAATCTTTTTTGTACAGTTTAATCACTAACTAACAATTGGTGTCTTTGAACCATTTGCATAACCGTAATATTGGTTGTTGCGTTCTCTTCAAAGGGTGGATAGCATTAAATATCTTGGAGTTACATTGGACCAACTCCTTAGCTTCAAACCACATATTGATGTCATGGTAAGGGGATTGCGTAAACTCATATTTTTTTTAGAGTCTGGAACATGTCGCTGACCTTCGTATCTTCAAGATGGTTTACTATGCCTTGTGTCAGTCGCTTATTGGCTGATTGATTTGCACCATCTCTTGGGGAGGTGCTGCAAAAACGCACTTGATTGAGGCGGAGAGAGCTCAACGTGCCATACTTAAGGTTGCTGCGGGTCTTCCCTTCCGTTTTTCAACAGTCGAACTATACAGGAAATAGGATGTATTATCTATAAGACAAACTTTCGTTCTGCACACAGTACTCAAAAAACACTCGCAGCTTGTTTATGACCCGAATCTTTTGAAAAATAAACTGAGAAATAATACTGCGTGATTTTTTTCCATTTGCCTCGGTTCCACAAGTTTTTCTGGTTCCTAGGGGATTACCTTTATAATACTATCAACAATGTACTTAATATCTACCTACTACAGAAACTGAGTTGTAAGCGGAAGGTAACGGAATTTCTGAAAACTTTCCTATGAGGACACTGAGAAATTGCTCCATTCATTTAAATAATATTTTTGTCTTCAAATAGCTATCATTCACCGTTTACATACATACCAGCCACCACTCACCTTCATATTCACCACCGTTCATCTACACACTCACCATCTACTTCTTGACTGCTTCTATTGTTATATTTAGTTTATATTGCTATTATTTTTTTCTCGTTTGTTCTTCATTCTCATTATTCTATTTCTCCTTTTTTTTTTTTTTTTGTTTATATATACAGTATGTTAACTAACAGAGGGCGTTCCCGTTAACCCGAATGTCGACGGGACATAAGTGTACATAACACACGTTTAAAGTAGAAGAAAGAGTGTGATAACTTTTTTTTTTTTTTTCAAAAATTCACTTTTATATTGTAACATGCACTCTTCTGCTTTTTTCAAGGTGAGATTCAACCTCAACTCTTGATCAATGGCCTCTGTGGAATAGATACCACAACTTTGCCAATAACACGTGTAACTTATTATAGAAATTCTTTGAAAATTTTATTTCACATTAATGGCGGATATCGCTAATGCGCTAATTGTTGGACTAACATGAACTCACATTTCGACCGCCAAATTATAATATTCGATACCATTCTTTTCTTTTTTTTTTTCAAAATGTGTTTCTTTTTTTTTAATTTCGATATAGCTGATGTAGAAGAATATTTTATATATAAAACTCTTTATTTGTATTGTGTATGTATATTGTATATTTGTGTTGTATTTTGAAAGACATAGGGCTATCATACAACTCTCCCACGCTTAGTATAGTATAAGGCTTTATATCATACAATGTAAAGCGCTATACTATGCTTGATTCGATGATTATTCTTTTACGTATAATGTATAACCTCTATACTATCAGTTTGGTCTCATAGAATTCATTATCAAAATCGGTTCAGTAGTTTGGCTTTTAAACCAAAATTACGGTTAAAAATTAAAATAAACGAAATTGAGCCGTTTGCTTTTCACAACTCATCATCTACAAAGCTTTTCCCCTACTAAAACACACACTACCTACAAAGTGAAAAATAATTAATGTCGGTAAGCGGTGGCTTTGATATTTGTATTTTCGGGGGCTCTATCTACCGGACTATATTTGTTATGAAATGTTCGCATATACCCTCGTATGATTGCATGATACAACGAAATTGATTCACATTGATTGAAAAGCACAAAAATGAAAGGTATGGATGGAGCCAGCACTGAACCGTGACTGTATTGTCATTTATTTAAATTGATTGTTGTGTATCGTGTGACAATCGCATCATGTGCAATGTTGATATGTATTGCTAGTTGGTGGATTATTTTAAGTACAACGGACTCCTGCTAATCCTTCAAACTTCGTCTTCGTGTTTCGTCCCCGGATCGTCGCGTCACACCCTATCCCTGAAGTTTAATTGCCCGTAGCCTTCCTTAAGACATTTTTTTTTATTTATTTTATTTATTTATTTATTGGGATCTCTAACAAAGGATACACAAATATAATAAAAATTACAACAATTGAGTAAGGCTCTTTTACGTGTGCTCCTTCAATTATAGAAGACCACAGCATGCACATATAACTAGGTCTAAACATGATACAAATAGTGAAAATATATGAGGAGTACAAATCATAAAATTAGAAACATAAATTAACATAAAATCAACATAATCAAAATTAAACATTCATATTACAAATAATATTATCATAGGCAAGATAAAAATAAAATAAAAATAAAAAGGATAAAAATAAAAATCGTCAAAAACATTGAAAAAAATTGAGATGTGCTGTCAAGATTGAACATTAAAATTACAAACTAGCTTATTAAATTATAAACTAGCGCTTGACCGCAATCCCGCCTGATGGTAAGCAGTGACACAATCGTTGATGGTAAAGCGCACTAGTTTATTAAAAGCCTATTCACTCTAGCCTTGAAGACACTGAAATTATATTCCGACGGAAACACCGCCGCCGGCAAGTTGTTCCAGTCCCTTGATGTACGCGGTATAAAGGAGGAGGCGAAACGCTTCATCCGTATCGTAGTAGTGCTAACAACGTAAGGGTGGAAACTCGCCGTACGACGGGTCGTCCGATGGTGGAACGGAGATGGGGGAATTAAATCATGCAATTCCCTCGCACACTCCCCAGAATGCATCCTATAGAACACCGAATGGCTGGCTACTCTACGCCTGTGCTCTAGGCTTTGGAGACCGACTCGAGTTAAATCAGGGTCACCAATCAGCCTCCTCGCCAGCCTCTCCACCGAATCCAAAGTGGCCAGGTGACACTTAGCAGCACCAGCCCAAATGTGGCTGCAGAACTCCACACACGAACGCACCTGTGCTTTGTACATCATTAGAAGCTGCGCTGGTGTGAATTACCGGCCGGACCTTTGCGATAACGCCAAGTTTCACGCAAACTATTCGGTTTAGAAAAAAAAATGTTTTAGAAACCTTGATATCATTTTTAAAGACTTATCCATATATACCCCACACGAATGAGTTTGATGAAAAAAAAATTAACTTTCAGTTCTAAGTATGGGGAGCCCCCAATATTTATTATATTTTTTTTTTATTTTTGCATAAAAATCTTAATGCGGTTCACAAAATACATCTACTTACCAAGTTTCAACAGTATAGCTCTTATAGTTTCGGAAAAAAATGACTGTGACATACGGACGGACAGACAGACATGACGAATCTATAAGGGTTCCGTTTTTTGCCATTTGGCTACGGAACCCTAAAAAGGATTGCTCTTTAACCATTAGTACAGATATATTACCCTAATATGGCAACGTCAAAGTAAAGAGGCCTTTTCCGCAGTTTTCATTTAGCTATTAATGAATGTGACACAGCAGCCCACGTTCTCCGAATTCAATTGAACATCAAAGTGCACTCTCCGCAAAACTTTTCGTCGCGAAATCAACTAAAACTTGGAGGTTTATTAAGGTCCTCTTTCCCGTTTCGGCTAGTTGACGAAGTTTCTCGGGCTGGTTCAGCACTTCGCTGTCTCTTATTTCTTGCTTGATCGATGTGAGGTTCATCATCAATCATACTTTTAGTTTCGTTGCTCCAGATTTAATTTTATTAGTTTTACTTAAAAGCAATCAACTCGTTCAAGCTCCACCTGACGCACATGCACTGAGCTTCTGGTGTATCAGAACCTTATTTTAGTTTGTTGTTTCAGGGTAGTACTAGATGTTGCTAAGTGATGCAATTGCCGTGCAACATTGTTAACGAGAAAATAATGAGAACTGATGCGGAACGCTTCTCATATAGATGTAGATACGTATATATATACATGTGTGAGAGCGTACTGCTGTACACGCAACATTTACCGAACACGATGTGGTTACACAAAACATCGATTTTCGAAACAAAGAATTTGGAAGCCATGAAAATTTTATTTTATAATCGAACAATAATTCAAAGTTGAAAGTTATTCACAACATGGATTCGTTAAACCTCGAAATTCCGACTAGTTATTTGCTGGTTACTCCGCTAATTGGTACGGGATATACTGAAACGAATATTCATTTGAGTCACGTGATCGAGCAGGCATTTCGGCGAGAGTTTACGCCGATAAAAGTTCTCGCAACTAACTCGGCAAACTGTTAAGTTTTCTTGACTTTAGACGTCCGCTGTCGTATATGTGTTTAATGAACAAAGTAGCTAATAAGAAGTAGTTGTTCTGATAAGAGCAGCGTAGTCACTGGCGCCTTTTATGGGACGCAAGCATTGTTTGTTTCCCCCATCCAGTTTACCGATGAGTACTTTGAATAAATACAATTGGACATTTTAAGCCCATTATTTTCTTGTTTGCAAGTTATGCAACAGTTTAAGTTGGCACTTCACGATCAATAAAGACGACATAGCAAAGACGACGATTATAGCTATTTGCGAGGGTTTTTAATAAACGTTGCGATTGCGCTCTTCGATTGCTTGTTGATTCGTTTGTATTTTGTATTTCGCTGTTCTGCTAGATGCCTAACTACCGTAGGATAGGTACTGTAGTGAGCAGTACTACTACTATACAATATGTAAAGAAAACCCTGTTCGATCCGTGAAGGTATTGTTAGGTATCGATAACTGATTCTACTAATGCCTAAAAAGCCGGGCTAAGCTTCATTAAAATTCTCCCTAAAAAAAATAAATATTATTTGGCGAAAGGAGGTAACTTAATACATGTGCGGTAGGCAATACATGCGCGGGCGAAAGGGCGCAGGGCACGCGGTCGCATCGCTCGTAATAATACCGTCAAAAATGATGTTATCACTTTTTTTTAAATTACCAAATTTTAGGGTCGGAAAAAAAGATGATTTCAAAATTCATTAGTATTGTTACTATGATGATTATGTAAAATTTTATATTATATTTGGTCAAGGGTTTACCTAACCTTTATTATCCTTATCGGTCGGACGGGGTTTTCTTTATACAATATGTAAAGAAAACCCTGTCCGATCCGTGAAGGTTTTGTTAGGTATCGATAACTGATTCTAATAATGCCCACAAAGACAGCCAAAACTTAAAAAAAAATCCCCCTAAAAAATAAATATTATTTCGCAAAAAGAGGTAAATTAATACATGTGCGGTAAGCAACCCCATTCCGCGGGCAGCGGGAGGCAGGGCACGCGGCACCTGTGACGTGGTCGCGTCGCTATTCGCTTATAATAGTACCAGTGTTGCCACTTTTTT
The DNA here is from genome assembly GCA_017933935.1 of Sesamia nonagrioides. Classification (NCBI taxonomy): domain Eukaryota; kingdom Metazoa; phylum Arthropoda; class Insecta; order Lepidoptera; family Noctuidae; genus Sesamia; species Sesamia nonagrioides. The sequence continues at coordinate 923,460 of JADWQK010000195.1, read as the reverse complement.
AAAAATTACCAAATTTCGGGAAAATAGGAATTAATTCCCCGGAAAAACGGATTATTTCAAAATTCATTAGTATTGTTACTATGATGATTATGTAAAATTTTATATTATATTTGGTCAAGTGTTTACCTAACCTTTATTATACTTATCGGTCGGACGGGGATTTCTTTACATATGGTATAGTAATAATAAAGCTGGAGTTTGTGTGTTTGAACACTGTAATCTCTAAAACTAAGAGTCAATTCTGAAATTTTGTTTTTGTATTTGATCACCGTTTCCAAGGAGGGCTATGGGCTAAATATGTTATTAAGGATAGGTTCTATGAAAACAAAATTACTACAGGGTTCGTAATTGAATTGCCAATCATCACCTTTTTATCGTGCCACTGCTGGACAAAGGTCTCCTCTCAGACAGAGAAGGAAGAATTGCCAATAATGGACACAAATATGAATGTGTGAAAGAATAACTTTAGTCTCTGCATAATAGCTTTCGCAACAAATTCAAATAAATCTATAACTTTTTCAATCGTACTAGTCATTGTTAAATCAAGTTAACTGCTATTGAAATAAAGTTGATATTTGGTTAACTTGAGACAGGGTGAGATTGCACAACGTTTGCAAAGGACAGCTTTTATCCGGATATTCCCACGGAATCGAAAGTTATGCGAATAAAACCACGAGACGCAGTTATTGGAAAATAAGTTCGTCTGGCGGTTTAAATAAAACAGCATTTTATGTATAAATATGTCATCGTGAAAACTTGGAGACTACTGGAAATTACAGCTCTCTGTATCATATTTTCAAGTAAGTATGATTCAGTAATCAAAGTATAAAATCATTGCATCGAATCGGTTGTATGTTTTCTGTAATTCACCATGGGCGTACCCAGGTAACGGCAGGGGGAGGCAGCTGCCCCCCCTGGAAATCTCGCAGAACATGGTATGAACTCTCCTAATTACTAAACTAATGTAATTGCCGGAAAACCGCGTGCACCTATAGCGCACAAAGATTACACACTGAAAAAATTTGACTTGCCCCCTCCTAGGCTTGACTTGTCCCCCAGAAGAAATTGTATATGCCCATGTAATTCACCTTATTTGGTCTCAATCAATGAATCTTCCTTGCCTATCCCTAACTATATGTTGGGGTCTTCCAGTTCAAACAGATGTAGCAGAATACCAATATTTTGACATTGAGAGACTCACTATCTGACCTCCACAACCCTAGCTGTCGCTGGATAACATTATGTCCTTGATAAGACTGTTTGTTACATTTGATTTACGTATGACAGCCGGAACTTACGGCTTAAACGTTTTTTCTGAGGCACATGGGGTGTTCGATATGTATTGAAAGAACCCATCCTAGAATCTACCGCGGCTATAGTAGCCTCCCCTACGATCGAACCGTGCGGCTGTTCTTTAGTCTAATGAATATAATTACGGACTACAGAAAATTCAAATCAAATCATTTATTTCAAATAAACCAGTTACAGGCACTTTTGAATTGTCAGAAGGTCGGTCAGTCAATTAGATGAAGCTAGTCGCCCATTCCAAATAGTAGGTACCTATGGAGAAGAACGGGCAAGAAACTCCATGGACACTCTTTTAAATTTTTAAGCTATTGTTACAAATATTTGATTACATCATTCATGTTTAAATCAACCGCGTGAGAACGATGCAGAAATATATTGTACGCTGAGAGCGTCCATTATGGAAAACATACAAAAATCAATTCAGAAATTAAAATACGCCGTGGCAGCTAAGAGATGACCAGTCCCCTCCGACGGCGTCCGTTCACAAACATGACGTATGGATCAGCATCATTCAGCTCAACCATATCGAAGGGAACCCAATGACCCAAAACACACGCCACCATCAGCGAGACATTTGAGTGAGCATGACATACTCTCAACAGCCAGAGCACGATTAAGTCAATAAAAAAGACTAACCCAACAAATAAATGCCTTACAGCACATTCGTACATTGTGCTCACACGTTTGCCATGCAATTATACAATACTAAGAAATTGAATCTACATAATGCTAAGAATTGTGTTTAATTTATTTTGTCTATCCTGCAAAGAAGAGTGCAACTACGATCTAGCATAAACTTGAAGTATTATTTAAGTTATACGTGCACTTTTGTTGCCCATTTAAAACTTGCGATTAGTAGAAGAGGAAGAGACGCTTTAATGGTGGTTCGGAGTTCATGAAAGTTGTTGCTGATAAATAGTTTCATTTACCTATTATAGATAATATCTTTGTGAGTGGTATGTCTGTTAACATGGTCTTGCGGGATATCTGGGCTGAGCTCTTTTATAGAATTCTTTGGGGAACTTCGTCCAAATCAATCCTTAATCTTATCTGCAATAAAAATTCTAATCGTAGATGAGGCTCATTCCTCGATCATCGGGACACCGTTTCCTTGATTGGTCCTTTGTAATCAAGCTAAATGAATTGAAGGGATAAATAAATCATGTATCTGTGGTATCAATGAAACAATTTGCTCGGATACGACGGCTAGACGTTGGCTTCATTTTAGTATAAGTAAGGTTCAGAATTTACTACACTTTCAATAGTCTTCATTCTTTTGTGTCTGGTACAGGCGACAGCACATCATACTACAGCAATCTGTCAAATATATTTATTAGGTTTTCAACTTTATGGACTAAATATTAAGGCTCAAGGTTGAGTGGGAATATTTGACAGTTTTGGTTAGTTTGATCTACTGTCGTCCGTACTTCAATTGAAGACGTTTAGTTTTTAAAAGAACGGTAAGTGTATGGGAATAATGAATATATAAATGACATAACGTAAAACATAAAAACCACCCCACGAATATACAAAGTTAAAACAGGAAACCGGAATGTCTTTAGTGTTTCTACCATAATTTATGAAAAAGTATTGTGTATAGTATTCGAAATAAAATTTAATAGCGGGAGCTCTGCACCAATACTGCCCTCGACTTCTGTGGTTCACTAAATACACACAGAACTTTAATCCGTTACGGTCCATGCAAACACAAACTCATCGACAGATCAAAATAAAATAATAAAGAGTGATCCAAGTATATAAATCCGATGATAAAACTCGATACGGAAAAAACATGACACTTTTATAATATATATAAACCTTAAACGAATCACACGATAACGTTTCAGAAAAATCTATACATCTATACTAATATATAAAGCTGAAGAGTTTGTTTGTATGTTTATTTGTTTGTGGGCGCTAATCTCGGGAACTACTGGTCCGATTTGAAAAATTCTTTTTGCGTTGCATAGCCCATTAATCCAGGAAGGCTTTAGGCTATATAACATTACGCTGCTATTAATAGGAGCGGAGCATAACTAAACCACGCGAGCGAAGTCGCTGGCAGCCGCTAGTAATATATAAAGCTGAAGAGTTTGTTTGTATGTTTGTTTGTTCGCGCTAATCTCGGAAACTACTGGTCCGATTTGAAAAATTCTTTTTACGTTGGATAGCCCATTAATCCAGGAAGGCTAAAGGCTATATAACATCACGCTGCGACCAATAGGAGCGGAGTATACCTAATTAATTCCACGCGAACGAAGTCGCTGGCGGCTGCTAGTGTTCAATATTCATTCACTTATTTTCAAAGGATTGATACATACCTAGGTATATTCATAACAATCTCTAGAATTGAATAATACACCGTCGTACGGCGAGTTTCCACCCTTACGTTGTTGACACCACTGCGACCCGGACGAAGCGTTTCGCTTCCTCTTTTAGACCGCGTACATCGAGGGACTGGAACAATTTGCCAGCGACGGTGTTTCCGTCACATTACAATTTGAGGGTCTTCAAGGCTAGAGTGAATAGGCTCTTAATAAACTAGCGCGCTTTACCATCAATCATCGCATCACTGCTTACCATCAGGCGGGATTGCGGTCAAGCGCTAGTTTATAACTTATAACAAAAAATATAAGATGCAAGTTGGAATAAAAGGAACTTTCATATCTGCAATGTTCATATTTCCAAGTCATGTTTATTTGCAAGGAGTTTTCAAGCACCCTCGTATCTGTTGACGTGCATAATACGCACAAACGCTTCGCAATTTCACGTTCGCTTTCTGAAGTGAAATGTGAACCAATGAAAGTTACAACCGCTATCACCGCATCGCTTCTATCGCATTGATCGACGAAGTGTTTAGCAGTTTATAACCGCTAACGCTACGTCAATCAATCGTGAATGAAGTTCTAGTGGAGAACTTTCGATTTTATACTGTTTTGTTACATATAAATATATATAAGGGATGATTTCTCAATACACGTATTAATTTTTATTCGTGGAATAAATTTGACATAAAAACACATACTTAAAAATAATCTATACTAATATACAGTATGTTAAATAACAGAGGGCGTTCCCTTAAACTCGTTAATATATATCATTAATAGATTAAAATAAAAATATCAGCATAGAAAAATAAGCATAAAAAAATCCGAATAAAAAAAAATTATAATTGAAAATAAATTTGAAACCTCCTGTTTTAAATCAAAATAGTAGTCGTCATGTATAAATAAATTGCGACGTTGCTGTCTTTCAAGTTCGCGTGTACAGTGTGTTTCTTTTACATGTCAATTTAAAATTTTTATTGAATATTTTCATATTGGAAAAAATTTTAAAACATTTTGTTTTCGAATGAAAATATTTTTTTTAGCATGTATGACATGTATGTATGCTATACTATTTCGGGTTAACGGGAACGCCCTCTGTTAGTTAACATACTGTATGAAGTTGAAGAGTTTGTTTGAACGCGCTAATCTCAGGAACTACTGGTCCGATTTGAAAAAATTGTTCTCAGCGTGGTCCTATTGTTCGCAGCGTGATCTTATATAGCCTAAAGCCTTCCTGGATTAATGGGCGAACAAACAAACAAACTCTTCAGCTTTATATATTAGTATAGATATAGATTAACATAACGAATAACTTTCTAAAAGGACCAATTAATTACAATATTTTTTACTTTCAGCCGAGCTGGTTGCGCTCAAAGGAATTTTGGGACAAGTCCTTTGAGGATCGTTATGAAAAGATACACAACGACACCACAAGGCCCAGATTGAAGGTAACTTCGACGACTATACAATATCTTTCAAATTCACCTCCAAATTCCCAAACGCCTTTTAACGTAAAGACGTCTTTGTTTTTCTTTTAAAATTATTTCTGTTGCTGAATCTTAAACTTCAAGTGACCGAAACATAAGAATTATCAGCAACTCAAAATTGAATTTGTTTGAGAATTAGCTCCGTTCTCCAGAAGGAAACTCAAGCATTGATCTCTGCTTAGTATTACTTAAAACTAGTTTCAACCAATCAAATGACTTGAAACGAGACTTAAGTAAAGCTTGAGTTTTGAGTGACGTTCTGTAATACGGACCTTAGTCTTTGAATAATAATTTTAATTAAACTTAATGTATACCTACTTCCCAAAAAAGTGACAGGCATGTTTCATAAGGTAGTAGTTTCATAGGGCATATGATGGCTAGCTTCTGTTATATAAATATTTTTAAATCTTGTAACCGGTACCGGTAACAAGGTTATTAATAGATATCGGAAATTAAAGATTTATAATGAATTGACTCTTTTAATCGTCTCTTCAGTAACACGCGGCGCAATTACGTAACACACTATAGTACAGTAGTAACAAGTTGACAGCCTCCGTGGCGTAGCGGTAGCGAACGCGGCCGCGGGTTCGGTCCCCACGGAGTGAAATATTTGTATGCATGAATATGAATATTTGCACTGGTCTGGTCGTGCCTCGGAAAGCACGTTAAGCCGTTGGTTCCCATTGCCATACGAACATCTAATGGCAGTCGTTACGGGTTGTTGGAGCCCTCAAAAGTACAACAATTGGTGTAACTGCAATGCTTCGATATCGCGTTCGGGTAGTGGAGGTCAGACGACAGTCGCTTCACGGAAAATATCGAAGTTTAGTCAAAATCAGCAGTTAGACTGGTAAAGCGGACCCCGGATCCCAAAGCAGAAAAAGCTTCGGATGCGACTGGGATCAACGCTGAGATGACTATAGTAGAGTAGTAATTGTTTTTGAATCGACAGTTCAACAACGTTGATTTCGTTATTTACGTTGTTGAGCAGACATTTTTGAACACGTTAAGAATTGAACTTAAGCAATGGATTAGCAATACATATTGCATTTGCTTAAAGTACTAAGGAAAGGGAAGCATGGTGAATTGAATAATAATAATAAACATCCATTGAGGTTCTCGTTAGGCGGTTGGATCAAGGGCCTGATTCAAAAGGCAGTACTCCTCGATACGGCCCGCATCGTGAGGAGGTTCCTGTCTCTGGAGCCCTAACCACCGGTAGCTTGGACCCTGCTCCCGTCATCGGTGTAACACTATTTTTTATATTTTTAAATGTTTTTGTATAAATATTTAAAAATGTAAAGCGATATGTAGATATGGACAAATAAAGGGAATAATAATAAAATTGTTCCACAACGAAAATAACGCAATGAATATTGCTGAACTGCCAAAATGAAAGCCAGTGGTACTATTAATGTGTTACGCTACTATCCCGCAGTACACGCTAGCCTCATAATATATTGAAACTACGAACCCAGGTCAGTTCCAAGTCAGGCCTACTACACTGCACTAGATATTATGCAAATAAAAATAATAAACTTTTCTACTCAACAACAGGTAATTGTGGTTCCTCACTCCCACAACGACCCAGGGTGGCTGAAGACTTTCGAGCAGTACTTCGAATGGAAGACAAAGAACATTATCAACAATATTGTGACGAAACTGAATCAGTACCCGAATATGACTTTCATTTGGACAGAGATATCTTTTCTGAACGCCTGGTGGGAAAGGTCACATCCCGTCAAACAAAAGGTACATTGGTAAATTTAAAAAACTAAAAAAACATTGCTTTTAAAAAATAATTTTCAACAAAGCGTGAGGCGCTTAATATACAAAAAGAAAATGGCCAAAACCCCTCACGCTTTTTAAAAAAATATTTTTAACTTTTTAGTTTGATATTTTTTAAAAGTATGTTTTATTATTTTTTTAAACTATAGTTATTTTCTACTTTTTATTGAAAACGGTACACATACGTTTACAGTAATGAGCCTCTCATTCGTAGTCCAAAGAGTTAGAGACGGACAAACAAACAAACAAACAAGCAAGCAAGCAAACATACACTTAAGTGGAGCTAATAAAAAGCATGTAAAAAACAGACCTGCCGTTGTCACCCACCTATCATTTTTAAAGTCACTTAGTTCTCGTGGTTGCGTTTTTGGTTTCGTTATACAAAGCCTGTCTATACATGTGGCCATTTACATTATACAGTACTACGTTCAGCTTTGAACTTTGCATTCATTAAATATTTACAGAGCGACAAGTAAGCCCCTTGACAAGCCTGTGTTGGACGTACATCATCGAACCTATATATGTTATTTCCATTTGTAGTATCTGTTAAATTATTTGAGGGTGGCTAGTTTTCATTTGCCCGCAGCGTATTTAAGCGTTCAATACAGTTTATAATAGGATTACAGGTTAATTTTCCAATAGGCATTGCAGTCAACGGTGCGTGCATAGCGCTAAAATAATTCCGTTCATGTACCGTAAATGGTTGTTATAATGGGTATTTCAATAAGAGCTTTCTTTTCTAAAACAAAGAATTTAGTGTTTTTTTTTTTATTACAAAGAGAAAAGTTTAATTTTTATTATGAATGACAAAGATATCTGGCAAATATCCACCACGATCACACTGAAAGATGTTGATTCTTTCATCAAAATTTTAGTCATTTTTTTTTTTTTTTTTTTGCAAAATGGAGGGTCTATTTCGTTAATAAAATCACGGATTTTAAGCTTTAAGGCTGCAATCGATTCGATTGACTTTGTATAGACTCTGTAGGTCTGTATTTAACATAGCCCCACAAAAATATTCTAATGGTGATAATTCACACAATGTGGTTGGTCATTAACTTAATAGTTTTTTTATTGGCTGTTTGAAATGTGGCACCGTCTTGTTGAAACCACATTTTAGTAATATCCATGTCAACAATAATAGGCCAAATTTGGTGGTTAACATCACGTAATAACCTGATTCATTGATTGTTACCGCATTTCCAGCATCATCTTCAAAAAAAAAGCGGCCCAATCACGCCTCCAGACCACGACCACGCGGTCTCAGAAGGCCGATTGTGTTTTTCGAAAATATCACGAATTTTACGAAATGTATACTTTAACAGAAAGACCATTTTCATAGTTCGTAATACAAAAGGTAATTCCAATTGAAAAACAAAGTTCTTGTTGAAAACGTAAAAGGTATACAACGTGTAACGAAAAGGGTATATACATACCAAGGGCATGGCTTCTATATATGGAAATATTGATAGGATTTTAACTCAAAATAAAATCTTACCAATATCACGATACCTATATGTATCTCTTTTGTAGTTCTGCGTGTCTTTAAGGCTATGGTACAGACTACTACTTACTAACATGTAGAGATAGGATTAAAAACCCTTCCAATATAATTTGACATCATCCAAGTAAGCCGTGCCCTTGATATGTATTATTTTATTTTAAATACCTATTTCGTTACACTTTGTATACCTACATACCAACGGCACGGCTTTATTGGATGTTATGAAACTATATTGGAAGGCTTTTTTAATCCTACCCTTCATGTTCGGAAGTTATGTGTAGATTTATTTTTATACATTAATACCAGAAACCGAACTTTTCAAATTGAAATAAACACTTTATCATGATATTGGCATGTAATGTGGAAAGTTTGTACGGACTTTCTTGGTTTGAATTTGAGAAACATGAAACCGATAATTTTGTATCAATTCTTAGAGTATTTTATTTTGGCTTGAAACTATTATTGTAGGTCGTAAGATCGAACCCTGGCAGACGCTTTACTTTAGGTAGGAGGTTAGGAGGTAAACATCGTGAGGGAACAGACATGTCCTAGAATCAACACTTCAAAAACATGTGACATCTAGAAACCAACACTGGGAACCCATTTGGTGGATTACGTTCCACTCTTTCACTGAGATGATAAAAGCTGGTACAAATACAGACCGTATTACAGCATTGGGCACATTATAGGCTTGATTCTGTACCAGCTTTTATCATTAATTAGTACTTAAAGAGAACGATAGGGTTTTTGATTCACATAATACATAATATATGTTATAGGTACATAATTATTGAACTCATTACAGTTACTAAAGAAGTTGATCAAAGAAGGTCGTCTCGAGATCACCACGGGCGGCTGGGTGATGCCCGACGAAGCATGCACGCATATCTATGCTTTAATTGACCAGTTCATTGAAGGTAATTTATACTTCTTTTGATTTTGATTAAGAAACTTACAATTTGGTTATTTTGTTATATTTTGATCTATTGTTTAGGCCATCACTGGGTAAAAACGAACCTCGGCGTCATCCCGAAGACAGGCTGGTCCATCGATCCTTTCGGTCACGGAGCAACTGTCCCTTATCTGCTGGACAAAAGTGGCCTTGAAGGAACTATCATACAAAGAATCCATTACGCGTGGAAACAATGGCTGGCTGAGCGACAGATCGAAGAGTTCTACTGGATCGCCGGCTGGGCGACTACAAAACCTTCCATGATAGTTCACAACCAACCTTTCGACATCTACTCCATAAAAAGCACATGCGGTCCACATCCTTCGATTTGTCTTAGCTTTGACTTCCGTAAAATCCCTGGTGAATATTCCGAGTATACCGCTAAACACGAAGATATAACTGAACATAATTTGCACAGCAAGGCGAAGACTTTGATTGAAGAATACGATCGTATCGGATCCCTTACCCCACATAACGTGGTGCTGGTGCCGCTGGGAGACGACTTCAGATACGAGTACAGTATGGAGTTTGATGCTCAATACATTAATTACATGAAGATGTTCAATTACATCAATGCACATAAGGAGATTTTCAACGCTGATGTGCAGTTCGGAACGCCACTCGATTACTTCAACGCCATGAAGGAGAGGCATCACACTATACCGACATTAAAAGGAGATTTCTTCGTTTATTCTGACATCTTTAGCGAGGGCAAACCTGCTTATTGGTCAGGCTACTACACGACCAGACCTTATCTGAAAATTCTCGCTCGCCAATTCGAGCATCAACTCCGCTCTGCAGAAATATTATTCACTCTCGTGTCCAACTACATAAAACAGGTCGGGAATAAAGGTTTCGGGGCTTCTGAAAAGAAGTTAGAAAAATCCTATGAACAGCTCATCTACGCAAGAAGGAACTTAGGTCTATTCCAACATCACGACGCGATAACTGGCACATCAAAATCTAGCGTGATGCAGGATTACGGAACTAAATTGTTCACAAGCTTGTATCACTGTATTCGGTTGCAAGAGGCTGCGCTCACCACTATAATGATCGCCGATCAGTCAATGCACTCGCAGAGTATTCTACAAAGCGAAGTGGAGTGGGAAACATACGGCCAACCAGCTAAGAAACTGGTAGTGTCTTACATTGACAAGAAGAAAATTGTACTTTTCAACCCTTTAGCAGAAATCCGAACCGAAGTTATTACTGTGAGGGCAAATTCCTCGAACATTCGCGTGTTTGATAGCTACAAGAAGAAATACGTCATGTACCAGATCACACCAAGCATCGAAGTGCAGGACAACGGCAAGCGAGTCGTCAGCGACGTCGTCTACGACGTGATGTTCGTGGCGACCATACCACCTCTCACGGCGATCTCGTACAAGCTGCAAGAGCATACCAACACGTCTCATCACAGCGTTATATTTTGTAACAATTGTGAAGACTCGCAAAAAAATAGTGTATTTTCTATCAAGAAAATGATGCCAGGTGATATACAATTAGAAAATGCTGTGCTAAAACTTCTTATTAATAGGAACACTGGATTCTTGCGGCAGGTTTATAGAAAGGATATTAGGAAGAGAACCGTTGTTGATGTGCAATTCGGGGCGTACCAAAGTGCACAACGTCATTCGGGAGCTTATCTTTTCATGCCGGATTACGATTCACCAGAGAAGAATGTTCTGCATCCTTATGCTAATCCGAATAATATGCAAGATGATAACATCATCATAGTTTCCGGTCTGATCTGTACTGAAATTACGACAATGTACATGCCGTTTTTAATTCACACCGTTAGAATATATAACATAGGAGACCCAGTGCTTTCGCGAGCCATTCTCATCGAGAACTTGGTAGATTTCGAGAATCCTCCCAAAAATAGAGAAACTGAGTTATTTATGAGAATACAGACTGATATACAGAACGGAGACATTCCGGAATTCTATACTGACCAGAACGGATTCCAGTATCAGAAGCGAGTAAAGGTGAGCAAATTAGGGATCGAAGCGAACTACTATCCTATTACAACAATGGCGTGGCTGCAGGATGAGGAGACCAGGTTGACCCTGTTAACTAACCACGCTCAAGGTGCATCGGCGTATGAACCTGGACGCTTGGAGGTGATGCTTGATCGACGAACTCTCTATGATGACTTTAGAGGAATCGGCGAAGGAGTTGTGGATAACAGACCAACAACTTTCCAGAATTGGCTTTTAATCGAATCAATGCCCGGCGTGACGCGAGCTAAAAGAGATACGAGCGAGCAGGGATTCAAGTTTGTGAACGAACGTCGCTTTGGGCCCGACCAGAAGGACAGCCCTTACCAAGTCCCGTCCCAAACTGCGGAATATCTGAGCCGATCGTTTAATTACCCCGTCAACGTGTATCTGTTGGACACCAGCGAAGTGGGCGACATCGAGGTCAAGGCATATCAATCGTTCCTACAGAACTTCCCCGCCGGCATACACTTGGTGACCCTACGAACCATCACTGACGACGTACTCGAACTGTTCCCGAGTTCGGAAAGTTATATGGTCCTGCATAGACCAGGGTACAGCTGCGCCGTTGGAGAGAAACCAATCACCAAGTCCCCAAAGTTCACGTCCAAAACCAGGTTCAATGGTCTAACTGTTCAGAATATAACTGCAGTCAGTTTGACAGGCCTGAAGACGTTCAAAGCTCTGTCCGGTTTGAGCGATATTCATCTGGATTCGATGGACGTAAAAACATATAAGATCAGGTTTTAAAGACTGTTAGAAGTAATAGGTAGGTGTAACACATTTGTAATTTTATATTAATTTACAACTTTACTGTGAACTTGCCAGAACACGCTTCGGCAAAGCTTAAGATACGTAGGAAAAGTAAGTAGGAAAATCAAATTTTGAAATTTTAGTATACCTAGCTGCATTGTTCCTGGCGGTGTAATAGCATACTCGTATTACTTGTAACTGTTTACGATTCATGTTTTATGCACTCTCACAAGTCGTTGTAATTTGCCCTGTATATCTCGTTTTATAATAATTTATTGTTGACCCAATGGCTGTTTTAAGTTCAACAGTAATTTTGCCTACTATATTATAAATCTACCTCAGGACCAAATGTTATACCTGTTCAGCTATTGATTCTATTAAAAATAATTATACTAGTTCAATTAATTATTATAGTCTATTTGAATCTCCTATTAATAATTTTCTTAACTGTTATCACTGACTTTTGTAAAATTGTTTTCTTCAACTTTGTAACACAAACACCCTAAAGTTTAAGTTAGCACTTTGTTTAGGAAAACGCAAAATAACTTCGTACATTCATAATAGGTTGCTGTGATTTCATTACAATACTAAATGTATTTTTTATAATTTTAGTTACCGATAGTTTTGGGTTTAATAATTGTAATAAAATATTTATTTCGTAATCTTTCAGATTGATCAGATGACGAGATTACTCGTACTGTTGGATTCAATCGTTCCTTATATTAATAAAATGTACCGATTTGTGTCAAAGGTTTTTAGGTTGTGTTTCTCATGTTCTGAAATGATTTAAGTATTTTTAAGTTTGAATGTGATATTTGAGTTACATTTAATATAGTAAGTTATAATTTAATCCATATGCTAGGCATACATATTAAATAAAAGGGAGGGTGTCAGTTTCCATATTATAATGAATTTCGACGTATATCTTCACCCTTGCCTTCGTCATTATGCCTTATTAATAAAAATTATGCAGTTCTAAAAGAACAAATAAGTAAAAATAATAAAAAACTGAATTTTCTCAATATAATGAAAGATCTGCTGTCTAGTTTTGTTTTTTTTTAATAAGGCTTATATTTTAATTGCATTTGATGGACCAAACATATATTTTTCTTTAGTTTTTATAACGTCTTGACATGTAACTGCGTAGTTAAATTAATCTTGCAATTTCCACTTTGTTAATAAATATGTTATGTATATAATTGTGAATGTGTATATGTTTAGGTTATTATTTTTAATATTGTGAAATGGACACTATTAATTTAGAAGGTACAATTAATTAAATAAACCATATTTTTATTAATTACTGCTTGTTGTATTGTCACTTGGACACTAGTAATGTTTTGGATTCTCATATACCTAATGATTATAGTAATTTGTACAATATTATTATATACCGAAATCAATTTTATAAACATGTTAATGTGATAAGGTGTAACTGGATTTTATTACCATCGATAATGAGTAGTCAATGAAAATTAGGTCTTAAAATGATATAAGTAAAGATGATAATCACATTACTTACCATATAAGCTGGCCATGTTTATTTTACAGAACCTGAATCTCGATTAGTGGAACTGTAATATTCTGTTGTATAATCCGGTTGTATTTGTCGTAAATTTAATCATAGACCTAAACTATCAACGTAATTATTGTGTACAATTTCTGTCTGGAAACTTGTAGTAGATGAAATAAAAATAAATAAAGTATACAAGAAAATGTTTTTATTTATAATAAAGTACCCCATTTATGCAAAACAACGGACAATGATCCTGATAGGTTTTTCTTTAGAATATATTTATTTAGTATATAGCAAACATTTTAGTTAGGGATTAGAATTTTATGTAACTTTAACAATAGTATGTATATATATTTATAAAGTAACTAATCAAGGAGGAGCGCCGTGTCATTTCTTCCTTATTCTACTCGCGATCCACTCTAGCCCTAAGTGTAATCTGAAAAGAGAGAAAAAATATATAAGACAGAAGTCCTTTTTTCACTAATATTTAGCAATGCTCTTTTAAAAACAAGTTCATGTACACGATTAGAAAACGAACTTGTATCTAACTGAGCAGTTGAAATTGAGAAATGTTAAAAATACTATGCTAATAGATCGTAAAGTTCGGTAGACGACCGCAAATGCGTCACTCAGGCATAAATTTATACCAAACCTAAACACAAACTCGTATCGTAATCTTCAAATAAAACTAGAATATTGGTAACAAAACTGCACCGCCGAAACTCGAAAAACATTCATCACATAACTTTAACCAAAAGTACATGAAAGTTACGTAACAAGTTTCACAACACCAAACTTTGTTAGCCTGATTTATGACTCCTAGTTACACCTAGAGCCACCTAGTGCATTTGCATCGAACTAAGTGACCCACGACGTTTCGATGCGGCCGGGATATGCAAACGCTTGCATGGCAATTTTGGCATTCACGGATACTCGTGACATCTGGTAACGATGTGGGAGTGATTCTGTAATCATTGGGAAACTAGAAAGGTTAGAAATCAAAGTGCATTCGTATCTGGACAGTAAATATTTTATTCAAAACAACAGTTGACAATAAAAAAATTAAGAACAGTTTTTGTTAAAGAGCACCTCTCAAAAACCATTAATTCGTCACCAGTAAAAGTATGTAAGAACTCAAAAATTAATAAATTACTTAGCTATATTCAAAAGCGATGTATTCCTTTATTTTTAATAATAATAAATCGTTTATTTGCATTAAGCCTGGTATACAAAGGTGTTGAATAAGAATACAGTAGGTACAAGCATGTTTAGCTGAGATGAACATAGCACCCAAAAATTTTAAGGTAAACTAAAGTAAATTTATTTTAAATGTAAATTATGATCCATAAATTCTTTTAAAACTATAAAAATTACATTCATTTAACCATTTATATAAAGCAATCTTCAATAATCTTATATTTAATACTTTGAAATGACTTGGCATCTTGTTATATATCCGCACACATGTTGCAAGACAATTTTTATTATATTTGGTCAGTCTTAGTAGATCACTCTGTACTAAAAGGATCTCGTCTGATCCATTCATGATTTTGAATGCATTATTATGTTACAAACGATGCACGGTAACGTAGACGGTATACGGTAGAGGATGCAGGACAAAAAAGTCTATTTACTAAATCAGATGATTTATGAAACCGATCTGATATAATTTGAACATAGCATTTATACAACATAGTATTATTTAATGGGTCGTATTCCATTTGTTGTTTCACGAAAAAATCACAATTGAAATTGCCAAGTATTGAGATATTGATGTCCGTGACTGTTTATACGAATAACTTTATCTTTTTATATATTTCTCGGTGGTAGACCATAACATCGGCTGCCGGCAGAAGTTACCACCCACCAGACAAAGTCTTGCCGCCAAGCAATTCGTCGTGTTCCGGCATGAAGTCGGGTGAAGCCGTACGGAGGACGGGTGTGAGCAGTTGTGTTGCGATGTGTGGCGGGTACGATGCGCCAAATGTTGTCGTGTCGGGAGTTTGGTCGTGGAGAGTCTCCAGATCAATCTCCCTCTAGCGCAGCATCGTTTGGTCGTGTTGGTCTTGGGTTTAACATTGCATCACCTCGCTCAACTGCCGTCATCCTTCCTATTCCTAAGTTTTTTAAGTGAATAGGCTTGACAAACTAGTGCGCTTTACCATCCACGATGGCCTCACTGCTTACATCAGGCGGGATTGCAGTCAAGCACTAGTTTATAATTATTTAAAAAAAAAAAACAATGTTGTAAATACAGATTAGTTACTGTATTCGATTAAATAATCGTATATTTACCTACCTATACTTAACATTTCACAATAATCTTTTATTTATAACTTACAATAAAATAATAAATTTTTGTTACTCAAATAAATTACATACAGATTAGATTTCAGAAAATAAATTCATTGAAACAATTTTGAATAGGTACCTACGCTTTCTGTTTACTTTAGGGGGTCCTTTTTTTTAAGTAATTATAAACTAGTGCTTGACTGCAATCCCGCTTGATGGTAAGCAGTGATGCAATCGTCGATGTTAAAGCGCACTAGTTTATTAAGCCTATTTATTCACTTAAAAAAACTAAGGAATAGGAAGGATGACGGCAGTTGAGCGAGGTGATGCAATGTTAAACCCAAGACCAACACGACCAAACGATGCTGCGCCTGAGGGAGATTGATCTGGAGACTCTCCACGAGCAAACTCCCGACACAACAACATTTGACGCATCGTACCCGCCACACATCGCAACATAGACCCGTCCTCCGTACGGCTTCACCAGATATCACGACGAATACGATAATACGACGATTAGGGCCACTAATTAAATACCTACAATTTAAATGTCTTCAGGGAAAAGTGAATAGGCTCTTAATAAATTAGTGCGCTTTGCCATTGCTTACCATCAGAAGGGATCGCGGCGCACAGTTTAATCGTCAAAAAAAATTATGTACCTGCCAGTGGCGAAGGGTGAAATTTTGACAAAGGGAAGCCGGTCCAAAAAAATAAACACTTAAACACTTACCTACTGCAGGATATCTTGGAGGAGGTCTTCAGATAAGAATAGTATTAAAAGCCCCACCTTCACCATACAAAAAAGGACTGATGATTTGATAACAGTGTCTTTCAAGTATGATAAAAGCGGCTTTGAGAAAAGCCTTTTTCGACGTGCATCTCCATACCACACATGCATGCTTGTTAGTAAGTACTAAGTTAAGTACCTATTGTTAGGGAATAAGAGTCAAGAAAAAATAAAATAAAAAATTACAAAAATAATAAAGTGTTAAAAACCGAACCACACAAACACCGATCCAAAACCAACAAAAATATTAAGCAAAAATAAAGCAAATTATACACAATCACAACGTTATTTATATTGTAATGCAATGCGTCTGTTTTTTTTTTTAACAAAATGAGCTAAAATGTTGTTATAAAAATTCGGATTACCTTTCATTTTACTAAGCAAATTTTTTTCAATTGACATGATAGCCAAATCGGACAATCTCTGCTCTTTTTGGCAGTTTCGCACATACGTGTGAATGCATTTTAAAGCAGAAAATGACCGCTCAGCTGAAGCTACTGAAATGGGGAGGGTCAGAATTAAACTGCAAAGAGTCGAAACTTGAGAAAATGCGTCTTTCAAAGACGTATTCTGGAGCTGTAAAAAAAGCTCATAGGTGTCCAATTTATTTAACGACGCTGACGTAAGACTTTAAGTTCATTCAGCAGGTAGTCTGTTGAGCAGCACTCTATATGAATTAAAGCCATAATAACAAACAAAATCCACAGTATTTAACCAAATCTGCGATTAAATTACCTTACAGAATCAATCACAGTTTAAATAACACAAATATTACAAACGAAAAACGAAAAGCACGAAAAACGAACACATTGTCACATACTTACAATAATTTATTTTCAACCAAACGAAATGGAACACGAAAATATGCCAAAATAAAAAGAATATGACTTGCGAAGGATTTCATTATAACGCTAATTCTTTTTAATTTTGTCGTGTTCTTTCTCTCGTGCCGTGGTTTGAGTGGTTTCTTTGTCTCTTTCTAATAGAGGAGAGGAGAGAACTGCAAGCCGGTCGGCATTAGCCTATCTTTTATCAAAAATTACGGACGGTTAGCGAGCATTAGAAAGAGATGGTCTGACACGCTCTGTCTCTTTTCGCCTCATAGTAAAACGTTTGACCGAGGTAGGCTGTAATTCGTCGAGTTGCCTTTAATGTAATGTACGAAAAATTGAAGCGCTGATTAATTTACGACTATAAAATGAAATGTGATACTTAGGGTATTGCTAAGAATTACTATTGCTATTGTAAATCGCGCAGGCATTTGATTAATAATACTTTGTTAATGAAATAGAATGCAAATACTTTTGTATGAATATGGAACTGATTTTTGAAAGGTAACCCGGTGGGAATCGGCTTGTATGGACTCTTCGCCACTGGTACCTGCTGTTGGTACATAGACCTCCTCCTGGAGTGGGAGTGAGTTGTAATCCACTTTGCAGCCCTAATCATCATCATGAACCTTTTTGTTTTCCCACGGCTAGGCACAGATCTCCTCTCATACAGAGAAGGATTGAGCGTAAAAACCACGGCAATAATAAAGACCTATAGTCCGGTTAAGTAGTCACGACCTCTCAATGTCAACTACGAGATGCCATATAAAAAAAAACTTAACGACCAGATTTCCCCAAAATATTTTCCTTCACCTTTTAAACAGTCATTTAAGATATACTTAGAAAGTATATACTACTTAGAAAAGTTACATTGGTACTTGCATGACCTGGAATCGAACCCGCACGCTCATACCTGAGAGGCTGGTATTTTAACCACTAGGCACTACGACTGCAGCCCTAATGTAGCCTGGTAAATGTAGTCCTCACCGTTTTGGAGACCAGTGGTGTTAAAAAACATAAATACCTGTCTGGATTCGAATCTGAGACGTCAACAGGTATGTCGCTGCCGGAACCACTAAACCATGACTGAAATTAGTTGGAGCATTTTCTTTGTATAAATAAGAAGGGTGAGTATGGTACAAAAGTGTTACTTGGTTATCTATTCTAAAAATATAATCACTGTTGCCCTGACTTTACGTGACCTGAAGGTTAGAGATAGTGAATATAAACATACAGGGAAACTTTTTTTCAAGTGCGCAAAAAAAAATGAGTGGCTCAGAATCAATGACAGAACAAATCTGCATTATTAGTTTAAAATAAAAAATCATGTTTTTGTCCGCCCTAAAATCAGCAAATGAGAGACACCAATTATTCATATCAATATCACATGCGGGCGGCGCGGGCGCGGGGGGGTCCTGTGATGTTCCCGCCGTCCCCACTCCGCCGAACATGAATGGGACCGCGTGCGGTGACCATAACATCGATTTCTTAATAAACATCTTTCGTTATCAATAACTTTTTTTTTTGTACTAAAACATATCAAAATAATAATATTTTTATCTATAAAACTTATTTAGCTATAAGTTGACAAAGTTTGCGCACTGGATAAAATTTTATCCTGTATACATATACCTAATACAGTTATATAAAAGGTAATGACCGATCCCTTTTATTATAGATAATATAGATAACAGCCAATTTATAAAGTACACTTCAGAGGTTTATTTTTGATCAATGATGTGCAACAAATGAATTATATACAACGTTCATTTTTATTTATGCGATCCCTGAATATACATAGTTTGTTCAGAATAAGCAACTGAATCAATAATAAAAATGATACCATGTTATATTTTTTTTCCAAATACATTTAGAAATTGTTGTAGCTTGGTTACCAAACGCATACAGCTGACGGTAGATCATAGTTTTTTTTTTTTATTAATACAGATAAATCACACAGATTGAGCTAGCCCCAAAGTAAGTTCGAGACTTGTGTTATGGGATACTAACTCAACGATACTATATTTTATAATAGATACATATATAGATAAACATCCAAGACCCAGGACAATTAGGAAAAGATCGTTTCCCATCATGACCTGGCCGGGGATCGAACCCGGGGCCTCCACGTCGCAGGCAGGCGGGTTGACCGCTGCGCCACGGAGACCGACTAGTACTAGGAGCGTGACCATATTTTTGTTGGGACTACCAAGTAAGATAAGAAACTCATAACTTTGTGGTTTAACATGATATCTTTTTCAAATTTTGTACATAGATTCTTTACTAATATTGGGTACATGTTTCGGTCGATATTAGGTATTGACAGCCTCCGTGGCGTAGCGGTAACGGACGCGGCCGCTGCGCAAGGTGGCGCGGGTTCGATCCAGTGTAAGTATTTGTATGCATGAATATGAATACTTGCACTGGTCTGGTCGTGCCTCGGAAAGCACGTTAAGCCGTTGGTCCCGGTTACCATACGAACATATAGTGGCAGTCGTTACGGGTTGTTGGAGCCCTCAAAAGTCCAACAATTGGTCTAACTGCAATGCTTCGATGTCGCCTTCGGGTTGTGGAGGTCAGACGGCGAAAATGTGAAGTTTAGCCATATCAGCAGTTGGACTGGTAAAGCGGACCCCAGACTCCAAAGCTGAAAAGGCTTCGGATGCGACTGGGATTAACGCTGGGATGATGATGATGATTGGAAACATGTTTCGGGTTTCGCTTAAACAAAAAATAACGTGTTAAACGATGAGCACATCGAATAACTTTGTCCAGCAATGGTGCAGTCCGGCACGGTAATTGCGTTAATTACGGTGTTGATCAGACACATCTTAGCACATTGGAGCAATGGTTTAACAACATGCTTCAAAATGATTCTAACTGGTAGTAATGGTGTGTTACGCATTTAGGGTAGGTACAGCTTTATACAATATGTAAAGAAAACCCCGTGCGACCGATAAGGGAGCGTTCAAGTATTACGTAACGCACTTTTTGGTGTCGTAAAACGTTACAATGCGTTACAGGGGCGGGAGGGGGTCTTTCTTAAAACACATTACGTAACATTGTTTCAAAAAAAGAATATTATTTAGTAAATTATAACTATACCAAGTGTAACCACTATTACATAACTTTAGGATAAAATTGATCACATGAGTGTTACGTAACGTTTAGGAAAGGGGAGGGGTGGTAATGAAAAACGTTACGGTGCGTTATAAGGGAGGAACGGGGGCCAAAAATCGTAAAAAAATTGCGTTACGTAATACTTGAATAAGGATAATAAAGTTTAGGTAATCACATGACCAAATAAAATTTGAAACTTTACATAGGTAATCACCATAATAACAATACTAATGAATTTTGAAATAATCTTTCTTTTTCGAGGATCAACTCCAACTACCACATTATTTAATATTTTTTAAAAAAGTGACAACATCATTTTCGACGGTACTATCGGTAGATACCTTGTATGAATGAAAATACAATACTGGCGGCATTTTGTTTGCCCGCGTGCCCTGCCCCTGTCGCCCGCGCATGCCATGTAAGTTACACCCTTTTGCGAAATAATATATTTTTTTTAAGTTTATCCAGGCTTTGTAGGCATTAGTAGAATCAGTTATCGATACCTAACAATATCTTCATGGATCGGACAGGGTTTTCTTTACATATTGTATACAACGACAAGAACTTCTATCGCTATGAATTCTCACTTAGCAAAAAACAGATCATTATGAGGAAGCTACGAATAACTGGCCTATGTGGAGTATGGAGCGGTCAGACGAGCAAATTTCGTAATTTTAAAAATGATAACAGTTGGTCAATTTGTCAAAAAAAAAAATCTCTATATTTTGAGATTTTTTTGTCACCGTGATAAGACTGCGACTTGATTTTGAAGGTTTTAAATTACGAGAATTGCCCTTCAGGTATTATTCTTTCAAAGTAATATTATATAAAAGAAAATAAAGGCAAAAGTTTATAACTACCTAAATTTATTACTTTTTCGTGCTCAAACGGCTGGAACAACTTTGATGGACTTTGTTATAGACGCAGTTAATAATCAAAATGAACACATACCTATTATAATTTTTATCCTGATATTCACAAGGGACGGGACTTATGCGGGTGAAACCGTAAGGGGGACGATTGCGGAATAATCCTCCTAAGGAGTGGAGGCCTGTGACCAGTGTGGCTACCATGAGTTTTCATTACGAGACTCGATATGCAACGACCTCGTTTGGCGCTCTCGTTGGTTGAGAGTTCTTCAATCTTGAAGCGGACCAATCGATGAGTCGAACGCGGTCGAAATAAAAACACACTGTGTATCAATCAGCGGGAACATTATAGGCTTATTATGTAATAGGTTCAACGCTTTTTCTACGTAATTATGTTGGCCTTATGTTATGACTATGATGAACATGAGTATCTCAATCCCGATCTCCGTCTGTAATCAATCAACACCCAAACCAATCATCATCATCATCATCCCAGCGTTAATCCCAGTCGCATCCGAAGTCTTTTCAGCTTTGGAGTCTGGGGTCCGCTTTACCAGTCCAACTGCTGATATGGCTAAACTTCGACATTTTCCGTGAAGCGACTGCCGTCTGACCTCCACAACCCGAAGGCGACATCGAAGCATTGCAGTTAGACCAATTGTTGGACTTTTGAGGGCTCCAACAACCCGTAACGACTGCCACTAGATGTTCGTATGGCAATGGGGACCAACGGCTTAACGTGCTTTCCGAGGCACGACCAGACCAGTGCAAATATTCATATTCATGCATACAAATACTTGCACTGTGCGGTGATCGAACCCGCGCCACCTTGCGCAGCGGCCGCGTCAGCTACCGCTACGCCACGGTGGCTGTCAATCAACATCCAAACCAATCTCTGACATTAAGAGAATATTAGTCCTTTTTAGCTAGAGTGTCTGTCCTTGGTGTCTATCACGCAGTTAGATTTCAACGCAAGGATTTTTCATTTTGTTTAAAAACCTTGTTCACACTAGGAGTAACTACCGCACTCGACTACTACTCACTCTACCTAACTACTCACTCGTCCCGCGGTTGCGTTTAAAAACAATTAAACTCACATTCACAAACAGCCAAACCCGGAACAATTGCCTATATGGAATAGGTACAAATATTTGTTCCGTGCGGGAAACGATCCCGCGACAATGACTGCAGAAGTGGCTCATCGTCAAAGATGATTGAACTTTTTACTAGCGATACACTTATAACAACAACAGAGCTAATATCAAGCAGCCATCAAAGATCGCGATCGAGAATGGGATTGATATACATTATTAAATTCAATCGTAAATACACCGTCTATGGAGGAAGTGTACGAAGAGGATTGCAGGATTGTTGGTAGTTGTGTCATTTATCTGTTTTCCAATACTTCTTTCTGCTAGCATTCTGCAGGCAATAACAGGTGCTTCATTCCAGTCATGAGCTTGCTTCTCCCGTAATGCTTGTCTTGTAGAAATCACCTGGAAAAAGATATGAGAAGCTACTATTTCACATTCCGTAACCTACTTTTTAAAATAAAGAAAACTGATAAAGAAAAAAACAAAAAATAAAAAATTAAATATCATACTTACGTTACCGCAAAATTAATGTCATAGTGTGGCGGTCGCACAAATTACTCTAAAGAAAGACATTTCATATTTCAAGAGTCATCTTCAACCTTTTTATCGTCCCACTGTTGGGCACAGGTCTACTCTCATACAGAGAAGGATTGAGCGTAATTACCAAGCTTGCTCAATGCGGGTTGGTAATTTCAGACTTGGAAAGTCCAGGTTTCCTCAAGATGTTTTCCTTCACCTTTTAATCAGTCATTGGCGTCCAAGATATACTTAGAAAGTACATATAACTTAAAAAAGTTACATTGGTACTTGCCTGACCTGGAATCGAACCCGCGCCACTCATACTTTAGGGGCTGGTGTTTTAACCGCTAGGCCACCACGATTTCAAGAGTGGAAGGGAATAGACTTTTCTTCACACTTCATAATATTCGACACGACATCTCTGTTATACTACATACTGCTGGAACACAAGCCACCTCTCGCCGAGAGAGTGGGCCACGACCCAGTGTGACTTGGTTTTTTATATAGAAAGAAACAAAATGACAGAAGTGTGTGCGATGGCGCTTTACAGCATAAACTGTGGCGTTTGCGGCGGTACCGACCGACAGGGGCGGCTTTTTTTTATTTGTCTACTCGTAGTTGACCTAGAGAGGTCGTGACTACTTAACCGGACTAACCTGTGGCTGCCTTAAATGAATTTAAAGCCTCCAGCTAGGGCAACTAAAACTAAGCGACTACACGCTAAGGGGTGCCCTTAGCGTGTAGTCGCTGTGGGGTACGAACCTCGGCTTAGGGCGTCGCTAGAGAGAAATAGCAAGGGACGGCTGGATCGAATTTTATTTTGATTCGGTTTGATGACCGCGGCTTTTCCTATTACCAGCTCTGAGAAGAAACGTCCGAAACAAACTCAGAGGTCATAGTTGGGAATTTATACAGGCTGTATCTGACATCGTTACGCAAACTTTGCGAAAAGGCTAGACCACATGCCACTAATAAAATTATGATAGTCATTTATGTCGTTAATGAAAGGTTACAGAATACACAGTGTTTAAAAAAAAGTGTCGGCTCGGCTTTTGAACGTTGCAAGCGTGCCGCCGTGCGAGTTTTTAGGTATGACGTTGATCCCTGATGTGAACTCTATTAAATCAGCTGATAAGATAGTTTTTCGGGTTTTGTTTTCATTGCGCTTTTTTATGTAATTAGCGAATTATTTAATTTTTACTTTAAAATCTTATTGGGTTATAAAAGTATAGCAATTGTGAATGGTTTGCAGTGAAAAAAACTACGTTAATTTTTTTTTTAATCATGAAAAAGCCGACGAAAAATTCCACCACTGGGGGGTTCAGAATCATGTACTGGATCCATGGTACTCGTTTGTGCGTCGATGTCAGATACACCCTTTATTTACTGGCTCAGCTGCGGCGCGGGCTGGCTTTCATCGGACAAGAGCTTTTCTGTAGTGTAATTAGTATCAGCATTGCACCCGTGCGAAGCCGGGGCGGGTCGCTAGTCCATACTAATATGATAAATGCGAAAGTAACTGTCTGTCTGTCTGTTATGCTTTCCCGATTAAACCTCTAAACCGATTTTGTTGAAATTTGGCTATGTGGCCTATGTCCTTTCTCAGGGTCTAAAGATTGTCTGAATCTTTAGACCCTGAGAAAGGACATAGGCTACTTTATATCCCGGAAAATTTGATATTACCGAGGGAAATCTAAAAAGCGCGATATAACCGAATTGCACGCGGGCGGAAAGCTAGTATTATTATAAAGAAGTATAGTTTGTGCGGTTATAGGCGGCAATTAATCTTTGTATCTGCAAAACCGAGTTTCAAAATTCTCTTACCAATAGAAAACCATGTTATTTGTGAGTCTCATAGGCTATATAAAAGTAACCCGTAAAATAATAAAATTATATCGAGTTCATCAAAAGCAATAGTGTTTAAAGCCCATTTAAATGGGTGCGGGGGTCAGCTAGTATTAACGAGCAAATTCGTATGGAATAATGTTTGTTACTCTTTGAAAACTAGGATTAATATGTAGAATCATCATCATCCCAACGTTAATCCCAGTCGCATCCGAAGCCTTTTCAGCTTTGGAGTCTGGGGTCCGCTTTTACCAGTCCAACTGCTGCTATGGCTAAACTTCGACATTTTCCGAGCGACTGCCGTCTGACCTCCACAACCCGAAGGCGACATCGAAGCATTGCAGTTAGACCAATTGTTGGAGTTTTGAGGGCTCCAACGACCCGTAACCCGTAACGTTTCCGAGGCACGACCAGACCAGTGCAATTATTCATATTCATGCATACAAATACTTGCACTGTGCGGGGATCGAACCCGCGCCACCTTGCGCAGCGGCCGCGTCCGCTACCGCTACGATACGGAGGCTGCCTTAATAATAATATATAGAATAGTTTTTATTAATATGTTTATAGAACAGTTTTTATTCGGATATTCGCACAGGATCGAAAGTTATGAGGGTGAAACCCAGAGCACGTGATCAGCTAGAACTGGTATAGGTAGTAAGCAAGTAGCATAGTAGCAATTAAACAAGTTCCTACCTACTGACTAACAAGGTTCCCCGTAGTGCGTAGACGCAAGTCAAAACTTTCCCTCCTTTCCTTGTTATGTGATTATCATGAACTAACATGACCATTAAGCATAGCTATCTATGTAGCTTTAGCAGTAACTTTATGAAGTTGAAACTAAGGCTTTGCCAAATTATTTACATAAGTCAACGTTGAGGACTTGGGGTCTACTTCCAGTCTGACCGGTTGCAGTTGTAGTAGTATTTTACGATCAAAGCGACTGTCTACCAGATCTCCACAACCGAGTTACTCAGCAACACATTACCGACGACGTCCCGTAACAACTGTCAATATCTTGCAGCGGTTCATGTCGCGGACTTGTGCGTGCTAGTTGCATAGAAAACTCTGCTTTTTTTTTATTGGGACAAAACCCGCCACATATCGCAACTCCTGAAAGCCAGAATCAACAGTGGAGACCGCCACAAAAACGCCGAGCAATGAAGCTCGACGAGTCCCGGAGAAACGATTCAACTGTCTTGGGTCCCGCAACGAAATTAATCAGAAAAGAATAGCGGAGGAGTAAGTTATAAGATATTTTTTTCCACTTCCCTCCATAACAAGCAGGAGACAGAACAGAACTAGGCCCATCGGCACAAAGGGACATTATTGCAACTGGGAGAAGCCCAGATTGCCAAGCACCACGGAATAAAATTTGATTAAGATAATGGGTCCTAAGTAGGTATGTGCTGTTACAATTGATTCCAATAATAGGTATGGCAAAAGCGCCTGAACGCACGGAAATTAGTTCTAGTTTCTACAAGGTCCGTATAATAAACAACTCCGGATGTAACTTGTACACTATCCAACATAATATTGCGTTCATTCTGCCAAAGAATACACTCCCACAAGATGTGATGTGCGGACTGTGCAAATTCACAGCAGATGTAGAATTCGCGTGACGTCAGTAAGACACGTTGTTCGCATGTTGCGTTGTGGGTACCGCTACAAGATATAATGACAACCGGGACCAACGATTCGTCCCACTGCTGGGCACAGATCTCGTCTCATGCAGATTAATAAGCGTAATCACCCCGCTTGCTCAATGCGGGTTGGCGATTTCAGACTTAAAGTCCAGGTTTCCTCAAGATGTTTTCCTTCACCTTGTAATCGTTGTAGTCCTTGGTATCCAAGATATACTTAGAAAGTACATATAACTTGAAAAGTTGCATTGGTACTTGCCTGATCAGGAATAAAACCCGCACACTCATACTTGAGAGGCTGGTGTTTTAACTACTAGGCCACCACGACTGTACCATTATGACATTGCCTCATACTACACTATTATTATACAGGGTGTATCTGACATCGTAACGCAAACTTCGCGAAAAGGCTAGACCGCATGCCACTAATAAAATTATGATAGTCATTTATGTCGTTAATGAACGGTTACAGAATACACACTGTTTAAAAAAGTGTCGGCTTGGCTTTTGAACGTTGCAAGCGTGCAGCCGTGCGGGTTTGTAGGTATGACGTTGATCCCTGATGTGAACTCTATTAAATCAGCTGATAAGATAGTTTTTCGGGTTTTGTTTTCATTGCGCTTTTTTATGTAATTAGCGAATTATTTAATTTTTACTTTAAAATCTTATTGGTTTATAAAAGTATAGCAATTGTGAACGGTCCGAAGAGAAAAAAAATACATATATTTTTTAATCATGAATAAGCCGACGAAAAATTCCACCACTGGGGAGCTCAGAATCATGTACCGGATCCATGGTACTCGTTTGTGCGTCGATGTCAGATACACCCTTTATTTAACGTTGAAATGTAACGAATTAAATAAAGCAAGATGCGCTGCGTGTTGCTGGTTCGATACTGTACAAAACAAATATTTGTACGACCTGCAATAAGTTGTTCCGGGTCTGGGTGTTTGTGTGTGTGAGTTATATGTTTGTAGACACATACAGCTTTACAGGACAAAATGAAATGTGGGCAATGTTTTTTTTTTAATATTTATAAACTAGTGCTTGACTGCAATCCCGCCTGATGGTAAGCAATGATGCAATCGTTGATGGTAAAGCGCACTAGTTTATTAAGCCTATTCACTTAAAAAACTAAGGAATAGGAAGGATGACGGCAGTTGAGCGAGGTGATGCATTGTTAAATCCAAGACCAACACGACCAAACGATGCTGCGCTAGAGGGAGATCGATCAGGAGACTCTCCACGACCAAACTCCCGACACAACAACATTTGGCGCATCGTACCCGGCACACATCGCAACACTATTGTTCAGACCCGTCCTCCGTACGGCTTCACCAGACATCATGCCGGAACACGACGAATCGCTTGGCGGCAAGACTTTGAATGGTGGGTGCTAACTTCAAAAAAAAATGTGGTAAAAACAAAAAAAAATGTACATAATATTTTGACAAATCAACCTAACCTCACTACGATCACGTACGAACGTCCGACATAAAATTCTTTCAATACATTTAAGACTTTTGGTTGCTCACACAAGCTCACTATACTGTTATAGGGCTACAAATATCAATTATCCAATCCGTCATCGGATCCAATAAGGAAAAAGAAAGCGAGTGCGTACATATCAGTTGAAGCAATGTACGCTTTCAATTTCCTTTAAATACAATATGTAAAGAAAACCCTGTCCGATCCGTGAAGGTATTGTTAGGAATCGATAACTGATTCTACTAATGCCGACAAAGCCGGACTAAAGTTTAAAAACAATCCCCCTAAAAAACAAATATTATTTTGCAAAAAGAGGTAACTTAATACATGTGCGGTAGGACCCCTTTTTCGGACGACGGGGGGCAGGCCACGCGACGCGTGGTCTAATCGCATAAGCATACCGTCAAAATAATTGTCACTTTTTTAAAAATTACCAAATTTGAAAAAAAGATTATTTTAAAATTTATTAGTATTGTTACTATGATGATTACGTAAAATTTTATATTATATTTGATCATGTGTTTACCTAACCTTTATTATCCTTATGGGTCGGACAGGGTTTTCTTTACATATTGTATAATGATCACGTACAAGTATAGCTCTGTCGATGGCGCATTATATACTCGCCTCGCAATAGTATATATTATCTCGATCCACTGGAAGAAGCTATTGATTTATTTAAGATACGCTTCTAACCTTTTGGCTTTAAAAATATAATTACTGAACAACAAATTGACTGAACATGGGTATTTTCTAAAGGTCTGCGGTAACGTTTTTTTAATAAATTTTAACTAATTCAGTAATTGACCTTGTTGTTCAGTAAATGTCGTGGTGGTCTAGTGGTTAAAACACCAGCCTCTCAAGTATGAGTGCGCGGGTTCGATTCCAGGTCAGGCAAGTACCATGTAACTTTTCTAAAGTTATATGTACTTTCTAAGTATATCTTGGACACCAATGACTGAAGGTGAAGGAAAACATCTTGAGGAATCCTGGACTTTAAGTCTGAAATCGCCAACCCGCATTGAGCAAGCGTGGTGATTACGCTCAATCCTTCTCTGTATCAGAGGACACCTGTGCCCAGCAGTGGGGCGATAAAAAAAAAGGTTGATGATGATGAATTCAGTAATTTATCGAAAACTAACAAAATAAGCAGACAATGGCGCCGATTCTGTTGTTCAACAAACAAAACTAATTTTAAGTTAGTGTAGTGACATATCTGCGGAACGTACGGCGCCGAAAGCTCAGCGGCTGAAGTGTCAGTCGCAATATTCAGTTGTTATGACAAACCAAACGGGCAAAACGCGGCGTCTTGTTCAGCGCGCTACGCGACGGACACTTTATGGTGTGAGGTTTTTGTGACGTAGGTAAGTACCTGAATTGCCAAGAAAAATGGATATAATTATTTATTCATTTAATTTAGAGTTACAGGACGTTGCCGCTCTTCGCTATCGCCACGCGCGCGATGCACAACACACGCCGAACTTTCAGCTACGTCCGCCAAACTTTTGGTAGCGCTACGCATCGCTCCGCCCGAAGGAAGGTTAGATCCTAAGCCGAACATGAGCGTATTTAGCCGAACTTTCGGCGCCGTACGTTCCGCAGATGTGTCGCAACACTTAAATATGTGTTTTACTTTCTATTTCATTAAAAAAAGGATAGAAGATAACATTTTAGTTTAATCCTATCAAATTAAGATACTCCATAGACAGTTTACTTGTCGATTCACTTGTTCACATTTCAACGAGTGCTTTTGCAACATTATTTTGATAAGTAAATAAAAAGAAAGGCATTTGGGACAGGAAATACACACAATACACTAAAAGGTGAATTGAAAACTAACAAATTCATATTAGAAAAGACATGAAAAGAAAGGAGTGAGGCCGTAAAGTCTCTTACATAGGCATCATGCCAGAATATTATAAAAACTATATTACAGGGCTGGTATTCTGATGGTAATTGTACATCTTTTCTTGCAAATAACTATCGGATAGTCTTAGATAATTCTGCAGAACTTATTTTGCATTTGGAAACGCGGTTTATAACTGTCAACATAACACAAATATATGCAGGTTCAGTTGAACCTGCATACATAAAAGAGGTTTCTTTTAATAGTAGTATTTATTGTCTTCGAGGTTTTTCTTATTTCATGTGCCCGTGAAAGATAGTAACTACTTGAAGATTGTTCTACTCATTTAGCGTCATTTGTATTGGTACAAAAAGCTTATTATACACAATATGGGAACAATTTTTATGATTTACTCTTCGAGCGTGGATCCGCGGAAATATAATGGCTTTTTCATTTCCCTGGGAACACGGCAATCGGTTAAGAAAAAAAAATGAGTTGTGTTGAAGAGTTCAGCGGTTTAGCCAGAGGCGGGGCAAGACCTAAATTTGATGTGGGCAAAACAAAGTTCGCGAGGTCCTGTTCCATGGCGATCTGAACACGGATTTTATATAATAATAAAAAAAAAAAAACAAAACAATTAACACTCTGTGTCTGATTATGGCTGAATATGTTAAAAAAAAACCAACAAAATTAATTTTTCTTTTCTTTGCTTTGAAGTGAATGCATAGAAATATTTGAAGTACCGCGAGGCCGCAGGCGGTGGCCCACGTCGCCCACGCCTTACGCCGCCTCTGGGTTTAGCTGCTAAGTACCTAGTCAGGACAATTCTCACAATTCCTAATTCCACACTTGTAGCACAAATTACTAAATTCATTCAGCACAATTTTAAAATATTTGTGTGAAAAACGTGAAGCAGGATAGAAAATGATTCATTTTATAAAGTTTGTTTAGAGTTAAACGTATTAAAGGTTCTGGGGATGAACTAATGTAACCTGCGAAAAAGAATTGTTTTGCCGTTTTTTCGCTTATATGTTGATTAAAATACCTATGATCTGGGACTGTAAAAAATATGATTATACAGAATTATGAGAAAAACATAAGAAAGTATAACTAGATTTAATTAGAACTTTCAACTAAATCACCTGCCATCTAACCTCTGCACCGCCTTTGGTTGACTCTTAGAGAACGGCTAAAGCATTAAGTCCGCCTATGTACGAGTATATACCCGTGTGCGAAAACTAGTAATAAATAATTAAAATTTGGATTTAACCCTTTCGTCTTACATTTGTAGTGCAAATAGATAGGTCCAAGTCTTTTAACCTCCTAGTTCCTAAAACACAGTATGATAAAGCCTTAATTAATGTCCAGTAGTATACCGTACCCTTCGCCGGTGAGCGCACAACAAGCCTGTATGTGCCACGGGTGCTGTTTTATTGACGTCAGGTCCAACTGTTCTGATATCTCAGCCGCCGTCATCGAGCCTTTCACATCCTGGAAGCAAGAAAAAGAACAGGTCTTAAACACTCATCATCATCTAGGACATGCCAATGAGAGCAGTGACGATGTAATAATTTAAACAAAAGTTTGGATATAAACCCACGACCTTCAATTCGTAAGTCAAGAGCGATAACTACAAAACTCTTAACACAGATCATGTTAGTAGCTACACATACAGCACGTGTTTGTTTTCCCAGACCTACACACATGTTACAAATTGCTAATGCGATACACTATCAGAGATAACGACCAAATTGGACCCCTGTGCAACGCGGCCTTCCTGCCAGGACCATTAGGTCTAACGTCTGACTACCGGCAACCTTGTCACATATTAGATAAACATCGCTCGCGTGTGGGTTAGTATAAAACAAAAGGTTTGAACTACTGAAGATATGGAATTTGCATGGTATTATCCTAAGGCTAAGTCTAAAGTTAAACCAGTGTATTGCCAGCATTGACACTGGATTTTTTGATTAAAAAGTTTTTCCAATCTGTTAATTGAGAGGTGTTGATAATGTTTTCCGATAACGTGCCACTGCTGGAAGATTTTTTTTTAATCAATACTAATATATAAAGCTGAAGAGTTTGTTTTTATGTTTGTTTGTGCGCGCTAATCTCAGGAACTACTGGTCCAATTTGAAAAATTCTTTTTGCGTTGGATAGCCCATTAATCCAGGAAGACTTTAGGCTATATAACATCACACTGCGACCAATAGGAGCGGAGCATCAGTAAATCCACGCGAACGAAGTCGCTGGCGACCGCTAGTTAATTATAAACTAGTGCTTGGCCGCAATCCCACCTGATGGTAAACAGTGATGCCATCGTTGTTAGTAAAGCGCGCTTTTTTATTAAGATTATTCACTTAAAAAATGATGGAAAGAAGACCGCAGTTGAGAGAAACACGACCAACGATGCTGTGCCAGAGGGAGATTGATCTGGAAACCCTCCACGACCAAACTCCCGACAGAACAACATTTGGTGCATCGTACCACAACTGCTCAGACCCGTCCTCCGTGCGGCTTCATCAGACTACATCATCTCTGATATATAGATAACCTCTAACATAATTATAATGGTCTCGACACAATTTGCCAGATTATTATATCGTAACTACTGCAGTGAAATTTTTTATAATATTACTTTGTATCATAACTCCAAGAACACTATAAAGCGATCTTTGCGAATTTAAGAGATAAAACAAACTTTTAATACAATGGTAAGACTGTTGTCAGTTGTCAGCCATATTTATTTAGGTCAACCCTAAGGACTACTCGATGAAAAGAACAGACTTGGCCCCATGGAGAGGTCGAAGGTTCTTTGCGAATAAATTCGCAGGTAACAACTTTCATTCGTCTCTTGTGTCGGCATTTAACTATACATATATATATAAGTACATATAATTGAAGTTATCGAGCTAGTCAGCAAGGTCAATACAGGGCCAGCTGTCCAAGGTAGAAATGACATACCTGCCTTACAATTTTTACAAGGCGTCATAACCCAGCACTGTAAATGTCACATGTGAACCACAAACCGTAGGAGTAGGTGTGTGCAATCGGGTGCTTTGTAAAGTAGCTAGTATGTTCTCTAAGATAGTTTTAGTAGATATTTTAAGGCTTTCCGCTAGATAACTACACGCAAACAGCAATATTTTGAAGTTCATAAGCTCCGTAACAACAAAATAAAAAAAAAACCTTGGAATTTCTGCTTAGAAGCCATGTTAGGTCAGACAAAAAAGTTCCTTATAAGAGAAAGTGACCAGAAAGTATAGATTCTGGAAATCCCCCCAAAGCGTTAAACGGGGTATGATAATTTATATACCTACATACAAAAAAGTTCGCAATGCACTATTAGGGAGTTATGAAACTACACAGTGCATGTCATACTAAACAAAGTTCAAAATCCATCAAAGACTTATCAGAACCTTTTACCTTTTTTTTTTTACGAATGTTTACTCAAAAATAAACTTAGAATACTTTACACTAAAGTAGATACTCGCATTTTTGCAGACCTGGATAGAACTCCTGGGAGCATATCGTCCTTGACGCTGTGTTCCCTGCAGCCCCATTCTGACTACTAATACAATATAAGCATGGAGACATAATATTATTATGTCTCCATGCTTGGTGCTTGTATGGGTTAAACCCATCATTATATTGTACTGCTGGCTTTCCTGTGTAGAAACGGACTCCCCTAATATAAAATACCACACCAGCCTCTCAAGTATGAGTGCGCGGGTTCGATTCCAGGTCAGGCAAGTACCAATGTAACTTTTCTAAAGTTATATGTACTTTCTAAGTATATCTTGGACACCAATGACTGAAGGTGAAGGAAAACATCTTGAGGAATCCTGGACTTTAAGTCTGAAATCGCCAACCCGCAGTGAGCAAGCGTGGTGATTACGCTCAATCCTTCTCTGTATGAGAGGAGACCTGTGCCCAGCAGTGGGACGATAAAAGGTTGATGATGATGATGAAAGTAGATACTTGCCTACTAACTACTTTACTTGATTAAATGGCGATGGAATGTAAATTCTCTGAGATTATAAACACAGTAATAGAACGGAGTAGGTACCAGCCCTATAGAAGCAAGACAGGATTTAAAAACTTTCACTTTTATCATGACTTGCGTTTACGCAGACATTTTTACTGAACATGTTTGACTGCCTCCATTTATATAGTTTACATGTATATTATCTCAGAATATAAACACCCGTTCAAGGATAGCAAACAATTTGGTTAACAATGTGTTTCGGATATTATAAATAATGATGACGTGATAAGATTGACACAGGTGGCTAAACGAGACATATTGCAATGGTTGTTTTTATTATATCTTGTAAAATATGTATGGCATAAAAAGCATCTCATATTTGATGTTTAATGTAGTGTTATAATGTGTTTTGTTATATACTTACTTGTAACATTCTACTAAAAATATAAATGCGGAAGTTTATGACTATGGATGGTTGGATGTTTTTTACTCTTTTACGCAAAAACTACTCAACCGATTTCGATAAAACTTGGCACACAGATAGTTTCATCATCATCATCTCAGCGTTAATCCCTGTCGCATCCGCAGCATTTTTTTTTTTTTGTTTTTTTACCGCTTTGGAGTCTGGGTTCCGCTTCTACCAGACTAACTACTGATTTTGGCTAAACTTCGATATTTTCCGTGAAGCATTGCAGTTAGACCAATTGTTAGACTTTTGAGGGCTCCCACAATCCGTAACGACTGCCACTATATGTTTGTATAGCAACCGGAACCAACGGCTTAACCTGCTTTCCGAGGCACGACCAGACCAGTGCAAATATTCATATTCATGCATACAAATATTTGCACTGTGCGGGGATCGAACCCGCGCCTCCTTGCGCAACGGCCGCGTTCGCTAGCACTACGCCACGGAGGCTGTCAACACACAGATAGTTTATAACCAGGAGTAATACATGGGATACATTTTACCCCGATGTTCCTACGGGATCGAAACTTATGCGGGTGAAACCGTGGGGAGCATTTAGTGTTAGCATAAATGTTCGCTAATGAGTTATGGTATGGTTTGTATTAGTGCCCTAAAGTCCTAATAGGGAAGTTCGTACACCGAGCCCCAAGATATAGATTAACTGTCTAATTTGGTGTTCAATGGCAAAAATATACCTTAGGTAATATTTTAAGCAACACGTGTTTTTCAAGGTTCTGTTAAACTATGTATAAGTTCACCAACCCGCATTGGGCCCGCGTGGTAGGTTCTCTCTCCCTCACACCGAGAGGAGGACCAACAGTTGGCACATTATAGTCTGATTATAATGTATGTATGTGAATCTGCTTACAATAAATATTCTATGTTTTTATCAACGCAATCTCCACCAGTTTTGTTTTTAAAATCGGAAAAGAATTTCGAATGAAATTTTTGCCTGTTATGTAGATTATAATTTATACAGAGGCCATACTTTATTCTTTCAACGTGGCTGGATGACCTTTGTTTTTGTTACAGAGCTACTTACGTGTTAAGAAATTATGTAATTAATTTACCCAAGTATAAGTAAGTAAACGTATAATGTATCGGAATACATAATATGAAGAATCATCATCATCTCAACGTAATCCCAGTCGCATCCGTAGCTTTTCAGCTTTGGAGTCTGGGGGCCGCTTTACCAGTCCAACTGCTGATTTTGGCTAAACTTCGATATTTTCCGTGAAGCGACTGCCGTCTGACCTGCCCACCCCGAAGGCGATATCTAAGCATTGCAGCTAGACCAATTGTTAGACTTTGAAGGCTCCAACAACCCGTAACGACTGCTATTAGAAGTTCGTATGGCAACCGGCAGTGAAAATATTCGTATTCATGAATACGAACATTTGCACTGTGCGGGGATCGAACCCGCGCCTCCTTGCGCAACAGCCGCGTTCGCTGCCGCTACGCCACGGAGGCTGTCAATATATGAGGAATAAAACAGTCTAAATATCTACGTATATTTACCTTTTTATTATGTGCGTTAAAACAATATTTAAGTAGATATGTACTTTCACATTCCACAGTCAGATTTGAAGGTTTCATTTGTATTGTAACTATGAGAACGCTACTGTTTTTTTGAATTGTATTGTTACATCAACATAAGTAGCAGTGCCCGGCTTTATTCGGCTAGCTTATTATAACATAACGTTATGCCCGTAGGCCTCCAAGATATAGGCAGAAGAGTGATTATAGTTTTTTTTTAAATGTTGCCCTACATCAGTAATTTCACCTGTATCGTGGGTGCGTTTACAAACATATAAACTCACATAGACAAACAACCAGACCCGGAACAACTACTTGTAGGTCTTAAAAAAGATTGTTCCGTGCGAGAATCGAACTCAGGACATGCAGCGCAGCAGTCAAACATTTAATCACTACGGCTCACCACTATGGCTCATTAGTAGTTCAGTTATTTCGCTAATTATAGTTAGTTAGCTCTCGTCTCGCTCAAACTCAAGCTTTTCCGTTGGGAAAAGGCTAGACCCATAAATAAGTATAAACTGTGTAATATATGTATGTACAGATGCCAGCAGGTCAAGCTACCCAAAACTGTCAAATATTCCAAATCTATATTGAACCTTATTGCCTTAGTGATAAAAATTAAAATCATTAAAAAAAAGTTGACAGGTCGTAGTCATTTATGTATTGTTCTCTGTACGTATAATTAAATCAAGTTAAAGAATCAACAATTAATATTTTAATTAATGTGAAAGTAACTCCTTCTATTCGTTGCCTTTTCAGTCACACCATAAACTATACTAGAACATAATACTTTTCACGTTCCTGTGTGATAAGTTTTGACCTCCTTTGAAGTAGGCTAAAACTTAAAATCAAGTGGCTTAATAAACTAAAACTAAGCCTTCCTAGCCCTTTGTTGCGGTCAGCATCCAGTCTAGCCGGATGAAGCTGAAACCAGTACTTTACATGAAGCAATCGTCATGGCCTCCATAAAACAGTTACTTATATTCCCCCATTGGTAAGATTGTTTGGCAAACTTTGGGCTTCTGACTACCCATGAAGAGAATTTATCTATGAATCACATACATATTATAAAACAAAGTCACTATCTCTTTCCCTATGTCCCTTTGTATGATTAAATCTTTAAAACTGCGCAACGGATTTTGATGTGGTTTTTCTTAATAGATAGAGTGATTAAGAGGAAGGTTTATATGTATAATAACATCCAATAAATTGTGGAGAAATACTATTTATTTTTGAGGTTTCGAATGTGATGTCGTATATAATTACATTGTTTCCGCGTTTGCAGTGAAACGGAGGCTGAAGCCTACAAGATTTATCAAAAGAATGTACTAAATATTGTACACATTGAAAAGGTCTGCAGAAAAGTCTGCTATTGTATAGGTCTATCTCTTATGGATATCCCACAATAATATATTTTGTCATTTACTTTTTACTACAAATACCGGCTAATTTTCTAAGCGATTTTAACCAATACAGCATTAATCCTTATCCAATTTAATACCTTAAATACATTGTTGATTTAATATAGATCTATATCGCTCTTTACAGCATATGATTTAAATGAATATTTTGGAAGATATTACAGATTTTACAAAAATTGCGGGGCGTCGCGTTTGCGATGGTACCGACGCGACGGGTCGGGGCGGGGCGGGAGCGGCGGGGTGCTATGTTCTTTATACAACGTTCACAGTTTTTCTGTATTGTATTTAGTATCAGCATTGCACCCGTGCGAAGCCTATGCAATATCTTTCAAGGGCTTTCCATGCTGCATATGTAAGTAAAGGAAGAATAATAATTACCTGTTTGTTCGCATAGACCAGGAGACAGGCTCTGGTCAGTTCCTCGTGTTTCAGCATTTGATGCAGCTCCTCACGACTTATACTCAGCCGGTGACGATCCGTCGAGTCAATTACCATTATGACGAACTGAATAAACAGAAAAAGATACTATTTAACGCTTGTCACAGGTTCGAAAGAGATGCCGTAGCTGCGGACGCACAGAAGAACAGAAGAAATACGGGTGGGTTTTAGTCAGTAAAAATCTGACATGCCCTTCCGCTGCGCGCCAAGGTCATTTAATGGTGATGACCCACCCAAAAAAAAGTCATGCTCTATAATATAATATTTCATCTCACGA
Organism: Sesamia nonagrioides; assembly: GCA_017933935.1. NCBI lineage: Eukaryota > Metazoa > Arthropoda > Insecta > Lepidoptera > Noctuidae > Sesamia > Sesamia nonagrioides. Next base: position 885,366 of record JADWQK010000195.1, on the reverse strand, counting down.
AGCCAAGCGCGAGTTGCTTGTATTAATAACTGTACGGACGACAGCAGGTCAAGCTACCCGAAACTGTCAGACATTCCCAATCAACCTTGAGCCTTAATGCTTTAGAAATGAAGTTGAAAATCTAATAAGAAAATCCGTCACATTGTAGTGTATATGAGTATTTGTACACTTGGTCGCAAGGAACCCTCGGCGCCGTCGGAGCATAGACACATAGAAAGCTAAACCTAGTGCGTATTACAATATATTAGGCATGACTCGCCACTCTTACACACGCGATGACCTGATTCTGATATGATTACGAGCGGGCCAGTCAATACTGCAACGTAGACGAACCTTCGTTCTAGAATTAATTAGACTTTTAATAATAGATACTGTGTTTTGTTTCTTATTAAAATAAAACCTGTACTTTTTTTAAGTGAAAACTTTGTGACAATGAGCACTTTTGCTGGATGGGGAAAAAGCATTGAATTCGCAGGAGACTGACCGACCTGACACCGTGATAGTTTGTTTTTTAACTGTTTACATGTGTCTTCTGTGTTTTTAATATTTTCAGGATTACTGTCGGTAAGCGTCCACAACTTTATCGAAGTTAGTTTTAAATAAAATTTGTACATCATTATTCAAAACAAAATAATATTTTACAAGAGCAGTTTGGACAATGTCCCAAATTAGGCGTTTGCCTGTATCATGGTGTTCTGAATAACTATATATTCATAGGTAGGGATTACTATACCTATTAAAATAGCGTCGTGTTGTCACTTTCGTCATTCTTTAAATGTTTTGGCTGAATATAAGAACTATTGGAGGTTTTTGGCGGGAAGCTGAGTGCCACGCTCATTTTTCATTGGACTTTTAAATTATTTATAGTGTCGTTTACTAAATAAAAACGCGTGATTTATGTAGTAAAAAGTGCATTCAGTGAATAATTCATAAAGAACAGTGAAATATTGTAGCATAGTGGCCACATCATGGCTTTGTACCAAATCTTCCTCCTAGTGTTCGGTTCGCGCGGCCGTCTTTTTCGACATGAATAGTTCATTACGTGACATTGGCTAAATGTACAAACCGTGCGAAGCCATAAGAGAAAGAAAAAAAAATAAGAACTATTATACTTCGTACAATACTACATATACTACCTTCATACAATGAAAAATAACATTCTTATAAATTAATAAATTTTAATGGTTTAAATAGAAAATCGCAAGCATTAGAAAATCGCAAGCATTTAATCCGATTTTAAAAGAGAGAGAGTTCAATCAGTATTACTTTTCAGAGTTGAACTTATTGACACAGTAAAAAACAAACTAAAAAAAATTGAAATGAATTAGGCAATAGCTCACTTAGTAGCAATATTTACAATGTAAGTTTCCCGGCAAAAACAAATAACAAATCTTCGCAATATACAATATAATTTAAAGAAAACCCTGTCCGATCCGTGAAGGTATTGTTAGGTATCGATAACTGATTTTACTAATGCCCACAAAGCCGGGCTAAACGTAAAAAAAGTTCCCCGTTAAAAAATAAATATTATTTCGCAAAAAGAGGTAACTTAATACATGTGCGGTAGGCAATCCATACGCGGGCAACCGGGGGCAGGGCACGCAGCACGTGGTCGCATCGCTTATAATAATACCGTCAAAATGGTGTTGTATTTTTTTTTAAATTACCAAATTTCGGGGAAGTTGGAGTTAATTCGCGGGAAAAAAAGATTATTTAAAAATTAATTAGTATTTTTACCATGATGATTACGTAAAGTTTTATATTATATTTGGTCAAGTGTTTGTAACCTAACCTTTATTATTCCTATGGGTCGGACAGGGTTTTCTTTACATATCGTATACATATGAAAATAGTATTATTATGATAGCCAATCTAGGCTAGTCATACAAATAAAGTCGCTTTTCGCGTATCAGTGTGCCCGCTCAGTTCTACTAAATTACGCAGAGAATTTATTTACAAAAGATTTGTGTATAAAACATAAATAAGTTAGATATAGTACAGAAATGTCGCCGTAATAACAAATACCACTCTCGCGAAGCAAGGCTAGGCGGAAAATGCCAGCAGATATAAGAAAAGGCAGTAAGTAGCGTGATGCGAATTCGAAGTTAATTCACAACAGGCATGACTTAACTAATTGGCTATAAGAAAGTTTATCATAAAACTTCACGAGTCTTCACTTGGATGAGGTAGGCGCGGTAGGTACAGAGGACAGCACATGAAGCTACTACAATCTGTCAGATTTCTTTATTAGATCTTCAACTTTATTTCTAAAGCATTAAGGCTCAAGGTTGATTGGGAATATTTGACAGTTTCTGGTAGCTTGATCTGCTGTCGTTCGTACGTTTACAGTTAGAGAGGTAACAATGTTAGGCCCCGCTAGGGTCTCAAGTTAAGGCTTGCGAATTGTAGTTTTAGACAGATTTAACTTGGCAATGAAGTCGCATTCGAACATGTAAGAAATACCACTCGCGAATGGCATTATATTTTACTGGACCTACAATCTTTTTACTTCGCTTTTATTAAGTTCACCTGTACATACATACATATGTAGGCATGTAACGATATCTTTTAACTTCATTTTCACTTAATTCTACGAGTCTGATTAAATTTTAAATTCGCACAGAGGCCAAGAGACGATGCCAACAGAATACTTAAAAAAAAAGTTCGATTTCCATTAAAGCGTGTCATTATATATATTTTTTTAATCATAACTTAGTTATCACGACAATCGCCTAAGCCTGAACTTCAAAATAGTCACACTAAATACTGGAATGCTTGCCATTTATTATCCATTAATTTCCCAATGCTGGACAAAGACCTGCCTATTCTCCGTCAAATTCTCTCTCTGATCTGCCAAGGACCAATCTTTAAAAGAGTACAACACTATAATTACCTGTTAATAAACATGCTAACTTAAGGATGTCCACATGAGAGCAGTATTATAATAATGATAGGCAAAGCAGTAATAAATACATATATTATCGTTTCATTAACCGGGTAATAACGATCATAGGCATCTTAGGTCTAATTGAAAAACCCAAAAACGTTTTGTTGTGCCCGGGAATCGAATCCATGATCTGATGCTCAGCGACGACTAGACATACGTGAGAGAATTTATTAAGTACTTTGTTATCTTTTGACTTGTCCTCGCACAGTTGTCACGATGTATTAAAGTTATCATTCGCCATGTAGCCATTAAAACCATAGATAAGAAAACACATCCCAATATTAATATTTAATTCAAAAGTCAAACAAATAAAATTGTATTCTCCTATTGATAAAGATTCTCCTTCTAGCCCCATCTTACTCGATCTATGGCAAATATGGACAAATGGTCATTTATTTTATCCAGCATAAGTTCACAGACAACATATTTTACTAAAATTTGTCCTGTTAATTGAGCGTTAACAGGACAAATTTGAGACCATTTAATTGCAAGTTGATCTCATAACTCATAAAGCATATCCATAGCGTATTGTGAATGGTAATTAATAAATAACAAATGAAAGGAAACAAACTAATATTTCCTTATAACGTGTTCATTATAGTCATTACTGAAACTCCAAAAGGTGTCAAGATATGTGTACCTACATGCAAACATACACATGTCTCTCATTAAACTGGGAACAAGACATTGTCAAAGAATTTTGACTGAAGGTAATATAATGTATACATGATAATAACAATGATGACAGCCAGCCAATGACAGCCTCCGTGGCGTAGCGGTAGCGGACGCGGCCGCTGCGCAAGGTGGCGCGGGTTCGATCCCCGCACAGTGCAAGTAGTTGTATGCATGAATATGAATATTTACACTGGTCTGTTCGTGCCTCGGAAAGCACGTTAAGCCGTTGGTCCCGGTTGCCATACGAACATCTAGTGGCAGTCGTTACGGGTTGTTGGAGCCCTCAAAAGTCCAATAATTGGTCTAACTGCAGTGCTTCGATGTCGCCTTCGGGTTGTGGAGGTCAGACGGCAGTCGCTTCACGGAAAATGTCGAAGTTTAGCCATATCAGCAGAGAGTGGTAAAGCGGACCCCAGACTCCAAAGCTGAAAAGGCTTCGGATGCGACCGGGATTGCCGCTGGGATGATGATGATAACAACAATGATGACACCAATTTATTAATGAAAAAATAAGTTGTCGTATGTTTTCATTTGTGATCAGAGGCCGAAGAGTGTCTCACTTTGACGTCTCCTGCGCTCTTGATTTTCTGCTCTCAATAAAAATTAAAGTGAGATTACTGTAGTAGGTAGTACCGAGTTCATTAAGCTCTGAGTTGAGCTGCATGATTACTGCAATTATGTGCACTGATTGGACGGATAAAGACTATTTCACACACCAAAACTACATGGTCTTCTATCTGATCAAGATTATGTATGGACTTTGGAGACTGTGACCTTGAGCTTGTTTCGACCTTTCTTTCGAGAGCAGCCAGGAAACGCCGACGTCATCTATTTTTTTTTTTTTTTAATATACTCACATAAATATACTTTACGGTAGTATCATTCCGAAAATAAAAAATACCAAGCCTTTATTGTTACCATATTCAAAATCGTTACTGCACATACTATTTTTGGTAAATTATAATTCCTCAAATTCGATTATACATATTAGCGGAAGGCTTATAAGATCGCTGAAATTCCCTTGACAAGGTCGAATAATCGCCAAGCTAGAGTAGCAAACTAACGAAGTATTATGAGCGGCATTGAAACTGTTTATAAGACATTTTGACAAACTATAGTAAGCATATCTATGTACGGACGACAGCAGGTCAAGCGACCCCAAACTGTCAGATACTCCCAATTAACCTTGAGCCTTAATGCTTTAGAGATAAAGTTGAAAATCTAATAAGTAAATCTGGCAGATTGTAGTAACTTGATGTGCATTATTATAAATATACAAACTACTTCTCACACTTATACTTTTAGCATTGCTACAATCTCGCAGAGCTTCGTGTCGCTGTGAGCGAGCAAAACCAACTTAATATAACTTCAGTTGTGTCCCTGACCGAAGAACCTATTAGTAGACCCGAAGCAAGAAATGATCTTAATATGATAGCATACAGTATATACAATATACATACTAATAGTTACTCAATTATATTACTTTCCTTTATTTTTATTTCTTGATTATGCCAAAGAAATGAAAAATCTGTGTTATTTATAGTACTTATTTAATAATCTCTGCAATTACCAATCGCTTACAAAAAATTGATTTTGCATTTTATAGCAAGAATTCTCAGGAAAATTTATAGGCAACTAGCTGTTGCACGCGACTCCGTCCGCGTGAACCACAGTTTATAAGCGCCTGTTAAAATAATGGAAGCAATATGTACGTCCGCGTTCGCTCCCATTTTCGCAACATTTTTCGTTACTGCTCTGCTCCTATTAGTCATGATGTTATATAGCCCTTTCTCTGGCTCTAGACTATCTGCATACCAAATTTCATTCAATTCAATCGGTTCAGTAGTTTTGGCGTGAAAGCCGTACAGACAGACAGACAGACAGTCAGACAGAGATACTTTCGCATTTATAATATTAGTATGGATTTAACATCTCGCGTTACTCTTTAGGAGCCGAGCAAAAGAAGAAAGTTAGGAATGCCAAGCGAATATTACATAACAGGGTACAGCTATAGCTATATAAAATATATGTATGTATATCTTGTTAAAAGAAAATGTTCGCTTGAAGTCGCGGGCTAGGGCTAGTTATTAATATACAAGAAACACAACAATATTTGAGCATTGTGCTATGTTCAAACAACTTTAAAACAATACTCTTTGTTATATTTTATGATCTTGTTTTGCATATTATTTTATGATTGTCTTCTACTTACTGAAAAAGGCATGGTTTATGTTGTTATTATAAATTAATATTAACAATAACTTGTCACCTGCATTATTTATAGGTAACCCAAGTATTTACCTTATTAAATGGATGATTAATCCCTTTATTCATAAACATTGCTAGTATATTTTTTTTTATTTCATTTTATTATTGTTCAAAAATAAAGTCCAATTATGTTTTCAATCTCAGCAATTCATTAGGCAAGTAAAAATTAAGTTTATCACTTGCTAAAAAATAATTGTAAATTGTAGGGTAGGGTAACATCTCTAATTAACTACAGATCTACCCTTTAAAAGAGACTCTGCCTGAGGTAACTTCACGGTGTGGAAAGTACTGTCACAACACCCCAACTGCACCCCACCTATCTCAGGCAATCATCATCATCATTATCATCTCAGCGTTAATCCCAGTCGCATCCGCAGCTTTGTTCAGCTTTGGAGTTTTGAAGCGACTGCCGTCTGACCTCCACAACCCGAAGGCGATATCTATAGCATTGCAGTTAGACAAATTGTTACTTTTGAGGGCCCCAACAACCCGTAACAACTGCCACTAGATGTTCGTGTGGCAACCGGGACCAACGGTAACGTGCTTTCCGAGGCACGACCAGGCCAGTGCAAATATTCATATTCATGCATACAAATATTTGCACTGTGTGGGGATCGAACCGCTACGCCACGGAGGCTGTTAACCTATCTCAGGCAATGTCTCAATTTAGAGCTTTGCTTATAATTTTAATATTATAGTAATTAGTTACCTCACTGTTAGTGTAGTATGTATTCCATGCTGATCTCAGGCTCTGCTGGCCGCCAAGATCCCACATAACAAAGCGAAGGTTCCTCCACACAACCTCCTCTACATTAGAGCCTATGGTTGGCCTAGTGTGGACCGCTTCTCCCAAGAGTAGCTGGTATAATATTGTGGTCTTGCCAGCATTGTCCAGCCCAACGAGGACAAGTTTATGTTCTGTGGATAGGTGATGAAGAAGAAATATAAAATTCAAGAATGAACATACTTCAAATTCAGTATGATTTGAATATTGTAAGTAAATGAAGTAAATTTATAATCATATATTGTTGGAATAACCTGATGGTTCTGTGGTTTATGGTCCACAATGGTCCACCTGCCGGACTATGTGTGGTTATGAAACCCTGTAATAGACTCCTTAATTTCATGTTGATAGTATTTTAACACATACAGCGACACTATATTTTAAATTACAGAATTAATTACAGCAATAACATTTTCAATTTAACTGTAACTAATCAGTAATAATTTATTACAATCCAACTGTCATTATACACCTGATAATTCTGAATATGTAATTCCATGTATTACATTGCTTTGATGAGATATTATAAAACAATCTGAATATTGAAATAATATTGATATCAACAGTATTATGTTATGATGAAAGAGCACATGCAGGTAATGGGTATGTAATATCATGAGAAAAAAACCTATTTTCAATATTATTTCAATTGCGTTACATTCTAAAAAGCAATAGACCATTTTAATAGCTTTCCAAAAATCATTCTTTATATTGTAAATATAGGGTAGCACAGACATTCATTGTTAGGGCAAGAACACATTCATCCTAAAGTATATTTAATACTCTTTCGTGCAAAAACTACATGAATTTGGACATTTGGCACACATTTCATTTATAGGACATACAATAGGACAATTATTATTTATGAATTCTCATGGGACTCAAATTTATACAGGTGAAATTGCAGGGTACAGCTAGTAACCAATGAATATCAAGATGGGGGGGGGGGGTTCATATATACTGAATATATAGAAAAAGATGAGTGTCATTGTGCCTACCACTCTAATTATCTGGTCATAGTTATTTGGATAACAAATATATTCTGTTCATTAATGGTTAGAAGGTTCAAATTTAGCCATTTTTACTTACTATTTTTACTATTTACATCCAACTAATATTACATAGATAATTACTTATTAAAATAATATACAAAGTTCCCAGTTCCCAGAATAATACACCCCTACAATAGGCGGAAATCTTTCTTGCTTTCAAAAAGAATAAGGGAAGTGTATAAAATCACACTGGCCTTACTTACTAAGGATTAGCTAATATTAGAAAATAAACAAATACGACTCATGAGAACAGAGTAAACAGCTATTATATATTTCCTGCTAATCGGAAATTAGTACTAATAAAACGATTGAAGACAAACATCTTTGAATTTCATTTTAAATGCTATCTATTTACATCTCACGAAGAAATTAGGTCACAACACTCGACAAAGACTGTAGATATTAGTAGGAAATCTAGTTGTAAACATGAAACTTCATAAGACATCTTACATTTATCTTATCACTAACGTCAAACTTATAATAATTGTACAGTAACTCACCCTCATTTCCGAATAAACTCCAGATTTTTGATATAAGTAAACCCATCTCGGCAGTTTGTACTAGAAGATGAAGGAGACAATGACATGTAAACTATAAGCCCCGCACGTTGATATTGCGACTGGCCGCCATCTTGATGACGTAGTCGAACTCGCACCTTCGGTACCGTTCGCAAGTTCAGCCCGCGCTTACGTACTTGCGCGCATCGAATATTTGTTAGCTTTTTGTTTTTGTTATCCTGTTTTATTGTTGTTCTTGAGTTTTTTTGGTTAGTTTTCTTAACTGTTACTCGTTAAAATGTGTAAGAAATGAATTAACAGTCGTGCTCGTTAAGAAATATTATGTATACGTTGAGGAAAGAAATACCTACAATGCGCAAAATCTTGGCGGCTTCAAAAGTAGACCTTAATTATACTGGTAGTGAAACTAAATTAAGAAAAATAATAAAATGTGATTTAGGCTACCAATTTAAACGATGCTACTAAAAAAGACTAGCTCTAATTGAAAGACCCCAAATTCAAGCGCGGAGGGCTAAATATTTACGACGTATGAAAGAAAATGACTCGCGTGGTAATAACAAAAGACCCGTTATTTATCTCGACGCAACGTGGATACACGCACACTACACGGTAAAAAAATGTTGGCAAACAGCAACCGATGTCGGAGTGAGACGGAACGACAGCCCCGGCCGCCGATAGATAATAGTTCACACGGGAAGTGAAAGCGGCTTTGTTGACAATGCCCTTTTAATGTTTAAAGCAGATACCAAAACAGGGGATTATCATGAACAAATTAATGCTGAGAATTTCACCAAGTGGCTTACAGAAAAATTAGTACCCAAAATACCACGCATCTCCATAATTGTGATGGACAACGATGGATCACAGTAGGGAAGAAAATAGGCCACCAAGCATGAACATTAAAAAACAGTTGATGGTTGAGTGGCTACAAGCTCACAACATTGACTTTCCCAACGACTGTACAAAACCTTAACTTTATTAATTAATTAAACGGCACAAACCGCCGAAAAATTATAAAATTGAAAACTTATTAGCTGGCAATGGCCATGAGGTCGTTATATTTCCACCGTACAACTGCGACCTCAACCCCATTGAATAGATCTGGAACCTGGTAAAGATGAGGCTATCAGAAAAGAATGTGTAGCAGTTGGAAAGTCGCATTGAAACTCTGACGTTGGAGGCATTGGCGTCAATAACTCCAGATGACAGGCGAAAGGAAGTCAATCATGTTAATCGGCTTGAAGAGGAATATTGAAATAAAGATCGAATAACTGACGACTTATTTGTCATAAATACGGCAGACGACAGTAAATCGGAAACGACAGACACAGAAAGCAGTTCTGATTAGGAAGACTATATGAGTGGAATTGAATAAATAGGATAAGATTATATTGAATTATATATAAGCATGTTTTTAACGTACTATCCTGGTTTTTAAGCTGATAGCTTATAAATAAAACCAGGACAGTATGTGGGGGGAATAAAACCAAGATGTAGTAATTAAAACACGACTGCTACCCAGTGGACTCTGGTTCAATTCCCGCTCGCAAATTAACAGAAATTTAGCTAGAAAAAAAAAATAGTATAGATGTAAGAAAAATATACGAATAAGCGTTGATATAATATTAAACTAATATTAACTTTAATATTATATCAATGCGAATAAGTATATTTTTTTTACATCTATTAGAATTATTTCCTTGAAATTTGTTATTTTGAAAGTTTATTTGTCAGAATATGGTAGAGTAGGTATAAAGAGTGTATGTATAATACAATTATAAAATACAAATAAAACCTTAACCCTAGCTTATTAATTTTGCATTAAACATTCTTTTGCTAGCCGTACTTTTGTGTGACAAATGACGTCACAAAGCTGTTATTGTGACAAGGTTCCATCGCAATATCATCGTGCGGGGCTTATACTTATTTATTCTCATTGTAGAACGCGTTTACACTCGTACACGCAGTGTTGGAGTTTATAACTTAAAATTTCACTGCATACTACCTATGGAACTCTTTTCACGCTCTAGTTCACTTTAAAATTTCAATAAATACCATTTTATTTAAATATTTGTAGCAAAAATATGTTTGGTAAGCGTCTCTATACTTTTCTTGGAACGTTACGCGAATCTGTGACGCGACACTGGTACGACAGACACTAGACAGATACAATTTCCCAGTGACAGTGAGTACAGTGACCAACTGTGAGTAGAGTATCAAAACGCGTAACGACACTCGACCGCGACAGTCGACAACAAAGAGTATAATAATATTAGGGTGCACTGCGTTATCCACAGACTAGTTAGAAAAGTTAAATTTTATTATAGCGGCACCTATCGGCATGCCATAGGTACCAATGTTTAAGTATGCTGTTCACGTTCATAGATGTCATTAGTCACTTTGCTTCAGTTGCTGATGTTAGATTAAGTGAACCCCCCTTGACCTTGAGTCGAAAAGTTCACAAGTTGTGACCACAGACTACTACGAGGGAACTACGTAGGTAGTAGACATGGTCGTTATTTCACGTAATCAGTTAGAATGACCAGTGACGCGTTTGTTATGGCCCGCTTTACATATTTAAAACCGATGGAATTACATCAGCTTTACGAGCAAGGGTGTTAAAAAACATTTTTTCAACGCGTGTGTTATCAAAGCAAATAGTTAAGTTATAGTCCATACAAATTCCATAACAGCATTATTTTCCATTTCAAGTAAATATGGAACTGATCGCCGCCGCACGACTCGCGCTGCGCGCTGTTCCATATTTGAAATGGCAAACAATAATACTAATGGCGGGAAAGCAACAGTGTGCATTCACAGATTGAGTTTATTTAAAATGAACAAAATATAAAATACTTTTTTTTCTGTTTCCTCGCAAGTGTGTTAAAAAAACGTCGTACGATGTATATCGTACGACGTTTTTTTCGTTTTACGCACGTATGTGCGTATTGGTTATAACATCATTACGCACTAATATCGTAATGTACTATAATGCACGATTAGTTACGATAACAACTGCCCTCCGGAGTCCGGATCGTATTGTTATCTGAAATAGTATTAGCAATATCGCTAGGTATATACGCCGCAAAGAAAATAGATAAGTACATTAGGTAACTACAATGTGATTTAAGGTATGAACATTTTCTGCTGTGTAAATATTGTTACGAATGGACCTTATGTCGATGGCATAAGGTTCAATATCGCGTGACATGCAGTGTGTCACTTTTGAGCCCTATTTCGCCAGATCTAGACATTTTCTAGGTACAATAATAAAACGCATTACTAGACTTAGGATGGCCTATCGAATGGTACAGGTCTCAACAGTTTTGTCAACAAAGTGTCGACATCGAAATTTCTAGAAACCCGTTTCCGGGAATTATCGTAGGTACTTACTTGGCCGGTGACCTCGAAGTTATGCAGTATTATTATTACGCCTAGAGGATTCTGGAATGTTCGATCAGCTGGCCTATATAAGCGCCGCGACGCCGACGCAGAGTCAGTCTACACTCGACTAGCGATACGAAAACAGCGACAGTTAAGAAGCGATCTTAAAGAAGACCTACTGCGACAACTGTAACGAGAACTGTGAGTACTACGTGAAGTAACATCTGTAGCGTTATTGTGTGTTTACAACACGGACTTCGTGGACATAAGGGAAGACTTCGGTGCAACGTCAGCGACATTCTACTTGTCATTGCCTACAATCGACTGTACCTTCGTTGCCAATAAACTTCGTAACCCTTAACCGGCGTTTAAGTACCCCTAGCCCGTAACAACTGGTGTCAGAAGCGAAATGCCGATCACGCCAAGGGAAGACGAGAAAGTTCGCACGCGACGACAAGCAGCGATGGATTTGGCGCGTCAAGAGGAAGAATCGCTTAGTGTCCCTGCACCCGTAGTAGAAGCGGCCATCGTGACACCTATAAGTGCACCTACTACCACCACTATTCCTGGAAGCAGCGGATCCGATTTATCGGTGTTACTGGCTCACTTGACGGCGCAAATAAAGCTGAGTATAGCAGAATCCCAGGCGCAAATAAAAGGCATAGTAGCAGAATCACAGGCAAAATCCCAGGCAGAAATCCAGGCACAAATTAAAAGTGTAGCAGAAACCCAAGCTCAAATAAAAAAATCCCAGGCAGAAACCCAGGCAAAAATAGATAAATCCCAGGCAGAAACCCAGGCAAAAATAGATAAATCCCAGGCAGAAACCCAGGCACAAATCATTAAAAGTGTAGCAGAATCCCAGGCAAAATCCCAGAAATTAGTGTTGGAACTTAATGAAAAATGGAAAGAAACCAAAGAAGAGGTCAACGAGCTTAAAATAAAAACAGCACAACAGGATACGCGCATAGACCAGCAAGATGCTCGTATAGACAAACATGATGCGCGTTTCGAGGCACTTGACAGCACCATCATGGAGTGTGAGAAAGAAATAAAATTCCTCCATGATAAGGTACAGAAAGGAGGCATCAAAGGGGTGATACCTAGTGCTTTGCCGACGTTCCAAGTGCCTCATTTTGACGGAACAACGTCATGGGTGGCCTTCCGCCTTCAATTCGAAAAGGTCGCAAAAGGCAACAACTGGGACGACGATCAAGCGGTAACCGCTCTTACGCTTGCTCTGCGTGGTGATGCAGTCCAAATTCTCGAAAATATTTCCGGCGATTGCAATACCCTAACCTGTCTGCTAGAAGCGTTGGAGTCTAGATACGGGGAGAAACACCTCGAACATGTCTACAGGGCTCAACTCCGCGACCGCACACAGAGGAGCAGTGAAGGTTTGCAACAATGGGCAACGGAAATAGAACGTGTTGTTCGGAGGGCGTATGCATCAACACCGGGATTAATTGATGCTACTACGGTGCAAGCTTTTACTGATGGAATCCGAGATGCAGAAGTCAGGGCTGCAGTTCGTCTGGGTCACCATCAGACTCTGAAGGCAGCCTTGACACACGCTCTGGAGGTGGAAGCAGTACGCCAAGACGGCCGACAACAGCACCGCATTCGCGAGGTAACCCCAATAATTAAAACTCGGCAAGGACCAACCTGCTATGAGTGCGGCGAAAAGGGTCATATTCGGATCAATTGTCCCAGGAAGTCTAAGGGAAGAAGTACTTCTGGGACACAGGTGAAAGCCGAGGATTTAAACTAGGAACAGCCAGGGCTATGGGGCGAGTACTGGCTGGTCGACATGTAGCCCCCATTATAACAGTATCACAAGTGGGTGACGGAAACAGTCTCATTATAGAAGGAGAACTGAATGGTAAATCCTGCAGTTTCACATTGGATACTGGTGCATCAAGAACCATTGCACGACCGGAGCTATTTCCTCGGACCATAGTATGGAAAAGAGGATCTTCACAATGCCGATTACAAACCGCCACTGGCCAACCAGTACTCGTCCTTGGTGAAACGAATGTGACTTTGAAAATGGGTGATAAGACATTCACGCACCCTGTTTTAGTAGCTAATATTACAGATGATTGCATAATAGGACTGGACTTTTTGAAGAAACAGCAGTGCGTCCTTAATGTAGCAAAAGGAGTATTGAGTTTTCCAGAACAAGAAGTATTTCTTCAAGGTGGAAAACAGGGGTCAGTGTACTGTGTAAGGAGAACGGTATTACCACCAAGATCAGAAACCTTAGTAGATATTAGATTATCACCAATAGGATGCCGTAAACGTTGCATTATAATAGAAGATTCTGGAGATCACCCAGACTGGATAACAGCAAGGACACTGATGATGATTTCCGATAAACCAAAAGTACGCATTATCAACGTTAGTAACAAGGAAATAATTCTTGAAAAGAATTGCATGGTGGGTGTGTGCGATCATGTAGCATCATTGCGAAAAACAGAGGCGCACGAAAAGGAACGTGAAAAGAAGTGGCAGGAACATATATCGACACTAATCGAAAATTGTAAGGGCAATTTAAACAAGTTCGAAAGTCACAAAGTTAAGCAACTGTTACATAACTTCCATGACATCTTCTCGAAGACCGACGGTGACGTGGGAAGGACCGGGCTCGTCAAACACCATATAGATACGGGTGATACACAGCCGATAAGACAGAGACCACGTCGTATCCCCTTTGCAAGAGAACAGGAAGTCACGGAAATGTTAAGAGATATGGAGAAAAACCGGATTATAGAAGCATCCACCAGCCCTTGGTCATCTCCAGTAGTCCTAGTCAAGAAAAAGGATGGAAGCACAAGGTTTTGCGTTGACTACAGGATGTTGAATGATGCCACGAAAAAGGATAGTTATCCTCTGCCACGTATAGATGACACTTTGGACTTGCTAAGTGGCATGAAATGGTTCTCCACAGTTGACCTCAAAAGTGGATACTGGCAGGTGGAAATCTGTCAGCAGGATAAGGAAAAGACCGCTTTCACCACTGGTCCTGGGAACGGTCTCTGGCAATTCAATGTCATGCCATTTGGACTGTGCAACGCTCCAGCAACATTCGAGCGCCTAATGGAGCGCATTTTGGTGGGGTTGCTTGGTGATGCATGCCTGGTCTATTTGGATGACATCATCATTATGGGACGAAACTTCGCAGAACACCTACGCAATTTAGAGAAAGTGTTCCAGAAACTGCGTGAAGCGAATTTAAAACTCAGTCCTAGTAAGTGTACACTATTCCAGAAAGAAGTTGGATACTTGGGACACATTATTTCGGCGCAAGGAATTCGAACAGACCCTGAAAAAATAAAAGCCGTGTCGAAGTGGCCTACCCCTCGTAATAAAACTGAGGTACGCTCTTTCTTGGGTCTGTGTGCATATTACCGTCGGTTTGTGAAGAACTTCTCCGAGTTAGCGAAACCGTTGCATCGTTTAACAGAGGAAAAGTGTCAATTTGAATGGAACTCTGACTGCGAACAGGCATTTCCTAATTGTCCTGGGTCTTGGATGTTTATCTATATATGTATCTATTATAAAATGTAGTATCGTTGAGTTAGTATCCCATAACACAAGTCTCGAACTTACTTTGGGGCTTGCACAATCTGTGTGATTTGTCTGTATATATATTTATATTTATATTTATTTTATTTGCTCTACTGAAAACTCACTTGTGTGAGGCTCCTGTACTAGGTTACCCTAGTAGGGAAGGCCGATTTTTGGTAGACACAGATGCCAGCAATGTGGGTATTGGAGGAGTTCTCTCTCAAACACAAGGAGATAGGCAGGTCGTTATCGCATATTTCAGCAAATGCCTTTCCAAGCCAGAAAGAAATTATTGTGTTACCCGCCGAGAACTTCTAGCCGTTGTTAAGACCTTACAACACTTCAAGAAATATTTGATTGGGAGGCAGTTTACACTTCGTACCGATCACGCTGCCTTACAGTGGCTCCTCCAGTTCAAAGACCCAGAAGGACAAGTAGCAAGGTGGATAGAGCAGCTGCAAGAATTTGACTTTGTCACTGAACATCGGAAAGGCAAGTCACACAATAATGCTGATGCTTTGTCTAGACGACCTTGCGAAGAATCTTGCCGACATTGTGCCAAACAGGAAAAGAAAGAGAACGTAAGGATTATCCAGGTGAACGCTTTGGACGAAGACTGGGATAATCAATCATTGGAAGACGCACAAAAGGAAGATAGTGACTTGAAGACAGTAATCGAATGGAAGAAACGTGGCCAAAGGCCTACTTGGAGTGAAATATCAGCGCTCAGCCCAACAGCAAAAAGTTACTGGGCTCAATGGGACAGCCTGATAATTGATAATGGAGTTCTGAAGAGGAAATGGGAATCACCCAGTGGACAGGAGGTCACCTTACAGATAGTTGTCCCCTGTGATAAAGTCGCGTCAGTGCTACGACAGGTGCACGACGGAGTATCCGGAGGACATCTAGGAGTAAAGAAAACCCTGGAGAAGGTGAGAAAAAGATTCTATTGGGTGCATTGCCGCGAAGACGTTGAGGACTGGTGTAGAAAATGTGTAGCTTGTTCCTCAGTAAAGGGACCGCAAACGAGAGCCAGAGGTCGACTTAAAGTGTACAATGTTGGTGCACCATGGGAAAGAGTTGCTGTCGATATATCTGGGCCATTTCCTGTTACTGAAGAAGGGAATAGGTATATCATCGTCATGCAAGACTATTTCAGCAAATGGCCAGAAGCTTTTGCAGTACCTAACCAGGAAGCTCATACAGTCGCCAAAAAGCTAGTTCACGAGGTGTTCTGTCGATTTGGCGTTCCCTTGGAGTTACACTCTGACCAGGGTAGAAACTTCGAGTCTTCACTATTTCAAGAGGTTTGCCAACTACTCGGGATACATAAGACTCGTACAACACCGTATCACCCACAGTCAGATGGAATGGTCGAAAGATTCAATCAGACGTTGGAGAATCATTTGGCCAAAGTAGTGGAAGAACACCAAAGGGATTGGGACCAATACATTCCACTCTTTTTAATGTCATACCGCTCAGCAACACATGATAGCACAAATTGCACACCGGCGAAAGTCAACTTCGGCCGAGAAATTAGACTACCCATAGATGCACTAACCGGAACACCTCCCGATACTCCTATCCTAGCCGTCGACTATGTGGCCGACCTGCGGCGTAAATTAGATGGAATACATGAGCTAATGAGAGAGAATGGTCTGAAAACCAGTGAGAAGATGAAGATCCGATACGACCGCAAAGCTAACATGCCCGGATTTGAAGAGGGAACTTTGGTATGGTTACATAATCCCATTAGAAGAAAAGGAAAGAGTCCAAAGTTCCAAGCCAAATGGGAGGGTCCGTACACGATAGTAACCAGAATAAACGATGTCACCTACCGGATTAAGAAAGGACCTAGAGGGAAGCTGAAGGTCGTACACATAGACCGCCTAGCTCGCTATTATGGATCAAATCATGCTCGGGACGAGCATGACTAAGAAGGGGGCAATGTTACGAATGGACCTTATGTCGATGGCATAAGGTTCAATATCGCGTGACATGCAGTGTGTCACTTTTGAGCCCTATTTCGCCAGATCTAGACATTTTCTAGGTACAATAATAAAACGCATTACTAGACTTAGGATGGCCTATCGAATGGTACAGGTCTCAACAGTTTTGTCAACAAAGTGTCGACATCGAAATTTCTAGAAACCCGTTTCCGGGAATTATCGTAGGTACTTACTTGGCCGGTGACCTCGAAGTTATGCAGTATTATTATTACGCCTAGAGGATTCTGGAATGTTCGATCAGCTGGCCTATATAAGCGCCGCGACGCCGACGCAGAGTCAGTCTACACTCGACTAGCGATACGAAAACAGCGACAGTTAAGAAGCGATCTTAAAGAAGACCTACTGCGACAATTACAACGAGAACTTCGAGTACTACGTGAAGTAACATCTGCAGCGTCATTGTGTGTTTACAACACGGACTTCGTGGACATAAGGGAAGACTTCGGTGCAACGTCAGCGACATTCTACCTGTCATTGCCTACAATCGACTGTACCTTCGTTGCCAATAAACTTCGTAACCCTTAACCGGCGTTTAAGTACCCCTAGCCCGCAACAATATGATATACCTAGACCTAGGTAATGCTACAGGCGCGGTAAACTGGCTTCACGGAAAATATCGACGTTTAGCCAAAATCAGCAGTTACACTGGCAAAGCGGACCCCAGACTCCAAAGCTGAAAAAGCTTCGGATGCGACTGGGATTAACGCTGAGATGATGATGATGATGATGACAGACGCAAGTATGTGTCTCTCCATATGTAATGGATATTAGCCTAATGGTATAGACTGTGAATTTGAACAGTCCGCACATCACATCTTGTGGCAGTGTATTCTTTGGCAGAATGAACGCAATATTATGTTGGATAGTGTACAAGTTACATCCGGAGTTGTTTATTATACGGATCTTGTAGAAACTAGAACTAATTTCCGTACGTTCAGGCGCTTTTGCCATACCTATTATTGGAATCAATTGTAACAGCACATACCTACTTAGGACCCATTAACTTAATCTATTCCGTGGTGCTTGGCAATCTGGGCTTATCCCAGACTCCCAGTTGCAATAATGTCCCTTTGTGCCGATTGGCCTAGTTCTGTTCTGTCTCCTGCTTGTTATGGAGGGAAGTGGAAAAAATATCTTTTTTTTTACTCCCCCGCTATTCTTTTCTGATTAATTTCGTTGCGGGACCTAAGACAGTTGAATCGTTTCTCCGGGACTCGTCGAGCTTCATTGCTCGGCATTTTTCTGGCAGTCTCCAGTGTTGATTCTGGCTTTCAGGAGTTGCAGTGGGTTGGGAACAGTGTGGTTTTGTCTCAATAAACAAAATAATGGTATCGACCGCAACTTACAAATTGTAGGTCATAGGTTCGAATCCCGTCAGGCGCTTTCCTTTGTATAAATATTTTCATCACCACTGCTCTCAAAACGGTGAAGGAAACATCGAGACGAAACCGGCATGTCCTAAACGCAAAACTTCGAAGATATGTGACATCTACCAACCCGCATTGGGCCGGCGTGGTAGATTACGGCCCACACCCTCTCACCGAGAGGAGACCTGTGTCCCAGGCGTGGGAACATTATAGGCTGATTATGTATCATCATCATCATCATCTCAGCGTTAGTCCCAGACGCATCCGAAGCTTTCTTTTTTCAGCTTTGGAGTCTAGGGTCCGCTTTACCAGGCTGATTATGTATGTTAGGTATGTAATCCACGGCGCATACTCGCCAAGCGAAGTTTATCTTTGACCTTAAAGCTTTAAAGTTGTCATCACTGCAACAACTTATAAGGCTTCCACAGTAACCTGAAGGAGGGGTTCATTGAATGAATTGAAATTTCCAGCATTGTCCTCTAAACTCCCGCTTTTGAGGTGGGACAGACTAAGTACCTAATATAAAATAATCGATACTAATATTATAAATGCGAAAGTAACTCTGTCTGTGTCTGTCTTTCTGTCTGTTACGCTTTCCCGCTTAAACCTCTCAACCGATTTTGATGAAATTTGGCACAGACAATCTTTAGTTCCTGAGAAAGAACACAGGCTACCTTTTATCCCGGAAAAATTTGATGTTCCCGAGGGAAATCAAAAAGCGCGATATATCCGAACTCCACGCGGGCGAAGCCGCGGGCGGAAAGCTAGTAATTGATATATTGTAGCATCGCGCCTTTAAATGTTTTATTCACATTGCATATTGGCATAAATCTAGACAAAAAAAGGTACTGCCGAACCTGAAGGTCGGACCTACAGGACCCCGCATTTAGTAGTCGCGCTAGACCAGTGTTTTTTTCAGGTAATGTAGTAAAGTCCTACTGCTACCCCGGGGAGATTGGAAATCCCCCTAGGGGATTATGGCTGAAAAAAACACTGGTAGAAAGTAGGATCGGCGTGGTAATTTTAATTAGCAAACACATGACTGTATAAGGGGTGTAGGTATCTGACATCGACGCACAAACGAGTACCATGGATACAGTACCTGATTCTGAACCCCCCCAGTGGTGGAATTGTTCGTCGGCTCTTTCCTGATTAAAATAAAAATGCAGTTTTTTTCACTTTAGATCACTCATAATTGCTATAGGTACTTTTATAAACCAATAAGATTTTGAAGTAAAAATTAATTATTTCACTAATTACACAAAAACGCGCAGTGTGAACAAAACTCGAAAAACTATCCTATCAGCTGATTTAATTGAGTTCACATCAGGGGTCAACGTCATTCCTACAAACACACGCAGCGGCACGCTTGCAACGTTCAAAGACCGGTCCAACCCTTTTTTTTAACACTGTGATTTCTGTAACCGGTCATTAGCGACATAAATGCCTATCATTATTTTATTAGCAGCATGCATTTTAGCCTTTTCACGAAGTTTGCGTTACGATGTCAGATACACCTTGTACAATGCTACATAGGTAAGACTCCAGGTTTTGTTAATAAATATTAATTTACCTTGAAATTAATAATTAAAACAAAGAAACGCTTATTTATTATGTTTATTTTCAGTTCATCACATTTCATACAAATAGTTTTTTTTTTTCAGTCTACTGTATTTTTAACTTAAATATACTACCTACACATCTACTTATTGATGTGAAACATTTGACAAACAGGGACCTTGGAAGAAGACCAGACTCTAATACCATGACGGCAGACGAAATCAGCTCTCTCATGGCCTGTCATGTAAAAATATATTTCATATTTCTTTATGTTTTACTGCTTTTATTTAATCACAAATGTTGATGTTAGAAAATAGTCCGTCATGGAATTAGCGAAACGTCCGGTACATCCAGTACCGGACGTTTCGCTAATTCCATGACGGACTATTTTCTATCTTTTAGGTTCCATCAGAATCCGTGATGGAATCTGATCCATCCTAATCAGAGCAGTGGCATCACTCTCACCTCGTTCAGTTTGAGTTTGCCGCAACGAAAATGCTAAGCGGATACCAGCGTTAAAATCATAAAATTAAAATAAACAATGAATGAATACTTAACAATTAATATAATATATATAATATAAAGAGATAGCAATTGAATAAATACTCACTCTAATACAATTAATAAAAATAAATAAGAATTATACAACGTGTAACAAAAAGGGTATATACATACCAAGGGCATGGCATCTTTAGACGATATCAAACGATATCGGAAGGGTTTCTACTCAAAATAAAATACTCAAAAAATTGGTACCATATTTTCGGTTTCGTGTGTTTCTTAAAATCAAATCATAACAAACGTGGCAGCACACTACATACGTTAATAACTACTCGTTACCCGTCACGTTACTTGCCAAAATCAGATAAATGTCTTCAATATCTCTGTGCGACTAGTATGATAGACGCCTATCACAGGCGGTGTTTTTCCTCATAACTTACTAACATAAAGAGATAGGATTAAAAAACCCTTCCAATATCGTTTGATATCATGTAAAGATGCCATGCCTTTGTTATGTATATACCCTTTATGTTACACGTTGTATAAAACAAAATAAATAATAAATAAATAAATGGAAACATGAAGCGCTCTTCCTCTCTCTACTTATTTAAAACTTGCGGTGCCCAACAGGGTCCATAATTGTTTCCAATATTATATTATTATATTTACCACCTGTAACTGTACATTATGGATTGCAATAAACGATTTGATTTGATTTTGATTTGATTTGAAGGTACCTACTTACACAGTTTCCACTAAACCGTCAATTAATGGCTCTGATTCCCTTAAAGATAAAGATTTCAGATTCATTTATTGCGTAACTGTGTATATATTGGTGTTATTTAATTGTGTAAATACAATGCTTATTCGCAAACTAAAATTAATTTCATTCATTCATTTTTTTTTTTCATTTCATTTTTTCAGTGGGTCTTTTTCTTTCTATTTTAGATAAATTTTAGTCATCATCATCATCTCAGCGTTAATCCCACTCGCATCAGCAGCTCTTTCAGCTTTGGAGTCTGGGGTCCGCTTTACCAGTTTAACTGCTGAGTTTGGCTAAACTTCGATATTTTCCGTGAAGCGACTGCCGTCTGACCAACACAACCCGAAGGCGATATCTAAGCATTGCAGTTAAACCAATTGTTAGACTTTTGAGGGTTCCAACAACCTGTAACGACTGCCACTAGATGTTCGTATGGCAACGACCAGACCAGTACAAATATTCATATTCATGCATACAAATATTTGCACTGTGCGGGGATCGAACCCGCGCCTCCTTGCGCAACGGCCGCGTTCGCTACCGCTACGCCACAGAGGCTGTCAATTTTAGTAGACCTGTCAAATTAGTCCGCTCCTGACGTAAATTCACGAATTTTTGGTGGCCATGTTTATAATCGCATCTAAACTGTTTATGGAGTATCTTAATTTGACAGGTTTAAACTAATATGTTATCTTCTGTCCTTTTCTTAATGAAATAGAGAGAAAAAGATGCATTTAACTTAAAATTAGTTTAGTTTGTGAACAAGAGAAGCGGTGCCATGGAAATTTATACCTTCCCTACTTGATATAAATGTATAAAAAAGTACTTATCATATAATTATGCGAAGGTGGATTCATAAAGCTATAAGTACCTACATATTTATATTTTTTTGTTTGTGATGTAGGTATCTAACTTAATATTTACTCTCATGGAAACTGAGTAAAGATTTTATGCAAACTGTGTTAATTAGGTACATGATTTGAAAATTATTATTTTTGTAAATAAATTAAGTAAAACAATGTTTGTCGGCTTCTTGGTTTTTTTACATATTGTAAACCACTGCTTGACCACAATCTCGCCTGATGGTAAGCAGTGATGTTATCGTTGATGGTAAAGTGCGCGCTAGTTTATACAGCCCATTGTCTTAAAAATAACTGATTGAATATGAACGAAGACAGCAGCTGAGCGAGGGGATGCAATGTTAAACCCAACAACACGACCAACGAATCCTTCGTCCTCGCTCAGCTGCTGTCTTCGTTCGTCTTCGTTTTGTGTTTTTTTTTTTTTTTGAAAAAAAAAACACAAAACGAAGAATTCTTTTTTAGAAGTGTTTTTTGTTTTTTGGACAGACTAATTAGAAAAGTTAAATTTTATTATAGCGGTACCTATCGGCATGCCATGGGTACCAATGACCAACCAGATACGCTGTTAAGGTCATAGATGTCGTTAATCTTTTTGATTCAGTTGCTGATGTTCTAATTGCACCCCCCCCTGATAAAAGGTGTGACCTCAGCGCACATATTTATACATTGTAAAAAAAGAAAATTAAATGAACTTGTAGAGATACCTACAAACGCCACACGGAACAACGCGTCATACTAAAAATACAATAAATTCTACATCTCGCAATCACAGTTTTCCGTGCAATTAGCTTATAACATTATAGGTAATTTGTGCTAGTAGAAGGAAGGGTCTTCCACAAAGCAGGGTGTTCCCTGTCTTCCCTATTTCTGTTAATGGCCAAGAGCCCTTCAGACATATCACCTTCTTTGGGGAAGATCATTCCTTTTTGTATTGAGGACGAGTGAACTTTACAGCCCGTTCCTCATGCCTCCAAAAACTCATATAACGTGTCGGTAAGCTAATTCTCACTGCACAAACATTATCTTGAGTTAATCAGAGCGACCAGCTATTCTTCTCATTTAAATTGTCGTACAGAATAATATGCCTTTGAACAAAGGTTGGATTTGATTTGTGCTTTAAATGCATTATTAAATATTTATAGAATTTTGTAAAATAATATAAAAATTAAATATCCTTAGGGACCCTACTCATTGTTGATGTATTGTTGATTTATCACACACATAGCATCGCATTACCTACCCGCGTCTACATTTTTTTTTAATTTATTTTTATTAAACTTACAATTAGGTTCACAATTTGCTTGCACAACGAAAACCTCTCAGGGTTTATCTGCATGTCGGCGAGCCGCTCTTAACAATACTATAAATAATTATTATTGTTTTTTTTTTAATAATTTATAAACTAGCGCTTAACCGCAATCCCGCCTGATGGTAAGCAGTGATGCGATCATTGATGGTAAAGCGAACTAGTTTAAATAAGAGCCTGTTCACTCTAGCCATGAAGACACTCAAATTGTAGTGTGACGGAAACACCGCCGCTGGCAAATTGTTCCAGTCCCTCGATGTACGCGGAATAAAAGAGGAAGCAAAACGCTTCGCCCGGATCGTAGTGGTGTTCAACGTGAGGGTGGAAAGTCGCCGTACGACGGGTCGTCCGATGGTGGAACGGAGATGGGGGAATTAAATCATGCAATTCCCTTGCACACTCACCAGAATGCATCCTATAGAAGACCGAAAGGCTGGCTATTCTGGCTACTATTGTATACAATGCAATGCTAACAAATCATAGGTATATTAATATCTAGGTACAGTCGCTCGCACATCAAGCCCCCACAACCCGCCAAATTTTCTCAATGGATTCTCAACTTTATCGCCAAAGCATTACAGTTCAAGTTTGATTGGGAAAGCTTGACAGATCCAGGCAGCCCGACCCGCTGGCGTCCGCACCCACATACATACATTTTTAAAATTTTGTGTAAAGAAACGCTTGGATTTGTACTTATAACTTTTCGAACTCGTTTTGTATATCATTTGCAAGTCTTTTGGGAGTTTGTTGACATAAAAGGGTACCAAATATTCTGCAACCCTCATCCCGTACACATTATTAAGGAATCTTTAAGCGGGGTATTTGTGGTGTATTTCATACATTCTTTGCTCTTTTTTTTGCTAAGGAGTACCGTCTCTTACAACGTAGTGGAGAAGGCTCCTAGGTGTATAAATAATTTAAAACAGTTGAGTAGGTAAAATGCGTGTAATCCGTACCAAAACTTATGGAAGACAGCGAATGTTCAAGAACAGTATGACATTCGAATAAAACTTAAACTAAAGTTAATCAGTAAGCAATCTAACAACGATGAACGTTGTTGCTGCGATGATGGCATCAGGAGCTTCGACACGTAGTGATTACTTGCTCTGTGGCCATGACCATAGAGTACTGTTTTTTTGGACAGACTAGTTAGAAAAGTTAAATTTTATTATAGCGGCACCTATCGGCATGTCATGGGTACCAATGACCAACCAGATACGCTGTTAAGGTCATAGATGTCGTTAATCTTTTTGATTCAGTTGCTGATGTTCTAATTGCACCCCCCCTGATAACATATTTATACATTGTAAAAAAAGAAAATTAAATGAACTTGTAGAGGTACCTACAAACGCCACACGGAACAACGCGTCATACTAAAAATACAATAAATTCTACATCTCGCAATCACAGTTTTCCGTGCAATTAGCTTATAACATTATAGGTATTTGTGCTAGTAGAAGGAAGGGTCTTCCACAAAGCAGGGTGTTCCCTGTCTTCCCTATTTCTGTTATTGGCCAAGTGCCCTTCAAACATATCACCCTCTTTGGGGAAGATCCTCCCTTTTTGTATTGAGGACGAGTGAACTTTACATCCCGTTCCCAGTTTTGGATATGTTGACCTGCTGTCGTCCGTACGTACATTTTTTTTTTCATTGTTGATTGTAGTCGTAAGTTGTGTTCTACTCGTAACTCCAACTTATTGTATTTGTTTTTCAATTTCGATCTTGTCTGGTGTGTAAAACATGGGCTACAAGAAAAATATAAGGAGGAAAATAAAAATGTCGTCGACGAAACCAATGTAATAAAAGTACCTATAGTTTTATAATGATAGGTACCCTTTATTTGGCTTTAATTATGGCCCTTAATATGCCTTTGAACAAAGGTTGGATTTGATTTGTGCTTTAAATGCATTATTAAATATTTATAGAATTTTGTAAAATAATATAAAAATTAAATATCCTTAGGGACCCTACTCATTGTTGATGTATTGTTGATTTATCACACACATAGCATCGCATTACCTACCCGCGTCTACATTTTTTTTTAATTTATTTTTATTAAACTTACAATTAGGTTCACAATTTGCTTGCACAACGAAAACCTCTCAGGGTTTATCTGCATGTCGGCGAGCCGCTCTTAACAATACTATAAATAATTATTATTGTTTTTTTTTTTATAATTTATAAACTAGCGCTTAACCGCAATCCCGCCTGATGGTAAGCAGTGATGCGATCATTGATGGTAAAGCGAACTAGTTTAAATAAGAGCCTGTTCACTCTAGCCATGAAGACACTCAAATTGTAGTGTGACGGAAACACCGCCGCTGGCAAATTGTTCCAGTCCCTCGATGTACGCGGAATAAAAGAGGAAGCAAAACGCTTCGCCCGGATCGTAGTGGTGTTCAACGTGAGGGTGGAAAGTCGCCGTACGACGGGTCGTCCGATGGTGGAACGGAGATGGGGGAATTAAATCATGCAATTCCCTTGCACACTCACCAGAATGCATTCTATAGAAGACCGCAAGACTGGCTATTCTGGCTACTATTGTATACAATGCAATGCTAACAATTCATAGGTATATTAATATCTAGGTACAGTCGCTCGCACATCAAGCCCCCACAACCCGCCAAATTTTCTCAATGGATTCTCAACTTTATCGCCAAAGCATTACGGTTCAAGTTTGATTGGGAAAGCTTGATAGATCCAGGCAGCCCGACCCGCTGGCGTCCGCACCCACATACATACATTTTTAAAATTTTGGAGAGTTTCTAGGTTGTTGTCTGTTCAGATTTGTGGACAAGTCTTGAGCATTTGGCACAGACAACCCCGTACATCAATGGTGACTTTGGCATTACAAAAAACACCCTTTCCCGATGTGCGGTGACCTTAGCACATTCATACGTAAACTACTAACGTACTATTAGGGTAATTATTCAACTTTAGTTAGCGTAGTAGTGAGCAATTAGAACAGTTTCAATTGAAATTATATGACAGAATAGACTTAAAAATTGTAAGGCACTCTTGCATATGTTATGCTATTGATGGATTGATCTAGCATTGCATTGACTATAGATCATTTAGTAAATATTTCCTGTGTGTATGTCTACCATCTTCTTTATATATATAATTCTGCTGTACGTGTGTATGTCATTGAACTCCTCCTAAACGGCTTGACCGATTTTAATGAATTTTTCTGTATGCTTTTGAGTGGTGACCTGGATGGTTTAGATTCACAAATCAGCCCGGCAGATGGCGCTAATCGCTTGAAGAAGCATGTGATCTCGGAAACGGCCCTAACTATTTCGCTGAAATTTAATATGTGGGGGATTTCGGGGACGAGAAATTGATCTAGCTCAGTTTTATGTCTGGGGAAGCGCATATTTTCGAGTTTTCTCTTTCGCAATATTTCACGCATAATATGGGCGCTAATTTCGCGCGGCTTGACATAGCGGCTGTGGCGTAGGCGATAGTGGTATGGTCTACTCGCGATGGCTGGTGTTCCTCGGTTCAAACCCGGCCATCACAAGTTTTTTTTTGTTTTAGACAAGTTTATAGTTTTTTTTTTTTAATTTTTGTAGTTACTTAAAAAGAAAATTGTACATAAGAACTAAAAGAGGAAAAAATAATAAAATATTTTAATTTTTTTTATTTAACTAAAATTGTACTTAGGAACTAAAAGAGAAAAAAATAAATAGAAATTAATAAATATTTAAGATTTTTTATTTAACTTTAAGAGACTGAAACAAGAGCTCTAGGGGTAGAGAGAGGTCTCTGGTCTTTGTTACAAATGTAGATGACAATGCTTTCCATGGGTATATTCCTAAATCTGCGGTACCTGTGTACGTCACTGAATTCCTCCTAAAGGGATGACCCGATTTGAATGAAGTCTATGTATATGAATGAAAGTTGTGTTAGTTACTCTATTTATAACTCAAGAACCGCTTAACCAGTATGGCTCAAAATTGATAGGGAGGTAGATAAGAACTGGGAGAAGGACATATCACTCACATAGGATACTTTTTATCCCGTTCCCGTTGTTCCCGTCGTTCCCGAGTGACGTGATATGGAATAACAAAACAACTCAGTCAAAATATAAGTTAGCGGTTCATTTGTTAAAAATGGTACAAACACACTGCTGCACTACTCAGCATATTAAAAAAAGATCTTACCGGTTGAATGTTGATGCATTCATTTAAAGCAAGGAATATAAATACTCTCTGCCGGTTTAATTTTTTTTAATAAAAGCCCCAAAACAAACTTCAACTTCAAAATTTATAATATTGTATTGCTGTGCCATTTACCACTTCACTACATAGGTAATAAAAACCAAAGTTACTTTCTCTTCCCCTATGTCCCTTTGTATGATTAAATCTTTAAAACTACGAAACAGATTTTGATGAGGTTTCTTTTAATAGATACGACGAGTAATTAAAAAGAAACGTTTATATGTATAATAACATCCATTAAATTGTGTCCATATCCAATCCATAAAATCCCAATACAGCGGACAGAGCTCCGGCGGGATCTCATGGCGACATGGAAAATGTGATTGTCGCAATCCAGCACAGAGCACGCCACAATAGCGGCGGTAAGTCCTCTCTTTGAGGAGTAGCTAGAGAGGCGCCACGGCGTCCACCACCTTCCGACTGACGTAGGTCCTCACCGGACACGGCTGTTTCGGGAGGTTCCTGTTCCGTATAAGGCGGGAGGAAACGCCAGGGTGACCACTGTGTGCATTGCCCTGAGGACACGGTGGAGCAAATGGTGGAGGTCTGCCCGGCTTGGGTAGAGCATAGCCGTGTTCTCGTGGCGGCGATCGGCGGCGATCTCTCCATAGTCTCGCCATAGTTCGGAGCAAGAGTGCATGGCAAGCTTTCAACTCCTTCTCTGAAGCAGTGATGCTGACAAAGGAGGAGGTGGAGCGCGTGAGGGAGCGGAAATCCCACTAACCTCACGCCTCAAACCGCCGCAGGAAGCGCCCTGGTCGGGAGGCAACATCGGACTCCCGACCACCCTAGGCGCGGGCTTGCGGGCGGCGAGCGATAGGCAGCTAGCCTCCTGGTAAGAACCAAGCCCGAGTTGACGGCGCGTTCTCCTCAAAGAGATGTCAGCACACCTTGACGGGGTCCACGAGGAATGGTTCACAGGGTTGTTTGGTTGGGTTGGTTAAAAAAGAAACCATGGCACTGGCCGTTGCACAGGCAAGTGAAGGAACACGGGTGGGTTTTAGTCAATAAAAGTTTGACACGCCCTTCCGCGCCGCCCAGAGCGGGAGAGGTCATTTGATGATTTCCCATAAAAAACAAAAAAAAAAAAGAACTGAAGAAGACCAAGAAACTGCACTTGAAGAGCGCAGCCTTAGTATGGCTCGACTTCGTGCTTCTCACTCACCAGAGCAAAGGGAGGCAGCCCGTGAAACGGCTCGGTTGGCAATGCGAAATCGTCGAGTACGTCGAAACCTCAGAGATCAAGCGCTAGATAATTTACGAAGCACAAGAAGAAATTCATCAAATACTGATTTGAATCGGGCAACGTTTCTATACGCATATAACATAGCGCAATGGCGTTCGCATTGGACCAATGGATGTTGTTTGCGAGTATTGTAGCACATTATAGATGTCCGGAGAACCGCCAAGATTGTGCTCCCAAATAAAGAATCATTGAATAATAATATTTATTTATTTAAAATTATCCTAATTTAAAAAGTAGTCATGTGATATTGCCTTTAAGGCGGAACGAAGTTCGCCGGGTCAGCTAGTATGATATGCTTTGCTTATGCGTGTTACTTCAAGACTGATGTTTTATCAAAAGATGCAGTTTATTTTTCCACGATACAAGGTAACCAATTTCTGGTACGGATACCTGGTGCAAACTGGTGTTTACTTTCATATAATCGATAACGCTTACACGAAAACACTAGTGTGCGCTATTAAAAAACGACAGTCTATAGAAATATCCATAATTAAAATTGTATCCGCAAGGTTGTCAATTCCATTGGCGGAAAGTTGCCATGATTCAATTCAAATGACTCAGTACCATCGTCGGTACCGGGCAGATTTGTTTGATACACAGATTTGGCGGTACGTAATATCTTCTTTAAAGAGAAATTTGAGTCTCCACTACAGTGGAGATTTGAAGAATTAATTTGACACGAAAAACTTCTCCGATGCAGTGTCATAAGAGCTGTATTTGGAACTGCATGTAATAACGTACTCCTGTGTAAAACCACTCTGAAATTCACAAGGGCAACATCACACGGAAACGAAGTCTTGACTAAAGGTAGAAACTTAAAGTGGCTAAGGTTAGTGCGATTTTTATCGATGTAAAATATATCTAGGTGGTAATCCAGGCTGTTGGCGAGATAAAATGCTGATAAACTTGGCAACTTTAATTCATCATGTTGCTGGTATCGTGTAAAAGTTTTATCACCGTCCCCGAAGTTTTCTAGCAATAAGAAATTTCTATGAGACGTGCTTCTACTATCAGCCAATCCTTCATGAGTTCCTCGGCCGTCGTTAAATAGGACCCGTCGGTCTAGCATTACCAGTATCTGGCCTTCTTGTAGAGCTGTGACACCTTGAGCATGATCTGTAATAAAAGTTAGGCGATTTCTTCTGTCTTGCATATATACCATACTTGTGATCGGGTACATATTAGATTCAATACGTCTACTAATATTTAAAACTCGCGGTGTGTATTGGAACCCATTATTATCTGTGAAAATCTGTGGAGGATTACCGTTTACTATATCTGTCTGTACTGAAAGAAAAAGTTCTAGTTCCCTGTTCTTAGGAGATATCTCGTAATCTACTTTACTTTCAATATAAATAGCGCTTGACAAAGGGCCTCTTAGAAGATTAAATATTTTTGTTGTATGTTGCAATAATTGACCGTAGATGCAAGTCAATTCCGTTGTTACTAGTCCTGAAACTATGAAAATTACTTTCTTCTTGGTTCCTAATCTATATCCCAACAAAATGTCTAGCAAAGGTTTTGTGACATTTGTGTTGAATAAAAACATTCCTGAATTAACATCAGAGACCCTGAATGCGCCGTAGTCAATAGAAACGCTTTTCTCGATATTTGTTTCCTTCTCAATAACAGTTTTCATAAGGCCGGTAAATTCATCGAACAAGAGTCGATGTTTGTAACTTTCAAGTTGTATATCACCGGATTGAATAGGTTGAATTGTAAACGGAAATATAGAGCTGTTATTCACAACATCGTCAACATGACACGATAAACAGTAGATTGCAGCTGCGTTTTGCGAAGCATCATATGTTTCTTTGATATTAAATAACTCAAGCGCCAAAGGAGGTATCATTACAGCAAATATAATTTTAAAGTACCTCCTGGATAACTTGATCATATTTTCCGAACTATATTTCCACACAGGATTTATTTGAACTGTTACGTCTTTTTTCCGATGATCCAAGATTCTAATGTTGGGATGTCTAGATGTGAGTTCCACAATTTCAGTCCGCTCATGGCTTAGGGAGTTGAAGATATAAATTTGGTCTCCTGGAGAAACTGTTCTAAATAAAGGGATGAATTCACCATCTCTGTAGACATACTTTTGCAAGTATGGTTCGTGATGTTCCGGCTTTACACTCAAGAAGCTCGCTGCCAGTTCCTGTATGTACCAGCAGTCTTTAACGGTCGTCATAATCTCATTATGTACATATTTTAAGACATTAGCGGTAACTGTTCCGCTTGCAACATTACGATCAACTAATCTCGCCACTGTTTCCCTCGCTTTAATTAAGAGATCATAAAGTTCAGATATATTAGTGTTTCGAAAAACGTTATGATTTAAAGCAAACGAAAATAATATCTCTGTCGTTCGTAGTGTTGATTGCAGACGCCTAAGTAAAATTTTTGTGAACGGTCTAGATGTATAAAATCCAGTCCAATACGCGGGGCTCCCAGAGCTTATGTCAGCGAAATTAAGAAAATCACCTTTTAAACTATGGAAGTGTTTATATTTGTCTTTTAGAGAACTGAAATAATCTTTTGCTGTTCCGAATTCTATAGTAGCTTTATAAATGTCTTTGTTAGTTGTTACAAAATCAACAATTTTCTGATAATTATTGTACTGGAAATCAAATTCAGATTGCATTTCATAATGATATGGACCACCTAAAGGTGCAATTATACTGTTATGAGGCGTTATAGTTCCTGTCTTCGAATACTGTTCGAGAAGCAACTCTGATTTTTGTTTTACATTATAAGCACTAATATCAAGATTTTTATTATTTGTAGCAAAATTATATTCTGAAGTACAAAGAGGGCCATTTGGTCCGCATGCTTTAAATCCAGCTGAATTGAATTGAAGAAAGTGTGTTAAAACAGCGTGTCTTGGATACCGATCATTGCCTATTCTGTTTAGTACTTCATTAAGATGTGTTGGAAATGATTTGTCATCGTCCCAATTTTGAATCCAAATAAAGTCACTGTATTGATACTCAGCGAAAAATTGTTCCCAAGCGTAATGAACATTAGTGATAACTAGTTCATTTATATCGGATGCAGAGAGCAAGTATACCATTGTAGGGCTGTGAGTAACACTATTAGTTAGCCAACCTATTTTTGGCACATAATCTAGATGTTGCTTCAGCCACTGATGTCCTGAAAAGGATGATTAGACTTATTTCATAGAACTTTTTATTAAATATATCTCTAAATATATATCTTTTTAAAGGCATTCCTTCACACTCACTAGGAATTACTCCTGTATCGTAGGTATGTTTACAAATATTAAAATTCACATATCCAAAAAACCAGACTTAGGATACCTACCCGTGGGGAACACAATCATTTGTTCCATGTGGGAATCGAACCCACGTCAACAACACTGCGACAACCGTGCAGTAAGTTTCTAATGTACTTAAAAAATACAGCTTAAATCAGTAATTTACCTTCTACGAGTTGATGAACGAGTCCAAATATATGCGTAGTTGCTTCCTCTGGTTCAACCCAACCACCAGTGGTTATTTCAAGTCTGCCAGATTTTAGTAACTTTCGGAACGCCTAAAAACACAAATATAAAATTATCATTTGAATATTCTCGTCTATGCAGCAACTCGAATATTTGAAATATGTTGTTCTTCTTACGGATCGATTCCTGTGTGTAGTTGCTTTCCACCATGTACTCAAATGTGAAACTTCATTCCAACTAAACGTTAATTTATCATAGAATTGTAGTTTCTTCACAATATTTGATAAAATTTTAGAAACGATGTCTTTGTGATATTGTTCGAATGTTCGTTTCCATATTGTATCCACGTGCGTACGGGGTACTAATATCACCTGGAAAACATTAAAGAAACCTCAATCTCGTCATTTTGTACCAATTGATGTGATGTTTATAAAGTAAAGAGAATACCTTCAGCGGGGGCCATTTCGAATTCATCATCAAAGATTCGTAACGGCTATCAAAAATGTGATTCCAAAAATGCTGTTTATTCATCCAAAAGGGCTGAAAATGAAAAAGGATTTAACTATGTTTTAAAAATTCATACATTGTTTATATCAACTGCAAATCTTACCTCTATATTTAATTGCGAAAATTTCTCTTGAGCATCTATGTCGGCTATCGCCTCCTTAATTACTGAGCAAGTGAAAGGATCTGAAGTTAGATTATAGCTGAACATTGAACTATCCATTGGCAAACCTTCGATTAGAAAATCAGCCTTTTCATTGTCAGGATCAATGTCTATAATACTATGTATTGTTTCTTTACGGACAGCCGGAGCTTCAGTCTGTGCTTTTAATTTAGTTTTTGGTATTAAAATACCTTTCACTTGTAAATTCTCTTTTTCTTTCGGTATATCTTGAAAATCAGGAATGACTACAGTGTTTTCCTTGCTACTTCCTCGTTGTTCAAAGGCATTTTGTACATCGTGATCTTCAGCGGGTGGGAAAAATCTGGATGGTGTTGGTATTTGATAGTAGTTTTTAATAGCTAATTTTATGTTGCCCGTTTTGCTTATGTTGTTTGATACTTCTTTTGGTGGTGGCGGCAAGGTCACATATATGTATTCTTTACTCGTATATCTATTAGCCATTCGAAGTTCATTTGCAGTCTCTGATTTCGAAATTTTCATATTGGAATACGATGTTATACCCTTACCCGTATCAACTGAAGCCAACATGGTTGATATCTTAGGCCTCTGAAGATTGTGAAAAACTGTCTTTGATTGAGTGATGCTTGGAAAATTAAATGCAATATCGTCACGTACGGAATGATGGGTGGTATTATTAATCCACTTTGGTTGTGGACCATCTATTTCACTAAATGGTCTTTGTACCATTTTCGATTGGTTTCGAACGATTTTGCGCAAAGCTGGAAGTTTAATATTTGTTAGAAATTTTATACTATTTAAATGTTTTTAACCACTTTTAAATATATTTATAATAAATAAACAATCGTTGATGTATCTTACTCTTCTCATAGCACGTCACGGATGACGTCAGGACTATAAGCAGGACGGTGGCACACGAGACGCGGAGTGCCCTGGCCATCGCCGATTATCGACTGATTGATGGATTATGCGTGTTATTCCAAAAAATATGCGTCAACGTGCTGTTTGGACACAGTGTCATGTTATGTTCCGGATGGACTTCTTGTTTGCAAATAATGTTGCATTAAACATTACTTATCGGTTCATGTTTTGAAAGAGGGCGAAGTCGACTTTATTCTTTGTAGGTGCATTGCAGGAACAATGTCAATGTGTTCTTGAATACACAATTGTCATGAACGTCTGGTTTTGGACACTTGGACAGATTGGATATAATGCTCACTCGAAACTTTTGATTTCATTGAATCCATCAAGTTCTACACACAGAATTCTAGTTAGTTTATTCTATCCTTACATATCCCGATGGGGCCGACGTGTTCTCGAGTGGCGATTACGTAGCGGAAGACGCAGCGTGGGCCTCTGACAAGGTGGACCGATGGCCATGGGCGTAGCCAGCCTTGGGCTCAGGGTGTGGCAGGAGTCAACCTATCCCCCCTTTACGCCTTTTTTTTTGTTTAATTAGACATGTTGTAAATCAGAGCCAGGGTGGGGCAAGCGCCCCAGCTCGCCCCAGTGTGGTTATGCCCAAGGCGACGACCTGGAGAGGGTCATGGGAAACCGTTAGATGCGGGAGGCGCAGGACCGGTCGTCGTGAAGATCCTTGGGGGAGGCCTATGTCCAGCCGTGGACGTCTTTCGGCTGAGATGATGATGATGAAGATCCTTACATAATCAACCCCTAAAATTTTCACTGCTGGGACACAGCACCTACTTCTCTCTGAAAGAGGGAAGTAGTTTTTATTCTACAACCCCGGCCCAGTACTGGTTGATAGATCAATGTAGGTAACATGTTTTCGAATTTTAGGCTCAAAGTAGGACACGCCGATTTTAATACGATATGTTTTGCTTCACCATTTCGAGAACAGTCGTGATGGAATTGTTGATATAAAGTGCCATTCCCGTATTTTCTTTTTTTTTTTATGGCATTTCGTAGTTGACCTTGAGAACAGTGACTACTTAAGCGGACTATCCTGTGGATGCCAAAAATAAAATTAAAGCTCCAGCCAGTGGCACTTAAGAACTACTGCGCGACTACGCACTAAAGGCACCCCCTCTGGGGTACGACCCTCGGTTTAGGGCGTCGCTGGAGAGGACAGCAAGGGACAGCTGGGTCGAAAACCAGTCCCGTACACACGATCTACATATATTATACACAACATTATATTTTGTTTATTCGAAACCCGAAACAAGTGTCCAGTATTTTTAAGTAAACAATCTATGTAGGTACAAAATTTCAAAAAGATATAATGAAAAACCACAAAGTTATGAGCTTGTTATCCTACTTGGCTTGGCTGTCCCAACATAAATATGGTCCACGCTCCGGTCGGGCGAGCGGCCGGTGCATTGACCTCTGGCGTCAGCTGCGCGGGCGATGATCTATCGTAAGCTACGTTTCGCGCTTGATAAACACACTGCCACAATTTCTAAATATATTTGGGAAAAATATAACATAGTGTAAAATGATTGGAATCGATTCAGTTTCTTATTCTGAACAAACTATATTCAGGTTTCGCATAAACAAAAAATATTGTTGTAAAACGTAAAACCCTTCAGTCTGTCCCGACACCTACCACTGCTCTACTGCTCCTTCTCCTTTCTCTAATTTTACGTCATCATCATCATCATCCCAGTGTTAATCCCAGTCGCATCCGAAGCCTTTTCAGCTTTGGAGTCTGGGGTTCGCTTTACCAGTCCAACTGCTGATATGGCTAAACTTCGACATTTTCCATGAAGCGACTGCCGTCTGACCTCCACAACCCGAAGGCAACATCGAAGCATTACAGTTAGACCAATTGTAGGACTTTTGAGGGCTCCAACAACCCGTTACGACTGCCACTAGATGTTCGTAGGGCAACCGGGACCAATGGCTTAACGTGCTTTCCGAGGCACGACCAGACCAGTACAAATATTCATATTCATGCATACAAATACTTGCACTGTGCGGGGATCGAATCCGCGCCACCTTGCGCAGCGGCCGCGCTACCGCTACGCCACGAAGGCTGTCATCTCGGCTCTAATTCTACCTATTCTGATGAAAGATTGTATGGGTAGGACTTTTGAAATAAGACGAAT
Source organism: Sesamia nonagrioides (assembly GCA_017933935.1). Lineage (NCBI taxonomy): Eukaryota > Metazoa > Arthropoda > Insecta > Lepidoptera > Noctuidae > Sesamia > Sesamia nonagrioides. The sequence goes on along the minus strand of JADWQK010000195.1, from coordinate 849,152 downwards.
AAAACTAAATAAATACAGTAGGCCTAGTATGAGTTTTCATTACGAAACTCGATCGTCGATATCGAGCGCGTTTGGCTCATCGATTTCGTTTCAAGGTTAAACAACCAGTAATCAACCAATAAGAGCGCCAAACGCGCTCGATATCGACGATCGAGTCTCGTAATAAAAACTCATATTAATTAGGCATACTGGTGCTCTCCAGTTAGACGTTTATATTCGAATAATTGTTTCAGAAATAAGAAATAGATGTTATAAAAGAAAACCGATGCACATTTTTTTAAAGTCTGCTTTGGAATAGTAGTACTTACCACATCAGTTTTATTTTTACCGTTATAAACGAATGCTTGACCGCAATCACGCCTGATGGTAAGTAGTGATGCAATCGTTGATGGTAAATCGCGCTAGTTGATTAACAGTATATTCACTCTAGCCTTGAAGACAATTAAATTGTAGTCAGATGGAAACACCGCCGCTGGCAAATTGTTCCAGTCCCTCAATGTACGCGTTATAAAAGCGTGTCAACAACGTAAGGGGGAACGATTTATTACCAATAAAGATATAAATTAAAGCTTGTCGAGCCTGAATGGTGAGCGAAAGGTATTCGAAAAAAAATCGTCCAATTTTTATATCAAACACCTGAGTGCACCTAAAATGTGCAGTTACACAGAACAGAGAACACTTAGTAGTTGAATCAACTTCGAGGCGGATGACCAGTAAGTCTGCGATTTTAATGTGGATGTAGGTATCTAGGTAATTGGGCCAGCCTTCGGTGCAGCAGACACGCAAATGGAATATTGATTATATTACAACAGTCGAAGAATTCTAGGTTTTAAATGTTTATGAAGATTATTGCATTCGGAAGAATAAGACTTATTTATGGTTCGCACATATACAATATGTAAAGAAAACCCTGTCCGATGCGTGAAGGTATTGTTAGGTATCGATAACTGATTGTACTAATGCCCACACAGACAGGATAAACTTAAAAAAAAATCCCCCTAAAAAAATAAATATTATTTCGCAAAACGAGGTAACTTAATACATGTGTGGTAAGCAACACCCTTCCGCGGGCGGCGGGGGGCAGGGCACGCGGCACCTGTGACGTGGTCGCGTCGCTATTCGCTTATAATAATACAGGTGTTGTCACTTTTTTAAAAATTACCAAATTTCGGGGATATTGGAATTAATTCCCGGGAAAAAAGGGTTATTTCAAAATTCATTAGTATTGTTACTATGATGATTACGTAAAATTTTATATTATATTTGGTCAAGTGTTTACCTAAATACCTAACCTTTATTATCCTTATGGGTCGGACAGGGTTTTCTTTACATATTGTACAATCAGCTGTAGAGGTCCATTCCCACCTTAAAGACTACTGTCGCCTGCGCTAAACCGGCCACGCACACTAACGCATTATTTTTATTATCGCAGTCTTCATCTTTATATAAAGTAATGCAAAATTTCGTTACTTCATTTGAAGTTAAGTTAGCGGCCGTACTTAACAATGGTCTATCATAAGCGAGCGATTGTGGGTTCGATCCTTAATAAAGGCAAATCTTTTTGTTGTTTCCTAAAATTTAAAATTATGATAACTGATTTGTATTTTAAAATAAAAATGTTTGCAAATAATATTTAAACGAATAGGAAAATTTACTGAATATTTATACCAAAATAGGTTTTTATTATATGTTTTAGTTTACTATAGATGTAATATAATGAATAATATAATGCAATATATTATAAAGTTATATATTATTCGGTATAGATATACTTATACTAATAAATGAAACAAACGTTAAAATGGCAGCATTGTAATATTTTTTAAAAAAGTAAACCTTGACAAACTTATGATATTATTATGGTAAAAAATATAAAAAACATTTTTGGTTTTTAGATATGAAAGTTATAGTATTACATGTTATCATTAAAGAGGTTATAGCTTAATTATTCATTTTCTTAAAGAAAAGAGGATTGAAGCTTAACCTGAATATTATTACAATCATAAAATAATCTATACTTAGAACACAAAACAGTGCCTATTACATTTACAATTTTTTTGCGTATATAGCATGCCATCCTGCAGTGCCTTTTTTCGGAGTTTGAAGGCATGATAATATAATCTTCAAGCGCTTTCTTAGTTCAAAAGTAAACGAACTTATTTCTTATCGAATTTCGAAATTATTGTTTTTATAATTTACCTACCAAAAGTAATTTGTATTGAAAATGCAAAAGGCGACATCTGTTAGCCATTAAGCCAACCGAACATATTACTGTCACTTAACTAAATTACTTTACGAGTTGGTTTAGAGTCCGTTATTACGATATATAATGACATATATTTAAAACACTTTGTAGGACACTTCTGCACTGTGATTGTTATAAATTGTTTTTTTTTTGTTTAGCTCGATAAGTCTCCACCAGTATCGCCAGTTTATTTTTAAACCACAAATGCAACCTCTCTTCTTCGCAAGATTCAAAGGTTTATTCAACGGTAAATATTGTTTTTTCGTTCCACTTGTCTCGACACATAAGCCACCTTCGTCCTCCAACCTCTTGACTTTGGCGTACAGTATTTCTCTAAAACAAAAACAAATTTATTACACACTTTCAACAAGAGATTGGTTTGCACCTTACCCAAATAATAATAAAAACAACTTACACAAAAGCCGGTTTCATATTATGATATTTGAGATATATTGCTGCATATGCCTACATATTGATTAAAAAAGTAAAACTAATAACACGAACTCGTAACTATATGTTCACCAACCAACAACAGCTAAGTAATATTATTTGAGTTATTGTAGTTAATAATAGTTATTGTAGGTAGTGGAATATTTTTTGTTCAGTTTGTTTCAAATTTACCGTCATCTTTTTATAATGACTCTAATACAGAAAAAATCTTAAAATAAAGTACATCGTCAAGTTGCGGATCGGTATTTTTACATATTTTTGTTGTCAGCATTCATAACTCACCAATAAACATTTCAAAAATATTTTGTAAGTTATTAGATGTGAACTCGAACCACCTTGAACGCCTATCAAGACGAGAACCGCTAGGCTATTTAAACACTTACTGTGAGCGTTGAAATTAGTAAGTAGTACCTAACAATCATAAGCGGGCAGCAAGTTGTCAAAGTGTATAAGTGTGTATCAAACTTTATTATAGAAGAAGGTCGTAACTACAACTAGTATTGCTTGGCCACAGTTTTGTGAGATTGTAACTCGACTTTTGGTCTTGACTGTACATATATTTACAGAGACAGCACATGAAGCTTTAATTTGTCCTTGATTTTATTTTAAACTTTTTTACACACTCTATCAAATGGAATCATTTTAAAGCAAATTGCTAATTCATCGCTCCATAGGTTCGAGATATGAGTTAACTCAACAACGTAAATAACGCAACGAATGTTGTTGAGCTGTCAATATGAGACACATTGCTACTAATAGTGTGTTACGCAATTAACCTGCTGCTGTCGATAGCAGGGCAAGCTACCCGAAACTGTCAAATTTTCCCAATCAAAACTGAGCCTTAATGCTTTAGAGATAAAGTTGAAAGCTGACAGATTGTAGTAGCTTGATGTGCTGTCATCTATACCTAACTAAGATTGTTAGTGAATCGAGCGATCGTCGGTCGATGGTAGAATGGATTAGTCGACGTCGATCGATAGTTTCTACCACACCAATCTAATCGATCTATAAATCGATGGTAGAATGGATAAACTTCAATCGATCAATTGGTTAATCGACCGGTATCCGTCGACGGATGCCATCGACCGGCAATCGATCGATTGGTTAGTCGACGAAAGCTGCCTAACCAATCAATCAACGTCGACCTATGTCGATCGATGGCATCGATCGTCTATCGATTGGTGTGGTAACACTCTAAAACATAACACATTCATAAATAAATGAAAACAAAGTCTATTAGGTATACAGAGTGGTGCTGACAATACGACAATAAATTAAACATCGTCTACCTCAACATATTCTCCGTCTACCCATAAAAAATCATATAAATATATCCATTAGTTTAGTCACAGGAAATTATTTTTCATTTTTCACATTTTCTACATGATGTACATGTTGATATGGAAGCGCTACAGACCGCCGCATCCTGCGATAGCAAACTTTAATAATAATGGCGCGAAAATCAAGTCGATACAGGATCACGCTGTCGTCGATCGGAGGTCAGTGAACCAATATTTGTAAAGGATGTTCTATGCCATTTGAAATGTTATGCGATTAAGTTTGTTTGAATTTTTTTTTTTTTTGATGCTAGGTTTTTTCAGTTTAGGATTATTCCTATGAACCAGCATTGTTCGTGTTTTCATTTATTGTCAGCACCACTCTGTATAAATGCTATCTATCATAAAAGCAACAACTAGGTAAGTATTGTAGATAGTTAACCAGCTGTCTTCGTCTCTCCAATTTTTTTTTTTTTTTTGCCTGACTGGGTCACGATGATCTTTTTCAGTAAAACTTAGAACTTAAATTCACATGAGGAAGCAATAAATATATTGAGTACTAGCTACTCGCCGCGGTTTTACTCGCAAACGTTTAGATCAGTGGTTCCTGACCTTTTCAATGTCACTACCCCTTTCAACAAGTATGGAAATTGAGTTTACCCCCAGCTAATTTAAAATAATTAAAACCTCACAAATTCGAACTAAAATATGTTTATTATGTAAGAAATCGGACGTTTAGCTAACTAGTAAAGTAATATATAAATCTCGGAGTTAACTAGTGTGAGGGTTGAAATGAAATTGCTTTGCATTCGCAAGTTTGACAGTACATATTAGATTCGGTTTCACTCAAGGCGCATCTCATAATTAATCTATTATTTTGTTTATTGCTATTTTAATACTATTTCGTGCCATTCCGGGATACCCCCCTAGAATCTCCGTTTTACCCCTGCGGGGGTAACTACCTCCAGGTTAGGAACCACTGGTTTAGATCACGTGGCAAAATCGGTTTAAAAAAAACTGTAGTTTCGTTAACAAACTTTTCGGATTAAATATTAGTTTAGAAAGATACGAAACTGTCAAATATTTCCACCCAACTTTGAGCCTAACATTATAGTTATAAAGTTGAAAATCTAATAAAGAAATTTGATAGATTGCAGTAACTTGATGTGATGTCGTCTTTACCTAACTTGTTATATAAATATTCGGTATCGGTCCTTCGGTCAGACAGAAACACCACCGCTAGCAAATTGTTCCAGTCCCTCGATGTACGCGGTATAAAACACGAGGCGAAACGCTTCGTCCGGATCGTAGTGGTGTCAACAACGTAATCTCTGTTTAAACATTACTTTTTGGTTTCAACCAATCAAATGGCTTGAAACGAGACTTAAGTAGAGCTTGAGTTTTGAGTGACGTTCTGTAATACGCATTATTTGCAAGTATTATTTGCGTGTATCGTTGGCCTGATCTCAAGAGTTGCTGCCGAGCGTGGCGTCCTGGATTATAAGAAAGAACAAGTATCAATAACAATTTGGTTCAAAATTTCCAATAAGATAAGAACTTCAAATTGTTATGTGTGTATTATTCCGTAAATGACTACTTAAACGATAAGAATAGCTGGTCGCTCTGATTAACTCAAGACAATGTTTATTATGAATTAGCTTACTGACACGTTATATGAGTTCATATAATTTGCTTTTTTTTTAAATCATGAATATGTGAGCTGTCATGCTCTTTATACCTGGGGCTTTTATTTAGGAAATAAGTTTTACTTATTTACGTTACCATTTTAATAACATTTTATTTTTTGTTTTGCCTTTGCTGGTATTTTGGCGTGGCTAGCTGACTTAAGGTAAATAATTTCATAGTTGTTGTGTTTTCTTCTGTTCATTACAGTACATAGTATTGTATAAAGACACGTGTATTTTTTTTAAATGATTAGACAGCTGTGCTGCTGGGGAGTTTGTTCGGCCACTTCTTCATCCCAGCGAAAGCACTAGGAAAGGGCGGGCGTTTTGGTACCGTCTTATGTACTATTGACGTTCAACAAGTACTGATTCTCAGCCTAATTTCAATAAATGACTTTTGATTTTGTTATTTTTAATTCTTGTGTAAAAACTTGCCAAATAACATTAACCCACATTTTTTGAAGTGAAAACTTATTTAGCGACATTTTTTGGTGGATTAGCGTGAGCGTGACCCACCCGACACGCCTTTTTTGTTTTTTACTTTGTCGTGTTAGACAGTAAAAAAGAGGGAGGAGGGACGAAAACAAAGAATTTATTAATTAAAATAAAAATAAAAGTATAAAAATGATAATGATGATGGGATGAAGTGAAGTGAGGTGAGGTACAACTAAAATATAAAAAAGGTACACAATAAAATATAAAAAGTAAAGCTTCAGTAACGGCCTCGGCGGTGGAGGGCCGCGCAGAGGACCCGGCGGCTGAAGGTGGGTGAAGAGGGCCGGCGCAGATGCCCGGCGGCTGAAGGCAGGCGGTTGAGGTTCAGCGAGGAGGGCCGGCGCAGAGGCTCGGCGGCTGAAGCCCAGCGGCTGAGGGCCGGCGACAGCTGTAGGCAGGCGGTTGAGGGTCGCAGAAGAGTTGTAGAGGAGCGGGGCGGCCGAGAGGGCCGACAACAGCAGCGGAGATTCAGAAACTGCAGCGAAAAGCGGCTCCCGCGGCAGAGGTCCGGCTACAGCAGCGGCGCCGCCATCAGAGGCGGTGGCGCCGCCAACAGAGACAGTACCAGGCAGCAGAAATACAGCAGGACCGGCCCCTGCAACGGAGAGCTGGCAGCAGCACGATAGGAGGGTCCCCTCTCCGCGAGGGAGAGGGTAACCCTAGGAGGGCTCTGCAGAGATAAAACACTCTATAAATATACTAGTAAACACATGTAAGCACCAGGCCGCGACTCAAGCTGAACTCAAAAACTGTCAACGTTCTGCGAGGGCTTCCTAAGAAACCTCGCAAAACAGCATTCCACAAAATTTTGAATATTTGAATATTTAAAAGTAATATAAAATACCGTAAAGGAGTTCGGCATAACAAATCCGATAGAAAGATAGCGGGCAGTTAAGAATTTAGAAGAAAAAGGGTTGTCATAGAGACATAATCAACAGCGTTGTCAAAAACTGTCATAACAATGAAAATATTATTGTAAATATGTAAATATAAGTTTAATATTAAATTGTAGCGTTGTGTTGTGTAGGAAAAAAGAATACGATACAGCACAGGTACAACTTCTTACGCCTAGTTATCGCCAAGTCGCCGAAACTTAGGCTTGAAGTTGAGGACCGTGTCTGTAAGCAGAATAATGAGTCTTGGTGTAGTAAAATATTATCAGAACAGCGCCTCATAATACTAGAATGCGTATTATGACCTGCAGAAATGAATGATATATGAGTATGAAGAAGTAAGTATATGTAGGTTAATAAAATAACACTACATTTTCCCCCCAACCCTGGAAAAATTTTCACCTGGAGAAAATTTTGATATAGAATTCCTAAAGAGACCGTAAAACTTCACTTCACAGATTCAGACATCCCCATTTACCCATTCATACTATCTCTGACAAGCAATCTTCTTCATACAGGTATGGGTGGAGTTCACAATCAATGACTGCCACTCATAGAAGTGAGTTTTAAAATGACGATAAGGCTTATTTAAGGAGTAGTCAGCCGCTCCAGACATGGAAAAAAAAAGACATTTGGTGTAGGCTTACTTAAGGAGTCACCAGCCGCTCCTGCATAGGCTTATTTAAAGAGTTGCAATCCGCTCCAGAAAGAAGTGAAGAGTTAAGCAAAACGCTCCAAGAAGAAGAAAGGGTGAAGCAAACCGCTCCATGAAGACATCAACTATGGCTGTAGAGCCAATAGTTGAGAGAAGGTAGAACTTGAGATGGTTTAGAGCCATCTCAAGGTGAAGAAATATGTACAATATATACATAGTTGAAGAATAAAATTATATACATATTTACATAAATAGGTGAAGCTGAAATGAAGGTGTAGGTGAAGCTGTGAAGAATTAGATTAATTAGTGTGTTAGACAGTAGAAACAACGCTGTGAAAAGAAAATAAAATATTAGAAATTTTCTGTAAGGATAGAAAGAAAGGTTAGGATAATAATGTTTAAAGATAAATGCCAAAATGTTAAGCCAAAGAATTGAGACACTAGATAAAGTGTTTTTTGGAATTTAGAAAGAGGGGAGTGGGTAAGAGCGAATTGGGCGCCAAACTGTCGTGTTAGACAGTAAAAAAGAGGGAGGAGGGACGAAAACAAAGAATTTATTAATTAAAATAAAAATAAAAGTATAAAAATGATAATGATGATGGGATGAAGTGAAGTGAGGTGAGGTACAACTAAAATATAAAAAAGGTACACAATAAAATATAAAAAGTAAAGCTTCAGTAACGGCCTCGGCGGTGGAGGGCCGCGCAGAGGACCCGGCGGCTGAAGGTGGGTGAAGAGGGCCGGCGCAGATGCCCGGCGGCTGAAGGCAGGCGGTTGAGGGTCAGCGAAGAGGGCCGCGCAGAGGCTCGGCGGCTGAAGCCCAACGGCTGAGGGCCGGTGACAGCTGTAGAGGAGCGGGGCGGCCGAGAGGACCGACAACAGCAGCGGAGATCCAGTAACTGCAGCGAAAAGCGGCTCCCGCAGCAGAGGTCCGGCTACAGCAGCGGCGCCGCCATCAGAGGCGGTGGCGCCGCCAACAGAGACAGAACCAGGCAGCAGAAATACAGCAGGACCGGCCCCTGCAACGGAGAGCCGGCAGCAGCACGATAGGAGGGTCCCCTCTCCGCGAGGGAGAGGGTAACCCTAGGAGGGCTCTGCAGAGATAAAGCACTCTATAAATATACTAGTAAACACATGTAAGCACCAGGCCGCGACTCAAGCTGAACTCAAAAACTGTCAACGTTCTGCGAGGGCTTCCTAAGAAACCTCGCAGAACAGCATTCCACAAAATTTTGAATATTTGAATATTTAAAAGTAACATAAAATACCGTAAAGGAGTTCGGCATAACAAATCCGATAGAAAGATAGCGGGCAGTTAAGAATTTAGAAGAAAAAGGGTTGTCATAGAGACATAATCAACAGCGTTGTCAAAAACTGTCATAACAATGAAAATATTATTGTAAATATAAGTTTAATATTAAATTGTAGCGTTGTGTTGTGTAGGAAAAATGAATACGATACAGCACAGGTACAACTTCTTACGCCTAGTTATCGCCAAGTCGCCGAAACTTAGGCTTGAAGTTGAGGACCGTGTCTGTAAGCAGAATAATGAGTCTTGGTGTAGTAAAATATTATCAGAACAGCGCCTCATAATACTAGAATGCGTATTATGACCTGCAGAAATGAATGATATATGAGTATGAAGAAGTAAGTATATGTAGGTTAATAAAATAACACTACAACTTTTAGTATATTCTGTGTTTTTAATGTTTTCAGTTTTCACTTTTGTCGCTGAGTCCCACGACTCTCATCATCATCATCTCAGCGTTTATCCCGGTTGCATCCGCGGCTTTACCGTTGGAGCCTGGGGTCCGCTTTCCTGCACATTCTCCTCCATTTCGCGCGATCTTTAGCATCCTGTGGTAGCAGCTTGTTGGCATGCATGTCATCTCTTACAACGTCAAGCCAGCATTTCTTTGGTCTACCCCGCTTTTCCCGGCGGAGGCGCAATGGCAAGACATTTGTTACCCACATTGAACTATATTACTTAGTAATACCTCAGTGGTTACCCACGTAACATGCCGGTTTGCGTAAGACGTGGTCATTCCCACAACTCTCTACATTATTATTCATTTCATAAATCAATTTTTTAAAAATATTTTGTATTTCTCTCCCATTATTCCTTTTTTTTTTAAGGTCGATGATGATTCCTTTTTTACCACCCACCTTTTCTGTATAAGAGGAGACCTGTGCCCAGCAGTGGGACGATAAAAAAGGTTGATGATCATTGCTTTTTTTACCTACCTAGGTTCCTAGATCCTGTTACGTTTTACTCTTGCGTGAACCCAGTCGTCAAATGTACCTAAGTACTAATCTACGCGGCCCTTTCAAACTGGGCGAACTAAGTTTTCCGATTCTGCTTACACTCTAAGATGTTACACAGTGATGTTTTCAGAGTACATCATCATTAACAAGAACATTGATTTTATGACCAAATTTCTACAACAACAACAGTACTTTAAAAAATATAAAAAAGCCTATTTCGCTTTAAGAATATTTTGGTAACTCAGAACGCATGCGTGACTGTGAAACATGAAGTTAGCGACCATTTTACTACCAACCTACGGTTAAAAATGGGCGGGTTGTTTTATTGATCGTCTCTCGACCCCCAATCAGGGGTGGGACTGCCCGACTGCCGGTTCGCCACGAGTGTCGAATACTGCCAAATATAAATGCAGTTTAGCGTTTTTTCTATAAAGTGATAAAAAGAAATGGTAAGTAAAACATTGTGTGAGATTGTACTGTTGTCTTTAAATTGTTTAGTTTTGTGTAATTTGTTTATTTTTACGGAAAGGAGGATTATTTATTTATTTTATTGTGTTCTGTCCTTGTTGACATACGATTTTGTGATATGCTTGTATTCCTAGTGCTTCCTACTTGCCTACACCCAAATGGTTAGGTATTAAAGAGTAAGTCCTTTTATATAAAAGTACTCTTTAGTGGTATGAATGCATCTACATAATAGTTCTCTACAGACGAATGGCACTAATCTAAGAACATAATATTCCCATTCGTCCCTCTAAAATTCTGAGTGAGACAATCTGGGACAAATATCATATTATATTAGTAAATGTACATAATATTATACTTTATTATCTACGCGGTTTTGTGAGTGAAAGATAAATTAATTAGGATATTATGGTTACATCAGATATAATAATTATCCTTTAATATAGTGTAATATGGTTGTTCAGTGTAAGTAGAGATACCTTAGAGGTACCTACAGTTAGATACCTTAAAGTAAGTTATCGAGAACCGTGAATTATGTTCTAATAAATCGCCACATCCTGTGGAGGTAGTTAATGGCATATAATATATTACTCTACTATGTAGGTATTACAGGTATCTTATCCGACTATTCAAATTCTTAGCCAATTCATGTGTATAAGAATTCCGCTATATTTTAAGTTTAGTTTTATTTATTAATACCTTTCCATACAGATTTTTTTTTTTATAATTTTTAACGGATCTCGATAGTCATCAATTATTTATTTATTCAATAATTTTTTTTTTTCTCTGTCCAGGATCCGAATGTTATGACAACTTCCGGTCTGCTGGAATGGGAGTTTTCCTTACCATCAGACCAAATCATCTCCCACGGCTGGTACCACGGAGCACTCAGCAGGACACCCGCCGAGAGCCTGCTCCAACAGGACCGGGAGTTCCTTGTGAGGGACTCATCATCACAACCAGATAACTACGTGCTCAGCTGCCGATCCAATGGACAACATTTACATTTCGTTATACAACGCGTAAGTTATCACAGCAGCAGCGGTCTGTTTTAAATTTGTAACTAGAATGGGACTAAAAAATGATACATTCCAGATCATCGTCCACCCGGACACGGTTTACGAAAGACACCAATATCAGTTTGAAGATGAAGCCTACGACACAGTCGCCGACCTCATCACCTCGTACGTGGGATCTGGTAAACCTATATCAGCCGCATCTGGAGCCAGGATCCAATATCCAGCCAATCGGGTGACGCCTCTGACCAATTATATTCAGAATGATGATATTAATCATGTCATTTCACCGGTTGGAGACAGCTCCTACGGCAACCCCTATAGTCTATACAGCCATTTTGCAGCAAAGCCAGGATTGCAACTTAGGGTGCCTTTCAAAAAACAACGATCTCACTCACTGACCCCTATCGACATGGGACAACATGTCAATCACGGCAAAAGCGCTAGCGCTGATGGAGTCATTCAAAGTCAAACACACATGCATGGGAAAAACTTCTGCAGCGAATCTAACTCCGGCTCCAACACTTGGGATGCTAATCTTCCAACTAGTCCTCCAGCTAAACCAGCCAGATATGATGGACCAAAAGCAGATGAAAGACGATTAGAACTCCAGCGTCTCTATCAAGTTTCCGGATCCGATTCAGGCAATGGGTCTGGAGATTCCACTCAAAGTTCGGCCCACAGTGATCCAAATAAATCAAGAATGGAATCTGATTATAATTTGGTGACACCGACCATGAAACAGCAGTTTGATTACGAACTCACCGAGGCGAAACTTTTGCAGGCAGAGAATTTGGATTACGTGGTGGATTCAAGAATTAATCTAGAAAATTTTCAATCGCAAATTATACCGACTGGATTATCAAAACCGCTAGAATCTGAAACGCTACACACGATCAAGTTATTATTGCGTACGTCTGGGCCACGGATCCTGGCGAATCACATGACGAAAGTAGATTTGTATTTCTTTTTTGACGATGCCATTCAAATTGAAGGTCTTGAGAAAACCGCATCGGGATTAGAACTGTTATTTTTACCTCAAGGGCGACCCCTGCGCTTAGATGTTATAGAAAGGTACAAATATACAAGCATTACCGATAGAAGCTCATTAATTGGAAAAGAAATAGACGAGAATGTGTAATTTCTATTTTCAGGCTCGAAACATTTCGGTTGCTGATAGCGGTAACGATTTTGACCTGTCAAACAGACAGGCAGCGTGCTGACACTATTAACGATTGGATTCTGTTGGCAGTTGAAACTAAGACTGCCCTGGGAAATCTTTACGGGTTTTCAGCCATTATGTTTGGACTGTGTATGCCTCAGGTATAGACATTAGCGATAAAAAATAATATCTTATCCAACTTTCTTCCTACTAGAAATGATTAAGTTTTTTTTTTCTCTATATTCAAAGGTGGAGTGTCTGGAGAATGCCTGGAATATCTTGAGAAGGGTTTACACAGACAATGCGTTTATGTTCGAAGCTAAATTGAGACCTTGTTTTAAGAGTATGAACGAAGGCACGAATCCTTTGCCTCCCAACACAACTACGCCATACATCCTGCCACCAGTACTGTGCTTCCATTTATTTGGTGAGTACCAAAGCCTAAAATCTGGCAGCTGCATTTAAGTGCTAGATGGTAGAAACCGATTCACAGGGCAGGACAATTCAAATTCATGGAACTCATATTTTTGCTTTTACAGACGGCGAAGGCGGAGGGCTGATGCAACCCGACGACACTTTCCCTAGCAGCCTGATGAATAGCCTGGAGTTTGATTTTAACGCGACTGCAGCCCATTTGGACGCGGCTCGGCATTTCCCCAACCAAATCGAAATGTTCAAACGAAACGCTAGAACTGTAGTGCAGGAGATGTCTTCCTTAGGACCAGTTTTAGACCCCACTCTCCTCGAACTATTCAGAACAGAATTCCATATAAACTTCCTTTGGGGAGAAAGGGGAGCACTAACCACGCCAAATCAACGATTCGCTCGACTAACAGATATTCTAACAGCGATGGCGAACAAGTTAGCCAGTCAACCGCCTGATACTGATGATAATGTTTAAGTATATTTTTAGAACCTTTTACCATATCACGGAAGTAATCAATACGCCATTTTTATAGAATTATATTTCTTGTTTTAAAATAAACGTGATGCTAATGATATACAATATGTAAAGAAAACCCTGTCCGACCCATAAGGATAATAAAGGTTAGGTAAACACTTGACCAAATATAATATAAAATTTTACATAATCATCATAGTAACAATACTAATGAATTTTGACATAATCCTTTTTTCCCGGGAATTAATTCCAATTTCCCCGAAATTTGGTAATTTTTAAAAAAGTGACAACACCGGTATTATTATAAGCGAATAGCGATGCGACCACGTCACAGGTGCCGCGTGCTCTACCCCCCGCCGCCCGTGGAAGGGTTGCCTACCGCACATGTATGAAGTTACCTCTTTTTGCGAAATAATATTTATTTTTTTTGGGGGATTTTTTTTTAACTTTAGCCCGGCTTTGTATCCATTAGTAGAATGAGTTATCGATACCTAGCAATACCTTCACGGATCGGACAGGGTTTTCTTTACATATTGTATACATATACATAATAGGTAGAGGTACCTGTGTATTATATAGCGCGTTATTGTAAGTAATACTAAAACGTGATCAGTGTACATTTTACTAGCTCGTTAAAAGATAATTTTCTTTGCCATTGGACACACCGGTGTCTCAAGTGTTTTTTTAGTATACAGGTGTAGCTGACATCGTAACGCAAACTTCGCGAAAAGGCTAGACCTCATGCGACTAACAAAATTATGATAGTCATTTATGTCGTTAATGAACGGTTACAGAATTCACAGTGTTTTAAAAAAAGTATCGGCTCGGCCTTTGAACATTGCAAGCGTGCCGCCGTACAGGTTTGGCGGTATGACGTTGATCCCTGATGTGAACTCTATTAAATCAGCTATCATCATCAACCTTTTTTATCGTCCCAATGCTGGGTACAGGTCTCCTCTCATACAGAGAAGGATTGAGCGTAATCACCACGCTTGCTCGATGCGGGTTGGCGATTTCAGACTTAAAGTCCAGGTTTCCTCAAGATGTTTTCCTTCACCTTCAGTCATTGGTGTCCAAGATACACTTAGAAAGTACATATAACTTTAGAAAAGTTACATTGGTACTTGCCTGACCTGGAATCGAACCCGCGCACTCATACTTGAGAGGCTGGTGTTTTAACCACTAGGCCACCACGACATCTTAATATGAAAACCAGGAACTCAATATAATATTCATAGAATTTTAGTCATTTAAAATGATGTTGGAACTGCATTATGATGTTGTAACACCATAGAGCATTACTTGCTTATGTTTTGACTACATCTGAACCTCGGGGGCACCGGATCCTGTATATGGGAGGAAGTCGTGCATTATCCTTTATGTAATTATTTTATTTGATTGATTAAATCAGCTAATGAGATCGTTTTTCAAGTTTTGTTTTAATTGCACTTTTTTGTGTAATTAGCGAATTAATTAATTTTTACTTTAAAATCTTATTGGGTTATAATAGTATAGCAATTATGAACGGTCTAAAGTGAAAAAAACTACATAGACATACAATTTTTTTTTTAATTGAAATTGAATTGAATTGAAATTCCACCACTGGGGGGTTCAGAATCATGTACTGGATCCATGGTACTTGTTTGTGCGTCGATGTCAGATACACCCTTTATACGGAGACCGTAATATGAATTAGGTATTATTTCCATATAAGGTATGTAATTTATGTGAAGCCTAGCCCTAGACGCTATTACGAGAAACTTATGCGCTAATTTTATAAGTACCGTGTACCTTATTAATGATCTCAAATAAATTGTACCAATTACAATATTTGTTATACATTTGTAAAACGTGAATATTATAATAATATAAACTGAACATCAACAGCGTTTTAATTTGCCTAAATATACCTTAGAACTGTGTCAACACACAAGCCATAAAAATATGGTTTTTTTTTTATATAAATTGTAAACTAGCGCTTAACCGCAATCCCGCCTGATGGTAGGTAAGCAATGATGCGATCGTTGATGGTAAAGCGCGCAGTTTATTAAGAGTCTATTCACTCTAGCCTTGAAGACACTCAAATTGTAGGGTGACGGAAACACCGTCGCTGGAAAATTGTTCCAGTCCCTCGATGTACGCGGTATAAAAGAGGAAACGAAACGCTTCGTCCGGGTCGCAGTGGTGCCAACAACGTAAGGGTGGAAACTCGCCGTACGACGGGTCGTCCGATGGTGGAACGGAGATGGGGGAATTAAATCATGCACTTCCCTTGCACACTCACCAGAATGCATCCTATAGAAGACCGAAAGGCTGGCGACGCTACGCCTGTGCTGTGTGTGGGCTTTGGAGGCCGGTTCGAGTTAAGAAATAGTCAAAAAAAAGAAAGAGTCAAGTAATGTCGTGGATGATATAAGTAGATTTAAGATCGTCACCCTACAATTGAATCAAAAAGAGCAATTTGTTTTAAAATAATTCCAATTGAAAGCAATAGTATGTTACGCAATTTGGATGCAGTAAAAAAGTTGTATACACGGCTTATTTTTTTTTTTAAACGTTGCCCCACTTGGTATTTCTCCTGTATCATGGGTGCGTTTTTTTTTTAATAATTATAAAATAGCGCTTGACTGCAATCCCGCCTGATGGTAAGCAGTGATGCAATCTTTGATGGTAATAGCACAGTCGTGGTGCCCTAGTGGTTATAACACCAGCCTTTCAAGTATGAGTGTGCGGGTTCGATTCCAGCTCAGGCAAGTACCAATGCAACTTTTTTTTTCTTTCAACTTATATGTGCTTTATAAGTATGGACACCAGTGACTGATTAAAAGGTGAAGGAAAACATCTTGAGGAAACTTGGACTTTATGAAATCGCCAACCCGCATTGAGCATGCCTGGTGATTATGCTAAACCCTTCTCTGTATGAGAGGAGACCTGTGCCCAGCAGTGGGACGATAAAAGTTTGATGATGATATAATAAATTCAATTTTACATTTTTTGCAGGTGTGTCAATATATTGCTAGGTGAGCGATATTTTAAAAGTCGATGTCAATGACTCCCAGGCAACTGTTATAAGACAGGCCGAAAAAATTCAGTCAATCTCAAAGTCCAGATATATAAATAACTAGCTGTCCGCCCGCGTGGAGTTCGGTTATATCGCGCTTTTTAGATTTCCCTCGGGAACATCAAATTTTCCGGGATAAAAGGTAGCCTATGTCCTTTCTCAGGGTCAAAAGATTGTATGTGCCAAATTTCATCAAAATTGGTTCAGTAGTTTTGGCGTGAAAGCCGGGCAGGCAGACAGACAGAGATACTTTCGTATTTATAATATTAGTATGGATATTTGGTTAGTTTATGTGAAGACCATGTAAATTGATGTACGAAACGGTGTTTAGAAGAAAGAACCATACCACACAGATTGAGTGGACCAGTGAGTCAGTGCACGGCTATGTCAATAATAGGGTATTTGACCAAAAAAAAACTAATTAGTCCGTCAATCAGATTTCCAAAATATACTAGACAAATATTTTTTCTTGTTTCATATAAACAAAAAATGAAGACGACACAGCGCGTCGAAAACTCATGTGACGTCACTGCACGCTACGCTTTTTAGCGGCCAGTGACGTCACCAGCCACCATTCCTGATCTTTGATGCCTTTTATATTTGTCAATTTTTATTGATTTGATAAAGTATACGTATCCAATATTTTTCTATAATCTGAATCTCAACACAACTCGCCAATTCTAAAATTCAGTAAGCCTTAGCAAACAGCCGCAAATATAAGAAACTAGCTGTCCCCCGCGGTTTCACCCGCGTTAGCTTCGAACCGAAAGAGCTCAGTTGATATAAAATAAGCGCCTGTTAAAATAATGGGAGCAATATTTACGTCCGCGTTTGCTCCCGGTTTCGCAACATTTTTTGTTTCTGCTCTGCTCTTATTGGTCATAGCGGGATGTTTTATAGCATATGTCCTTTCTCAGGCTCTAGACTATCTGTGTACCTTTCATTACAATCGGTTCAGTAGTTTTGGCGTGAAAGCCGGTCAGACAGACAGAGATACTTTCGCATTTATAATATTAGTATGGATAATTGAAACAACATTTGAATAATAAACTAACTTTATTCGTGAAAACATACAAAATATCAACTTAAGTTACATACAAATTATCTCATACATTTATTTAAAGTTGTATAGTTTTCGATAAATTACATTCCCTATAAGACCATTGGTTACCCAGAAAAGAAACGAACTCTTAAATGAAACCAGCCCACTACAAGGGTGTTTGCCCCATGAAAAGGAGAATCTGACAGACTGTGATAACCTCAACGTACACACGGGCAGGACTAGGAAGTTCGACTTTAACAAGGATTCCTTATATAATTGTGGCTTCAGGGGCTGAAAAAGCTGTTATAGAAAGAACTTCATAGAAACGGAAGATCCCCCTTTCGCGTTCTTTGGCCAAATTAATTTGTATGAAATTTGTTTTTTTTAAACACATTATTATACAATATGTAAAGAAAACCCTGTCCGATCCGTGAAGGTATTGTTAGGTATCGATAACTGATTCTACTAATGCCTACAAAGCCGGGCTAAACTAAAAACAAAAAAACTCCCTAAAAAAAAAATATTTTTTCGCAAAAAGAGGAAACTTAAAACATGTGCGGTGGGCCATCCAGGCGCGGGCGACGGGGGGCAGGGCAGTATTATTCGCTCAGAATAATACCGTCAAAAATAATGTTGTCACTTTTTAAAAATTACCAAATTAAGGGGAAGTTGGAATGAAATCGCGGGAAAAAAATATAATTTCAAAATTCACTAGTATTGTTACTATGATGATAATGTAAAATTTCATATGTTATTTGGTCATGTGTTTACCTAACCTTTACTATCCTTACGGGTCGGACAGGGTTTTCTTAACATATTGTATACATACATTTCACCCAGAAGAGTCAAAAAAGTAAGAAACAAGTGCCTAGTATTTTCCTTTCCTGTCAGATACTAGTAACGAGGCAGAATATATATTACAAATATAACATAAATTATATTCAGTTACAGCAAGCTTACTTCATATTAAATGATTTTAATGACTTATTATATAACATACAGCAAATATGATATATGCATGATACCTATGTATTGTATGTCTGAGACAAATTTAATATTTAACGCCATTATAACTAGCATTGTAATCAATAGAATGAAAATTACAAGACCGTATATCGGTGCATGTCATCGATTCTTAGACTCTACTAAGATTATGGTCGAAGTTATTAATCTACGCCCAATATTCTGAGATATCATAAGCAAATCTTACTTAACCACAGCAAAAGCAGTATTATTTAGCATCAGTCTGTACTCATACGTTTGCGTATAACGTGATAATCAAAAGTATTTAATCACAAAGTGTCGATGCCGACGTCGCACAAACATTAAAGTTATTCATAAATTACTACTTCATAAATTATGAAATAAGATAAAAGTTTGCAACCTTATCTGGTTGTTTACAGTTTTTTAAGTGATATTGTTACAACACTTAATCATGATAATGATTTTTTTTAAGTGACTTAAATTTAACATGTCATAATAATTATTGTTTTACTGACCACAGTCATAATGTATTATAATTAATGTAAGATATTGGTGTCTTAATTACAGTAGAGGTCGTCAATGGTTGACGACAGGTCGACAGTCTGTCTGGGGCTTACTAGCGCACTCTTGCTTTATCAGAACTTTAGAGACTTGGCGAAGAGCGCCACAGTGGCCTGAGTCTTATCACCATTGAAGCGCCGCAATTCCACGATAGCCTGAAACGAAAACAAATTGAGTAAAAGTACGTACCACACTGCTTCGTCAGTACTTTAATAAAAAGGTGTTTCGCCTTCGAAACAAAGTTTTGCTGTGATTTCAATCAATTTTAAAGGAATTATAACATGTCACTATGTCATTATCATCATCATCATCTCAGCGTTAATCCCAGTCGCATCCGAAGCTTTTTTCAGGTGTCTGGGGTCCACTTTACCAGTCTAACTGCTGATTTTGGCTAAACTTCGATATTTTCCGTGAAGCGACTGCCGTCTGACCTCCACAACCCGAAGGCGATATCGAAGCATTGCTGTTAGACCAATTGTTGGACTTTTGAAGGCTCCAACAATCCGTAACGATTGCCATTAGATGTTCGTATGGCAACCGGGACCAACGGCTTAACGTGCTTTCCGAGGCACGACCAGACCAGTACAAATATTTATATTCATGCATACAAATACTTGCACTGCGCGGGGATCGAACCCGCGCCTCCTTGCTCAGCGGCCGCGTTCGCTACCGCTACGCCACGGAGGCTGTCAATAACATGTCACTATGTATGAACATAATATAGTCACGCATACACAGCTGAGTAGGTTCTTAATGACAGGTACACACCTATCATTAATTTATTAACCGTTCAGCTGTGTACGCATGATGGCTACAAACATCTTCGCATATAACCCGCAACATTCATATCATGAGAAAGTCATCATAAACATCACTTTACCTGTTCTCTTGTGAAACCAAGGGACATAATTTCTTCTACTTCAACTTCGCCGAAGTTGTCATTCGGCATGATAGTCTGGGCGGGATCACCCAAAACTGTAAAGATATTAGAAAAAACCTCTTTAAAAATCTATTTAAACTACCAGCTGAACACATGGTCCATTGAAGAGGAAGCTGAACACATGGTCCATTGAAGAGGAAGACAATTTTGCCCAATACCATCTTAATTAAGTGCCTGTATAAATAATGAATCTATCTTCCTATACTATACTTACCCATTCTCTGGTTATTTGCCTGGTTATTGATTTGCATTGGTACTGGTGTTGATTGGCCGGTAGTTGTCGGTCTAAGTAGGCTGCCACCGGATTCTGTTCAATGTCAAATATGTTACATAACTGTCATAAATATGACCCAGTCGTGTCCAAACGTGCTTATGTCAAGTGGGACGTTTTATACGTTATACGGACCAGGAACGGACGTCCGTACCTGGTCCACTTGTGGAAGTGGACCAGGTATGGAGGTCCTGCATTCTATAACTGTGAAGTTGCTGGAGTATAATGAAGGTATTGTACTCTGACCTTCCATATGTCATTATTGTTGAATGCACCTTTTTTTTTTTTGTTATTTGTGTCTGCTTACTTTGGAGAAATGATGCAGATAGAACGTAGGTTCTGTAGTTTTATGTTTAAAGTATATAATAATTTGTTATTGATGGAATATATAAATGATTTATATAATACTCAAAAGATAAAAAAGTTTTGATAGACTTTCTATGGAAAATTTGTAAACACAACAGAAAGACCATGGCAACGTTTGTCATCATCATCATCCCAGCGTTAATCCCAGTCGCATCCGAAGCCTTTTCAGCTTTAGAGTCTGGGGTCCGCTTTACCAGTCAAACTGCTGATATGGCTAAACTTCGACATTTTCCGTGAAGCGACTGCCGTCTGACCTCCACAACCCGAAGGCGACATCGAAGCATTGCAGTTAGACCGATTGTTGGACTTTTGAGGACTCCAACAACCCGTAATGACTGCCACTAGATGTTCGTATGGCAGCCGGGACCAACGGCTTAACGTGCTTTCCGAGGCACGACCAGACCAGTGCAAATATTCATATTCATGCATACAAATATTTGCACTGTGCGGGGATCGAACCCGCGCCACCTGGCGCAGCGGCCGCGTCCGCTACCGCTACGCCACGGAGGCTGTCAAATGCCATGGCAACGTTTGTAAATTAGTGTAAACAAAATTAGACACTATATTTTAGGTGAATTCCAAACACTTATCTACTGCAAAAATCCATAAGTATTGGCAGATTGTTCTAAAAAAAATCTGATTACAAAAGATAGAATTCGTTCAATAATAGTCTGAAGAATTTGAAAAGATATAAAAAAGTATTATCGACAAGTGTTGTCTCATTGAACCAAATAGATCAGAAAGTCAGAAACGAACAATTTTAAGACAATTCTTGTTCAAAAACTAAACTAAATTTAATGTTCAATGCATCTTTTTCTTTCAATTTCATTAAGAAAAGGACAGAAGATAAATATTAGTTTAGTTCTAACAAATTAGTCCGCGCCTGACGTAAATAGAAGTATTTTTAGTCGCCGTGTTTTTAATCTCGTGTATGAATTATCCTAATTTGACGGAACGAAAGTAATGTTTCATTCTCTATCTTTTTTAATGAAATAGAAAAGATGAACGGCACTTAAATTTAGTTTTAGTTCGTCAACATTAAATTTAGTTTTAGTTCGTCAACAAGGGCATCGTGACTAACACAGTTCACCATGATGATCTCTACTCTACTTACTCGAAAAAGTACAGTCAATGAAATTATGACATAATAAAATAACAACAACATACCGAAAACAAGTCAAAACATCCATAGTTTACGAACGCAGTTAATATTCTTCTACAAGGTGAACATCAATGAAATTATCAAAATTGTAAAAGCCCCATGCATTCTCGAGTTGTCCCATTGTTTCAATTATTTCTCAACTTGGCTTCATTATAGTTTCCATTCACTGACCCAACTTTCCCGACAAAAATGCGCGCGTTACCGACAAGCAGTTAGCTACTCCGCACATGCAACGAACTACACAGAAACAAGGGATTAGTGTTACGATTTTTATTGTTTTGTAAATATTACTTTACTATCTTTTTTATTTTTTACTGTGCTAGAACAAATGACACCCGACAACTGTTCATGTTTAACCGTGTTTGCTATTTCTTTTTGGCACGCCCACCTTGCTTTGACTTCTCCATTGCTTCTTTGACTTGTCGCTCTTCGTGGTCCCTCATGGACTGGCTGACGATCTCGTCTTCGGAGTAGCCGGATAGCCGGGCGCATTCCGGCAGGTCCGACTCGGGCAAGAAGGGAGTCTCAGTGCCAGTCGTGCCGATACGAAGAACATTCCGTTTCAAATCTATATTGCACTACGTAAAAAAAAACGCAAATTTATCAATGAAGCTAACTTTCCTTTAGAAAAAAAATAATATACTACCAAGTAATTTGCTATTAAATTCGTGGTTACCTGATGTCTTTTGAGCATGTCTAAACCTAGCAGCATGTCCATGGGCTGCTCCTCAAGCACGGAGAAAGAAGTTGTGAGGAAGTCTTTTTCAATTCTCATCTGCACCATATGGATTCTGCCTATGATTCTCTGCACACCGACGCCTTTCGCGATGCCTGCCCATCTAAAATAAATTAAATAAAATAAATAAATATATACGGACAAATCACACAGATTGAGCTAGCCCCAAAGTAAGTTCGAGACTTGTGTTATGGGATACTAACTCAACGATACTATATTTATAATAGATACATATATAGATAAACATCCAAGACCCAGGCCAATCAGGAAAAGACCGTTTTCCATCATGACCTGGCCGGGGATCGAACCCGGGGCCTCCACGTCGCAGGCAGTGTTGACCGCTGCGCCACGGAGGACGACAAATCTAAGGACCAAGGAAGGATTTATATCATTATGTGTATCTATAGTGTAGCGGTACCTACAAACGCGACATGGAACAACATGTCCTACTGACGTCACACGAATTCTACATCTCGCAAGCAGAGTTTACCGTGCAATTAATAAACATACAGCTTCCCAAAATCAACCGTTGGGCAAGTTCCCACCAGACATAACACCCGTCTGGTCGGAGGATCTTCCCTTTTTAACCGGTTTCAAAAAGGAGGAGGTTACTCAATTCGACCGTATATATGTTTTTTTTATATTTGTTCGCGCATAACTTCGAACCTATGAACCGAATTTAAAACCGAATACGAAATACGAATTTATGAACCGAATTCGATAATTCATTTTTGGTGGAAAGAAGACATTCCCAAGGTGGTCCCATGATAAGGATATCAGGGTTTGATGGTGGAAGACCAGAGAAATCAAGGGGAACTTTCAAAAATTGTAGGGGCGGCTAGTGCATTTGTAAGTTTTTTCGTTACGTATTTTAAAGCACTACAATTTAATAAGAGACAGTCGAGGGAACTCCTCAACGATTCACGGCAGCTACGTTATGTTCGTGCTTGATTAATTTGTATTGATAAGAACCTTACGTCTAGATAGGTTGTGTTGTGACCGTCATTATGGAGCTGATGATGAAAACAATGGTCAGTTCAGGGAACTCCTCAACAATTTACTGTAATTACCTACTTTGTGTTTGGAATCAATTAATTTATATTGATGAGAAGTTTGCAACCATGTGGGTTATAGCAAAAGTCTGCAGTAGATCTGATAATAAAGACCATATACAGTCGAGGGAAGTCCTCAACAATTTACAGCATTGAAGTTTAACGTAGGACAACCGACAACCACTAGCCACTGCTACTCGCCATGCTGATGCGACCATCAAAAAAATCAAGAGACTAAAATTAAATCACGTAATTGTGTCATCTCTAGCAATACTCATACAATATACATTCAGTCCGGTCCCAGAGAAATTTTATAAAAAATCGGTTCAGTAGTTTGGTATTTAAACCAAAATTACGGGTAAAAATTCTAATATAAATAAGGCGTCATTTGCTTGTTAGCCTATTCCCAACTAGGTTGGCGGCAGCGTCCAGTCTGACCGGTTGCAGCTGAACTGTACTTTTTGCAACTAAAAATTGTAAAATAAAAAAAATATAACCGACTTCCACAAAAAAAAAAAACACTACAAAGTGAAAAATAACTATTTTCGGAAGTCGGTGGCAAAAATGAATATACAAAACCAAAGGCAACCATGACCATGAACATTCATATTTGCCACCGACTTCAGAAATAAATTAGTTATTTTTCACTTTGTAGTGTTTTTTTTTTGTGGAAGTCGGTTATTTTTTTTGTAAAAAAAGTTTTTTCTATGGAGGATTAGTAAACTTTACTCCCTGTTCCTCATGCCTCCATAATAAGATAATAGGGATGTTTCCAAGGTATGAAAATCAATAAAATAATTAGTCCGTCCTAAAGATAATAAAAAAAATTAAGACCCGTATTTTTTATTTTGTCGAAATTACCAAAAACTACTGAGACATAGCGTATTAAAATTACGGAGTGGGGGCTAATTACGTCACGCCGTGGTACAATATATACCACGGCGTGACGTTATTAGCCCCCGTCATGCGACATTTCAAATCAATAGATCTTCCTAAGTATTTTAATGAAAGAAAAAATAAAAAATACGTGTTGAATATTTTTTATAAATCTATCTGACGGACATTAAATAATTTTTTAGGATACAACCCAATTAACAGCGCAGCGCAAAGGTACCCGAGTGAGGCAAATAAAACTGTGGTCAAAATCGCTAAACAAAACAATGCAACAAAACAAAGGTTTTAAATCGATCTGCTATGGCCGTCTATTCAAAAGAGATAGCGTGGCCCTGGCGCAGGGAAGAGAACACGTGTGGAATTTAGTCAGTAAAAGTCTCTGACAAGTCCTTCTGCTCCGCCCAGAGCGGGAGAGGTTACTTCATTGAAAGGGGGTGATTCTAGTAAACTATAAAAACATTGGCAGTATGGTCAGAAAACACCTACTTCGGCACCCTAATTACGTAACACGTAACTATCAGTTTATATATATATAATTTTGAAGGATATTGCTAGTCCATTGGTCCATATGTTCCAAAAAAAAGTCACTTCGGCAATGTAAATAACGCAATGAATGTTGTTGAACTTTCAAAATGAAACCCATTGCTACAGATAATGTGTTACCGTAACCCTACTGATTACCATATATTTTGAAGAGTTTTTGACATTTATATGTAGCCGAGATCATAATCATCATCATCAACCTTTTTTATCGTCCCACTGCTGGTCACAGATCTCCTCTCATACAGAGAAGAGCGTAATCACCACGCTTGCTCAATGCGGGTTGACGATTTCAGGCTTAAAGTCCAGGTTTCCTCAAGATGTTTTCCTTCACCTTCCTTTTAGCCAAGATGACTACGACTACACAACATTTTGAACATTTTAAATTAAGAGAATAGGCCCTTCCGAGTTTCAATGCAGTAAACAATGGCCAATGAAACATTGGGTACTTTCGTTGGACACAAAAGACAATATTGAGGTATAAGTACAGTAAGATAATGCAAACTTTTAACGTTCTTTAACCTTTTGAACGCCCATCTATATAATACGCGATGAGTCCTCCTGCGCCACACTACAAATGTATAACGCATCTATAGTAAAACGTAGGGATGAGATTAGTGTCCTATCGACAAATAATATTATACATTTAAAATAATGTTTATTCACCAATTTACGAAGCTAAATAAAAACTGTAATCGTAATTTCATGTTTTATTTTATTTCATAAAAAAAAACAATATGAAAACCTGGATATATTCCCCATAATAAAGAAAAGAATTTTAAATTTTTACGTGTGTTCTACAAGGCACATCCCTATTTGTCTCCAAATGTAATCCTTCTACTTCATATCAAGTAGTTGGCGCTCGAGGCACGTAAAAATCCTTTCTGTTTTAGGGATGTCTAGATTTCTATGGTATATATTTTATATTCACTGTGGTCGAGTTACACGTGCATAAACTCAACCGATTCCTGCATAATTTATTTAGTTTACTTACAACAAATACAATTAATAGAAGCTAAATACGTGGTTTTCTACGTTTTAAAAAGTTGGAATAGAATGGAGGCTGTTTTACACAAGACCTTTTTTTTAATGGTATCGCTAAATACTCGCAATTATTTTTCTGGTTTGTAGAAACAAATAGAAAACTGAAGAAAATTCCTGAAACGGAAGTTGACGACTTAACGGAATGTCAAGACGACGAACTATTTCAAAATTCTGATTCAGACAACAACTCGCAATAATTCGTCATATTCAGTCACAATTTTTTTTATAAGGACACGTGCGCCAACTCAAGATGTAAACATTGCACTTCACTAAAATGCACAAAGTCACTATGACCTTGAAACCCGTCCGCTTATGACGTCACATATTTCCTTCTATACACGTCGGTGGGGTGTACGGACCGACAACTAACTAACTTTGTAGGGATGGGTTTTTCAAACGGGGTTTCACTATCGACAATGATTAGAAAACCTATTAATTCTTGATTAAGGTGAATAAAACCTAGTTTAAAGTGTACAATATTTATAAAATATTATATATTTACGTCATTTTCTTGCAATAATAGTATTTATGATCATTTCGACGAGATGAAATATAGCGAGGTCTTCGTCGTGTCCCATCACTGGCTTACTTGATATCAAGTAATTGGCGCTGGGGGCATTAAAATATTTTCTGGCGTTTTTGTTTCTATTGAAAATTAAACAAATAAGAACTTATTATGCGTGAAAAAGTTAAAAATATGGTTGATAACAGGGCAAATTTCCATAAAAACAAAATAAAAGGTCTTGTAAAAGTCGTAAATTTATTTTATACTGTGATTACTTCTAATCAAGTAGTGGCGCTGAGGGCACGAAAATCTCGAACTTGTATAGAAGTGATTGGCGTTCAAAAGGTTAATGTATGGGTTCTGGGAAGAGAATAAACAGTTAAGTATTTTTACGATTTTTGGTAAATTCAATGCCTTTTGCAGTGTTTAACCCCATTTTTGTTCTGGTTGTGCATGAAATAGGGAGACAATATTATTTAAAGTACATTCAATATCTAGCTTTGCCTTACAAAAAATATATTAAAATAAGTATTTGAAAAGTATGTTTGTATATAGAAAAACATTGAGCGTAATTACCACGCTTGCTGCCTAGTGGTTAAAACACCAGCCTCTCAAGTATGAGTGTGCGGGTTCTTTTCCAGGTCAGACAAGTACCTTTTCTAAGCTATAGTACTCTCTAAGTATGTCTTGACACCAATGCCTGATTACAAGGTGAAGGAAAACATCTTTAGGAAACCTGGAGTTTACGTCTGAAATCGCCAACCCGCATTGAGTAAGCGTGGTGATTATGCTCAATCCTTCTCTGTATGAGAAGAGATTTGTGCCCAGTAGGTAGTGGGACGCGATAAAAAAAAAGTTGATGATGTGGAGAATTTAGCCGTTGACGCAAGCCGAGAAAGGGGGAAAAACAAAGGTTGCAAAAGGAAATAAAAAAAAAGCAAACTACAGCAGTAGGACTTCGTCAGTTTTGTTAACATTACAAAAATAGCATCCCTATAGAAATTATTACAGAAAATTTCTTATAGCTTCACTAACTTTGTTCAATTGTGAAATGTCGGCGTAGAACATGCTATAAGTATTTCTTTTTGTTTATGTAAAAAATAGGTACTGGCTTTATGTTGCAATTCACTTGATATTAAGTTGTGTAGGTAACAGATGAACATAAGGGCAATACTTATACACTTATTTGAGATGAAAACATTGTATGTTTTTAACTTGAAGTTTAACAAATGTCAGTGTTTATTGTATTATTTGTCTGTTATTAGTAGTCTTACACATTCTTGCTGTAATGATGTAATGAATAATTCTTGATGTATGTGAATGTAACAAAATTAGGTCGATGCCCTCTAATAAGTACACAGTTCATTCTGATATGAGTTCTCTGTCTTACTGAAAAACTAAGAGTAATTTTGTTGGCTTTTGTAATAAACACTTCTCAACATTTTGAGTTATCCATTACTCTTTGTTATTATAAGTGGCATTTGTTATATTTAATACATAGCCGTTGTCTCGTCAACAAATTCTAATGCTAACTTATTGTTCTAAGATTTCGGTAAATATAGAATATTAGCTTGGGGCCCGCGGCTTCGCCCGCGTGGAGTTCGGTTATATCGCGCTTTTTAGGTTTCCCTCGGGAACATCATATTTTTTCGGGATAAAAGGTAGCCTATGTTCTTTCTCAGGGTCCAAAGATTGTCTGTGCCAAATTTCATCAAAATCTGTTGAGAGGTTTAAGCGGGAAAGCGTAACAGACAGACAGACAGACACGAGTTACTTTCGCATTTATAATAATAGTATGGATTTAAATAACTAAATAAATAATAAAGCTCAACAGTTTGTTTGTTCGAACGCGCTCTTCTTTGGACCTATCAGTTGGCTTTTAGGCATACGCTAGTACGTAGTAAGATAATTTAAATAAACGTAATTAACTATTAGACTTGGCTCATTTATGTGCCCTAGATAAATACATTTAAAGTAGGGTTGTAACGGAGCTTCGCCTCCGCTTCCGTTACTGCAGAAGTTCTGCAAGAAATCGTATCTTCGCTTCCGCCTCCGCCTCCGCACAATTCTTGCGGAGTTATAACGGAGGTTTATTTACGTATTTATAAAATAAATAGCGCGCAAGCTGCGACGCTCGACAACCGTCTGGCCGCGTTTGAGCGCAAAATGGTCAAGAATCAACTAGTGCGAGGCAGGAATGCGGCAAACACAATTTGTTTCTCCTTAATTTTCATTACAAGAAGTTAATATTTTATTACAGAGTATACTACTATTAATGTACGTATTTAAAATTAAAATTTTGTTTTAATTAACGATAAATTTCAATTTTTTCTATATGTACTTTTACCTCCGCCTCCGTTAACCTCCGCATCCGCGGAGGTGAGACAAGTCGCCTCCGCATCCGCCTCCGCCTCCGCTAACAATCCTTCGTTACAACCCTAATTTAAAGCCATTACTGTATAGCAGCCAGCTCAGCATGTGTAGCTTTTATTTTAGGGTGGAAAATCACCAAAATGACCTCTTCAACTCTGCGTGGAGCGGAAGGGCGTGTCAGACTTGTGCCTTTGGGGGTTTGCCATCGTTCACCATCACCACAAAAAGGCGCTACGCACTGGTGCACGTTTACGTGATACACACGGCATTGTACTGCACTGGTTTTTGCAGTATAAGGGCCTTTGTATCCGACACGGTTTCCTCACCTGTAAACCGAGCTAGTTTCCATAGTGATCACTGATCTATAACACGATGACAGGTCACTACTCGTCGCCTACATGAGAAGTGTAAACGGGCAAGAAAAACATTTGTGAACAACGGATCTAATTCTGGGATTTAAGCAGTAACACCCGCGCTCTTCATCTTCTACAGCCCAACTTCACCCGTCAATGTGGTAAAGTTGGGATGTCCACAATTCTGTTCCAGTCTTAACGATGCTCTCGAGGACTTTCGACGGCGTGTAACGCCTCTGTTGATAAACTTATTGAATACTGTTGAAAACGTATCATGTTATTCTAGTGCCTCGTCATGTAGTCAGCATTATTTGCAAAAAAAACGTACTTCAATGTCGTGTAAATGGCCGGTCATTGACGGCTACCTGGCCGCCTGCCAGCTGTAGCTCTATAACAACTTGTGCTATAGAGTCTACAAAGAGGGAAAAACGTAAACGCTTGTACTGAGCATCACCATCGATCGCACTTTGATTGACAAAGG
The DNA here is from genome assembly GCA_017933935.1 of Sesamia nonagrioides. NCBI lineage: Eukaryota > Metazoa > Arthropoda > Insecta > Lepidoptera > Noctuidae > Sesamia > Sesamia nonagrioides. Next base: position 819,278 of record JADWQK010000195.1, on the reverse strand, counting down.
TCGCAACTACCGTCTTTAGCTTCAAGCAGACTGACTGAGTGATTATATAGTTACATATATATATATTATAACATTATATTACTAGATTGCTACTAAAACGGTGACGGAATACATCGTGAGAAACCGGCATGTCCAAGAGCCAAAAAAAAGATATGTAAGTCGTGTGACATCTACCAACCAGCACTGGGCCCATGTGGTAGATTACGGTACACTCCGTCTTAACGAGACAAAAAAAAGGATGTGTCCCAACAGTGGAAACATTACAGGCTGATTATGATTAGAAATAGGGAACTGATAACAATCTTTTAAGTACCACAATTAGAGAAACTTCATTTACACTACTATTAGCTAATAAGTAATTCAAATATAACTTAACTGCTAAGTAACTACATACATAATTAAGTAATTACTTAATTAAAAAGCCATTATTGGACAATTGTCCAATAATGTGTTTTTAATCCATACTAATATTATAAATGCGAAAGTAACTCTGTCTGTCTGTCTGTTACGCTTTCCCGCTTAAACCTCTCAACCGATTTTGATGAAATTTCGCACAGACAATCTTTAGACCCTGAGAAAGAACATAGGCTACCTTTTATCCCGGAAAAAATTGATGTTCCCGAGGAAAATCTAAAAAGCGCGATATAACCGAACTCCACGGGGGGAAGCCGCGGGCGGAAAGCTAGTTCACTATAAATCATGGGGAAGATCCTTGTTTCACATGTTCTTTGTGAGATGCGGCAGTTAATGACTAAATTTCGACCAAAGTCATTAATTTTGACTGTAAGACATAAATTTTGATGCCTAACTTTATAAGATCCACTTTAGCTGCGCTATAATGACTTTAGGTTACTGGCTAAGCCTGTTTCTTGAGTATATACCACAACTGTTTACCAACAGCATCCTCATATCAATGTCATTCGATCACTAAATGATACTCGCTCAGCTGTATATTATGTTTACACTTAAATTGATTGATTACCACATAGAATAGTTTCATTATCATAGAGAGCCATAAAAGAATCAACATACCTTGTGTCCACCAGCCGCATGATGTTGCACCGCTCAGCGCATGCTGCTGACATGATTGTTGTCTGAGCACCAGAATCGATAAAAGCCTTCACTGGAAATCTAGGATAAACCAACATCATGTATAAATTATTGTTTACCTTGACATGGAACATACACCGTGATTTGATATTAGTTACAAGGTTTTTATTTACAGATAAATAACAACTAGTGATACACTTGCAAATACTTTTTTGCTTTCAAACCTACTTTTTCTAAGGTTTGAAACTTTTTTAAGGCAACAAATGTGTGTTTTATTGACTACTTATTATACAGTAGAACCACAAACACTAATGATCAAAACAAAGCAATGAAAAACTAGTGCATAAAGTCAGCTTTACCCATTCACGTGGCAATTGATGTACAGCATCACCACAGTGCCGAATGTTTCAGGGTTGTACTCCATGGCGGCCTCCATATTTGCTTCTATGTTCTTCTGGCGGATCTCCTCAGCAATCATACGCTGCGCTTCTGTATCAAATGGATCTGAATTCATCATCCTGAAATAAGTCTAGCTTTAAGTCATGACTCCCTATTTACACCTATCTCATGAAAACCAATCTGTAATGTTTTTCACCTTATACGCTGTTGCTGACGTTCCGTCCTAGCTAAGATTTGTTCGCGAAGCACAGAAGCAAATGTATCTATGAAACAAGATTTCAATTTTCAACATTAAGTTTTTGTTATGGTTAATATTATTGGTTAAAAATTATCAACAATTCGTTGTTACTATTGAGAGAACTCGTTTTTAACATAAAGTAGGTTTTCTCAATATTAACTATTAATATTATTCCAAACACCAAACAATTTTTTCATACCCTTCAAAAACTCCATGAATTTGGTAAGAAAAGTGGTTTTCCCATGGTAGCCTCACTGTCATAGGTTTCCTGCTTTATTTTGTTTTACTGCTGTGGTTATTAGCCTAATCTACGCAAGCATAATTGTGTGCTACTTTCAGATGACTTTAGTTTTGCTAGAATATTTAATATCACATACCTACATTCTTAAATTTATAAAAACCTTGGATTTATACTAGACTTATTTCGGACACTATTTACATAAATATATTACATAAAAACAAAAAATAATAGGTAAGTACTAGATAGTGAATATGCCAAAACAAAAAACAAAGAATTTAGCCTTCTAATAAACATAGCAGGACATAAATATCTTACAATAATAACCAAATCACTAACCTACTACATACTAACATCAAACCTATGCACAGGAAATAAATAAAATGCATTTAAACTAACTTTTTTTGCAAATAATATGTAGATAATAACAATGTTTATATATAAGCCATTATATAGTACATACCTAAGTTTCCACTGAGAAGTGCATCAGCTAATCTAGGGTTATTTTGCTTTAAAAGAGCGAGTTGATCGGGATTAGCCAAGAACATTTCCCTGATGATTCGTGGGTCCTCTTCAACCTGTGGGTTTCTAGCTGCCATTGAAGTGCTTGCACTGGCTGGTGGGACTCTGATGCTACTGAAGTCTAAACTGGCCAAGCCGGTTGGCAAAGCTGCAAGGATGATGAGGTTTTTAATTTATTTACAAAAAAATAACTCAACCTCTAGATATAAAAAATATTTATTGACATTAAGAGTCAATGTGTTTTTTAAATGACTTGTACATTAGCACTCTTTGTTTATATCTTGGCTGCCAGTAATAAATTTTACGAAAATATACTCTGTCATCAATGACAATAAGCATGACAATGCAATTTTAAAATGCACAGAGAAATGAAGTAAATTGTGATATCAACATGTACCTTGACTGGAATCAGTTTGGTTGAGGTTGGAAGCTGACTGCATCATGTGGAGAAGCACGATGACGTCCCCGTCGTGAACACCGTGTTCTTTTAAGGATTTCTTGTCGTCCAAAAGTGGCATTCCATTGTAATTGAGGATGATATCTTTCGCAGGGAACCCGGATTCGATTTCACAAAATGCTTTAAAATTTTCCAATTCCAAATCTTCGGATACGTCCAAGACGAAGATTTCATCGTTCAGAGTTGAAATTGTGACTTTCATTGTGAAATTTGCGTGATGCGGCTATTGCAAATGAACAGTGTTCACTGAGGTAATAAATACGTGTTGTTTAATTTACAGTTTGGGGATGAATAGCCAAAACATTTTAAATCTCGTATGCGCCCCTTAAATACACTCGTTTTGTGTACACTTAACACAAGCACAAATAACTATTGTTCTTTGAAATGTTCCCTGCGTTAAATAAATAAAATTACAAAAGTTTACGATAGCTATTCAATTCACAAAGGTGAACTCGGTTCTGGGTAGGGAATAGGGATGTTATAAAATAATAGATTTTTCTTTTAGTCGATTATTATTTCCGTAAAATCGATTATTCATAATCGATTTTCAAAATCGTATTAATCGATTTTTGTATAAATCGATTAAATAAACGACGGCATTAAATCAATTTTTATAAATAGCACCATGTATGTGCCGAATGAAAAAACTCGTAGTAAGTTATTTATTACATAAAAGTTAATCACATAAAAAACGGCGCCATTTGTATTTGTAGGTGTTATGCGTGCAAAGAAATTTTAATATACCTAGAATTATTACGAGTAATAATTATATTTAAACAACAACATTCAAAAATAAACCTAAAGCTACATAAAGCTTATATTGCCACAAAACTTGCGCATAAATACCTAAAGCTCCGAATGAGAGGCATCGAAAGGACCCTGTGTCCCATTCCCATAGACTGCCAGTGTGAAATAAAACTGCTATTTGGTAACTTTGATACATAAACTTCATCCACTCGTTTTGTTATTTACGCTGATATAAAATATTATATCAGTGACTCGTGATTGTTTAAGCATTAAAATAACTAACTGCTTAGCTCAACACTTAATCAATGCATTTATTGTAAATAAAATAAATAAATTATAATAAATCTATATTAGCAGATAATAAACTATACAATGGCAACACCGATGACATATTGGGTTAAATAATCAATATGGTCGATGAAAATTTTTCTTTGTCGTATTTTTAAGGTATCACGCTATTTTTCGAAGGTTGAGGTAAAACTCTAATTGGGGTGCTTTGGGGTCCCACCTCCATCTTTGGGCCCCAAGTCAACCCAGGGGCGTGCACAGAGATTTTGTGGAGGGTATGCATACATACACTACCCAAGTATCTGTGCATATACAAGTGCCACTAGATGTTCGTATGGCAACCGGGACCAACGGCTTAACGTGCTTTCCGAGGCACGACCAGACCAGTGCAAATATTCATATTGATGCATACAAATATTTGCACTGCGCGAGGATCGAAACCGCGCCTCCATGCGCAGCGGCCGCGTCCGCTACCGTTACGCCACGGAGGCTGTCATTTTCAGAACACATTATCTCACGAAATGCTGATGTCAACTGGTCACCAAGATCGTGCGATTTGACACCGTGTGATTTTTTTCCTTTGGGTTCTGTGAAATCTCGGGTGTATGCGAATAAACCCGAAACAATTCCTGATCTCAAATCGGAAATCCAACGCCTTATCAAAATCAAAATCAAAAAGTCATTTATTCAAACTAGGCTGAGAATCAGCACTTTTTGAACGTCAATATTACATAAGACAGTCCCCCAAAACGCCCACCCATCGACACTTCCTAAGTGCTTTCGCTGAGAAGATACCGCTTGGTCGGTGGTGTATCGGTGAGATACCGCTACATTTCTGTGCAAAAGTCATGGAAAATTTCATGAAAAGAGTAATGCCCTATCTTCGGAACCGTGGCGGTCTTTTGTCGGATATTCTATTCCATACTAAATCGGAACATCTGTCATACTTATTCTTTATTTAAAAAAGAAAAATTGCACTGTTACTGAGGCATCCTTTATTTACTGGGTGTTACCCTTTGGACCCATAAGCGATCAGGGTCTGCGTGTTTCCCGAGGCGTGGAGGGTTCCCGCTACCTAATGGACGACAAATTGGACGACCTATCCACGGACCGGACTAGGGAAGTGTCAGCTTGAAGATTAAATCATGCAGTACCTAACGGTACAAACGGATATGGTCTATCCAGTCGAAGTGTTTTTTTATTATTAATCATAAATTAGCGCTTGACAGCAATCCCGCCTTATGGTAAGCAGTGACGCAATCGTTGATGGTAAAGCGCACTAGTTTATTAAGAGCCTATTCACTCTAGCCTTGAAGACACTCCAATTGTAGTCCGACGGAGACACCGTCGGTGGCAAAATGTTCCAGTCTCTCGATGTACGCGGTATAAAGGAGGAAGCGAAACGCTTCGTCCGGATCGTAGTGATGTTAACAACGTAAGGGTGGAAACTCGCCGTACGACGGGTTGTCCGATGGTGGAACGGAGATGGGGGAATTAAATCATGACACACATCACACTCCCCAAAATTACCAAATTGATTACCAAACATCCAAATTTCAAAAATACAATTCATTCTCATCATTACCCGCCTAGCCTTATCGTAACTGGGGTTCCAATCTAACCTGCACCCTATTTGCGTAACACCATTACCACAGATTACAGAATACTCCATACAGATACTTTAACGTGAACAACAAAATGAGTCCAGCTCAAGTCGAGCAGACGGTCGAGCAAAAAAAGTTTCTTAAAGAGATCACTAGATGGCCACCAGGGAGCGCTTGACCGGTCGGCCACTACCGCCATATATGTCTTGTCTACATTTTCATATATACATCCATGCGTCGTGCATCGAGAAATACGCATTCTAAAAGAAGATAACAGCAATATAATGGCTAGAAGACATCTTATCTTAACCTAAAAAAAAATATGTTATGACAGGATTAATTGAGTACACTGCCATCTATTGTCCCGAGTGTAAAATAAAAATCATTGTCAGTACTGAGCCCATTTTACCGTTTTGTTTAATTACGTTATTTATACGTGTAAATATACGGAGTAGCATTAAATAAGTAAATTCAAATAGTTAAAAATATTAAAAAGGCTACAAACTGCACATAAGAGGTTTAAAATCGTTCCTAAGTTTTGGACCGCAACCTATGCTGCCATCTATTATCTTTTGATAAGAACTGAGAGTCTGTTGTACGGAATGATACCCCATGCCATTACTATCAGTCAAGGGCGGATCCAGCTTTGGCGACAGCGGGGGGTCACATAGTCGTGGTCAAGTCATAAGAAGTTTTAATTAAACTTTGATATTAATAGATACAATTAAAAAGTAGGCATTTTATTAGTAAGTACTAAACTTAAAAATACCTAATTAAATAACGAAATCAATTTTTCTTTTACGTGTTCTTCCGAAACGTGTTATCACTTCATCTACTTCAATGGGTACGTTTTTATGGACGTGGAGAAGTGCCAGTCCGGTTAGACGTTCTTCAACCATTGAAGCTCTTTGCCATTTTTCGTAACGTATTTTCCTTTGATTTTTCGTAACTTATTTTCCTTTGATTTTTCGTAACGTACTTAGACGACGTACGACTGGGTGCTGATAGGCGAGCTCAGACCGGGGGTAGACCTGCCGTGTTATGCGGATGATACCCCTGATCCCCACCCGAAAGAGCTTGCACAGGGAGGCAACGATGCTGGCGACGGCTGCGGTATACTTCCGACCGCTGGCGTCCAAGTTGTTGAGGGCGGCTGAGGCGCTTTTAACTTTTAACGTTGCTTCCCAATCTGAGGGGCTACCCGCAGGCTCTACATGAGAATCTTGCGATCTATGGAAAAACCGGCTAAAAAAACATCTAGGCGTTCGTCATCTGCCTTTCCGAGGTACCGGATCCTCCCATTTCTACGGCAGGCCTTGACCCATCGTCGCGAGTTCGATGGGTCTCTTCTCGCGCGAGCAGTCCTCAACGGCTGCTCTTGTCATCTGAGTGGCGTGTGCGAACGCGTCCCAACGTAAACTCGTTCATGTGAAGGACGTTGGACTCCCCGGGGCCTTCGCCCGTCGGCCATGTGGGCCTCTGACCTGACGGCTGACAGCATCGCTGTACGGCGACAACCACAGAGAGCGATGGCCAGAGGTCCTGGTAGCGGAATGGCGGGACATGCTTTCGCACCCTACCACCGGCCTCACCACCATCGAGGCGATCCAGCCGGTACTGGCGGACTGGCTCGGGAGAAGGCACGGCTACCTGAGGTGTCGGAGACACGGGTAATTTCGGGGCATGGTTGCTTCGGAATGTACCTGTGTCGCATAAACAGGGAGCCGGACGCCCGGGGTCATCACTGCGTCGACTGCCGGGAGGACACAGCGCGGCATAAGCTGGCTAGAGTGTGCCGCTTGGGAGGAGCTGCGCCGTGCCCTCATCTCTGAAGTAGGCAGTGTACAGTCGCTGCCGGCCGTAATTGAGTCGATGGTCAGCAGCGAAGAGCCCTGGGATGCGTTGGTTTGCGGAAAGGGAGAGGGTGATCCCGTCCTCTCACCCGGCCCGTAGTAGGTGCACCGGGCGTCGGCGGAGGGTGGATAATGCCCTCTTCTATCCCCCCTAAATGTTAAAGTGTTCCACGTGCGCCACTTTTAAATGTCACGAGGGGAGTTATACACCTCGTTCCCCCCTAACCCGAGGTGCCAGCACCAATCGGGAGTTGCGGAAACACTGATCGTTCTCGCAAACCCCGGTGTAGATGTAAGATTGAAAACCGTGGTGGTTTTTAGTCAGTAAGAGTCTGACGATTTTCTACCCCGAAAAGAAAAAAAATTAAGCTTAGCACAATCGTAGAATTGGGAGGACGCGGTACTCCGGAAAGGCAGATGACGAAGGCTTAGGTAGTTTTTTAGCCGGTAAGAGTCCTGCACACCCCTCCGCGTCCCCGAGCGGAGGATAGTCCATGGAGATTTTTCTAACTTCGGAAAAAAAGGACCTCCACACGCCTTCGTCTAAAAACAAGGAGATATGTACAGACGACAGCACATCAAGCTACTAAAAACTCAAATTTCTTTATTAGATTTTCAACCATATTGTTAAACTATGAAGGCTCAAGGTTGATTGAGAATATTTGATAGTTTTCGGTAGTTTGACCTGCTATCGTCCGTATATAAATCCCCCTCTTTTAGCATGTAGGCAACTACTTATATATCTAAGAGGTACTTTAGGAATGTTACAATAAAAATATTTGAGTTTAAACACACACAGTCACACACACCCCGGCTTAGTGAAGAAACTGATTAATAAACGTAGCGCGCGCTAGTGTCATACGAAATCTGACATTTGAATGTTGGTAGTCGTGGCGACGGCAGCGCGGTTAAATTCAAATTTTTGACGCGTTCGTTCCCGAATAATTTGTTTGCCGTTAAACAAAGGATGTATTATATACATTAATTAAATATTGAAAGTACTTAATATAGTCCTCTTGTGCTGGGTTCTTTTGGACCCAGCCCAGGGGGTCATGACCCCCATTACCCCCCCCCCCACTCCCCTGGATCCGCCCTTGCTATCAGTTGGAATCATTTTGAAGCTTATTACTATTCCATTGCTGCATTGTTCGAACATGTATCTGCTCAACAAAGTAAATAACGCAATGAATGCTGTTGAACTGTCAAAATGAAACCTATTGCTACTATACCTAATGTGTTACGCAATTACCCTGCTGATGTCCGGCTGTCTATTTGACCTCCACAACCCAGATACTGGGTGATACAATGGCGCCGATTGTGTTGTTCACAAACTTAACCAACTGTAAGTTAAGTGCATCTTTTTCTTTCCATTTCGTTAAGAAAAGGATAGAACATAACATTTTAATTTAATCCTGTCAAATTAAGATACTCCATAGAGAGTTTAGCGATTATAAACATGGTGACTAAAAATACGCCAGTTTACGTCAGGAGCGCACTAATTTGACAGGTCTAAATAGACATTTTATCTTCTGTCCTTTTCTTATAGAAATGGAAAGAAAAGATGCACTTAACTTAAAATTACTTTAGTTTGTGAACAACAGAATCGGCGCCAATATAGTATAATGTGTGTCTAATGGACGTACGGACGACAGCAGGTCAAGCTACCCCAAACTGTCAAATATTCCCAATCAACCTTGAGCCTTAATGCTTCAGAGATAAAGTTGAAAATATAATAAAGAAATCTGATAGATTTGAGTAACTTGATGTGTTGTCGTCTGTATAAATTACAACCGGGATTATTACATGAAGTATTCCCGCAAAATACCATTTTATATTAAACTAGCGAGCCGCCTGGCTTCGCACGGGTTTAACGCTGATACTACATAAATACACTACAGAAAAACTGAACGTTGTATAAAAAACCACCGCGAACGCCGTGCCGTGTACCGCCGTAAACGCGACACCCCGAATTTTTAAATCTGTAATATCTTCGAAAATGTTCTTTTATATTATATGCTGTAAAGGGCGATATAGATCTATATTAAATCAACAATGTATTTAAGGTATTAAATTGCATAAGGATTAATGCTGTATTGGTTAAAATCGCTTCGAAAATTCGCCGGTTTTTGTTGTAAAAAGTAAATGACAAAAAAATGTTATTGTGGGATATCCATAAGAGATAGACATAATATGCCTTTGCGGACTTTTTATAAATGAATCAATATTTAGTACATTACTTTGATAAATCTCGTAGGGTTCAGCCTGCGTTTCACTGCAAACGCGGAAAAAAATAATTATTTACGAAATCACATTAGAAACCTCAAAATTAAAATTATTTCTTCAGAATTTAATGGATGTTATTATACATATAAACCTCCCTTTTTAATCACTCTATCTATTAAAAAAAACCGCATCATAATCCGTTGCGCAGTTAATCATACAAAGGGGGAAAGAGAAAGTGACCTTTTTATAATATGTCATCATCATCATCATCATCTTCTACTCGTCCACTGCTGGACATAGGCCGCCTTCATGGCACGCCAACAAGCTCGATCCTGAGCAGTTCTCCGCCAGCCACTACCAGCCACCTTTTTGATGTCGTCGCTCCATCTCGCCCAAGGGCGTCCCACGCTACGTTTGCCGATACCCGGTCTCCACTCGAGGACTCGTTTACCCCAACGGTTGTCGGTCCTGCAGCATATGTGACCAGCCCATTGCCCAGTATAATAAATATAGTGATATTTAAATAAGTACTAGGACTTTGTGAATATACCAAAATGTGGCTGCATTTTGGTCCTAATTAATGAATTACGAGGTCTTTTGAACATCAAAAGGCAACAAATGAGCTAATTAGCGAGTTGGTGGTCGTGGTTAGGCAGCAGACCGTCGCGGTAAAACTGGGTAAATAAACTACAGAAAATAATAACTTACCGTTCACTTTTCAACAAAATGGTTGACGTTTGTCTTTCATCTTCAAACCGTTACGAAAAATGTAATCACATCAAAAAAATACTTATTGCACAATCATAAACAGACGGCTATAAGGGCCAACGGATTTTTAAGAGACTTTGATTTCCAGTAATAAGTTTACCCCCTTGTATCGGAACATAATAAAAAAGCAGACATTAAGGAATCTTTAAGCGGGGTATTTGTGGTGTATTTCATACATTCGTTGCTCTTTTTTTTTGTTAGGGAGTACCGTCTCTTAAAACGTAGTGATTACTTGCTCTGTGGCCACGACCATAGAGTACTGTTTTTTGGACAGACTAGTTAGAAAAGTTAAATTTTATTATAGCGGCACCTATCGGCATGCCATGGGTCCAATGACCAATGATAAATGATACGCTGTTAAGGTCATAGATGTCGTTACTCTTTTTGATTCAGTTGCTGATGTTCTAATTGCACTCCCCCTGATAAGGGGTGCGACCTCAGCGCACATATTTATACAATGTAAAAAAAGAAAATTAAATGAACTTGTTGAGGTACCTACAAACGCCACACGGAACAACGCGTCATACTAAAAATACAATAAATTCTACATCTCGCAATCACAGTTTTCCGTGCAATTAGCTTATAACATTATAGGTAATTTGTGCTAGTAGAAGGAAGGGTCTTCCACAAAGCAGGGTGTTCCCTGTCTTCCCTATTTCTGTTAATGGCCAAGAGCCCTTCAGACATATCACCTTCTTTGGGGAAGATCATTCCTTTTTGTATTGAGGACGAGTGAACTTAACATCCCGTTCCTCATGCCTCCAAAAACTCATATAACGTGTCGGTAAGCTAATTCTCACCGCACAAACATTATCTTGAGTTAATCAGAGCGACCAGCTATTCTTCTCATTTAAATTGTCGTACAGAATAATATGCCTTTGAACAAAGGTTGGATTTGATTTGTGCTTTAAGTGCATTATTAAATATTTATAGAATTTTGTAAAATAATATAAAAATTAAATATCCTTAGGGACCCTACTCATTGTTGATGTATTGTTGATTTATCACACACATAGCATCGCATTACCTACCCGCGTCTACATTTTTTTTTTAAATTTATTTCTATTAAACTTACAATTAGGTTCACAATTTGCTTGCACAACGAAAACCTCTCAGGGTTTATCTGCATGTCGGCGAGCCGCTCTTAACAATACTATAAATAATTAATATTATTTTATTTTTATAATTAATAAACTAGCGCTTAACCGCAATCCCGCCTGATGGTAAGCAGTGATGCGATCATTGATGGTAAAGCGAACTAGTTTAAATAAGAGCCTGTTCACTCTAGCCATGAAGACACTCAAATTGTAGTGTGACGGAAACACCGCCGCTGGCAAATTGTTCCAGTCCCTCGATGTACGCGGAATAAAAGAGGAAGCAAAACGCTTCGCCCGGATCGTAGTGGTGTTCAACGTGAGGGTGGAAAGTCGCCGTACGACGGGTCGTCCGATGGTGGAACGGAGATGGGGGAATTAAATCATGCAATTCCCTTGCACACTCACCAGAATGCATCCTATAGAAGACCGAAAGGCTGGCTATTCTGGCTACTATTGTATACAATGCAATGCTAACAATTCATAGGTATATTAATATCTAGGTACAGTCGCTCGCACATCAAGCCCCCACAACCCGCCAAATTTTACTGATTGAATATGAACGAAGACAGGATCGTTGGTCGTGTTGTTGGGTTTAACATTGCATCCCCTCGCTCAGCTGCTGTCTTCGTTTGTATTCGTTTTGTGTTTTTTTTTTTGAGGGTCTCCAGATCAATCTCCCTTTTGAGATTCCCTGAGATTGATCCACGACCAAACTCGCAACACAAGAACATTTTTGTCGTCCTCCGTGGCGCAGCGGTCAACACGCCTGCCTGCGATCTGGAGCCCCGGGTTCGATCCCCGGCGAGGTCATGATGGGAAACGATCTTTTCCTGATTGGCCTGGGTCTTGGATGTTTATCTATTATAAATATAGTATCGTTGAGTTTAGTATTCCATAACACAAGTCTCGAACTTACTTTGCGGCTAGCTCAATCTGTGTGAATTGTCCGTATATATTTATTATTTTATTATTTGACGCATCGTACCCGGCACACATCGCAACAGAACTACTCAGACCCATCCTCCGTAGGGCTTCACCAGACATCATGCCGGAACACGACGAATTCCTTGGCGGCAAGACTTTGGTGGGTACCTACTACTTTTCATCAGCCGATGTTATGGCCTACCACCGAGAAAGCTCATAAATTTTTGCTTACGTTAATAACTTTCCACGTTAATAGTCTATATCACTATAAACTTAGAGCTTTCGATGTTTATTTTAATTTGATAAAATCAGGGTCTGGTATCAATGTACTCAAAATTACACATAGTTTCCGGATATGCGCTTAGTGGTATCCGAAAAGTTATTGCTAACAGTTAAGGCGCTGTGCTCAGTAAAAATAGGCTTGAAATAACAGTTTTTTAGCCAAATGTATACATTTCAGAGCAGCCAAAAATTTATATGTTAATCTTGATTATATGTAGCAGGAAACCATTGTTTTCAAAACACGTTTTGATTTAATTTTCTCGATAGAAAAAAATCCTAAAGTAACCACTAAAATTGAATTTATAACCGTTGTAACTGTATTATTAATCATCAAATCTTGATAAAATTGAGAAGAGCGATGTAAAATATTATAGTAAATGAAACCATTGGTTTTGTTTATCGATTTAACTAAGATATTCTAAAATAAATAATGTATTTAATCATAAATAACGTAAACGAAACGTCGCTCCATCGCGGCGTCCATTGCCTTCTCTTTCACTTCTATGCTTAGCGACAGTGACCGCTGAGGCGCGCTGCTTGATGGGCCTATGTCAGTTTTTGCTTTACCCCGCACAGAAAATAATTATATTTACTTGTCTGTTTGTTGATGAATAATCATATTTCGTTTTTGCCTGGGTTCAAACCCCAGGTTTACATTATATGCTTTTTGTAGGTATTAATTGAAATAAATGATTTTTAATTTACTTTTGTATTTTTGCCGATATTTTATTTGATTTTTTTCTGTATATTGACTACTGGCAGGCACCGGCCTCCTTGTAAATATGTTTTTTATACCTTTTTTAAATTAAGAGTAGTTTTTGATAGATTTGACTTTGTCTGCTAGTGCAGTTTGCCTTTATAGCTGGCGAATACAATATTGTGATTAAAATATACGTGTTTTCATCAGAAATAACCGCCATTACAGTCCATTCTCTCACTAGTTATCACTGTAATTATTCTTTCTTTTTATTTTTTCGCGGTAAATTTTTCTTCACCTGTATGTGTTCGGGTTCAAACCCCAGCTTTGTATGCTTTTTGTTGGATTTCTTATTTGCAATAGTATTTTTTTTATTATTATTAATTTAGCCGATTTTCCGTATTTTTTGTAGTAATTGTTCCATCTTTTTAAATATCTTCTTTTTGTAACAATTATAATGCAAACTAATATTTAAAATCAATTCGTTATAATTTTCCTTCTAGAAATTTCTAAAAATTATTTATAAACAGCTGTTTAGAGTAACTGTTAAAAAAATTACATTTTGCGGATATTTAAAAAAATATGAGATTTTTTTTCAAAACTGCAACTCTTAATCAAATTCGGGTTTGTACTAGTGCTTGGAATGATGTAAACTAACAGTTTCATGAAAAAAGGACATAACATAAAAAATTTAAGCAGAACGGATAAAGCGCATTATAAAAATAAAAAAGAAAACAAAAGTAATAATAAAAAATGAAATTATGTACAAAATATACATTTTCGAAAATCGCAAGGTAAAGCAAACGTATGTGGGATTCGAACCTGGTGCTCGCCGCGGATGTCTAATGCGAACCCGGACTGTGACGAACAGAGTCAATCATGCTTCTCGTTTGGGTTGTGAAATTACGCTTCTATATGTAGATGGAATCGAGAATAGTTGGTATACATTTAATAGAACGCGCGTATTTCTCTATGCACGACGCATCAGGCATCGATATATTCGCGCGGAGCGCCCCGCAGTGGGCGGGGCTAGTCGTCTCCCACTTCGTCTGCTTCACCCCCTCAAATACCTAAAAGTTGTCTATTCACCGCGTCATAAATGTAAATGTTAACTTCTTTGCTTCACCAATAGTTAGATACCTTCTATAGAAAATACTTAATAAGGGAAAATGTAATTGTCTAATGTCGAATTTACCTGTAAGTGTTTATTATATTTAATTATTATTAAAACATCATGTTTATGATTGCAAGAAGTAATATAATCGAACGTTGGTAAATCTAAATAAATAAATATGTAGATATAGGATTCAAAAACCCTTCCAATTTAGTTTAATTTTAACCAAAGAAGCCATGCTCTTGGTACGTACGGATGTATATACCCTTACGTTAAAAGTTGTATACCTACTTATGCAACAATCTAAGCACTCTCCATGCGTATTCAATATGAATTTATAGTGATGACGTCACGATATGTTTAAATAGCCGTGATATGCTTATCTTATGTTGATATATGTTCACTAAACGAGCAAAGAAGAGTACTTATTAATAATTATAAGACAGAGAAACTATTAGCGCAGGATAATGTTACATCATCAAAAATGTATTCATAAGCGTTTAAATGCTTTTTAATGATTAAATTTACATTAATTAGGGGACTTATTAATGGTCTTTTATTGCGATTGTAGTTGATAATTTGGATCATCCATGTTTTTATAAAATCTTACCCATATAGTCTCGTTGGACTGGTTGATACGATTTACTTATTTTTATAGGAGATGTTTCAGAAATGTATGGAGCCTAGGCCAGCACATTGTACACTTAAGGCGCTGTGCTCAGTAAAAATAGGCTTCAGAAAACAGTTTTTTAGCTGGAAGTATACATTTTAGAGCAGCGAAAAATTTATATGTTAATCTTGATCATATTTAGAAGGAAACCATTGTTTTCAAAACACGTTTTCAGATATATCTTGATAGAAAAAAATCTTAAAATAACCACTAAAATTGAATTTGGAACTGTTGTAACTGTATTATTGTTTTTATTTATCGATTTAACTAAGGTATTTTAAAGGATTTATGTATTTAATGACAAATAATGCGAACAAACGTCGCGCCACCGTGGCGTTCATTCGCTTCTCTTTCACTCCTACGCACACTAAGGATGCAACATCGCTCATAAAAAACATCGATATCAGAACATCGATATTTTGAAAAGGGAAACATTGATGTTAGAAATATCGACGTTTATGAACGATATCGATATTTTGATCGATGTTTTTTTTTAGCAGAAATGAGAGATTACTTAATTTGTTTTTACGTTTATTTTTTAAAGAATTATAATTTTTCATCTTAGAAGAAAACAAGTAGGTATTAATTTTTTTAACAAAGAATTTAAAAATAATAATTTTAGCAACCTGGTGCCTTGTAAGCGATTTCTCTGCTGGGTTATTGTAGCTCCAGCTTCAGAAAATAACTGCTCACTAGGTACCGAAGTTGTGTGTGAGCGAGCGAAGCAACTGCTTCGTTTTGCGCACGTTTGTATTGCAGAGCGAACAAGCGAGACACTAATAGAAATAACCTACACATCCGACTAAGAGGTATATATGCTTGTGTGTGTAGCTGACATCGTTCATAAAACATCGTTCGTGAAGAACGATGTTACATCGATGTTAGAGGTTTTGATATCGATGTTAAAAAATCGATGTTTCAGAAATGTATGGAGCCAAACAATGCCAAAAACATCGATGTATCGTTTGCATCCCTATACGCACAGCGACAGTGACCGCTGAGGCGCGCTGCTTGACGGACCTATGTCAGTTTAAACTTTATTTCGCACAGAAAATCATTATATTTACGTGTCTGTTTGTTAATGAAAATAATCATATTTTGTATTTTTTTTTTATTTTCATTTAGCTGTTCATGTATGTACAGACGACAGCACATCAAGCTACTACAATCTGTCAGATTTTTTAAATACATTTTCAACTTTATGTATAAAATATTAAGGCTCAAAATTGATTGAGAATTTCTGACAGTTTTGGATATGTTGACCTGCTGTCGTCCGTACGTACATTTTTTTTTTTCATTTTTGGTTATAGTCGTAAGTTGTGTTCTACTCGTAACTCTAACTTAGTGTATTTTTTTTCAATTTCGATCTTGTCATAAGGTGTGTAAAACATGGGCTACAAGAAAAATATAAGGAGGAAAATAAAAATATCATAGTCGACGAAACAAATGTAATAAAAGTACCTATAGTTTTATAATGATAGGTACCCTTTATTTGGTTATCGTTATCGTATCTAAAGATGCGTAATTGCGATAGCGGTTTTCGTAGCTTGGATGGTCTAGTGGTCTCAGGCTGATCTACACGGGTGCACCTACCACCTAGTGGGAGAAATGGGGTGGCCGTGGTGTTGTCCGACGAGCTCCAGGATGACGTCTTGGAGGTTGCTTGTCAATGGGGTTATAACCCACTTGATAAGTGTCTACGCTCCGCAGGCCGGGTGCGGTGAAGCCAACGCGGAAGGGGGCAGCATTGTCCGAATGTGTGTGGCCGCGAACCTTGCAATCGTAAACACCTACTTCAAAAAGAAGCCGGAGCACCTTGTCAACTACCGAAGCGGGCGAAGCGCTACCCAGATCGAATTTCTACCAACTAGGAGGCACCACATCGGCAAAGTAGCCAACTGCAAAGTCATACCCGGTGAGAGTCTCACTGCACAACCCCGTCTCCTTGTCATGGACCTTTGCGTAAAGGCCCAACGTAGACGTGTAGAGGACTGCCGGCGCCAGATCCGGTGGTGGCTGCTTGATGAAATCAGTTCCCAGGATTTTGCGTCGGTTATTGGTGACAAGTGCGTCGGTACCGACGGAGAACCTGTGCAAGACCACTGGGACAGGATCCAGGCAGCTATTACGGGGGCGGCGCGGGTGGTACTCGGCGTCTCTAAGGGCGGCCGCAAACGTGACAAGGAAACCTGGTGGTGGGACGACACAGTCCAGAGGGAGACTAAGGTGAAGAAAGCCCTCTTCAAAACGTGACAAGCGACCGGATCTCCTGAAGATCGCGACGCATACAAGGTTGCCAAACGTGCCACCAAAAGAGCTGTAGCCAGAGCCAGACGAGACCACTTGCAACCTCTCTACGAGAAGTTGGAATCGTCTGAGGGGCAAAAACTCATTTACAAGTTGGCACGTTCCAGGGTCAAAGCGGCACAGGATATATCCAAGTGCCGTTGTGTAAAAGACCCTAATGGCAACCTGCTATGCGAGGACCTCGCGATGAAGGAGAGATGGCGCTCGTACTTTCACGAGCTGCTGAACAAGCAGCATCAAGAGATGCAGACACCGGAACTCCCTCCGAACCTTGGCCTAGTGCCTCTGATAACGCCTGAGGAAGTCCAAAAGGCTCTTCGACGCCCGCCACGAATTCCGCGATCCCAGTGCGATTTATCCTTAAACCTTTCGCGGAAGGTCGTCGGAATTGTGTAGCATGTGGGCCACCCACTGCTACAGGCCATTAAGTATTCTACAGTTCAACTCAATCGGATCGAATTACTGTCTCCTAAGATACAGATATTCCTTAGTTTAGGAGGTAGGATTTATTGTTTTGTGACATAGAAAACTACCTTTATTCTATTCTCTCTTCTTGTACCTATTGTTAGTTTTTTTAAGGCATGTACTGTCAAGACCAAAAGTTGAGTTACAATCTCACGAAAACTATGACCAAGCAATACTAGTTGTAATTACGACCTTCTTCTATAATAAATTTTGATACACACTCATACACTTTGACAACTTACTGCCCGCTTATGATTGTTAGGTACTACTTACTAATTTCAACGTTCACAGTAAGTGTTTCAATGGCCTAGCGGTCCTCGCCTTGACAGGCATTCAATGTGGTTCGAGTTCAAATCTAATAACTAACAAAAAATTGTTTAAATGTTTTAGGTGTGCTATGAATGCTGAAACAAAATATCAAAATACCGATCTGCAACTTAACGATGATAATTTATTTTAAGATTTTTGTATATTAGAGTCATAAAAAGATGACGGTAGATTTGAAAGAAATTGAACAAAAAATATTCCACTCCCTACAATAACTATTATTAGCAACAACAACCTACAATAACTCAAATAATATTACTTAGCTGTTGTTGGTTGGTGAACATATAGTTACGAGTTTGTGTTTTTAGTTTTACTTTTTAATCAATATGCAGGCATATGCAGCAATATATCTCTAATACAAATATTTCATAATATGAAATATGAAACCGGCTTTGTGTGAGTTGTTTTATTATTATTTGGGTAAGGTACAAACCAATCGCTTGTTGCAAGTGTATAATAAAATTGTTATTGTTTTAAATACTGTAAGCCAAAGTCGAGAGGTTGGAGGACGAAGGTAGCTTATGTGTCGAGACAAGTGAAACGAAACAACAATATTTAGCGTTGAATAAACCTTTAAATCGTGCGAAGAGGTTGCATTTGTGGTTTAAAATAAACTGGCGAGACTGGTGGAGACTTATCGAGCTAAACAAAAAAAAAAAAATATATATAACAATCACAGTGCAGAAGTGTCCTACAGAGTGTTTTAAATATATACCATTATATATCTTAATAACGGACTCTAAACCAACTCCTAAAGTAATTTAGCTAAGTGACAGTATGTTCGGTTGGCTTAATGACTAACAGATGTCGCCTTTGCAATTTCAATACAAATGGCTTTTGGTAAATTATAAAAACAATAATTTCGATTCGATAAGAAATAAGTTCGTTTACTTTTGACACTAAGAAAGCCTTTGAAGATTATAATCTCATACATGCAACTCCGAAAAAGGCACTGCAGGATGGCAGCACTAGTACCATGCTATACACGCAGAAAAATTGTAAATGTAATAAGCACTGTTTTGTGTTCTAAGTATAGATTATTTTATGATTGTAATATTATTCAGGTTAAGCTTCAAACCTCTTTTCTTTAAGAAAATGAATAATTAGCTATAACCTCTTTAATGATAACATATAATACTATAACTTTTATATCTAAAAACCAGAAATGTTTTTTTTTATTTTTTACCTTAACAATAACTTTGTCAAGGATTACTTTTATATAAAATATTACAATGCTGCCATTTCAACGTTTGTTTCATTTATTAGTATAAGTATATCTATACCGAATAATATATAACTTTATAATATATTGCATTATAATATGCTTATTGTTTTTTTTATATATTTTTTATTATTACATCTCATCATCTCAGCGTTTGTCGGTATCCGCGGCTTTCGCGTTGGAGCCCGGGTCCGCTTTCCTGCCTTATTATATTACATCTATAAACTAAAACATATAATAAAAACCTTTTTGGCATAAATAATCAATAAATTTTCCTTCCTATTCGTTTAAATATTATTTGCAAACATTTTGACTTTAAAATACAAATCAGTTATCATAATTTTTAAATTATATGAAACAACAAAATTGGTTGCCTGTAAAGTCGGTATACGGGCGAAAAGTTTTACGTGACAACGACTTTCAGTGGTAAAATAATTTTAATGTGAATATTCATTCGACAAACTGACGAGCTGTTTTCGAGAATTCTGACTAAAATTGGAGATGGACTTAAACTAAGTGTCAATAACATCAAACTTAAAGAATCAAACATATCCTTCCACATCATGTTTGCCTAGTAGCTCCGAAGAAGTTTCTTCTTTTTTTTTTATGCACTTGCGTGCCTTTCACTTTTTATTTATGTCTGTCTCTCTGCTCTTAGGCGGGCTAACCATGCCCGAGTGGAAGGGACGCGTGCCTCTCACTCGCTCTCATTGTGAGCGCATAACGTGAGCGGGGAGCGTAACGCAGTTTCTTGAAGTGTCACCCGGCAAACCAATTTATAAGACGTTGTCACGTCAAAAATATTTGCCATTATAGGATCGAATCCACAATCGCTCGCTTATGATAGACAGACCATTGTTAAGCGCGGCCGAACTTAACTTTAAATGAAATAACGAAATTTTGCATTACTTTTAAGAAAGACGAAGACAGCGATAAAAAATAATGCGTTAGTGTGTGGCCGGTTTAGCGCAGGTGACAGTAGTCTTTGAGGTGGAAATGGACTTCTACAGCTGATAGTATCTGAAAACTTTATCTACATATTCTTGCATATATTGTTCTTTCTCAATAAAGTAATTATTATTATTATTTTCAGTATTTTATTTTAATACTAGTCAAATGTAAAATAAGACTGGATATTTGTGCATTTCTTTTTAATTTGATTTCAATGTTGGGTTTGAGATAATAAGATTGTTATGTTGGGTTGCTCATTTCTTCTTTATTATAATAGAACGTTTAATGATACCGTTTTTTTTCATATATTGTTTTATTTGATTTTAATATGATGAATAGTTAACAGGAATATCTTATATTCCTGTTAATTATTGTTAGTATTTGGTTTATTATTAGAATAAGAAAAGCATATAGGATTTTAAGTAACAGAAAAATCGATTTTTATTAAATCGATTATTTTGCATTAACGTCACATCCTAGTTGTGGATAGTCATGTTTCGAGTACGGTTTGGCTCGAGTCAGAGTCGATTCCTGCTTTTGGACTCGCCTACTCGAATACCAATTTATTTTGATTCGAGTACGCCGAACTCGATTCCGGTACTCGAGTCAGGAAGAATCGATTCGTACTTGCTAACTCGATTCTATTTATGCGAGTCTAGTATACAAGTTTTGTTAACGCGCTCGCAAACTGTAGTGGCGAGGGTCTAACAATATAAACAAGTTTGAACCTGCCACTTTTGTTATGATTTGTTTGTTTTGTGTCAGTTAGCAGTTAGTTACGTTTTTTTGTTAATCTCTATAGAACTCTTACGCTCTATGTTTCTATTTAATGTTCTTGACTATCTTTCAGTAAAAAGTAATTTAAAGAAAATTTAACGGACTTCAAACGAAATAACTGAACATATACATAACACATAATCGGATATGAGCAATACTTCATATGTGATCTATGCCAACCGCAACATTAGGAAGTAAGGACTCGATAGTGAGGGTTGATTCTGAGTCCAGCCGGATTCGAGTTAGTATTTGAATACCAAACATAGAATGCGAGTAACGGGTATCGAGCCATGATTCGAATACCGTATCAACTGATTCGAGTCGATTCAACCTACCAGAACGGCGACTCGGCACATCACTAATTGTGGCTAGAGCAGGCTAGGGTTAGCTTCATTGTTCGGACTCCTAAAACGTAGTGATTACTCTGTTGTTCCTCCTTCCAACGGTTTGCGCTTGGTTTAACGGTATTTTTACTATTTTTTGTAACACTCATGGTTGTAAATTATATTTTTAAATTAAATAAATAATTTCAAGCTTTTCGTAGTTAGGGACGTAGCAATTTGACATATCATTAATTTTTAATATTAACTAAAATCATCCTCTTTACTAATTTTCGGCGAATAGATTCCGATAATCCGATATCAAACTGAAATGTCGATTCGGTTTACTATATCTGTGGCAGTTGACACGCAAGCGGGCAACAACACTATTTTATAGGTAGTGCTAGTGTCTATGTTGTTATACTCTTTGGGTAAGTAGTCGAAGAGAAAACTCGTTGGAAATCACTGAAACGTCTCCTTTGTTACATATTATTTTCTTTTACGTAGGTACCCTCAAGTGCGGAGTGTTGCCTTTAGTGGGTATTTATATTAATAATAAAGAAATATGCGTTTGTTTTAGAAGGCTGGTATATTGTGATCCTTGAGTTAGAAGTTTTCTGGATTTTTAAATTTTCAATGTGAAATCGACGATACATGACGCAGATTGGTGAGATATTTTTTGTTACTATTTATTTTTCTTATAAAAACTTTGACAAAATACTGGTCTTTAATGGATTGTATTCTTTGTAAGTTATTTATATTTAACATTAGCTTTTCTTTCATTAGAGAAAGCTTGTTCACCATACAAAGCGAAGCAGTCGATGTCGAATTATGATCATGTTTTGTTATTTACTCATTTGGGTTATTAACTGACTTTTTAAATGGATGAGTCTGAGACTATACCTACACTCACTCTCATCATCTCTCAAGTCTCAAACGATTATTAATGCAAGATACTACATTATTTTTCTAATAAACATTTTATTTCCAAATTAATGAAAATATTTAATTCAAATTTAGAAAACATTAAGTACCTAACTACTGTGGAAACATGATTCAGTCTAAGAATTGATTGAATGATTCATGATTAAGGACTGACTGGTCTGAAGTAATCATATTTATATCTCTTATATTCTACTAATCTGCACCAGGATTCTACTCATCTTAAAATTAATTCCCCTGGTTAAAGAGAGTAATAACAAATCATAAAAATAAAAAGAAGAACAAAGAAAATGTGTAAAGGTTCTAGGATTATTTTTCTATTAATATACACCAGGCATAATATTTTCCTGAAAATGTAAAATATGTGGAAGGATTATATGCTCTAATTTAACAATACAACAACACAAATTACAATAGCATTTTGGTAGACACAATCATCTTGTTAGTTACTTCTTGAAGGTATGTACTATGATTTAACACAACTGGATAGAATTACAATTTGTATGTATTGTAATTCATACAACTACTTTTAAATGATTAGAATTTTATCTTCAGCGTTGGGTTTATATACACAACAAGTCTAATAATGTTTCCACTACTGGGAAACCTCCCTCGCTTAGAAGAGGGACTTTAATCTTGCAGGTAGGTCCATGTGTCAGCTGTCTTCTAGTTTAAGGATTTGGTGGGCTGATTTCCTGAAACTGCATGTCGATAATCATTTTAACAGCTTTTATTGTTTCTGAGGCAGTATGAATTTATTTGCTGGTCAGCTAGTATCTTATATTAAGAAGTAAATATTTATTTACAGCATTAATATTGATGCTATGCAGACTCAACAATGATATTAAAATTATTGAGATGACTTTGTCTCAGAATGTATGTATCGGCTTCCCCTGCGTGATAGCTAGATTTCTATTATAAGTATTACACCAGCAGTCATTTGATTTTCTCACCTACTACTACAGAGAAAAATAAAAGGTGCCTATGGAGTCATCAATGTTGCGGGATGATTAAAAACTGCGAAGTTTAGATATCATTATGTAATTGTCTTGAAAAAGTATTTTTAAACCTATGACAAAAAAGCGACTTGAGGGAGAGGGTCGTATAAATATAAAGTAACCCAATAATAGGTAGAAAAATATAATAATAAGTTCAAGCTTGACAGACTTCTATCATACAACCAGTGTTGCCCGTTTTAAAATGCAGCATAGAGTACCGAATTCTGTCCAGTCTTTATGCACTAGAATTTTGCGTTCCATTGCTCTTTAGCAAACTTCAAGATGGATGCAACTATTACGACTCTGTGAATGACTTGATCTGAGCATGTTAGGTTGCAGCAGGCAAGATTCACAAATGGAGGTGCGTTTCAAGGAGAACGGCAGATCACCCTTCAATACTGTCCGATGGACAAAAGTATTCCCGGCCCATCTTCCTCGACCTTGCTGCAGTGCTGTCCTGGGTTTCTGACGTTGTTTGATGCAAGTTTAGTTAGTTAAACTGTCATTTTTATGATTATAAAAAACTGCATTTTATAACGGTTAGGTTTATAATTCAATAACCATGTAGGTAGTTAAAATCTGCTCTAAATGAAATTTTGTTTTGACATAATACACCCATATGTTTAACAAGCGAACAGGAAAAAAGAGATTATTTCAAAATTTATTAGTATTGTTACTATGATGATTACGTAAAATTTTATATTATATTTGGTCAAGTGTTTACCTAACCTTTATTATCCTCAGGGGTCGGACAGGGTTTTCTTTACATAATGTATAAAGTTAATCTACGATCCGTTTTCTTTCATATCAAGCCTTATAAAGCAATTGAGAGTATGTAGGAAGCTGTTGTATGGACTCTCAAGTCTGAAAGGAGGTGGGTTGAGAAGAGCCATTTTTCGTCCATCATACACTCAAAAACCTACATGTGTAAGTGCTGTGCAAATCTATAATTGATAAATTCACTGAAGTATTTTATATTTAAGACTAATATCTATTTACGTTTATGTGAATTAATTAAAATTAACGTTTAAAGAACATCGTATAATCTAAAAAGGCTAGGTAGGTAATAAATGGTTATTGATTTGAAAACTACTGAACCGATTTTGATGAAATTTGGCACAGACAATCTTTAGACCCCGAGAAGGACATAGGCTACCTTATCCCGGAAAAATTTGATGTTCGAGGAAATCTAAAAGCGCGATATAACCGAACTCCACGCGGGCGAAGGCGGGCGGAAAGCTAGTAGAATATATTTTCTAGTACGTCTTCTATTTTATACTATTATTTTTAGGATTTGTTGTGTCTCAAAATAGTTCTTGTCTCACTACTCTTCAGTCTGTCTACTATGCTAATGTTTAACAAGTTTGTAACATGTTGTTCAACAACATAATATTACAAACTATTTCGCAAACTCAGCCGCGAATCAGCAACGGCAAGTAATGGGATCTGTTTAGCATCGCTAGTATTTCCAATACTATTTACATCGCCTTCGACACTATGTAAAACAAATAGTTGTTTAACATTTAGAACTATTTCGTAAACTACAAGAATACAATCTGTTGATATAAACCAGTCTCGTTTTCTGAAGTAGCTACATACATATCGACGGGTCCCAAGAACAAAGTCGTATCTACAATATAGACAATATGAATACAGACAATATTGGCGCCGATTCTGTTGTTCTCAAACTAAACTAATTTTTAAGTTAAGTGCATTTCTTTTCTTTTCATTCTTTCAATTTCATTAGGAAAAGGACAGAAGATAAAATGTCAGTTTAGACCTGTCAAATTAGTGCGTTCCTGACGTAACCTGGTGTATTTTTAATCGCCATGTTTTTAATCGCGTCTAAACTGTCTATGGATTAGGTTTTTGGCGGGAATGTCAAGATGATTTTTCATTGGACTTTTAAAATTATTTATAGTGTCGTTTACTAAATAAAAACGCGTGATTTATGTAGTAAAAAGTGCATTCAGTGAATAATTCAAAAGAACAGTGAAATATTGTAGCATATTATACCTCATCATGTCTTTACGCTTAAACCGCTCCTTATCGTCCAAACGCGAAAACGTTAGTTTAGGTTAGTTATGCTAGGATAAGTTAGGATAAATTAGCTTAAGTTAGGATAGATATTTAATGAAGAAAAAAATTACTGAAGACTTGGCTGTATGGCGTACTATGCCTTTGCCTTTTCCATTCGCGAACGGAAAGAAATTGAACCAAAAAAAAAATGTCTATGGATTATCTTAGTTTGACAGGATTAAACTAAAATTTTATCTTCTATCCTTTTCTTATTGGATTAGAAAGAAAAAGATGCACTGAACTTAAAATTAGTTTAGTTTGTGAACAACAGAATCGGCGCCATTGTAGATACGACTTTGTTCTTGGGACCCGTCGATATGTTCGGTATTGCTATTTTATTATAAACTGCTACAGCTTCTGTAATTAAGATCCTCTAATTCGCAAACAAAACAAACTGAAGAAAGACGCTCTTACAAGCCTTTTTGTGGCTACAATACACCTTTAAGTGGACAAAGACTGCGTGACAACTGATAATAGGTACCATCTTTTCTTTCAGAACCTCGCTTAATCCAGTCATCATCATCAACGTTTTATCGTCCCACTGCTGGGCACAGGTCACGTCTCATACAGAGAAGGATTGATCGTAATCACCACGCTTGCTCAATGCGGCTTGGCGATTTCAGACATAAAGTCGAGGTTTCCTTATTCCAGTCGATTATAATTTACTTACCAGTGATAGATGTCATCAGTGGGCCAATTAGTCCCCCAGGTGACGAGAAGTCCAAACATGACAGTACAATTTAATGGCCCCAGCGTCGAGGGGACATTCTGTACCTCAACTGATAACAACTACGACCCTGTATTTTGCGTCCTTTGCGCCATGTATATAGCTTTCGGCATAGTCTACACATTGTTTGGTAAGTAATGTACTTCTAGATTTTTTTCTTTTATGGGATGTTCTGAGGAAATATTTCAAACAGAAACTATGGCATGCCATCGCTTTTGCATCAGGTCGTATCGAGGTCAAGCCTTGTGTAACACACTTTCAATCACAAACTGAATAATTTTGAAGGATTTTACATTCCATTGCTTCATGTATTTGATAAGTCTAAAGTAACATTAGTCTGTGAAACACAATAGACGTTATTGAACTGTCAAAATGAGAGCTATTGCTAATGTCAGCCTGTTACGCAATTACCTCGCACTCATTGGGCAATGAAGATGGCTCAAAATGTAACTTTGATTCTCTTCATTTTCTTAATTAATCTAAAGAAGATGTACGTACCTAGCTAGTTCTAACTACAATGATAACACTGTATTTAAATAATTAACTTTGCGATATGATACTACGGTGAAATTCTTATCAAGCTATTAAAATTATTCTATACAGTATGTAGAGAAAACCCTGTCCGATCCGCGAAGGTATTGTATCCATAACTGGTTCTGCCTACAAAGCCTGGCTAAACTTAAAAAAAAATACCCCCTAAAAAATAAATATTATTTCGCAAAAGAGGTAGGTAACTTAGATGCGCGGGCGACGGGGGGCGGGGCACGCGGTCAAACAAAATGACGCCAGTATTGTACATACATTCATTCATTCATACAAGGTACCTACCAAAAATTTAGTAGAATGATGTCTGTCAAAAATGGTGTTGTCCCTTTAAAAAAAAAATACTAAATATTGGGGAAGTTGGTGTTAATTCGCGGAAAAAAAATCATTTCAAAATTCATTAGTATTGTTATTATGGTGATAATGTAAAGTTTCAAATTTTATTTGGTCACGTGTTTACCTAACCTTTATTATCCTTATCGGTCTGACGGGGTTTTAAATACGTGTGTCTTTTTTCCTTACATATTAAATAGACTCATATTAAATTATAACCTCTACTTAAATTTCTATGGTTTTACAATCCAAGTTATATATTCATGCAAATGAAAGTATACTGTACTTATAAATAAAACAATCTATAAAAAAATCATCTGCCTGTTTGTTTCGGCTCTACAAAACAACCAATTTTGTTACGACTTTCACTGGCAGAAGGGTCATTCCATAAAAGGGTAGTTATATTTTAAAAAAAATGGTATGTACCCGCGAAAAAACAAATTTCTGACAATCACGCGTGCGAAGCCGCGCCTAGTTAGATACAACAAGTCCGTGAACCTACTCGTAAAGTTATTTTTAAAAGAACGCTTGTTTATTCCATTTGCGAACACAAATTAAATTGTTTTGACCTTAAAATTGTAAAATTAATTATAAATTCGACAAAAACAATTTTAAACGAGATCTACATTTATTTGGATATAAAGCAAACCGTAAGTCACATATAAATTATTTACTAGATTAGTTAGATATTATACTTATAATAACAAGTTGTATAAGTATGTATAGAAATTATACTTCGTTATTAATGGGGAATTTTAAATGCTTCTTAGGTTAGGTATACTCGACCTCGTAATTGCTTTACGCAATTACGAGGCACCTTAACCTTAAGGTTGAACGTCTCGAAAACTACAAGAAGGAAATACTCTTTATTTAAAAATATTTTTGAATGTAATTTCAATCTGATATCAGTCTTCGTCTCAATGAGAAGAGAACTTATCACATGGTCATAGTGGCGCTTTGCTGATGTTATATGACTTCGATTGTTTGATGTTTTCCTTCGCTTTTGGGAGCAGTGTGATGAAATAATTTTCGTTAAGTGCCTTATTGGGTTCAAACCCGTGGACTACAATTCTTAAATTGGCCATTTAAACAGAGCCACAATTGCTCTTTTTATTATGTACGCCATACATGTTACGGATATGTATGTAGGTAGATATTTTACCTGACGTGACATTAGGCGGTCTTATCAATAAAGTGTAATTTTAAAGACATCTATCTAACTATACTAAAAGTTGCTTAAAGTTTGCTACTGATTAGTGACTGAAAAACCATAATTTTTTGACGTTTTAACGTCACTTTACTTTAATCGTTTATGAAAAAACCCCATAAACACTATGGTGTTTATTCATAAACGATGATTAAAGTAAGTGACGTGCAAACGTCAAAATGTATGGTTAAACAATCTCTAATCACAAGTTAACTTAGCAACTTTTATGAATAAGGGGGTAGATGTTAAGTAGTCAAAAGTGGTACAGAGAGGTTGAATATACCCGAATAATCTATACTAATATATAAAGCTGAAGAGTTTGTTTGTTTGTGCGCGCTAATCTCAGGAACTACTAGTCCGATTAAAGTCCGAAAAATTCTTTTTGGGTTTTTTTTTTTTTATTAGTTATAAACTAGTGCTTGACTGCAATCCCGCCTGATGGTAAACAGTGATGCAATCGTTGATGGTAAAGCGCACTAGTTTATTAAGCCTATTCACTCAAAAAAACTGAGTGAATAGGAAGGAAGACGGCAGTTGAGCGAGGTGATGCAATGTTTAACCCAACAACACGACCAACGATGTTGCGCCAGAGGATGATCTGGAGACCCTCCACGACCAAACTCCCGACACAACAACATTAGGCACATAGTACCCGGCACACATCGCAACACAACTGCTCAGACCCGGCCTCCGTACGGCTTCACCAGACAAGCAAGACTTTGTCTTGTGGGTGGTAACTTATGCCGGCGGCTGATGTTGTTGCCTACCACCGAGATAAAAGTCCGAAAAATTCTTTTTGGGTTGGATAGCCCATTAATCCAGAAAGGCTTTAGGCTATATAACATCACGCTGCGACCAATAGGAGCGGAGCATAACTAACTCTACGCGAACGAAGTCGCCGGCGGCCGCTAGTCTAAAATATACTCGAGTTCCTCAATTAAAAGAATAATATAAAGCACCGTTAGTTACGTTCTAAAAACACCGCAATATAAAGTAGGATCCTGTCAATGTTCGCGCACATAACTGGCATTCCCATTGTTATTTATGAGATGAATCTGCGGGTATAGTCGGTGTCCTAATTAATATTGCTTCAATACAATAGACATAATTGAATAGATTTTTCTTTTAGTGAAACTTGTAAAGATAATAATAAATAATAGATAGTGCGCTATGTGTTGACAATAATGACATACAATTACTTAATGATTAAATTTAAAAAAAAACAACCACGATAACTTCCTCGATACGGTTTCCTTTTGTAAATAACAGATAAAGGCTGTGTGAATTTTTGGCATAAAGCTTTACTTTGTTTTTTTTTTTTAATTTTTTAGTTGCTATTTACTGCGGAAATGATAAAAAAAACAGGCAAAGAGAAAAATAAAACTGCTTTTCTAAATTTTTTTTATCCTTATAAGGGCAGTTTAAATTGTTATTGTTGAAAAAAAGTTTTTTTTTTATAGTGTATCTGTGTATTAATCTGAATATTGTATTTCAGGGTATCGCTGTTTCAAAGCCACCATGTTCCTTACGGGTTTCACCTTTGCTTCTGCCATTGTGTATTTAATTTGTCTCCAAGAAGACCTGATGCCTCCGTACGGAAACGTTGGTAAGCCAATTTCCTTCTGAATATTCCTACGTTAATACGCTGAGATGGTGATGAGCTTCGGATGCGACTGGGATTGCCCAGTCGCATCCGAAGCTCTACCGCTTTTCCTTCTCAATATACCTACGCTCTGCAGCTAAAACTAACCAGCAATATGCACACCGGGTAATAGGGTATTTGACTAAAAAACTAATTAGTCCGTCAGTCAGATCCTAGACACGTATATTTTGTTTTATCAAATCAATAAAAATTGACAAATATAAAAGGCATCAAAGATCAGTGGCTGGTAACGTCACTGGCCGCTAAAGAGTGTAGCGTGCAGTGACGTCCCACGTGTTTTCGACGCGCTGTGTCGTCTTCATTTTTTGTTTATATGAAAAAAGAAAAAATACGTGTTTAGTTTTTTTTCTAAATAGCTTAAACCTGGTAAACTACCACCAGAATTAAAAAAAATCCTACTGTCCATGATGCCTTAAATGGCAAGTTTTTAGTATCTAATAACTTATTTAGTGTTGTATCGTACTAAGCGTATCTGGTGGTGCATACATGTCGGGCCGTATTAGTTACTTTTGTCTTTACATTACTACTTTAGGAGCATTGTACTA
Organism: Sesamia nonagrioides; assembly: GCA_017933935.1. Taxonomy (NCBI): domain Eukaryota; kingdom Metazoa; phylum Arthropoda; class Insecta; order Lepidoptera; family Noctuidae; genus Sesamia; species Sesamia nonagrioides. The sequence goes on along the minus strand of JADWQK010000195.1, from coordinate 788,701 downwards.
AGGAATAAGGAGGGGGCTTTCTATTTTAATGAAGATAATGCACTTAGCTTAACGAAATATCTCTAGGTGTCTATTCGATTAGCCGTCGGGTAATAAAATTGATTTTTACTTTGTTTGTAGTTGTGGCTTTGTGCGCTGGGCTCCTGTTCGGGCTCATTACTATGCTGATCCAGTATGTGGGATTGTTCATGACGGGCTTCCACACAGGCGTGCTGCTCGCCACCGCCGGTCTGGCCGTCTATGACCATTTCCTGGACGACCGTCCAACAACTGTAAGTATTTGCATATCCTCACACTTGAATGTGTATTCTACAATGCTTTGATCATGATTATATCGTGATTATCCTTATGTAGGTCACAATTGCGACGAATTCCAATTCGATGGGCGCAGTATCTTTCCGATGACGTCATTGATTGTTAATTTGTCGCCAGATAGAACAACAGTTATTGCAAAATCATACTTTACACCTAAAATAAATAATATTAAAATAAACTGAAAATTTTCCAATTAACGTTAAAAAGCAATTGATTAGTGACTGACAAAATTAAACACTATCGGACCACTGTTTAGAGAATTGTAAGAGGCGAGATGGCGGATTTTATTTGAATCAGCTGATCGATGCTATAGGATTGTTAGGCGGGGTCCTAATTGGGATTGATCCTACGATGGCACAGAGTTAAAAAAATTAAAGAAGCACTGTGTAATCCGGTAGCACTAAGGGACGCAGTCTAACAGGGCTAGCAATTAAGACACGTCCGTTCTTAATTACTTGTATTCGAAGACAAAAAGATAAACTTACTACCTACAAAATCTAAAGAGAAAATCTAAATCTACCCTCAATACATGCATCACAATCACGTAAGATGGTCTCCTCCCTAGCCGTGTTTGTATGATTGAATAATATTGCTTTTAGGAGTGCTAGGTGGTCATAGTGGCTTTCACAGCAGCAGTACAAAGTGTGCCTGTAAACGAGTCATTCAAAATCCGTTACATAAGTAGTACTAAGTAATTTAATATGGACAAAAGTACCCAGTAATCTATATCTATACTAATATACAGTATGTTAACTAACAGAGGGCGTTCCCGTTAACCCAAAATAGTATAGCATACATACATGCTAAAAAAAATATTTCCATTCGAAAACAAAATGTTTTAAAATTTTTTCCAATAAGAAAATATTCAATAAAAATTTTAAATTGACATGTAAAAGAATCACACTGTACACGCGAACATGAAAGACGGCAACGTCACAATTTATTTATACATGACGACTACTATTTTGATTTAAAACAGGAGGTTTCAAATTTATTTCCAATTAGAATTTTTTTTTATTCGGATTTTTTTATGCTTATTTTTCTATGCTTATATTTTTATTTTAATCTATTAATGATATATATTAACGAGTTTAAGGGAACGCCCTCTGTTATTTAACATACTGTATAAAGCTGAAGAGTTTGTTTGTTTGTTTGTGCGTGCTAATCTCAGAAACTACTGGTCCGATTTGAAAAATTATTTTTGCATTGGATAGCGCATTAATCCGGGAAGGCTTTAGGCTATATAACATCACGCTACGACCAATAGGAGCGGGGCATATAAAAAAACGCGGGTGAAACCGTGTGGCGCAGCTAGTATACTAATAAAACAGTAGAAGTTAAACTCTTGTTCGTGTCTAATCCAGTTAAAGTTGTGGTATAGTTTCGATCGACTGAAGTAAAATTAATGTATGTGAAAAGTTAGCTTTGTTTCAACTTTTTCATTTGACAGCGGTTACGTTCCAGTTATTTATGGTTAAACCATAAATGTCAAAAGGTTAGCGCGATGCAAAACTTCAAATTAATTTTGGTTTGGTTGGGATGCAATTCTGTTTTGGCTGCTTTGTTTGCTAGCTTTAAATGAATTGATATTATCGGTTACTGGTTTGACATTAATTTCGTCAGTATGCATTAGTAAGTAGATATAAATTCCGAGATAAATCACCTGTTGCTGTTTACTCATTATTTTAATTGCTACCATTGCAAACAGAATGATTTATTTGTAATAAATTATTTTTTTCACTAGTTGCGCCGCGTGGTTTCACCCGCGTAGGTTTCAATCGCGTTGGTATACCTATAATAAACCATCCGTGTGCCGTGTGCCAAATTTTATTCAAATCTGTTCAGGAGTTTTTGCGTGAAAGAGGAATATACATTCCAACTTTTGCATTTATATTACATACTAGTGGCCGCCAGCGACTTCGTTCGCGTGGAGTTAGTTATGCTCCACTCCTATTGGCCGCAGCGTGATGTTAAATAGCCTAAATCCTTCCTGGATTAATGGGCTATCCAATACAAACATATTTTTTCTAATCGGACCAGATGTTCCTGAGATTAGCGCGTTCAAACAAACAAACTCTTCAGCTTTACCTATATGTTAGTATAGATTACTAACTTTGACATTAATTAATAAAATTTCTCACATTTATCTGACAGACTTACTACTGATAAAAAATCCTATTTAATTCTAATTATTACTTTTATTAAACTACTAGCTTTCCGCCCGCGGCCTCGCCCGCGTGGAGTTCGGTTATATCGCGCTTTTTAGAATTCCCTCGGGAACATCAATTTTTTCCGGGATAAAAGGTAGCCTATGTTCGTTCTCAGGGTCTAAAGATTGTCTGTGCCAAATTTCATCAAAATCGGTTGAGAAGTTTAGGCGGGAAAGCGTAACAGACAGACAGACAGAGTTACTTTCGCATTTATAATATTAAGTACTAGCTTTCCGCCCGCGGCCTCGCCCGCGTGGAGTTCGGTTATATCGCGCTTTTTAGATTTCCCTCGGGAACATCAATTTTTTCCGGGATAAAAGGTAGCCTATGTTCTTTCTCAGGGTCTAAAGATTGTCTGTGCCAAATTTCATCAAAATCGGTTGAGAGGTTTAGCGGGAAAGCGTAACAGACAGACAGACAGAGTTACTTTCGCATTTATAATATTAAGTATGGATTTAAATTACAATCTGTACTGAACACCTACCCTCTATTTTGCTTCGCTGCTGAGAACCTGATAACTAGCGTTTTTTAGACTTAACTAAATATTAAGCCAAACAGTGGCTAATGAGTGATTAGCGAGATAAAGCTGAAAGTTGGAAAACTATTTAAGTAACTTCATTGAGTCCAAGGCCAGGGCGGTTATCGCAAAGGTCCGGCAGTACTTCACACCAGGGCAGCTTCTAATGTTGTACAAAGCACAGGTCCGTTCGTGTGTGGAGTACTGCAGCCACATTTGGGCTGGTGCTGCTAAGTGTCACCTAGCCACTTTGGATTCAGTGGAAAGGCGTGCGAAGAGGCTGATTGGTGACCCTGATTTAACTCGAGATGGTCTCCAAAGCCTAGAGCATAGGCGTAGAGTAGCCAGCCTTTCGGTGTTCTATAGGATGCATTTTGGGGAGTGTGCGAGGGAATTGCATGATTTAATTCCCCCGTCTCCGTTCCACAATCGGACGACCCGTCGTACGGCTGGTTTCCACCCTTACGTTGTTAACACCACTACGATCCGGACGAAGCGTTTCGCCTCCTCCTTTATACCGCGTACATCGCGGGACTGAAACAATTTGCCAGCGGCGGTGTTTCCGTCGGACAATTTGAGTGTTTTCAAGGCTAGAATGAATAGGCTCTCAATAAACTAGTGCGCTTTACCATCAACGATTGCGTCACTGCTTACCATCAGGCGGGATTGCGGTCAAGCGCTAGTTTATAATTTATAAAAAAAAAACTTGGTACATAGCTTGGTGCATAGCTTGATCCTAATTGTGTTAAAATGTAATGATATTATTTATATTACTAGCTTTCCGCCCGCGGCTTCGCCCGAGTGGAGTTCGGTTATATCGCGCCTTTTATATTTACCTCGGGAAAATCAAATTTTCCTGGATAGAAAGTAGCCTATGTTCTTTCTCAGGGTCTAAAGATTGTTTGTGCCAAATTTCATCAAAATCGGTTGAGAGGTTTAAGCGGGAAAGCGGAACAGACAGAAACCCAGAGTTACTTTCGCATTTATAATAATAGTATGGATTGTGGTTTATGACGAATGACGGGGAAGGATGTTTCCGGCTATTTTGAGAAACTTGTTTAGTCGTCCTATTCGTCATATGTAGTGTGTCATCGAACTCATCGATTCGATTTAAAGTGAATCATTGTTATCTGGTGTCAGTAGATGCGAACTCGGCCGTAGCTTGACTGACATACAATTTTGTGGCTTGATACAAAAAAAAAACAATCTAAAATAAAATTAGTGACACAGAACACCAGCCCTGCAGTTCGCAATATTTGTTTGTATGTTATGTATGGTTGACATGGTATATATCCATGGTTATACCCATGTAACATCAACTATACTATTTATTGAATTACAATAACTGTAGTTGGGAGCCTATACTGACAGAAAGCTATCCGCTCGCTCTGTAATCAAATCCTGTATCACAGTTCTGCGAAATGAAAATAGAATATTACTCCGTATATTTTCCCGTCTTGACAGCCTCCGTGGCGCAGCGGTAGCGGACGCGGCCGCTGCGCAAGGTGGCGCGGATTCGATCCACGCACAGTGCAAGTATTTGTATGCATCAATATAAATATTTGCACTGGTCTGGTGGTGCCTCGGAAAGCACGTTAAACTGTTGCTCCCGGTTGCCATACGAACATCTAGTGGCAGTCGTTACGGGTTGTTGGAGCCCTCAAAAAGTCCAACAATTGGTCTAACTGCAATGCTCCGATGTCGCCTTCGGGTTGTGGAGGTCAGACGACAGTCGCTTCACGGAAAATGTCGAAGTTTAGCCATATCAGCAGTTGGACTGGTAAAGGGGACCCCAGACTCCAAAGCTGAAAAGGCTTCGGATGCAACTGGGATTAACGCTGGGATGATGATGATGATGATTTTCCTGTCTTGTAAAACAATTTCCCTATGTACCGCAGAGAACTGCCTGGCACTAACTTTGCTGCTTTGTTACTTGTTACATTGAAGTGTCAACTAAACGCTTGCAGAACCACACGCACGTTTGCTGTGCTTTGAATATGACACGGTTTAATGGTTAAAGGTCTTGTGAAAATATCCCTGACCTCGGTAAATGTATTGAGCAAGTTTATTTACACTGTATTAAACACGTTGTTTTGGGCAAAAAAAAAAATCTAAATCATAAGTCATTTATTCCAATTAGGCTGAGAATCGGCACTTTTTGAACGTCAATCCATACTAATATTATAAATGCGAAAGTAATTCTGTCTGTCTGTTACGCTTTCCCGCACCTCTCAACCGATTTTGATGAAATTTGGCATGCAGAGTACGTTATGAAGTACTGGTGATGATCGTGAAGATTTTCCTGCACCTGATTTCTATTTCGGCCCACTTTGTTCCGGGGTGTATTTAGTGACTTCCTCATCATCATCATCCCAGCGTTAATCCCAGTCGCATCCGAAGCCTTTTCATCTTTGGAGTCTGGGGTCCGCTTTACCAGTCGAACTGCTGATGGCTAAACTTCGACATTTAACGTTTCGCCTCCTCCTTTTACCGCGTACATCGAGAGACTGGAACAACTTGCCGGCGGCGGTGTTTCCGTCGGACTACAATTTGAGTGTCTTCAAGGCTAGAGTGACTGGGCTCTTAATAAACTAGCGCGCTTTACCATCAACGATCGCATCGCTGCTTATCATCAGGCGGGATTGCGGTCAAGCGCTGGTTTATAATTAATAAAAAAAAAAAAAAAAAAAACATGAAGCGACTGCCGTATGACATTCATTGCGTTATTTACGTTGTTAGCAGACACATTACACGATTGCATCACTGCTTACCATCAGGCGGGATTGCAGTCAAGCACTAGTTTATAATTATTAAAAAAAAAATACATTTTTTGAACATACTCGTATGGAACAATGGCACGCCTTTTGACAGCCTCCGTGGCGTAGCGGTAGCGAACGCAACCGTTGCGCAAGGAGGCGCGGGTTCGATCCCCGCACGGTGCCAATATTTGTATGCATAAATATGAATATTTGCACTGGTCTGGTCGTTCCTCGGAAAGCACGTTAAGCCGTTGGTCCCGGTTGCCATACGAACATCTAGTGGCAGTCGTTACGGGTTGTTGGAGCCCTCAAAAGTCTAACAATTGGTCTAACTGCAATGCTTAGATATCACCTTCGCGTTGTGGAGGTCAGACGGCAGTCGCTTCACGGAAAATGTCGAAGTTTAGCCAAAATCAGCAGTTAGACTGGTAAAGCGGACCCCAGACTCCAAAGCTGAAAAAGCTGCGGATGCGACAGGGATTAACGCTGAGATGATGATGATGAGTAATAGTTTGTTACGCCCTTAAGATTCTGTTGCAGTATCTCCCTCTTTAACTCTACGCAGCTGAGAAGTAAGTAGATACCTTGAACGCTTGTGGTGTAATTTGATATAAAACGATAGGTACCGTCTTCCGGTGGATAGAATACCCGTTAAATCGATAGGATGCGACTAATCTGTACTTGCATCTAACAATATAATGTATGTGACCTCAATTGCACGCTCCGATGTGCTGTACTCTCAGACGCATGACGCGCATCACTGCTAGCTATGTGCTCTCCAACTATTTAATAATACCTGTCTGGGAAATGCATTCGTACTCGGATTTCTTGTAAGTTCCGAACTAAAGCTTCAATGAAACCGCTGGATGCGGGAGGTGTAGGACCGGTCGTCGTGGAGATCCTTAGGGGAGGCCTATGTCCAGCAGTGGATATCATCTGGTTGAAATAATATTGATGATGAGTTTCAGTAAGAGCACGGATTGACGGGTATTCAAACCACCGTATTGCACTTTGTCGCCTTTGGTTTTAGTGTCAAAATAAAATGAAAAACAGACATACAAACCTATGGAAAATTTCAAAAGTGCCGCTTGTTTTAGGAGTTGATACTTTCCGAAGTATTTTATTATGTTGAAAGGTTTGCTCGTTAAAAGATTCTGCACTAATGAATAACGCAACGGGAATGAACATTATTTAATAGTTTCCGTAGTGTAGTAATGTGCCCTTTAAAACACATTTGAAAAGGCATATTATTAAATTCATTTTTACTGAACATTCAAACCTACTTCGTATAGCTGACCCACTATCATTGTGGACGGTTAGCAGTTCTCTCAATAACCTTCACAAAGTTGGTCGTTTAGACTTGATTTCAATAGAATCTGATGAATGAAAAATAAACGCCATTCATACAGAAAAATTGAATGAAAATACATAACGGGTTTCAGTACCCACGAGTTCTTTTTCAATAGGGCAGAGCTACAAAACGCTAAGTTTCTGTGCAATCTTTTTGAAGGTAACTGTTGAAACCAGTTTCAGTAAATATGGATCGTTATTTTGATGAATTTAAGTTAAACTTGTTGTATGCGGTGTTTTGTATGCGGTCTTCCAATTCCGTAACGAATTTTTAAAACACGTATTTGATTCATATACACGTAACTATTGACACAATAGACAGAGAACAGTAAAACATCTTCATATAAACAAGCCGCTCTCGGTTTGAATGTATGCGTGCGCGCCGAGCGCCGTGTCGGTACGCGATTTCACGCACACGCTGGCATAATATAGGATGGTATAGGATGGCGGCAATACGGGCTGTGCCGCGTGACTGTGAGCACGCGCGTAAATTACATGACCGCTCGCGTTCGTTAATTCTCGCCGGCCACTTACCATAATATTAATTATAACGAGTATCATGACTTCAAAAGGGGGAAAAAGATATTGTAATGTTTTCGGGTGCCTCAATAACGATTTCGCAAACCCGAACTTATCATTCTTCATAGGAAGTATGATATTCAGTATGTACTTACATACTGAACCAAAAATGTAAGTACCTACTTATACCTAACTTAAATCTTATTGGAAAATGTGATATATGTATTGTTTGTTTCACAGTTTATTTGCTTTATTAAGAGCGTACCCGAGTCGCATTTTTCCATATAATTGTATTCTCAGATTTACTTCCTGAATACTACGCTTAAAGTTAAGTTTATTTTAAGAGGCCCAGTTTTACTATAAAACAGAGTATTGAGTACGAAATATCTTTTATGTAAACGTATTTGTCGCGTATAGTGTAATAAGGGCAATTTCACAATAATCAATATTGCAAGTGACTATTAATTTTTTTCTATTGTCTTATGTGTTGCTTGATCCAAATATGGCGTCTTAATCATAATATTAAGTTAATAAAATTATAGTAAAATGTGACCTACTGACGCTTAGGGTTGCGTAGAATTTTATTTATAACATTATAACCTTTGTTGCATTTGAGCTAGCTGATGCTATCCGATTATATAAACAAACATTACACAGTACCCATATAAACAATCATTATAATTGCACCTCAGAAACTAATTAGGCTAAAAAGGTTTTGCGGTTTTATTAAAGTAAGGTATCATCTGTTAAATATTCGCTACCCATACATAATCTTAGCTTTACTAATGTCTACTTTTTCATAAGAACTACATATTTATTGTTTACGTTCTCATGTTTTATATCATTTAAGCATTAGTTATAAGCTTGTGAATATTATTGTGTTAGTGTTACATTTAAGTACTCAACACTTACAATCTTTTCTGATAAGATAATAATAATAATAATAAACGTTTATTTGGAACAAGTTTTAGGACACAGGTTTACAAATTGAAACGAAGATAGCTACAAAAGTTAAAACTGTGGCGCAGCTATCGACGCCTAGCTAAACAATAAGTTACATTGCAGTTCCAGACTAGTAATAAAGTTAATAATTAATTAAACTACATCCCTATGTGTGTATGTGTATGCGTGTGTGTGTATGCGTGTGTGTGTGGGTGTGTAGGGGTGTGTGTGTGTGTGTTTGTGTGTGTAGAACGCGTAAGTGGAGGGGTGGAAGGTAAGAACCAGTTAATTCGATTTCCCATATCACACATCACTTAAAATTTATCATTATTTACGAGCTTTAGAATATAATTTAGTGTTACACTTAAGTAGTCTTAAAAATTTTCTCGGTATCAAATTTGTAACTTAATATAACAAATGTTATGTGAATAAAGGCTTTTTATTTTTACTAAATTTATAAATTGGTAAAATATTCAATCATAATATGCTTTTTATTCCATAAATTTAGATCAAAGTGACAACCCTAGGGTTCAACGCAAGAGTAGGCAAATAACTCTGCGGGCGGCCTTAGATAATCTACTGTTCTCTGTCTACTGTGCTATTGATTAGCGAAGGTATTAAATAAATAAATATATACCGACAAATCACACAGATTGAGCTAGCCCCAAAGTAAGTTCGAGACTTGTGTTATGTAATACTAACTCAACGATACTATATTTAGAATAAATACATATATAGATAAACATCCAAGGCCCAGGTCAATCAGGAAAAGATCGTTTTCCATCATGACCTGACCGGGGATCGAACACGGGGCCTCCGCGTTCGATCGTTCCGGAGGTCGACAACTACGACGTATTGTACATACCTACCTATAGTTTTTTGTGGAAATAATCGATTTTCGATCACGTGTTTCGACACTTGTTTCTAACAATAGTTTTTCATTGTAAGCCTTTCCAACAAAAGCAATTTGTAAGGGATTACTAAAATAATAATGTTGACAAGGTTTTAAAATTCGCCAGATATGTAAGCAACAATGGCTGCTCGAAGTTGTCTATGATTTAGTGATGTGGTGGTCTCAATTTTCTTTTTTATTTATTGTACTAGCTTTCCGCCCGCGGCTTCGCCCGCGTAGAATTCGGTTATTCCGCGTTTTTTAGATTTCCCTCGGGAATAAAACTAAGGCGAAGCCGCGGGCGGAAAGCTAGTATGTATATAGATAAGATACTAATGTAATAAAAAAAGTAAAGTGATGTTATAGGGAGTAATCTCTTTAACTACTGAGCCGGTTTTGATAATATTCTTTTATCAATAGAAAGCCGCGTTAATTTTGAGTGACATATTACCCCGAAAATTATAAGACTTTCGTGGTAGTTGGTTTTCATCATAAGTAAAAATGTTTATCGCCCAACGAAATGGGCATATGGGTCAGCTAGTTGGTAAAAATAATATAAATAATATAATGGTTTATTTTGAGGCGTTGATATCGAGTACAATCGAAACTACAAACAGGATCAAGTTTCGATAAAAATAAGCAGTGTAGCTACCACGAGTTTATATTAAGAGGCTCGATCATCGATATCGAGCGAGTTTGACGCATCGATTGGCCTGCTTCAAGGTTGTAAGAACTCTCAACCAATGAGAGCGCCAAACTCGCTCGATATCGACGATCGAGTCTCGTAATGAAAACTCATGGCCAAGTAATTCCTATACCAATTTTAACAAAAAAATCAGTTAATTGTTTTTTTTTTTTTTTTTTATTAGTTATAAACTAGTGCTTGACTGCAATCCCGCCTGATGGTAAGCAGTGATGCAATCGTTGATGGTAAAACGCACTAGCTTATTAAGCCTATTCACTCAAAGAAACTGAGTGAATAGGAAGGAAGACGGCAGTTGAGCGAGGTGATGCAATGTTTAACCCAACAATACGACCAACGATGCTGCGCCAGAGGATGATCTGGAGACCCTCCACGACCAAACTCCCGACACAACAACACTAGGCACATCGCACCCGGTACACATCGCAACACAACTGCTCAGACCCGTCCTCCGTACGGCTTCACCAGACATCATGCCGGAACACGACGAATCGCTTGGCGGCAAGACTTTGTCTGGTGGGTGGTAACTTATGCCGGCGGCTGATGTTATTGCCTACCACCGAGAAAACAGTGATTCTTCATTAAAGTTAAAACTATTTTTCAAATTAGACCTTAACGGCCTGTAACTAGGTAGGTTATCAAATACGACAAGCAAAAAGAAATCACTTTATTTATCGTCTCTAAGTCTAGAACAGAATAGTCTACGGTTACATGAAACTACAGGTCACTAAAGCGTTACGACATGTTTATAAAAAGCAACTGACGGTAGCGTATCACATCACCAATTATTACGACTATGATATTACAATTTAACTAGAACACGCCAAGTATACTCAACTTTAGAGTATTGTCACCTGGCCACTTTGGGATTCAGTGGGGAGGCGTGCGAAGAGGCTGATTGGTGACCCTGATTTAACTCGAGATGGTCTCCAAAGCCTAGAGCATAGGCGTAGAGTAGCCAGCCTTTCGGTGTTCTATAGGATGCATTTAGGGGAGCGTGCGAGGGAATTGCATGATTTAATTCCCCCATCTCCGTTCCACCATCGGACGACCCGTCGTACGGCTAGTTTAGTATATACATAGTGATACACACAATTTTTTTATACCATGTACCATATTACCTATGTTTCACAAATAAAATACTTTGACTTTGAGTTTCCACCCTTACGTTGTTAACACCACTACGATCCGGACGAAGCGTTTCGCCTCCTTCTTTATACCGCGTTCATCAAGGGACTGGAACAACTTGCCGGCGGCGGTGTTTCCGTCGGACTACAATTTGAGTGTCTTTAAGGCTAGAGTGAATAGGCTCTTAATTAACTAGTGCGCTTTACCATCAACGATTGCGTCACTGCTTACCATCAGGCGGGATTGCGGTCAAGCGCTAGTTTATAATTTATAAAAAAAAAAACGGGTGTGGCTACCATGAGTTTTCATTACGAGACTCGATCGTCGATATCGAGCGCGTTTGACTCATCGATTGGTTCGCTTCAAGGTTGTAAGAACTCTCAACCAATGAGAGCGCCAAACGCGCTCGATATCGACGATCGAGTCTCGAAATGAAAAGTAATGGTAGCCACACTGGACGCGAGGTTTTAAATCTAGTTTGCTAAGCTCCCAAATAGGTTAAGCCCTTGGACGGTCTGACCTATAAACATAATAATACATTTTGATCCTGGTCTTTGAATAGATTTTAAATTAAACAGAGTACATACCAGGAAAAAAATTAACCAATTAGCATTAACAAAACAAGGAATAAATTGCTTTCCCACATAGCGGGTCCATGTCATCAAATAAACTGTAATTTTTATTCAAAATGTACGGAGGACGGGTCTGAGCAGTTGTGTTGCGATGTGTGCCGGGTACGATGCGTCAAATGTTGTTGTGTCGGGAGTTTGGTCGTGGAGGGTCTTCACATCTATCTCCCTCTGGCGCAGCATCGTTGGTCGTGTTGTTGGGCTTAACGTTGCACCACCTCGCTCAACTGCCGTCTTCCTTCCTATTCACTAAGTTTTTTTTAAGTGATTGGGCTTAATAAACTAGCGCGCTTTACCATCAAAGATTGCATCACTGCTTACCATCAGGCGGGATTGCAGTCAAGCGCTAGTTTATAATTCATCATTCTCCTGCCCTTATCCCAATTTATTTGGGGTCGGCGCAACATGTCTTTTTCTTCCATACATCCCTATCAGAAGCCATCTCGGCAGTCACCCCTTCTTAGCCATATCATCCTTCACACATTCCATCCATCGTTTCTTTGGTCTTCCCCTACTCTTATAGCCATCAACATTCATAATTAAAACTCTCCTCACGACATTCGCTAGTTTATAATTGTTAAAAAAAAAAAAAATTTGGTAATGACTCATAACTGGAGCAGTTGTAGATAGATATGCTTATATTACTGCTTTATTTATTAATTCCTTGACAGTAGGTTTTGAGTCCTCGTTGTTTGCTGCGTTCTGAATAAGGTAGTTTAAAATGCCCCGCTTATAGACAATTTAAAGTCTATATTATTCACGAGTGCCCGTTGTTGTAAGTAGCGCATGAGTCGTTAACCGGCCCGAGACTGGCGCTTTGATGTTAATGCCCTGAAAAAGGCTACCAGGGTTGCAGATCTTAAGAGATAGAGTGGCCCTGGTACAGACAAATCAAGGAACACGGGTGGGGTTTAGTCAGTAAAAGTCTGACACGCCTGTCCGCTCCTCCCATCGGAAGAAGACATTTGGTGATTTGTCACAAAAAAAAAAGTTGGACTTTAAGCTAATTTTATTTTTATTATTTACTAGCTTTCCGCCCGCGGGGAGTTCAGTTATATCGCGCTTTTTAGATTTCCCTCGGGAACATCAAATTTTTCCGGGATAAAAGGAAGTCTATGTTCTTTCTCAGGGTCTAAAGATTGTCTGTGCCAAATTTCATCAAAATCGGTTGAGAGGTTTAAACGGGAAAGCGTAACAGACAGATAGACAGACAGAGTTACTTTCGCATTTATAATATTAGTATGGATTTGTATAGCGGCCATTTGAAAAAGATCAATGAAAAATCAAAAGATACAGGTCACACTTGGTCCACTTTCACCCTTTGGACACGGCAACGTAAAAAGGAACTCCAGTATTTTATATGAAATCTTGAAGTTAGTGTAGTACCACTATAAAAACGCTACAAAAATACAAACCAGCTTTACAAAATACTTAATAAAAAAGCCACGGGCTTACAAAAAGCTGAAACGAAGTGAAAACTACAATAAATCGACTTAAAGTAAAAAATATGACAAAGGCTGGTTTTTGTGTCTTTTTTTTATTTGGTACACATAGGTAAGCTTCACTGGTCCATGTTGCCAGACGCATTTAATCACAGATCTTTTTTATTTATTGCAACTTCGGCGCATAGGTACTACGAGGACGGGGGCGCCGTTTAATTTTCCGCGGGGCCCGTGTATTGCTTCTATTAATTTTCGTTTCCATATACTTTAGAACAATTTAATGTATTTCCTCCCGCTAAAAACACGTACGGGCTTTATTAAAATCGGTCTATTTCAAGGATTACATCCACAGAGACTGCAAGGCAAATACATCTGGATTCTATGAAAATTGTTATTTTTTCACGAGCCTTGCGAACCGCAAGAGGACTGAAATGTTTTTTACCAATATACTTTTTGGTGAAACGAGGTATTTCTACATTTCCTATGTGTTTCGCGATAGCATTAGACGGAAGTTAAAAATGGATATTTTAAGGTACACTTCGTAATAAAGTACTAAATTACAATAACAATAATTACAATTTGCCAGCGGCGGTGTTTCCGTCGAACAACAATTCAAGTGACTTCAAGACTAGAGTGAAAAGGCTTTTAATAGACTAGCGCGCCATCAACGATTGCATCACTGCTTACCATCACTAGTGCCGCGGAATTTGGAAAATAGGTATTTGAAGAAACTATTGTCGTCTGGCTGCTTCCAACTCCCGGTAATGTGGGAAAGGGACAGTTGCAGCTCAGGCTGATTTTACCTACAAAAACGTTGACCAAAAGACGTTTCGTATTCCGCTGTTTTCTTTTTCAAAACATGACAGATCTCAATTATTTTTATATCAAAATTTAGAGGAAAAGTATACCTAAGCTTTTATTATTTTCTTTTTTGTCAAAAACTTATCACGCTTGTCTAATAGTTATCTGAACATCACGGTAAAAATGGGTTATTTTTCGCGATTTTGAAGTATCTTATTTCTTTTATTAATTAAGTTTCGGGAAAAATCAAATGATGGGGGCACGTATAAATAATCACGGTGTAAAATTGTAGAAAAAGAAATTACTCTAAAAGCGCGAAGAACGACGCACGAAGAAAACAGTGGAATACGTTTGTATAGAGAAAGCATCATTAGAGTTCCCTCTTAAGAGCCTATGATATGTGTTCTGAGGTTATGACGTGTTATGGTTTTATTTTGTTATCGTTATTAACATAATCTTTCTTGTTGTTTAAATCATACGTTGTGATGCAGCTTTATGCTACTGTGAAACTCCATATTAGTATACATAAGACTTGTTTGAATATTTAAGTCTAACTTCGACTCGTAACAGCGCAACTCCAGCAGGGTAATTGCGTAATACACTACCAGTAGCAGTGGGCTTCATTTTACAACAACATTCATTGTGTTGAACATATACAAGTTTTGAATGTAAAGGGCAAAGATTAGCAATATGCTTTAAAATTATTCAAATTGTAAGAAATACTGGTTTACGTGATTAAGGTGCTGAAAAATTTATATCATCATCATCAACATTTTTTATCATCCCACTGCTGGGCACAGGTCTCCCTTCATACAGAGATGGATTGAGCGTAATCACCATGCATGCTCAATGCGGGTTGCCGATGTCAGACTTAAAAGTCGTCGTTTCCTCAACATGTTTTCTTTTATCTTGTAATCAGTCATTGATGCCCAAGATATACTTAGAAAGTACAGATAACTTAGAAAAGTTACATTGGTACTTGCCTGAACCCGCACACTGATATTTGAGAGACTGGTGTTTTAACCACTAGGCCACCACGACTTAACCAAAAAATTATATAGGGTGTATCTGACATCGTAACTCAAACTTCGCGAAAAGGCTAGACCGCATATCACTAATAAAAAAATATGATAGTCATTTATGTCGTAAATTAACGGTTACAGAATTCACAGTGCTTAAGAAAAGTGTCGGCTTGGCATTTGAACGTTGCAAGCTTGCCGCCGTGTACGTATGACGTTGATCCCTGATGTGAACTCTATTAAATCAGCTGATAAGATAGTTTTTCGAGTTTTGTTTTCATTGTGCTTTTTTGTGTCATTAGCGAATTAATTGATTTTTACTTTATAATCTTATTGGGTTATATAAGTATAGCAATTATTAACGGTCTAAAGTGAAAAAAAAACTACATATATATTTTTTTAAATCATGAAAAAGCCAACGAACTATTCCACCACTGTGCGGGTGTGGTGGGTGGCGGGGTGTGGGTGCTTTGGGGTCCCACCTCCATCTCTGGGACCCAAGTCAACCCCACCTGCCAGACGGTGCACCTGCTGACTCACGAACGGGGCTCTGACGCCGGCTTTCCCTTCGGGGTTGAGTGGTCAGACGGCAGTCGCACTCGTAATTAGCCAAACAAGCCAATCAATCATGGAGAGGAAAATAAGAAATGCACATGTCACAGCTAGGGCGCCGCCGCAAAACGGCGCGCAGGAGCCTCTGCGCGGCTGCCTGTGTGCGGCTGCGGACCTTGCAATCGTGAACACCTACTTCAAAAAGAAGCCGGAGCACCTTGTCACCTACCGGAGCGGGCGAAGCGCTACCCAGATCGATTTTCTACTAACTAGGAGGCACCACATCGGCAAAGTAGCCAACTGCAAAGTCATACCCGGTGAGAGTCTCACTGCACAACACCGTCTCCTTGTCATGGACCTCTGCGTAAAGGCCCAACGTAGACGTGTAGAGGACTGTCGGCGCCAGATCCGGTGGTGGCTGCTTGATGAAAACAGGTCCCAGGATTTTGCGTCGGTTATTGGCGACAAGTGCGTCGGTACCGACGGAGTACCTGTGCAAGACCACTGGGACAGGATCCAGGCAGCTATTACGGGGGCGGCGCGGGTGGTACTCGGCGTCTCTAAGGGCGGCCGCAAACGTGACAAGGAAACCTGGTGGTGGGACGACACAGTCCAGAGGGAGACTAAGGTGAAGAAAGCCCTCTTCAAAACGTGGCAAGCGACCGGATCTCCTGAAGATCGCGACGCATACAAGGTTGCCAAACGTGCCACCAAAAGAGCTGTAGCCAGAGCCAGACGAGACCACTTGCAACCTCTCTACGAGAAGTTGGAATCGTCTGAGGGGCAAAAGCTCATTTACAAGTTGGCACGTTCCAGGGTCAAAGCGGCACAGGATATATCCAAGTGCCGTTGTGTAAAAGACCCAAATGGCAACCTGCTATGCGAGGACCTCGCGGTGAAGGAGAGATGGCGCTCGTACTTTCACGAGCTGCTGAACAAGCAGCATCAAGAGGTGCAAACACCGGAACTCCCTCCGAACCTTGGACTAGTGCCTCTGATAACGCCTGAGGAAGTCCAAACGGCTCTTCGTCGTATGGGGAATCGGAAAGCTGTCGGAGCTGACGGAGTCCCCATTGAGGCCTGGAAGGCGATGGGTCCTCGCGGTGTGGGCATGCTAACTAACTTTTTCAATCGCGTGCTCCTGACCGGCAAAATCCCGAGCCAATGGAGGCTGAGTATAATTACTCCAGTCTTTAAAGGCAAGGGCTCGGTTCAGGAGTGTGGCAACTATCGCGGTATCAAGGTCATGTCCCACACCATGAAAATCTTTGAGAGGATCGTAGACTCCCGAATCCGGCAGGAGTGTGCTGTCTCGGAGTGTCAATATGGGTTTCGGCCAGGGTACGGAACCATGGACCCTATCTTCGCACTAAGGATCGCCATGGAGACATACAGATCGAAGAGCACGCCTCTGCATATGCTCTTTCTAGATATGCAGAAGGCCTTCGACTGTGTCCCTCGAGGGGTGATCTGGTGGGCACTGAGGTCCAAAGGGGTACCTGAAGCCTATGTCGACATAATTCGAGACATGTACCTCAATTCCAGGACCAAATTCAGGACCGCTGTTGGCGACACTAAACCCTTCCCCATCACCGTCGGAGTCCACCAGGGATCCGTCCTTAGTCCGTTTCTGTTCAGCGTGATATTAGACGTTTTGTCGGCCAGTATCAAGGACTCACATGAGCAGCCTCCCTGGCTACTCATGTATGCTGACGATATCGCGCTGGCGGACGCGGACAGGGAACGGTTGGTGCGGCGTGTGAATGCGTGGAAGGACTCGCTTGAGAACGGAGGTCTGAAACTCAACGTGTCGAAGACCGTATACTTGGCCAGCAACACGACAGACCCCATGTCTGTGCGCATAGGCGGAGACATGGTCGAGCGCACGGACCAGTTTAAATACTTGGGGTCTGTGCTTCACGCGTCCGGCGACATTGATTGCGACGTCAAGGCACGTATTTCCGCAGCTTGGGCGAAATGGCGTGAGGTGACAGGTGTCATTTGTGACCCCAAAATGCCGGTTAAGCTTAAGGGGCAGGTCTATAAAACCATCATTAGACCTGTTCTCCTGTATGGCAGTGAGGCGTGGCCTGTGCTTGAGCGACACAAGCAGGAGCTGCGTGTCACGGAGATGAATATGCTGCGGTGGATGCGTGGAGTTACGCGGAAAGACCGCATCAGGAACTCCCGCATCCGGGGCAGCCTTCGTGTCCGTGACATTGCGGACAAACTGCAGGAGGGTCGCCTACGCTGGTACGGCCACGTCTTACGCAAACCGGCATGTTACGTGGGTAACAAATGTCTTGCCATGGCGCCTCTGCCGGGCCGGAACAAGCGGGGTAGACCAAAGAAGTGCTGGCTTGACGTTGTAAGAGATGACATGCGTGCCAACAAGCTCTTACCACAGGACGCTAAAGATCGTGCGAAATGGAGGAGAATGTGCAGGAAAGCGGACCCCGGGCTCCAACGCGAAAGCCGCGGATGCAACCGGGATAAACGCTGAGATGATGATGATTTTATACCGCGTATATTGAGGGACTGGAACAATTTGCTAGCGGCGGTGTTTCCTTCGGACTACATTTCAAGTGTATTCAAGGCTAGAGTGAATAGGCTCTTAATAAACCTGCGCTTTACCAACAACGATTGCATCACTGCTTACCATCAGGCAGAATTGTGGCCAAGCACTAGTTTATAATTTATATCTAAAAAATATAGTCTAAAAAACTAAAAAAGCATGCTTCTATAGAATATCAAACTAAACAGTTAAAAATAAAAAAGCGTGAGGGCTTAATATACAAAAATTTTGGCACAAAGCGCCTCACGCTTTTTTCACATGTATACTAGTATTGTTTATATACTATTGTCATAAATTAAATTTTAAAATAATTTTTAACTTTTTAGTATGATATTCTTTAAAAGCATGTCTTTTTTTTTGTTTTTAACTATATTTATTTTCAACTTTTTAGTTCGATATTCTTTTTATAAATAACTAGCTTTCCGCCCGCGGCTTCGCCCGCGTGGAGTTCGGTTATATCGCGCTTTTTAGATTTCCCTCGGGAACATCAAATTTTTCCGGGATAAAAGGTAGCCTATGTTCTTTCTCAGGGCCTAAAGATTGTCTGTGCCAAATTACATCAAAATCGGTTGAGGGGTTTAAGCGGGAAAGCGGAACAGACAGACAGACAGACAGACAGACAGACAGACAGACAGACAGACAGACAGACCGACAGACAGACAGACAGAGTTACTTCCGCATTTATAATATTAGTATGGATTGTCATAAATTAAATTTTAAAATAATTTTTAACTTTTTAGTATGATATTCTTTAAAAGCATGTCTTTTTTTGTTTTTAACTATATTTATTTTCAACTTTTTAGTTCGATATTCTTTTTATAAATAATATACGGTTAACACGAACGCTTAAGGGGTGCTTATTTGTTTTTACCAAACTTTTCTTGATCTCCAACATACAGAATAGTAAGTGCTAAAATTCGTAATGATGCGTTACCCAAGGAACTAAATCTAAACTAAATACTTTGCCTGCACAAAGTAATACCGCTCGGCCAACGAACGTACTGAAAACGGTGGGCTCATTTTACAGTAATGAGCCGCTCACTCGTAGTCCAAACAGTTAAAGACGGACAAACATACAAGTGAAGCTAATAAAAAGCATGTAATAAATAGGACTAAACTGACATAGGACTAAACTGTTCTTTTCTTAATGAAATGAAAAGAAAAAGATTTAATGAATTTAAATTTAGTTTAGTTGGTGTAAAAAGGAATCGGTGTATTATATTATCATTGGATAAATAGATCTATTTAAAAACGCTTTGAAAAAAAAAGACAGTACCAATTTCATTAACAACTAGCGGCCGCCAGCGACTCCGTTCGCGTGGAGTTAGTTATGCTCCGCTCCTATTGGTCGCAGCGTGATGTTATAGCCTTCCTGGATTAATGGGCTATCCAATGCAAAAAGAATTTTTCAAATCGGTCCAGTAGTTCCCGAGATTAGCGCGAACAAACAAACAAACAAACTCTTCAGCTTTATATATTAGTATAGATTACTTTAGTTTAACTACCGATAAATCCGGCTATTAGAGTAACAGTGTAATGTTTAATAACCCATAACGTTCCTCAAATGTGAGGCCATCCAGGGCTAAAAGAATTTCTCTTCATCGAATCCAACCGGTAGTTCCAGAGATTAGCGCGTTGAAAGCAAACAAACTATTTTAGAGTTGTATGTAGCTGAACCAACAGGGTTACCTCATCCCGCTTGTATCGATCACTATGAGTTGCAGAGCATTCCGGATTCAACAGAAAATAAAAATACTTAGTTTATTTTGCAAATAAGAGTAAAAGTTATGGTGGTACACAGTATTAATACAAACAACCATATTTTGTCAATTACAAGGCATGCATAATTAAAATGTTCACAATGTAAAAATACACAATATATATATTTACATTAAATAATATAGTTCTAGTTCATCGTCTGCTTAATAATATAATTCCACCAATAAAATCAGTGTCTATTAATACTTCTTCTAAATGTCAGTTTCTAATAATTATTTAAATACATTATACAGGGTGTATCTGACATCGTAACGCAAACTTCGCGGATAGGCTACACCGCATGCCACTAATAAAATTATGATAGTCATTTATGTCGTTAATGAACGGTTACAGAATACACACTGTTTCAAAAAAAGTGTCGGCGTGCCGCCGTGCGGGTTTGTAGGTATGACGTTGATCCCTGACGTGAACTCTATTAAATCAGTTGATAAGGTAGTTTTTCGGGTTTTGTTTTCATTGCTCTTTTTTATGTAATTAGCGAATTATTTAATTTTTACTTTAAAATATTATTGGGTTATAAAAGTATAGCAATTGTGAACGGTCTGAAGTGAAAAAAAACTACATATATTTTTTTTCAATCATGAAAAAGCCGACGAAAAATTCCACCACTGGGGGGGGCTCAAAATCATGTACTGGATCCATGGTACTCGTTTGTGCGTCGATGTTAGATAGACCCTTTATAAAGTAGTCAACCAAAATCTTTCTCCAACAAATAGTCTGCAACACTATAATAAGCCTTGTCTACTAAAAAATTACGAAGTCTTTTCTTAAACAATGACAAAGTACAGTCCTTCCAACAACTTGGTATTTAATTATAAATCAATGGCGCCATGCAGCAGACACCCCTGCGCATCAGAGTTGTTCTAGAACCAGGGATACACAGACTGCTATTGTCAGGCCTATTCCTTGGAAATATATCAGCCATTCGTGTGATCTGGATTTAATTGAACGAACACCACCATTTATATTATTTACTAGCTTTCCGCCCGCGGCTACGCCCGGGTGAAGTTCGGTTATATCGCGCTTTTTAGATTTCCCTAGGGAACATCAAATTTTTCCGGGATAAAAGGTAGCCTATGTTCTTTCTCAGGGTGTAAAGATTGTCTGTGCCAAATTTCATCAAAATCGGTTGAGAGGTTTCGGGAAAGCGTAACAGACAGACAGACAGAGTTTCTTTCGCATTTATAATATTAGTATGGACCAGCAGCCGCCAGCGAATTCGTTCGCGTGGAATTAATTATTTTCCGCTCCTATTGGTCGCAGCGTGCGATCTTATTTATATAGCCTAAAGCCTTCCTGGATTAATGGGCTATCCAACGCAAAAATATTTTTTCAATTCGGACCAGTAGTTTCTGAGATTAGCACGAACAAACAAACAAACTCTTCAGCTTTATATATTAGTTTAGATATCGTTTAAAATACGTCACGGATCTGTCAGTAGTTTACAATTTAAAAATTTGAAGGCAATCAATAAGTATTGCGACGAGTAAGGTATTTAGAAACTAACAGCCACTGTTTAAATTAACTGATACTCTAGACATATTACATAAAGACCCATTTATTATTACATGGATTTCTATACGTAAAATGTTATGCAAAAATATCAAACAAGTTATTAGATAAATTACAACTATCGTAGACGGTCCTAATAAAGGTTTATTGACCAAGTCAGGTGAAAGTAATGCTAGCGATAGTGAAATTCAAATGATGATTAATTAATGAACACGTTTTAGCGACGCGAGTTACCGGATACACTAAGGCTGGCGAAAGTATTCAATGCTACAGTGGTTGCACTTAGAAGATTAACTAAACCATTATGGAAACAAAATATAAAGCTAATGGATTGAACGCAGCGCAATCAAGTGATGTGTATTCAAATAGTAAACAGTGTGCTATCGGGGCAGAGTTGAATATAGGACTTTAATAGTTGAGTAACACACTCATCGTCAGCCCCTACTCGTCCACTGCTGGACATAGGCCTCCTTCATGGCACGCCAACAAGCTCGACCCTGAGCAGTTCTCCGCCAGCCACTACCAGCCACCTTTTTGATGTCGTCGCTCCATCTCGCGCAAGGGCGCCCCACGCTACGTTTGCCGAGACGCGGTCTCCACTCGAGGACTCGTTTACCCCAACAGTTGTCGGTCCTGCGGCATATGTGACCAGCCCATTGCCACTTCAGCTTGCTAATCCTCTCAGCTATGTCGGTGACTCTGGTCCTCTGTCGGATCACCTCATTTCTGATGCGGTCCTTCAGAGAGACGCCCAACATAGCCCGCTCCATAGCTCGCTGAGCAACTTTAAACTTATGGACTAGTCTGACCGTTAGTGTCCACGTCTCGGCTGCGTAAGTCATGATGACGCACGGGTTGAAGATTTTTGTTTACCCCACGAAGTTTAGCAAATGCTGACTAACACACTATCAATCACAATTTTATAATTCACTACTTCATATATAAGAAAAAAAATCTGCTCAACAACATAAACAACGCAATGAATATTGGTTAACTGTCATAAAGAAATGAATTCCTACCGCTGTATTTCAGTCCAGAGGATCGATTGGTCATCTACTCTTATTACTGATTGGCTTTACAGCAATTAGGTACGTCAATTTGCTCATTGCAGCAAATTGCGTGTCATCAAGTTTGGTGGGTAGCAATCAAATTTTGCAATTCAAATGTCATGTCCAGTGGATTGTTATTCAGTAGCCAGGGGCTCTATAGATTTTTTCATCGTCATCATCAACCTTTTTATCGTCCCACTGCTGGGCACAGGCTTCCTCTCATACAGAGAAGGATTGAGCGTAATCACTACGCATGCTCAATGCGGGTAGGCGATTTCAGATTTAAAGTCTAGGTTTCCTCAAAATGTTTTCATTCACCTTGTAATCAGTCATTGCTGTTCAACATATACTTATAAAGTACTTATAACTTGTACTTAACTGACCTGGAATCGATCCCGCACACTCATACTTGATAGGCTGGTGTTTTAACCACTAGGCTACCCCGACCAGGGGCCCCTGTTGTCTGCTATTTTTATATATTTTTCATTCCAACATATCCATTGTAAATGTGCTAAATGTTTGTAATCTGCTAAATCCATAATGATCGATCAACTATCGGTCAGTCGTCTCGTAATGGAATGGTGATAGAATAAAATTGTCGTATTGCCATTATTATAAAGCCCATTAGTAGAAATAATTTTCTAAAGAATACCTACTACTCAATTTGAACATATATTAATATGGAGTGGAGTGTCTGTGATTGGCCACCGGAAAGCCATAACAACGCCATTTTGTTAGTAAATTACGAAACTTGTCAAAATTGATCATTATTCTCGTAATGATCAATTTTGACAAGTTTCGTAATTTATATTGATGGACAATTCTGCCACTATTATAATAACTGTCTAAGGCCCCTGAACGTAAAAACGTGACCAAACGTGACCAAACTTTCCGAGATCGATACCCGGTAAAAATAAACACATCTTACACAAAGTTTAATAATGTGTACGGGTTGAGGGTTGCAAAATATTTTCCCCTTTTATGTTAATAAACTTCCAGAAGACCTGCAAAAGTTCTACAAAAACAGTTCGGCGATTTACCAGGAAAAATCAATGCGTTTCTACCCTTTTGTGTTAATAAACTTCCAGAAGACCTGCAAACGTTATATACAAAAAGTTCTAAGATTTACAAGGAAAAGTCAGTGCGTTTCCTTACATAGGATGTCTCGTAATGTAATATACATTAAGAGAAATTAATGTTATTAGAATTGTACATGAACGGCTTGCCGACATGCAGATAAGCCCTTTAGAAGTATCCGTTATTTGGCTAAAAGTGAATGTGAACAGTGTTTTGGTGTTTAGCTTTTTTGGAGCCTATTTTATGTCCCACTGCTGGGCAAAATCTCCCCTTTTTTTCTTCCAAACCTTCCTATCTTGGGCTTGGGTCTTCCTGACCATTTTGGCACTGGGACGTTACCAGAAATCTGCTAACATCTGTAATATTTATTATTCCCAGTCGCATCGGTAGCTTTTTAGCTTTGGAGTCTGGGGTCCGCTTTACCAGCCTAGCTGCTGATTTTGGCTACACTTCGATATTCTCCGTAAAGCAAGTGCCGTCTCACCTTCACAACCCGAAGGTGATATCGAAGCATTGCATTTAGACCAATTGCTGGACTTTTGAGGGCTCCAACAACCCGTAACGACTGCCATTAGATGTTTGTATGGCAACAGGGACCAACGGCTTGACGTGCTTTTCTAGGCACGACCAGACCAGTGCAAATATTTATATTCATGCATACAAATATTTGCACTGCGCGGGGATCGAACCCGCGACTCATAGCGCAACGGCCGCGTTGTCTAAAAAAATCATTAGTAACTGATCTTAATGACGGTGGTTATTGCCTGGCCGCAGCGGTATTGCCAGCGACAATAAAAGATTCGATCATTTCATCACCTAGATTCGATTTTGACCATAACAATTTTTTACCATTACCTCGGTTCTTCTTACTTACTGATGTAATGCTTGAATTTGAACTGGTACTTTACAAGCGAATACTCCCGGTTGACGGAGCACGATTTTCTGAGGCTCATGTATATACGTGCGCCTAAAGTCTCTTGAAATTGTCGTTTCCAATTGGTGTTATTTTAAAGTAAAGTTAGATCGAATTAGTTGATTTTAGAATGACTAGTTTTTTATATGTATAAATACGAGTACTGCGTAACCTAAAATTATGTTAGCGTCAAATTTCTTTTACCAAAAACATTTCTTTTGTTTCTTTTTAACAGTGCCTACTGCCTAATGTTGATTAGCATTGTAAGTAGCAGATGTGCAAGTATATGCAAGTATAAGTAAATGTGAAAATATTTGCAACTTATGAGATGATGACAATAAACATATTGTATCTTTTATTTTCTCGGTGGTAGGCCATAACATCGGCTGCCGGAAGAAGTTACCACCCACCAGACAAAGTCTTGCCGCCAAGCGATTCGTCGTGTTCCGGCATGATGTCTGGTGAAGCCGTACGGAGGACAGGTCTGAGCAGTTGTGTTGCGTTGTGTGGCGGGTACGATGCGCCAAATGTTGTTGTGTCGGGAGTTTGGTCGTGGAGAGTCTCCAGATCAATCTCCCTCTAACGCAGCATCGTTTGGTCGTGTTGGTCTTGGGTTTAACATTGCATCGCCTCGCTCAACTGCCGTCATCCTTCCTATTCCTAAGTTTTTTAAGTGAATACGCTTAATAAACTAGTGCGCTTTACCATCAAAGATTGCATCACTGCTTACCATCAGAAGGGATTGCAGTCAAGCACTAGTTTATAATAATTAAAAAAAAAACGCCATATTTATTCAACTGTGCATTGTTTTCTCATAAAACGGATGCTACAATGCGTCCGGAAATTGTACACAATTTGGTCGACAATGTGACATTAATGCCACAATAACAGTTAATAACTGATGGATACATTTGTGTCATTCTGAAAACAAAAGTAGTTAAGTCACTATACAAAAGTAGTTAAGTCACTATAGTTCATTGGTATGGGTTATTATTGTTGCATGCAGGGTAGAGCTATTTTAGGCTCAAAACAAGCATCTACATCATATAATCATTGTATGCTATGCAACGAACACATAGTTGTTAGGTACACGTGCTATTTTTAAATGGTATTATAACCACAATATTTTGATACACAATATCTTATATCTTCTATATCTTTATTATACAATAAAGGGTGTATCTGACATCGACGCACAAACGAGTACCATGGATCCAGTATATTATGATTCTGAACCCCCCGTGGCGGATTTTTTCGTCGGCATTTTCATGATAAAAAAAATATATGTAGTTTTTTTTTCACTTTAGACCGTTTATAATTGCTATACTGTTATAACCCAATAAGATTTTCTGTAAGTAAAGAAAACCCCGTCCATGACCAAATAAAATATGAAATTTTACGTAGGTAATCATCATCATAGAAACAATAATAATGAATTTTGAAATAATCTTTTTTTTTCGCGAATTAATTCCAACTTCCCCAAAAATTGGTATTTTTTTAAAAAGTGACAACACCATTTTTGACGGTATTATTATGAGCGAATAGCGTTGCGACCGCGTCCCGTGTGCCCTGTCCCTCTTCGCCCGCGCATTTATTGCCTACCGCACATGTATCAAGTTCTTTTTGCGAAATAATATTTTTTTAAGGGGATTTTTTTTTAAGTTTAGCCCGGATTTGTACGCATTAGTAGAATCAGTTATGGATACCTAACAATTATCTTCACGGATCAGACAGGGTTTTCTTTACATATTGTATACCGATTCATTTAATTTTGGTTAACGAATTGTGTTCGGAGGATTAACATTTCAAAATTAAGAATAAATTAATTGCGAAGGATCTATAAGCTTTCATGATAATTATTTATGTCATTGTTAAAGGCTGTGTGCTAATCTTAGCTTGCGAATTTTTTTTTACATCTTTTTACATCTTTGGCATTTACAACCTGCGAATGTAACAAATATGATGATAGAGAAGACTAATGACATTAGAATTAATATACAATCTGACCTATAAATTGCAATAAACTTCAGAAATTTGAATTTCGCTGGCTACTCTGACTGACCCCATAATCACTTGGCTATGCGTGCATTTCCAACCAGTTAATGTCATAGGTATAGATGGCTGGGTTTTACACCCTACTTCAAACTTTATAGTCTATCAAGCAACAGCGCAGTGTAGAAAGGGGTTGTTCTATTTTTAGCCCCAGTTGTGGCGCAGGTACAGTGTTTCACCCTCGCCTGGCGAATTAAAAATAAACATTTCTTTCTCTTTCTCGGTTCACAAATGTCTTGCAAGAAGCTTTTCACTTAACTGATTAATTACTTAATAGTGTTGGATTTTATTGCAGTATTGGTTTAATGTTAATACCTTGTTGTGGTTGCCTACCTTCCACGTAACACACTATTGTTCAGAGCTCTTCTTTCATACTTCTCATAATAAATGGCCTTTGAATTCGATATGGTAAAAGGTTAACACATATAGGAAATGTATGATTTTATTATCTACTAGCTGTGCCCCGCGGTTTCACCTGTGTAAGCTTAATCGAACCGAAAGAGCTTAGTAATTGATATAAAATAAGCGCTGTTAAAATAATGGCAGCAATATGTACGTCCGCGTTTGCTCCCGTTTTCGCAACATTTTTTGTTCCTGCTCTGCTCCTATTGGTCATAGCGGGATGTTATAGCCTATGTCCTTTCTCAGGCTCTAGACTATCTGTGTACCAAATTTCATTACAATTGGTTCAGTAGTTTTGGCGTGAAAGCTGGACAGACAGACAGACAGACAGAGATACTTTCGCATTTATAATATTAGTATGGATTAATGAATGTCATCTGAACCGTGATTAATCGATCTGGCATTAAAATGACATTAAATGTTTAATGCCATCTAAAAATGTCTGCTGAGAGCCCATGTGATAAATACTACCGCTCATAGTTACCATCAATGATTACTTGCAATAGTAATTCCAGTGAAAAGTGGTTTGTCAGCTAAATTAAGTTTAAGATCTATTTCTGTGTCTGAAAACTAACATAGGCGGGTTAATCCACGTCTACTTGACCTAAATACGTTTAAACTGGCGATGACTATCGTCATATCAAAATAAACGTTGTTTCAAATTAGTTATTATGGCCTTGGCTTGCGAGAAATAATTACGATTACTCTTTATATTTCACGCACAAAAACATATAGTTACATTAACCAACCGCTCGATACAATCGGGTAAAATTGTTATTAACTCTATGGACTGTTGTTTGATATAAAAGTATCCAATTCTATTAGATAAATATATAATGTTGCTGGGTGGTATAGTGGTATCAGCTGCTGCTTGCTCACGCTAGTTCCCGCGAATGCTTAATTGGGTCAAATAAAGATCTAGTGTAGCACTTAAAATCTTTGCGAATGTGATTTGAATGAGAATTTGAAGCGAATTATGTTTTTTTGTATGTATAAATATATGTTGCTGCGATTTTTTCTTTATGTTCCATTTTGTAAGAAATTCTTGGTAAACGAATGCATCGGATGCCGACCATCCCTGGTATTGAACAAATTGTCTTCCATACTTGACACTGTTATATGAATAAATTGTAAAAGCCAACTTGTTTTACTTTAAAATAAACGGGGCCCCACACTAAGGTCCGTATTACAGAACGTCACTCAAGCTCTACTTAAGTCTCGTTTCAAGTCATTTGATTGATTGAAACTAGTTTTAAGTAATGCTTAAGCAGAGATCAATGCTTGAGTGTCCTTCTGGAATACGGACCTAGGAATTTCTCCTGTTTCGTGGGTGCGTTTTACAAACATATTATTTTAAACTCACATACACAAAAATCCAGACTCTAAAACAACCACCTGTAGGTTATAAAAATATTTTTCCGTGCGGGAATTGAATGTTGTTTAAATTGTTTTTGTCGGTTTTTCTCCATAATAAATTGTAATTATGCACCTTACTTTTGACGTTTCAAAGTAGGTTTTTAAAGTTTCCCATGTAGGGGGATATATGTGAATCAGAATATTTCGATTTTAATTAATTATAATTTAATTTGTTTCAGTACTGGCTCTGCGTGGTTGTCTTACTTTGTTCGGGGATATTCTGTGCTGTGATCAATCTTTACTGGAAAAAAGGTAAGACCGCTATCTTATCACGGCAGATAACATTGTGATATTACTGAGAATTGATTATTATTTATACCCACTTATTTATGTTGTTCATATAACTTATGTACAAATGAAGTTATATGCAGGGTATTATATGAGCGCGATTGCTGGATTATGGAGAGGACGTTGGTACTTATCTAGTTATCACCAACCCAGCGGGAATATTGCTTAACGCAATATCAATAGTAATGACACACCTTTTGTCAGTTTTAACAACAATATCTGAATTACTTACGTTACTAAGTAGATTTTTGAGCATGCGATGGATTAGCAGTATGCTTCAAATGATTCCGCATCAGTAGCAAAGGATTTCAGTTCGACAGTCCAACAACATGCATTGCGTTATTTATTTTGTTGAGTAGACACATTTTTTGAACAAGTGTAATCCACCTCAAGGTTGCGAAGAGAATAAATTAAAGTCTTGTATAAGTTTGGCTTTATAAGTTAGGACCGAGACAAAAACAATTTTTTTTTTTTTTTTTTTTTTTTTTTTTTTTTTTTTTTTTTTTTTTTTTTTTGACCTCAGCGCATCCAGATCTATATGATTATCTATAGTGGTGAGGGTTTTGAGCAACTTCGGGCACATACATACATACAGACAGACATACAAACATACGCACTTTATATTGCTATAAGTTATTTTAATAACAATATCACTGTCACTTAGTTAACACTTTTTACAAGTACACCTGTGTAGCCTGCAACTGCTCGAGCTCGAATGCCAAAGAGTATAATATTAATAGGGTAATCGAATGCCGTGTTCCCAAATGAGACCACCTACGTTGACAGCTATCTACTTGCTGTTAACCGACAAAAGTCATTTTAACAACTATTGAAATAGTCTCTCTTGGGAACACGGTTACAATTTGAAATTAAATAAAACATTATATTGATTTAGTTACATACATACCTACTCTAATCCATCTCTATAAAGTGCGTATGTTTGTATGTCTGTCTGTATGTATGTGCCCGAAGTTGCTCAAAACCCTCACAATCAAAGATAATCATATAGATCTGGATGCGCTGAGTTCAAAAAAGAAAAAAAAAAAAAAAAATTGTTTTTGTCTCTACTTATTATGACTTATCGGTCCTAAATTTAAAAGGCTAACACAAAAAGAAATGGATTAACAATTTGCTTCCAAAATAATACAATTTCATAGTAATAATGTATTTTTAGGGTGCTGATTGAAGTTGATAGTATGTTACGCAATTTGGGTACAGTTCTAAACAGACAACAAAGTGAATCCCCAACTGAAGTAATCCGCAAGATGTGAACTAATGTAATTACTTAAGTGACCACGGTATTCATGGAACATGCTCAGTATTGAGCACTTTAACGAAATACTGAATTTAATTAACTGAGGTTTTGTAGCTTCGTGTAGTCGGACTAAACATTTTAGTTTAGATAATATAAGAAAATATTTTAAAAGTTTCTTAGGTCCTGATCGGCTGTTGAACAAAATATGAGAGATGGATTAGTAGTACCTAGATACATATGTAGTTAAATTGTACATATATATTGTTTTACTCATAGTGGGCTTTGCTCACATACCAATACTGTCGTATTTTGCTTGTTTGGATCGGCAAATTGGCTCGCGAAATTAAAAATTTGTTTTTTTTCCTAATTACGGCGTCATGGAAATGAAAATAAGGGTGAAAGGTGAAGGAACTAAACTAATAATCACCTTCCGTCCTCTTCTCAATGAAAGAATAAGAAAAAAAAAAGCATTGAACTTGAGTTTTTTTTTTTTTGTAAAGTAGGTAGTCGGCACTTTAACCTCAAGCCATAAGAATTGTATGGATCAAAAATCGTAAGACTTAATCATAATATCCATTGTTTCGGCCGAAGTTTGGGACAGTAGCAGAATCCAATTGTCCGTATCGCCGCTCCAAACTAAGAAAGGAGAGATAACGCGAGACAGTTGTTGGCACGTCATCATCTACTTAGCCGGCTGAGTACTTGTATTTGACAGTGATCTTCACTTTCTATGTGTTATCATCATCGTTATCATCAGCCTATACTCGTCCACTGCTGGATATAGGCCTCTTCCATGGCACGCCAACAAGCTCGATCCTGAGTAGTTCTCCGCCAGCCACTACCAGCCACCTTTTTGATGTCGTCGCTCCATCTCGCCCAAGGGCGTCCCACGCTACGTTTGCCGAGACGCGGTCTCCACTCGAGGACTCGTTTACCCCAACGGTTGTCGGTCCTGCGGCATATGTTACCAGCCCATTGCCACTTCAGCTTGCTAATCCTCTCAGCTATGTCGGTGACTCTGGTCCTCTGTCGGATCACCTCATTTCTGATGCGGTCCTACAGAGTTTTTACCTACAGTTTTATCTGTCAGAAAAAGTTAATTATTTTTAGAATAGGCTCCATTGTAGGTGGGGATGCAAGGTGTATCTACTAGTGAAAATAAAGAATCTACAATGTAAAGAAAAAGACAGAAGATTGAATGATAAGTTTGGACCTGTCAAATTATTCCGCTCCTGAGGTAAAATGACGTATTTTTGGTTGCCATGTTTATCATCGCGTCTAAACTGTCTATGGAGTATCTTAATTTGACAGGATTAAAGTAAAATGTTATCTTCTATCCTTTTCTTAATGAAATAGAAAGAAAAAGATGCGATCAACTTAAATTTCTTACTTTTTAAACTTAAAATCTTAGACATTAGCGATTCTTTTTTTAAATCTGTTATAGGTACGTCGTGTAAATAACTTGGATATTCGTGTTCATCGTGGCTAGTGGTGAATTAATCTGTATTTCCTTGAATCCCAATTTGGACAGACACAGCCTACTCAAACACGAACCTTAATATACAGGGTGTATCTGACATCGTTACGCAAACTTAGCCATAAGGCTAGACCGCATGCCACTAATAAAATTATCATAGACATTTATTTCGTTAATGAGCGGTTACAGAAATCACAATGTTTAAAAAAAAAAGTGTCGGCTCAGCCTCCGAACGTTGTAAGCGTACCGCCGTGCGTGTTTGTAGGTTTGACGTTGATCCCTGAAGTGAACTCTAGTAAATTAGCTGATAGGATAGTTTTCGAGTTTTGTTCACATTGCGCTTTTTTGTGTAATTTGCGAATTCATTAATTTTTACTTTAAAATCTTATTGGGTTATAAAAATGAACTTATGAATAGTCTAAAGTGAAAAAAAACTGCATTTTTTTTTTTTAATCAGGAAGAAGCCACGAAAAATTCCACCACTGAGGTTTCAGAATCATGTACTGGATCCATAGTATTATTATTTTATGCGTCGATGTCAGATACACCCTTTATTTGTAGTTGACGGCCCCGTCGTTCTCGTGTCGTAGCGTGGGGGTTTCGATTCCTAGGAAGTACAGTGTTATTAAGTTGTTCTGTTCTGAATTTCGTAGTAACAGTCCGGTGTAGGCAAATTAGGTGTAATACCCCGTGTCTGGGAAAGCACGTCGAGTCATCGGTTTGCACCTGATCACTCTCGACGTTCCATCCTATCGGTCTATGAGAGGGTAGACTTGCACTCTCTTTTTTCACTCTCATAGTGCTGTGTTGCGACAAAAGCTAGTCTCCGTTGAAATTGCCAAAATACGGTCTGGAGGGTTATTATTATCGATACAGCAAAGGTCGGACATCAGGGAAGGACGGCCTCCGTGGCGTAGCGGTAGCGAACGCGGCCTCTGCGCGAGGAGGCGCGGGTTCGGTCCCCGCACAGTGCAAATAGTTGTATGCATGAATATGACTATTTGCACTGGTTTGGTCGTGCCTCGGAAAGCACGTTAAGCCGTTGGTTCCGGTTGTCAAACGAACATCTAATGGCAGTCGTTACGGGTAACAACCCGTAACGACTCCACACGACGTAAGGGCTCCAACAGGAGCCCTCATACAGTCCAACAATTGTTCTAACTGCAATGCTTCGATATCGCCTTTGGGTTATGGAGGTCAGACGGCAGTCGCTTAAGGAAAAAAATTGATGTTTAACCAAAATCAGCTGAAAAAGCTTGGGATGCGGCTGGGATTAACGCTGAGAAGATGACAGTAAAGGTGAAGTTAAATTATTACTTGCTGGTTTTTTTATGTAAGTACTATGTTTTGAGTTTGGTTAGGTAATAAAAAAGAAAAAACAGTATTTAATGCAGAGACTGTGGCATTTGACTGGCTCTACACCTACGACAAATAAAATAAGGTATCAGACCAGAGTAAAAGGGGAAACGTTCGTGACACGGCTCCCCTCGCTTCGAGAGGGGCGAGTTGTCCTCTACCACTCGGTCCCAGTTGGTATATGGCACATACAATATGCATTAGTATTTTTTCTTCAAGGACATGCCGGTTTCTTAGTTGTTTTGAGAGCAGTGGTGAAGAAATAATATGGTGAAGAAATACAAAGTAAAGCATCTATCTGAGTTCAAATCTGTAGTAGATTTGAACTACGACTCCCAAGTCACGGTTGTTACCACTGGACCATCACTGCTCAACCACGAGTTCGTTTCGACTTTTCTGCTCAGAGTAATAGGATATTTTATCCTTATCTTATTTTTTTTTTTTTTTAATAAGGTGAAATTTTAAAGTGACTCGGATATTATAGTTGCAATTTATTATATCTCATGAGCAATTGATAAACATGTATTGATAAATAGTTTATGCAGAATTACCCCTTCTGAGCGGCAGACGAGCTTGAGATGCATATCATCATCATCCACCTTTTATAGCAGTGGGATGACTGCTGGCCACAGGTCTCCTCTCATACAGAGAAAGATTGTGTGTAATGACCCCGCTTGCTCAATGCGGGTTGGCGATTTCGCACTTGAAAAGTCCAGGTTTCCTCAAGATGTTTTCCTTCACCTTATAATCAGTCATTGGTGTCCAAGATATACTTAGAAAGTAGGGTTGTAACGGAGCTTCGCCTCCGCTTCCGTTACTGCGGAAGTTCCGCAAGAAATCGTATCTTCGCTTCCGCCTCCGCACAATTTTTGCAGAGTCATAACGAAGGTTTACGACGCTCGTCAACCGTCCGGCCGCGTTTGGGCGCAAAATGGTCAAGAATCAACTAGTGCGAGGCGGGAATGCGGCAAACACAATTTGTTTCTCCTTAATTTTTATTACAAGAAGGTAATTTTTTTTACCAAGTATACTACTATTAATGTACGTATTTAAAATAAAAAAATGATTTAATTAACCATAAATTTAATTTTTTTCTATATGTACCTCCGCCTCCGCCTCCGTTAACCTCCACATCCGCGGAGGTGAGACTCGTCGCCTCCGCATCCACCTCCGGCTCCGCTAACAAGCCTCCGTTACAACCCTATTAGAAAGTACATATAACTGAGATAAGTTACATTGCTACTTGAGATGCATATATTTACTGTTAATTAAACCATTCCTAGATCTAATTACTCAGACTAATTACATTGCGAGTGAATACTCTGAAATTCTGCAATAATTACTTGCTCTGAAACTCGACCAAGGTTACTTACTGGTAATTGGAAACGGATGGGGAATAACCGGGATATAATCAATAGGGATTGCTATCCGTATTATTAATTCTATCGATTCTAGGTATTATGTGGTTGCAGCTTTGTTGCCATGGCGAACAATACGAACTTCATGTGAATGAAGGCAGTTAGTCTTAGCTTGAATACAAATCAAAGGAAATATTTCATTTCGGGCCACCACTATGTACGCTACATAGATAAAAAGGAACAAAATAAAAGATTTTCATAAAAATACTACTAAATTAATTTGAATAGAAATATAAGTATATGTAATTAATTATTTGAAATGTTTTTTAGTAAGATATCCCTTTATTAAGGTAGCCATGACAGTGGTTATGACGTTTGATTGGCGACTTTGACAGTTCTATTTTCCCGTTGTGTTCGTGTCGAGTGTTGATTTGAGTTGATTGTATTTATTTAATGGGCCGTATGTTCGGAATTCATGTTTTGTTTTTTTCGCAGTCATATGGTAGATAATATAGATACGATAGGCTTAGATACATGACACGTTAATCAAATGTCATTGTCAAAATCTTATTTCGCTTATTGCTGACCACCATATTTATTAGTAGTTGTGTTGCACTCCTTGGTCGAGTTAAATTGAATCTGTATAAAAACTAAGCCAACATATAGGAAATTAACATTAAAAACAGATAACTATAGCATAATTATACCTAGCATTAAGTGTACAACGTGCTGGCCCAGGGCTCCATACATTTCTGAAACATCTCCTTTGTTTTAAAGGAAATGATTCATTGTACAGTCAACGGTCTTAAGTTCATCACCACCGGAATGGTCTTTTTGGCTTGCACCCCAGATCTGTACCTACCTCGGTGTAGTTGATGATCATAGGTCGAAATAGGTAGCGTGAATTGGGATCATTGATCGGAAACGTATATATTAATATCGACATTCCTCATTGGCATTTCTCATTTGATTGTTTTTATTTTTCATCAAGTAAATAATAAATGGCAGTGGGCTGGACACATTGCCCGTAGGACCGATGCCCGATGGGGCCGACGGGTTCTCGAGTGGCGACCACGCACCGGAAGACGTAGCGTGGGTAGGCCCCCGACAAGGTGGACCGACGACCTGGTGAATTTCGCGGGAAACCGCTGGATGCGGGAGGTGCAGCACCGGTCGTCGTGGAGAACCT
The DNA here is from genome assembly GCA_017933935.1 of Sesamia nonagrioides. Lineage (NCBI taxonomy): Eukaryota > Metazoa > Arthropoda > Insecta > Lepidoptera > Noctuidae > Sesamia > Sesamia nonagrioides. The sequence continues at coordinate 753,225 of JADWQK010000195.1, read as the reverse complement.
TGGGGGAGGCCTATGTCCAGCAGTGGACGTCTTTCGGCTGAAATGATGATGATGATGAAATAATAAATTAGTTTTGTTTTATTACCTTCCTTTAAATGAATAGAGTATGAGTAGAGTGGCGTTTCACCGCCAAAAGGAGCCCGTTCACCTTGGCTCCTACTTTTCAGAATTTATCCTTGGAGTTCACCAACCGCCTTCAGCTTTTGGGAGTAGAGATTTCCTCGAACCTTAACTTTGGGCGGTTCATTGAGTCCAAGGCCAGGGTGGCTGCTAGAAAACTTGGCGTTATCGCAAAGGTCCGGCGGTACTTCACACCGGGGCAGCTTCTAATGTTGTACAAAGCACAGGTCCGCTCGTGTGTGGAGTACTGCAGCCACATTTGGGCTGGTGCTGCGAAATGTCACCTGGATACTTTGGATTCAGTGGAGAGGCGTGCGAAGAGGCTGATTGGCGACCCAGACTTAACTCGAAACGGTCTCCAAAGCCTGGAGCACAGGCGTAGAGTAGCCAGCCTTTCGGTCTTCTATAGGTTGCATTCTGGTGAGTGTGCAAGGGAATTGCATGATTTAATTCCCCCATCACCGTTCCACCATCGGACGACCCGTCGTACGGCGAGTTTCCACCCTTACGTTGTTGATACCACTGCGACCCGGACGAAGCGTTTCGCTTCCTCTTTTATACCGCGTACATCGAGGGACTGGAACAATTTGCCAGCGACGGTGTTTCCGTCACATTACAATTTGAGTGTCTTCAAGGCTAGAGTGAATAGGCTCTTAATAAACTAGCGCGCTTTACCATCAATGATCGCATCACTGCTTACCATCAGGCGGGTTTGCGGTCAAGCGCTTGTTTATAACATAAAAAAAAGAGTAGTAATAATGTCACTACCAACATTAACAATATTTACTTGGATCCGCAATTACATTCTGGGAAAATGGCTTATCCACGTTTTCTTTCTGTGAACATTTATGATACAAGTACCAAAAATCACTCTACCTATTCCGACCAATGGTGATGTTATAAAGCGTACACAGTATAACTACTAAAACGCAATGTTGATTGGCCAAATGCATGTGTAGTCAACACGAAACCGTATTACCTACTATATTTATTTCCTCAATAAATTATAGCTGCACCGCGCGGATTTACCCGCGTAAGTAGTTTTTTATTTATTTAAGCCTTTTAATCAGACATTTTCCTTTAGTTATTATTCATACATGTTCCTTTTATTCATGTTTTGAATGTCCGTTTGCCAGGTGGCAAAGGCCTCCTCCAACGTAAGTAGTACTTAACATAAAAAAAATGATGATGATGTTAGGCATGAGAATAGGTTTTTATCTATTTTTTATGCGTAAGTAGTACTTAACATAAAAAATAGATAAAAACCTATTCTCATGCCTAACATCATCATCATCATCATAGCGTTAATCCAAGTCGCATCCGAAGCCTTGGAGCTTTGGAGTCTGGGGTCCGCTTTACCAGTCCAACTGCTGAAATGGCTAAACTTCGACATTTTCCGTGAAGCGTCTGCCGTCGTCTGACCTCCACAACAGCAAAGACAACACACAAAAAGAACAAGTGTTCGTTCTGACACGTAATTCAATTATTTATTGAGTGTTGTTATTCAATGATAGTATAGGGTATAGAGGGTTACAATAAAGTACCTATTTATTTATTTTCATTATATGTAATTTAATGAAAATAAAAAAAGTCTTTTTCATGGGAAAATTTATTGATGTTATTAAAACATAACCTTTACAACATAAACTTATTCAAAAGTTTGATATGAATTAAATACCTAATTTGTTCGTAAATCAATTTTGGTGGCTAATAAAATGGGACATTTTTAGAGTATTGATTATTTGGTTATAGCTTAATGTATACTTTTCCCAAGGAAAAGAAGATTAAAACTAAACCCCAGTCCTATAATTTAAAATACATCATGATCATCATCAAATCAACACAAAATGGCTCCCATTTGCCAATACAATTTTGCGTATTTTAATTACTTTCAAATCAACTACATAACACATGCATTATAATACTTTCAAGTTGGACTAATTATAATACATATGTATCCAAAAATTTAACCTATTAGGAAATTAGCTCAATTACATGTGTGTCATATTTCATTCAAATCGGTAAAGTATTCTATGCAAATAATAAATATCTAAACATAAATAATCTGTTTAGATTAGTAGGAAGTAGGATTATTACTTTTATGAAAATTATCTATGTAGAAAAGGTTGTTAGCATCTGTCTTTTAGGCGTAAACTACTCGTTGCCTAGCAACTGTTTGTTTACACCTATCCTTTATCGAATTTGGCCGACATATAGATAAACAAGTATTTCATAGAACTCCCCCTACTGCGATTGTTCAACTTGTTTCTGCGTTTTCAATTTGTTAGATTTTTATGCAGGGTTTTTTTGTTTGTAAATATTATTTTTTTATTTTATTATCAGTAAGATTCTGCTTGCCGCGACTGACCTGTGATGATGTTATATCGCGCTTTTTCTGTTTGGTCGTAATGACATAGTACGGGTGCGTGATATGCCTAAATCGAAGGTCTCAAGTGCGACGAGTTGTGTTTACGATAGTTTTGTAATGGTGTATTTATCATTGTGAATAACTTTCACTTAGGGCAACACTAGAATAGCTAAAAAAGGAACCCATTAAAGTATACAACATGTGATACACACATACACACTATGAACACAATATAAAAATCATACAGTAGGTCCACGCCTTTGATCTCGTGTAAAATGCCGATATCGTCTAGACAGTAACTCATCGGCCAGGGTTGTCACAAATAAACAATATTTATGAAATTATTTATTGATCAACACCGATAGCTGTATTATATTTAATTAATTTGCTATATTTACTGAGGGAACAACTCGAGACAGATTTAAGTTATTTAGATGGCATTTTCGTAACCAGCACCCTAATCCACCTCGGAATTAACACCCCTAACATATTAATATACATTTAAATTGGCGTCCGCCATCTTGGATTTCAAAAAGGGTGGCTTTTTCGTAACAAGCATCCCAATTATACTCAAAATTGACACTCATAACAAATTATAAAAAATTGACGTCCGTCATTTTGGATGTCAAAAAGGATGGTTTTTTCGTAACAAGCACCCAATTATACTCAAAATTGACACTCATATCAAATTATAAAACAAACAAATAAAAAAAACAAACAGCGTTAGCCCTTAATCAAATCAAATCAAATCATTTATTTCAGAAAATATCCATAGTTAACAACAAAAGAGACTTATAAATAAAACACAAACTTATAAACTAAAACAAACAAGGACCTCACACGGCAGTAATATGTCTGCCGCAGCATTGCTGGATGTACAGACAATCCAGTCGGTTGGCAATCATCGCGAGGACGGTGTTGTCGCTGCCCCGCACTCTGTGCACCACAGACGCGCACCGCTTACGCATTGTGGCGTGAAAGCAGTCGGTACGAGCCTCTGCGAACATGCCCGAGGCGCTGCAGTGGCGAGGCAGCCTCAGCACCGCCCTAAACGCATTATTGAACTGGACGCGGAGGGCGCTATATGCTGCACGGGTATAATCAGCCCACAGGCTGCACGTGTAGAGGGACGTACAGTAAGCTCTAAAGAGCGTTATCTTTACCTCCCTCGAACAGCGCACAAACCTACGCGCTATCATATTACCCCTAACTGACAACGCCCTCCGCTCCCGCTCAATGTCCAGATCGTCTTTCAGGTCAGCTGTAAGAATGTGACCTAAGTATTTAATTTGCAACACCTTCTCAAGCGTTGCTTTATCTATAAATACAGGAGGCACACTCTTCAGCAAACTAGCACCAAACACCATGAATTTACTTTTACCTGCATTATATTTCAACCCATGGATCGAGGCATACTCTTCACAGGTCCCTAACAGTTTTCTAAGACCGCAGACCGATGCGCTCAGCAGCACCATGTCATCAGCATAGCTCAGATTATTAACGCATACTCCGTCTACATGGCAACCAACATGTTGACTGCTCAGCCTAACGATCAGGGCGTTCATATAGAGGTTGAAGAGCGCAGGAGAGGTCAACCCCCCCTGTCTCACCCCACACTCCAATTTATAGGGCTCTGACATTACACCCGCCCATCTGACGCTATTGGTCTGGTGTCTGTACCAATATTTTAATATATTCAAGAGTTCCGGGGGTAACCCAATACTCTTCAGTTTCTCCCACAGTATGTTATACGACACTAGGTCGAAGGCTTTGGAAAGATCCAGGAAGCACGCATACACTGGAGTTTTGTGATCAGTATAATACCTGACGACATGCTTAAGACTCAAAATATCAGTTTCAGTGGACAGTTTGGGCCGAAACCCAAACTGATTGTCATGAAATGACAGATATTCACCTAGGCGATTATTAAGCACGCCATCAAACACTTTTGCTATAACTGTTGCGAGTGAAATTGGTCTGTAGTTATTCACGTCAGCAGCATCCCCCGTCTTGTTCTTAACCACAGGCACTACAACAGTTATGATGTGATGATAGATACCGAGCTACGAACATCGTTTTGTTCGCAGCTTGGGTGCCTCTTACCCGCGTCTCGCCCCTCACACCCCGCACGATTGCTCTGTCTAGACGTCTTCGTTGGACGACTGTATGATTTTTAGACTGTGTAATGAATCTCAATTTAAATCGTTGTTCCTGAAATGTTCTAAAAAAATGTTTCCTCAATAACGTAAATACTGCAATGAATGTTTAGCTGTTGAACTGTCTAAATGATAACCATTCTTACTGTAATACAATGCTATGCAATTCACCGCAGATGTTCCCCTATATACAGGATGAGTTTTTAAGAACCGTCCAAATTTCGATATATTTATCTTTGGCGAAAATCATTGAATACGAGTTTTTTTCTTTTAGCATCACAGATACAAAAATATTGAGATATATAAAAAAGTTGATATTGACATCGCGCCGTGCCATCCATCGGCAAGCCCGCCCCACGCTCCGCCAAAGTTCATTGAACACAGTCGTTTTAAATCAGTGACCACCCAGAGTGGATAATTCTTTAGAGAAAATGATTTAATAAGAAAACTTTATGTATCGTTTTTTTTTTCTAAAATTCAATTAGTGAATGATACCTAATGCCTAGAAAAAATTTGGATGGTGACTAAAAATCTTACTATATATTCTATACATATATTTACATAAGTATTTTAGGGTATAGTAGGTTAGGTTGTGGAAGTCAACCCAATCACATCATAGCCAGGTAGAAGCTAGACAGATGATAATGACCTACAATTTTATCATTATACACTGTGTAACAAAACCCTGTTGTTCCTTTCAGGGACATATTATATTTACTTATAAGCTCATCATTAATGAAATTATATTATTTTTAAATAATAATTGTCTAGTCAAGGGGTCAAAATCAAATAACTGTCAAAATCGACACATTCCAAAAATGTTTAGGATATCTGATTTTATAAGTTAAAGAGATTGGTGGGAATGTTCTACTGATATCTAGTTTCTTCATGCAGAATTGCAGAGGTAACAAATCAGTTAAAGGTTACAACATTAATAATTAAATATTTATTTCCTATATATATATCCCTATACCGATTCTTAAAACGTAGGTAGAAGGAACAACAGGGTTGTTACATATTGTATAACAAACTAACAATACGACCCACTCGGAACGGATAATCCAAACTACCGACATAGGCGACACGTGGTCAAAACATCGACATATTTTCTGTACTTCGCTTAAGTTCACACCTTATGAGAATCGTTGAGAATCTAAATGATAATGAACATTTTTCCATCTCCACATTACATATATTTCAGGAATAAAATTGACGTTTGACTTAAGTTATTAGATTATTGCTAAATCAGTCTTTAAATCAACTGAGAAAGGGACACAGCTCAAAGCTACTTTATTTCACACTATAGATGCTGACGAATGATATGGTGACGTCACAAATGTTACTAGACAGCTCGCAAGTGATCAACGTTGTTGTACATTTTATCGTACTTAGCGCCAACTCGACTAAATACATTTTCCTCTAATGTGTCCATGTGCATATCCACAGCGTGTTCCTCATGTTTCAGTTCTAACGATCTTCGGAACGAGCGTGTACGGCGGCGCTGTGATTGCTACGTCTCTCGACTACTTCTTCGAAAGGATGATGATGCTTAAATGGGTCAATACTCTTTTATATTTTATTTGTTACTGCTTTTAACTGCACCAATCAACTATGCTTATCGCTGTCCCCTGCAGGTCACAAGCCTCTCCCATACAACGCCACTCCACTCACCGCTTCCAACTTTTCACTGTCATTATGAAGTCGTCGGTCCTTCTAGTTGGGGCATCCTAACTAAGCTGTTATTAGGTTTGTGCATATAGGTACATTATTTCATTCATGACTTTCGAGGGTAGTCCCATCTTCATATGATGTTTCGTGGTCATTTGACATTCCCACAATCTTCTCTCCCTCACCACCCTGTGTTAATTCTGTGCTCTATTTCTCCATTTTATTCCATACGGACGTGGACGTTCTGGTGATTTAATGATGGAGAGCCGTCGACACAAGCGAAAGATATCATCATCATCTCAGCTGGAAGACGTCCACTGCTGAACATAGGCCTCCCCCAAGGATCTCCACGACGACCGGTCCAGCGGCTCCCGCATATAGCGAAAGAGTTAACTTTAACATAAGCTGAATGATACTAAGCAGTAAGCTATAGCGAAAAGTTCACTCTGCACATGAAATAAAGATCGAATAATTGTTTTATTGCACCTTTTATTAATAAACCAAAAACTCTTATCCTATTTATTTCGGGTGATCGTAATGCCTTTTTCTTTGAAACTTCTCTATGGGTGGTCTCTGTGGTCACTCTCTTTTCTAACCATCATCATTCTCACATTCATTCCGTCGTTGCTTTGGTCTTCCTATTCGTATAGCATCTACGGTGACTGCTTTATGCTTATGGCATCTTCTTAGCTAATTGATGGCAAAAATTTAGCTGCGCCACCGACTAAATTTTGTTCCAAATATGTTTTAACACATTGCTTTTGTCGCCGAAATCATTTGACTATGTTGTCGTTCTGTCGTAATACAATAAGCAAATTAATGACTGATTTATATTGCAATGTTCTAGTTGTGGGAGCGTGCAAAGCTGGAGCCCGTTGTATCACCTCCCTGCCGGTTATCCTGGCTAACCTTAGCAGCTTGGCCAGCAGCGGCCATAGTAGGGCTCACGGCGCAGTGTGCTCTCACTGCCACAGGAATATACCACGAGCAGAGTAAGTTTTAAATCTACACATTACACAGGGTGTCAAAGGATCTCATCGTATTATTTATAAATTACCAATGCATGAGGTTTCTCCAATAAAAATATGCTCATAATAATGGGGGTACTTAAGTATCTGTCGGCTTAGTTAAATGCCATTTTACACCTAAATAAAGTTGCAAAGTCATTATATAGCAAGAGTATACCTCTTCCTATAATTTTAGAATTAGTATTAGCACTGAACAGTCCCGAGTAACCGAAAAAGCGTATAATTTCTATCCTAACATAGATATATACAATATGTTAAGAAAACCCTGTCCGACCCGTAAGGATAATAAAGGTTAGGTAAACACATGACCAAATAAAATATGAAATTTTACATAATCATCATAGTAACAATACTAGTGAATTTTGAAATTATCTTTTTTTGCCGCGAACTTCCCCAAAAATAGGTAAATTTTTAAAATGTGACAACACCATTTTCGGCGGTATCATCGTTTGATTTATTGTTGGATATTAAATGTATAAATTTATGTTCAATATTTGGCGGTCCCGTTTGTGATGCCGGCGCGCAGCGAGGTGTCGGTGTCTTCAAAGAAAAAAGTACGTGAAACTAGGGATGTACTATTTTTTGCGTAATAACGTTTTTTTATCGCTATTAATCGAAACTTGTATCTGGTTGAAGGATTTGTTGTAAAAACACAGATTACCCAATGGTAAAAGTACTTTTGTTTGTTTATCGATTAATTACTAATAACATTATTATAACACAAGTATTAGTAAACAGAAACGAGAAAGACTTATGAAACACAATTTTAGTAAAGTTTTACAAATATTTTATCGGTCAATATCATCGATATTCAGACAGAAACTGAAATTAATACTTTGGCATGATTTTCATTTACAGCAGTGTACCTCGCTAATTTGAGTTTTCTAAAAGTTCTAAACAATTCCATGCGATGTTGAATCGAGAATAAGAATGAGAAACTACAATACTAAATCGATACCAAAAATAGACGAGTATCAATCGATAAAAAACAATATTTTGATTACTTACACATCTCTATCAAAGCATGCCGCCGGCAGCCGCGTAGATACCTATGTTTATAAAATAAAAATAATTTTTACTTTAAATTATTAGTTGCACGTAAACATTGCTGGTGTACACACTGTTCGTGTATTGTGTGATCATGTTGTTTTCTAACGTAGAGTAATGTAACATGCTGATGGAGGTAGTAACTGCAATTAGCTGTGTTGTGATCAGGTGTTAGACGATTTGGAAGTGGGGACTTATCGGTCAATGCACGAGGGTTCCAGCATGACGGTGCCTCACGATATTTTTTCCGACCTGTACGTGAGTACATTATCATTATTGTCCATTATCAGTTCGGCGAGCAGTGGATTGGAAGGGGCCAACTGTGGCCACCGCGGATTTGACACCACTTGATTTTTATTTGTGTGCATGTCCGTGCTAATCTCGTGCGACGAAATATGGAACATCTCTGCCAGAGCCATTGTGCTCATCCAATGAAATGATACATTCGGAGAGTCAGACGACCTTCCTACTTAAAAAAAAATTCTTTTCTCGAGCTGCCTAAGTATCATTGTTTCTTTCGAGAGTCGATAAACGTGAACAAGCTACCTATACCTACAAGCATGAGGTCAACTGCGGTCATGACCTGTGCCTGTGTTGCCATGAAATTACCTATTTATTTTATTTAAGTTATTTATTTTTTAGTGGGTATTTTTTTTTAAGTTTAGCCAGGTTTTGCAGGCATTAGTAGAATCAGTTATCGATACCTAACAATACCTTCACGGATCGGACAGGGTTTTCTTAACATATTGTATATATCGCGGTCCTGGTCTCGCCGATCACTGAAAGTCCATATCGACCCCTAGACTCCGCACCACACCAAACTGGCGTTTGGGTATCGTATAACACTCATCATAACAGATCTAACTCAATATAATATACTGAGACAAGTAAATTTTCAAGCGAGTGCAAGTGCCGTGTCCGCCTGCGTTTGCATGGGATTTTTTAGTACCACTCAGGAGCTTAGAAATTGGCGGTTTGATACCCCCATACCTAAAAGTTAAGCCGTAATCCATCGCCCGATCTTTCCCCAGTCTTGTCGCTATGAGAGTGAGTGATTAATAATAATAATCATTTAATTCAAGTAACACTGACTTATATACAATGAATACACACAATTACACATACAACACTCAAATCAAAAATATCAATAGATATAAAAAAATATTACAAGATATAAATAATAATTTGAATATTACAATATTAAGAGAGAGTAGGTACTCTTGCGGCTGCTCATACACTTGTGCCATATAATATCTCCTGCACTGATGGCAGGTGTCCGCTGAGGTTGATCTCCATGGCTGAATGTAGGTCTGAAGGACGTTAACCCAGAAAAAAACTTACAAGATAAAATACATTTCCTCTTTCATATATCCTAACTAACAATGAGGTTCTTCCAAAGGCATCAGCGCCCAGAAGCGCCACCTGAAGGCGCAACAATCACGGCCCATTTCTCGAGAACAACGCACGGAGTTAAAACAGCGGAAATACAGGTACTTGTACCAAGTACGGACCGCGCACGGCGATGTGATCTCACAGGTATGTATTCATCATCTTGTAGCATTTCTCTTATAGCCAATTTTGTAGCATTCAATGCCGCCAAAACACAGACGTGTCTTTTCACCGCCAAAAGAAGCCCGTTTTCACCTTGGCTCCTACTTTTCGAAATGTATCCCTGGAGTGCACCGACCGCCTTCAGCTTTTGGGAGTTCAGATTTCTTCGAACCTAAACTTTAGGCGGTTTATTAGGTCCAAGGCCAAGGTGGCTGCCAGGAAAATTGGCGTTATTGCAAAGGTCCGGCGGTACTTCACACCAAGGCAGTTTCTAATGTTGTACAAAGCACAGGTCCGTTCGTGTGTGGAGTACTGCAGCCACATTTGGGCTGGTGCTGCAAAATGTCACCTGGCTAAGAAGCTGCGAAGAGGCTGATTGGCGACCCGGTTTTAACTTAAAACGGTCTTCAAAGTCTGGAGCACAGGCGTAGAGTAGCCAGCCTTTCGGTGTTCTATACGATGCATTTTGGGGAGTGTGCGAGGGAATTGCATGATTTGATTCCCCCATCTCCGTTCCACCATCGGACGACCCGTCGTACGGCGAGTTTCCACCCTTACGTTGTTAACACCACTACGATCCGGACGAAGCGTTTCGCCTCCTCTTTTCTACCGCGTACATCGAGGGACTGAAACAATTTGCCAACGGCGGTGTTTCTGTCGGACTACAATTTGAGTGTCTTCAAGGCTAGAGTGAATAGGCTCTTAATAAACTAGCGCGCTTTACCATCAACGATCGCATCACTGCTTACCATCAGGCGGGATTGCGGCCAAGCACTGGTTTATAAAATATAATAAAAAAAAGGTAGGTAAGTTTATAACTTAGAAAAAAAAAACCAAATAGTACACCATAGTAGGAAAGTGGAGCACTTTTATTTAGTCGATCATTCCTTTTTATACAACAAATGTATGCTGAGCGGTTCAATGTCCTTTGTGATAGTCAGTAGGATGATACACCCTGTTCGGTGATCTCGTCTCATTACCTGTCACTTATACAACGTTATTTTTTTTTATGTGAAACCTGAATGTACTTTTTAACACCCTTGCTCGTAAAGCTGATGTAATCCCACCGGTTTTAAATATGTAATAATAAATAATCAATAAGGCCATAACAAACGCGTGTGTTATCAAAGCAAATAGTTAAGTTATAGTCCATACAAATTCCATAACAGCATTATTTGTCATTTCAAATAATTATGGAACTGATCGCCGCGCCGCCGCGCGGCTCTAGCCAGTGAGCAGCGCGCTGTTCCATATTTGAAATGGCAAATAATAATACTAATGGCGGGAAAGCAACAGTGTGCATTCACAGATTTCTGTGAGAAGTTTATTTAAAATAACTGATGTCCTATTTAAAATAAACAAATTTGTATTTGTTTGTATTTAAATGAGTATTTGTAAAAAAAAAACAGTTTATTCGGTAATTTAAAAACTTGACTGCATGCTCTAGCATCTTTGCCAACATTTTCACGCAACTACGGCAGAAAATAATCCACGCGCCATTTTTCTCAAATTTTCTTTTCTTTGTACTTGTATTCTGAATATCTTTTTTTCTGTTTCCTCGCAAGTGTGTTAAAAAATGTCGTACGATATACGTGCGTATTGGTTATAACATGCTCGGCTCAATTACACCCTCGCCTTCGGCTCGGGCTGAAATTCCGCCTCGCATATTATAACCATCATTACGCACTAATATCGTAATGTACTATTGTTGAATATATTTTTACACCATGTTATATTTTTTCCCAAATACTTTTAGAAATTGTTGCAGTGTGGTTACCCAGCGCGCCACGCAGCTTATGATAGATCATAGTACTGTGCACGCCGGCGCAACAGCTGACGCCACAGGTCAACGCACCGCTCGCCCGCCCGAACGGAGCGTTGACCATATTTTTGTTGGGACAACCAAGTAGGATCACACACACAGCCTCCGTGGCGTAGCGGTAGCAGACGTGGCCGCTGCGCAAGGTGGCGCGGGTTTGATCCCCGCACAGTGCAAATATTTGTATGCATGAATATGAATATTTGCACTGGTCTGGTCGTGCCTCGGAAAGCACGTTAAGCCGTTGGTCCCGGTTGCCATACGAACATCTAGTGGCAGTCGTTACGGGTAGTTGGAGCCCTCAAAAAGTTCAACAATTGGTCTAACTGTAATGCTTCGATGTCGCCTTCGGGTTGTGGAGGTCAGACGGCAGTCGCTTCACGGAAAATGTCGAAGTTTAGCCATAGCAGCAGTTGGACTGGTAAAGCGGACCTCAGACTCCAAAGCTGAAAAGGCTTTGGATGCGACTGGGATTAACGCTGGGATGATGATGATGATGAACAAAGTAGGATAACAAGCTCATAACTTTGTGGTTTTTCATGATATCTTATTGTAATTTTGTACATAGATTATTTACTTAGAAATACTGGACACGTGTTTCGGGTTTCGCATAAACAAACATAATCTATACTAATATATAAAGCTGAAGAGTTTGTTTGTTTGAACGCGCTAATCTCGGGAACTTCTGGTCCGATTTGAAAACTTCTTTTTGCATTGGATAGCCCATTAATCCAGGAAGGCTTTAGGCTATACAACATCACGCTACGACCAATAGGAGCGGAGCATAACTAAACGGCCGCTAGTGTTGTATAAATGTTCTACATACCTAAAGTCTACAAATTGATACTTACAAAGCATTGAAGAATCTATCAAAAAGAATAGATATTAAAATGGAATGCCATTACAATCACCAATAAAGAGTTTTAAGAGCAGTTAAACTCGTAACAAATTAAAATACCTGGTTTGACATTTTTCTTCACGACATAACTAGGGATGTACTCTCGGTGGTAGGCAACAACATCAGCCGCCGGCATAAGTTACCACCCACCAGACAAAGTCTTGCCGCCAAGCGATTCGTCGTGTTCCGGCATGATGTCTGGTGAAGCCGTACGGAGAATGGGTCTGAGCAGTTGTGTTGCGATGTGTGCCGGGTACGATGTGCCTAATGTTGTTGTGTCAGGAGTTTGGTCGTGAAGGCTCTCCAGATCATCCTCTGGCGCAGCATCGTTGGTCGTGTTGTTGGGTTAAACATTGCATCACCTCGCTCAACTGCCGTCTTCCTTCCTATTCACTCAGTTTTTTTGGGTGAATAGGCTTAATAAGCTAGTGTGCTTTACCATCAACGATTGCATCACTGCGTACCATCAGGCGGGATTGCAGTCAAGCACTAGTTTATAACTATTAAAAAAAAAAAAAAAAATGTAACCATACGACTCGATACTCGATAACTACTCACGATGAATCTATTCAACTTTGCATGAGTATTTGATCGATTTGAATATTCAAATCACAGCTTTAATGTTGTAATGATATAAAGATATAATTATATTTTAAAGATAACAGAAATTGATTCAGGGATCGATTCTAAGCAGTGATGCAATCGTTGATGGAAAATCGCGCTAGTCTATTAAGCGCCTATTTACTCTAGCCTTTAAGACACTTAAATTGTAGTTAGACGGAAAGACCGCCGCTGGCAAATTGTTCCAGTCCCTCGATGTACGCGCTATAAAAGACGAGGCGAAACGCTTCGTCTGGATAGTAGTGGTGTCAATAACGTAAGGGTCAATTCACACCTACCACAACTACACCACAGCCGCAACCACACCACAACGCTGCCACGTGGTCGGGCGTATATTTTGTATTGAAAATGAATATTACACTTTACACGTACCACATTTTGCCGTTGTTATCGACCACCTGTGTAATACGACCACATCGCGACGGCAACGCCACCACATCGCGACGGCAACGCCACCACACGCGGCGGCACCGCGGCCACGTCGCCACGACATGACGTCATCAACAGTGCGCGCCTATAGTCGTATTTTTAACTAGCGGCCGCCAGCGACTTCGTTCGTGTGGAGTTAGTTATGCTTCGCTCATATTGGTCGCAGCGTATTTTTTCAAATCGGCCCAGTAGTTCCTGAGATTAGCGCGTTCAAACAAACAAACTCTTCGGCTTTAGATTAGACGAAGTCAACTGACGTTTACTGTGTTGTCAGTTTTTGATGAAATAAAAATAGTGTTGTGACAAAGTGAATGAAAGACAACGCAACCACATGGACATTTTGTCGGTACCACAACGTAACTGCAAAAAGCCGCTGCGACACTATTCACACGTAACTACACTTTGACCACATTTTGTCGCTGCGACGTGGTGTGCTTGTGGTGTGGTACGTGTGAATTGACCCTAAGGGTGGTACTCCCCGTACGACGGTTCGTCCGATGACGGAATGGAGATTGTGGAATCAAATCATGCAGTTCCCGCGCACGTTCTCCAAATGCATCCTATAGAACAGCGACAGGCTGGTTACTCTTCGGCTGTGCTCCAGGCTTCGGTGGCCGTTTCATCTCGCGTTCCTATTACCGATAGACGATGATTTCGGATGCGTATACCTTTTCTTCTCTATTATGCCTTGGCCACAAAGTTAACTTTTACAACTTTTTCGACAGTCCTATGTCCAGGCATTGCAGAAGAAGGCGCAATGTGGAAACTGGAGTGGCGAGTGCAGCACACTGCAGAGCGACTCCACACACCTGACCGTCCTGGCAGGATCCGAGGCCGCCCCTCCTACCGACAGCGATGACGACCTAAACCAGATCCGAGCGGCTCATTAAATAGACACGGGTACGTAGTTATTATTTGAAATATTCATTGACGTATCAAGGACGGCGTTCGTGGCTATCTCGCAGAGGGTAGATGCTTAGTATTAAATGAGGCACCATCATATGATTATGAAGCCAATGGATGCGGGCAGCACAAGACCGGTCATCGTGGAAAGCTTTGGGGGAGGCCTTTGTCCAGCAGTGGACATCTATAGGCTGAGGAAGAAGAAGAAGAAGATATCATTATGATGTATGAATGATGATGAATGGGATGGGATGGTCTAAAATGTTCCCATTCCTGGGACACAGGTCTCCTCTCGACGAGAGAGAGTGCGAATTGGTAGATCTCACATGTCTTCGACATTTTAGTCTCTGAGACATACCGGATAAAATATTACAAGGAACAAATATACTGAACTATGGGCTGAGCTCAAACATTCTGCAGACCGTTCATAGGCCCAGACCGCGAGTTGCACCCGCTTATTTAAACCTATACAATATGTAAAGAAAACCATAGCCAAGTGATTATGGGGTCAGTCAGAGTAGCCAGCGCAATTCAAATTTCTTAAGTTTATTGCAATTTATAGGTCAGATTGTATATTAATTCTAATGTCATTAGTCTTCTATATCATCATATTTATTATATTCGCAGGTTGTAAATGCCAAACATGTAAAAAAAAAATTCGCAAGCTAAGATTAGCACACAGCCTTTAACAATGACACAAATAATTATCATGAAAGTTTATAGATCCTTCGCAATTAATTTATTCTTAATTTTGAAATGGTAATCTTCCAAACACAATTCCGTTAACCAAAATTAAATGAATCGGTATACAATATGTAAAGAAAACCCTGGTATCGATAACTGATTCTGCTAATGCCTACAAAGCCAGGCTAAACTTAAAAAAAAAGGGAGGTAACTTAATACATGTGCGGTAGGCAATACATGTGCGGGCGGAGGGGGTAGGGCATGCGTACCGGTGAAAATGATGTAATTTTTTAAAAAAATACCAAATTTTGGGGAAATTGGAATTAAATCGCCGAAAAGAAATATTTCAAAAATCATTAGTATTGATACTATAATAATTATGTAAAATTTCACATTTTGTTTGGTCATGTCTTTACCTAACCTTTATTATCCTTATGGGTCGGACGGGGTTTTCTTTACATAATGTATAGTATAGGTATTCCCACTAAAGGATGATTCCCTTTCGTCTCACATACCTGTTCTCTCAGTTAAAAATAGTGCACTGTTTCTATCTATCTCGAGTTCAGCCCATAATTTGTAATTATGTTATAATAAGTATATAAATAAATAAATAAATAAATATATACAGACAAATCACACAGATTGAGCTAGCCCCAAAGTAAGTTCGAGACTTGTGTTATGGGATACTAACTCAACGATACTATATTTTATAATAGATACATATATAGATAAACATCCAAGACCCAGGATAATTAGGAAAAGATCGTTTCCCATCATGACCTGGCCGGGGATCGAACCCGGGGCCTCCACGTCGCAGGCAGGCGGGTTGACCGCTGCGCCACGGAGACCGACCGACCGATGTTGTAATACAGCAAAACAAATGATTTATTTTGAAACGAATGTATATTAAACAGTGCAGGTACAGGTAGGGTAAAAATAAAAAAATGTATAATGTCCAATTAAAAAGTTACTTTAAACAGAAATTGAGATAAAAAAATCAAAGCTCTCAAATACAAGTCCGGGCCAAAACAATGCTGTAGCTGTGTATCAAAATCGATAACTTGTGCCAAAATTTTTGCTAGACGTTATAATGTCATTGGGATTTGATACATATGTTGTAGACAGATAGAGAATAGAATACTCTTTATTATGTACACCATATGGATTACAGAACATAAATATAAAGATTTTACAAAGGGTGGTCTTATCGCTAAGAGCGATCTTTTACAGACAACCTTTGGATGGAATTCTTAGGGAAAGTATAGAGAAATAATGTAGGTAGTCTACAGTCTACTATTTACATAGATTATGCAATAAATTTATACGTTAAGTGTAGAATTCGTAGTAAGGGGCCGTGGGTAAATAAAAACAGCCGCACCGTACGGTACGGTGCTCCCTTCCGGTGTATCCTTCCCCTAAGAATTCCATCCAAAGGTTGTCTGTAAAAGAAGAAGAGAAGCATCTGTAGAAGAAGAGAAGAATATTGCTAATCCATTGCTCCATGTGTCCGATACTGTGCCTGCTCAACAACGTAAATAACGCAATGAAAGTTGTTGAACTGTCAAAATAAATGCATTATTACTGATAGTCATTATCATCATCAATATCTCAGCGTTAATCCCAGTCGCCTCCATAGCTTTTTCTGCTTTGGAGTCCGGGGCCGCTTTACCAGTCCAACTGCTGATATGGCTAAACTTCGATATTTTCCGTGAAGCGACTGCCATCTGACCTCCACAACCCGAAGGCGACATCGAAGCATTGCAGTTAGACCAATTGCTGGACTTTTGAGGGCTCCAACAAACCGTAATGACTGCCATTAGATGTTCGTATGGCAACAAGGACCCACGGCTTGACGTGCTTTCCGAGGCACGACCAGACCAGTGCAAATATTCATATTCATGCATTCAAATATTTGAACTGCGCGGGGTTCGAACCCGCGTCTCCTTGCGCAGCGGCCGCGTTCGCTACCGCTACGCCACAGAGGCTGTTTACTCAATAACGTAAATAACGCAATGACAGTAGTTGAACTGTCAAAATGAAACGCATTACTGATACATACTGATAGTATGTATCGCATTTACCCGGCTGGTCGATCGATCGGGTTAAGCTACGCTTGACGCGATTTATAAGTGGATGGCTGACCATCTTAACATACCGAGATGTCTTCGTGTCGCGAAAAGCACGTTAAGCCGTTGGTCCCGGCATTTGAAGATATTGGACAGTCGTTACGAATAGTCAGAAGCCCGAATGTCTGACCACCATTTTACCATGGTTCATCATCATCATTATCATCAACCTTTTATCGTCCCACTGCTGGGCACAGGTCTCCTCTCATACAGAGAAGGATTGAGCGTAATCACCACGCTTGCTCAATGCGGGTTGGAGATTTCAGACTTAAAGTCCAGGTTTCCTCAAGATGTTTTCTTTCACCTTCAGTAATTGGTGTCCAAGATATACTTAGAAAGTACATATAATTTTAGAAAAGTTACATTGGTACTTGCCTGACCTGGAATCGAACCCGCGCACTCATACTTGAGAGGCTGGTGTCTTAACCACTAGGCCACCACGATTTCGACTTACCATGGTTACCACCTCCATAAACCAGTTATCGGGTAATATGATACTTACCCTGTCGTGGTCTTGCGGGTTCTTCTGATAGTTTAGGGCATGCAGTGACACACATTTATATTTGTGAAGACATTTATTAATCAACATAGAATGCTTACATAGACTTGACAACATGCAGCCATCGCAGGCGGGGGGCGGAAACAGGAGGCAGTGTTGCCAGTGACATAATACCATATAACATACCCAATAACTGTTTTATGGAGGTCAGCATGTCTACCATGAGTTTTCATTATGAAGACTCGATCATCGATATCGAGCACGTTTGGCTCATCGATTGGCCCGCTTCCAGGTTGTAAGAACTCTCAACCAATGAGAGCGCCAAGCGCGGTCGATGCGAATGATCGAGTCTCAAACTCATGGTAGCTACATTTATAGGCAGTCGCTCTAGTATTCAGCTGAATCCGGTTATGGAAGCTGACCACACCTTAGTTAGGGAAAGGCAGGCGGATGATGAGACAGAATTGGTTGAAAATGCAGTAGAGCGATACACAGTTAGACAGCTCATGCAACGATGGAGATTTTGAAACTTACAATTTCTAGGCCGCCTGATTTTTTGTTTTGGTTATTTGAACTGGTCGTCCAGGTCGCCAGGTCTGACGGCACCGGAGGGTATTTCTTGCAATTTTATAAATTCTCACAGTTACCATCAAAAATTCCTCTAATTTCCCTAAACTTTGACAAGTTTTTGATATATGTTTGTCGCAGAGATGAGAGTTGGCTTCCAGACTTTCTTTGAGGCTTTTTAAGTCTCACGTTTACCACAAAAATGACAATGAAAATACTCCCTTGTAAAATCTACATAATCTATCTACCTTAATTCGCAAATAGGCCAACACTTAGTAAAAAAAAAAGTTTTTGGTTAACTCCTACAAACACGATAGTATTCTAATTAATATACAATATGTAAAGAAAACCCTGTCCGACCCATAAGGGTAATAAAGGTTGGGTAAACACTTGACCAAATATAATATAAAATTTTACGTAATCATCATAGTAACAATACTGATGAATTTTAAAATAATCTTCTTTTCCCGCGAATTAATTCAAACTTCCCCGAAATTTGGTAATTTTTAAAAAAGTGACATTGACCATTTTGACGTTACGCTTATGCGATTCGACCACGCGTCGCGTGCCCTGACCCCCGTCGCCCGTGGAAGGGTCCTACCGCACATGTATTAAGTTACCTCTTTTTGCAAAATAATATTTATTTTTTTAGGGTTTTTTTTTAACTTTAGTCCGGCTTTTTCGGCATTAGTAGAATCAGTTATCGATTCCTAACAATACCTTCACGGATCGGACAGGGTTTTCTTTACATATTGTATAATAGGGTCTAAATTATCAAAAATACTTGCTTACTATACTGCGTTATTTTTTGTTTATGCGAAACCTGAATATACACACATCAAAAGTGTCTAGGGATCAAGCATTTTTATGCGGATTTCTTGAGATTGAGATGTGGCTTTGTAATAAATTTCAAAAATCAGGAACTGTGAATCAAATTCGAGTAAAAGATGAAAATCAGCTGTCAATATTTTCCCTATAAAAACATACAACGCATTGAAGACATTATTAGTGCTACTGTTTCCCTACTACTGATTAAAACCAACGTTATTATGGAGCGGCGACGTCATTTAAGCAGGGAAGAAATGCTCAGAGCCGTGGGAATGATAGAAGCTGGTTCCCGGCAACGTACTGTGGCTTTAGCTCTGAATACAAGTCAGAGTGTTATCAGTCGACTTTGGACACGTTACCGAAGCACTGGTACCGTGGCTGAGCGCCATGGAGGACGGTATCGCTGCACCACACGGAGACTAGACCGATACATTCAAATCTTAACTCGAAGAGCTCCAACAATAACCGCCATGATGTTAGCCGTGAGGCTTCATCACTCTTCAGGGAACTTAATTAGCGACCAAACAGTCAGAAACCGCTTGCATGAAGTGAACCTTCATTCCCGAAGACCGCTACGGGTACCACCTATAGCAATGCACAATCGTAGGATTCGATATCAATGGGCTCTTGAACACAGAAATTGGGCAGAAGAACAATGGCGTTTCGTGTGCTTTTCTGATGAGTCTCGTTTTGGTATGAGACCGGATACAAGACGTATACGACACTGGAGAACCCCTGGACGCCAACAGCGATTAAAATCCTGCCAGGAAGTCCATCCTTATAGTGGTGGAACCATCATGGTATGGGCGGGTATTTGGATCGGCGGAAGAACTGAGTTGATTTGGATCAGAGGCAACCTCAACGCTCAAATTTATGCTGAAACGATTGTATCAGACGTCATCGTTCCTCTACAAGTGCAAATCGGTCCCTTATTTCAGTTAATGCATGATAATGCACGACCGCACACCGCAAGAGTTGTAAGACAGACTCTCGCCGCAGCTAACATCAATGTCCTGCCCTGGCCTGCTCAGTCGCCAGACTTGAACCCGATTGAGCATGCATGGGATATGCTACAGAGAAGAGCTCTGCCGAATATGGAGGGTATCCAGTCGCAAGAAGACCTTTTTTTGTTGTTGCAACGAACATGGGCGGCCATTCCACAGCGTGATTTGGATGAACTCATTTTGAGTATGCCAAACCGATGTTCTTGTGTTGTTAGTGTTCGCGGTAGAAACACGGATTATTAATTGTTTAAGTTACCCAATAAAATTTTAGAGAAAACTGTTATTTCAGTCTTTTTTTCGAACTTTTGTGTTAGTGGTTCAAATGTCAAATATCCCTTTATTAGGAAAATGGCAAATTTCTTTATTAATGCAAAGGTGACTTGGTTTATCGTTACTGTGACAAACGAAAACACTTTATTTGATGAATCCTTAAAGAAAATTTTAATTAATATCATTCAGGAGAAAAGTTATTGCAAAAATATATGTTGATCCCTAGACACTTTTGATGTGTGTAGTTTGTTCAGAATAAGCAACTGAATCGATAGCAATCATTTTACACCATGTTATATTATTTCACAAATACATTTAGAAACTGTTACAATATGGTTACCGAGCGCGGTGCGCAGCTTAGGTCGAACATCGCCCGCGTAACAGCTGACGCCAGAGGTCAATGCCCCGCTCGCCCGCGTAAGCGGAGCGTTGACCATATTGTTGTTAGGACAGCCAAGTAGGATAACAAGCTCATAACTTTTTGGTTTTCCAAGATATCTTTTTGAAACTTTGTACATAGATTCTTAACTTAAAAATACTGGACACGTGTTTCGAGTTTCGCATTGACAAAAAATAATGTTGTATAATCTAACAAAGGTATTTTAGATTGTTCCTTAAGTGTAGTATAAAAAATGTACAGTTTTAAGCATCTCCTGAGAAATTTGCTTATACAGGATGTATCACATCATCATCATGACATCGTAACGCAAACTTCGCGAAAAGGCTAGACCGCATGCCACTAATCGTCGTTAATGAACGGTTACAGAATACACAGTGTTTAAAATAAAGTGTCGGCTCGGCTTTTAAACGTTGCAAGCGTGCCGCCGTGCGGGTTTGTAGGTATGACGTTGATCCCTGATGTGAACTCTATTAAATCAGCTGATAAGATCGTTTTTCGGGTTTTGTTTTCATTGCGCTTTTTATGTAATTAGCGAATTATTTAATTTTTACTTTAAAATCTTATTGGGTTATAAAAGTATAGCAATTGTGAATGGTCTGAAGTAAAAAAAAACTACATTTATTTTTTTTTAATCATGAAAAAGCCGACGAAAAATTCCACCACTGGGGGGTTCAGAATCATGTACTGGATCCATGGTACTCGTTTGTGCGTCGATGTCAGATACACCCTTTATAGAGTTAGCGGTATTAAGGTATCGATATTTGTTATTTACTATTGTGTACATAATGAAGAGTATTCTATATATACTTATGGGGTAATAAGAAATAGTTTTGATGAATCATTGTTTGTTCTCTTTGTTTCAGATTGCGACAGTAAAAGGGCAAAACGGATCAGAGTTTAATTTTATATTCTAATATTCTAATTTTGTTCCAGTATTATTTTTATTCCATTTGTATGATTATTACTAATAGTGTTTGTCATTAATTTGTATTTCACGTGAATTGAATGTTGTATTATGATTATAATTGAATGACTCGAGTGACGGAGTTCAAGGCCTACATTATTTACAGTACAGCCCCCTAATCGGCGAACACATTTTTGTCAAATGATTGCGACTAGTTGGATCGTTTGGACCGAACGGACCAATGGGCGTTCCGAACGATCCCAACTGATGCCAACTAGTCACAATCATTTGCCAAAATGTGTTCGCCGATTAGGGGGCAGGTATTTAAGCTGAAAGTACTGTCAAAACTCCGAATTCTTCTTAACTGCATTGATTATCTTGAATATTTAGAAGTAAACTTAATTGGAGGGTCCACATCAAAATCTATATGGTCGCAAGAATATTCCAATTTTCTATTTTCTTGTATAAAATATAACACTTTTCAACCCTTAAAACTACTCTTTGCAACAAAATATTCTTATGAACTTTCACTAAATAACTTACAAATATGTACTTATATATATACAAAGAGACGGTTAGCAGATGGTCTTGCAACTTATTATTAACAGACAGAATCTCTGCGCAGAAATTACAAACTTGTCTCTACTTTATGATTGACAAAAACAAAATTCAAATTCTTATTCTTTTTGAAAAAAAGAATATGTAATGAAAAATTCGGTTTTTTTAAACGAAAAATCGCATTTTTTAATTGGGAATAATTCAAAAACTATTATTATTTAAATTTATCATTATTAAATTTACTATTTCTTAAAATCGCATTTTTTAATTCGGAGTAATTCAAAAACTATTATTATTTAAATTTATTATTTTTAAATTTCAAAATATTCTTATGAACTTACACAAAAAAACTTAAAAATATGTACATATATATACAAAAAGACGGTTAGCAGATGGTCTTGCAACTTATTATTAACAGACAGAATCTCTGCGCCGAAATTGCAAACTTTTCTCTACTCTATGATTGACAAAAACAAAATTAAAATTCTTATTCTTTTTGAAAAAAAAAAAGAATATGTAATGAAAAATGCGGTTTTTTCCAACGAAAATTTGCATTTTTTAATTAGGAATAATTCAAAAACTATTATTATTTAAATTTATTATTTTTAAATTTACTATTATTATCATTATCTATTAAATTTACTATTCTTTTTTACTTAAAATTTCCTTATTTATCGATTTTTGAGTTTATTTTGGATGAAAAAATTTCCATCCCCGAGAGATGGTGGCATCCTCCCCCCCCCCCCAGGGGTGGAAGCGGCTATTAGCACCATATAGATTTTACTTTTTGACTACACACTGTCGTCTACTAAAATTTCAAATAAATCGATGCAGTTAACAAGAATTCGGAGGTGAAGTGCTTGAATGGCTGTACTATTATTGCCAAATATAAGTTAGATTTAAGTATACTTTTATGTCAATTTTTGGCTGACTTTTTGATGAATTTTATCATAAAAAACAAAACCGTCTCGTCTCTTTCTATCAGATTTTATACTGAGCTATTTATTCCTGAACATTCCAAAGTGATTACATAAGTTAGTAGTAAGATTAATTATACGTTGTTTAAACTCGAATTACGAGATTCTTCTATACAACGTGTAACAAAAAGGGTATATACATACCAAGGGCATGGCATCTTTAAATGATATCAAACGATATCGGAAGGGTTTCAACTCAAAATAAAATACTCAAAAAATTGGTACCAAATTTTCGGTGTCGTGTGTTTCTTAAAATAAGATCATAAAAAACGTGGCAGCACCCTAAATACGTTAATAACTACTCGTTACTCGTCACGTTACTTGCCAAAATCCGATAAATGTCTTCAATATCTCTGTGCGACTGGTATGATAGTAGCCTATCACAGGCGGTGTTTTTCCTCATAACTTCCTAACATAAAGAGATAGGATTAAAAAATCCCTTCCAATATCGTTTGATATCATGTAAAGATGCCATGGCTTTGTTATGTATATACCCTTTATGTTACACGTTGTATACTGTATTATCATCACTGCCATCGGAACAATAAATTCTGTCCTAATTATAATATTACGGTCTTGAACTCCTTCCGATATGATTGTATTAAGTTAACAAATTTATTTATACATACATTTCTGATCAAGTACTGATTACGACGGCTTCGTATGTTGGTACCAATATTGGCCTTAATAACCAACATAGTTGGCGCACAAATGCTGGCACAATGATTGGTAGAAGCCTGTAAGATAAGATAGATATCCCAATAGGCTGTTTAAAGATCGGTTAGAATGCTTGTAATTTAAATGCGATATAGTTGTCGACGTAAGAGATTTTTGCAGTAATATGGAAAAATCATCATGTGCAGCTATATTACTTCAGAATCCCTAATTTAAAATGGCTATCCAAACGTGCAAAATAAAGTATTAACATAAGTATGTTAATAAGAAACTTCATGTTTGTGGTTAGTAATTGGTTGCTATAGCCAAGTGGTTATAGGAACCAATTACTAACCACAAACATAATATTCATCACAATGTCAAACAGTTGAACATCACATAACGTTACTTTAATTTGAGCGCAATAAAAGCTCTTGGAGGCGACCGCAACTGCGTTGTTCCGCTGCGGTCTGACGTTGCGGGCGACGTCGCCCCTGGATCTGTAGTTCCTGTTGCCTCCAAACGAGCAATTTTCACATGAGTCTGTGATGTCCACTCAGATTGTACATTTTACCCAGATCCAATCCGTGGAACTATGTAAATTGCCTTCATCTGTCCAATTCACAAAGTCGTATTTACTTATATAATTTATACGTGTCTATTACTACTGAGCACAATGAGATTTGGATGTGGTGAACGGGTATACTCTTGTGAAGAGTCTAGACATAAGTTAAATTACTGATAATTACTAAAAGTGTATAAGTAGAGATCGAATTTCTTATAAAATATCTTGTACCAAGTTGATTTTGCCCGTTGGTTCGACGGCTTTAGGCGCAATGCAAAGCATTCTTTTTTGTAATGTAACGCTAAACTTTAATGTTTTATTTAGAACTATATTTATTTGATCGTTTGAGCGTAAGCAGAAGCAAATGCTGAAAAATGTGATAATTTAAAAAAAAAAACTTGCTTTTACCCTGTCTTATTACAAAACGAAATTTAACTGTAGTTCCAGCCTTAACCATTAAGTAAGTATTTGTATATCGAACTTCTTGGATTCCTTGATATTTAATGTAATAAACTTATTATTATTAATAACTTTATTTAGATAATAATAAGTTTATTTCATATCAATTTGACTTACATTAAATATCAAGGAGTCCAAGTAATACAAAAGTGACAACTTAGTACCTTTTTTTTATAATTATAAACTAGTACGTGTCACTGCAATCCCGCCTGATGGTAAGCAGTGATGCAATCGTTGGTGGTGAAGCGCACTAGTTTATTAAGCCATTCACTTAAAAACTTAGGAATAGGAAGGATGACGGCAGTTGAGCGAGGTGATTCAATGTTAAACCCAAGACCAACACGACCAAACGATGCTGCGCTAGAGGGAGATTGATCTGGAGACCCTCCAGGACCAAACTCCCGACACAACATTTGGCGCATCGTACCCGCCACACATCGCAACACAACTGCTCAGACCCGTCCTCCGTACGGCTTCACCAGACATCATGCCGGAACACGACGAATCGCTTGGCGGCAAGACTTTGTTTGGTGGGTGGTAACTTCTACCGGCGGCCGATGTTATGGCCTACCACCGAGGAAAACCAAAAAGGTACTGAACTAAGCTGTCAAAAAATTTCATTGCTATAATGGTTCCCACGGGTTTAGCAGCAGAAATCATAGCGGAACATTGTTTGTTAACTTACTTGAGAAGAAAAAATGTATCTTAAAGAGAAAAGCCCCTCTGGATTTTCATTTACAGCCCCAAAGAAAGTGGATATGCCGAAGTCCCGACACTGATAAGACTTCATCATAGCAGATCATCATTTCAGTTGAAAGACGTCCATTGCTGGACATAGATCTCCACGACGACCCGTCCTGGGCCTCCCGCATCCAGCGGTTTCCCGCGACCTTCACCAAGTCGTCGCTCCACCCGTCGACCTTTAGGCTAGGTGGAGCTACGTCTTCACAGGATGACTGGTAATAACTGAATATGAGTTGCCGAAAATCTAATCAAGTGAGCATTATACATTGTACTATTTAGATGGTTTAAACGGACTGACCAATGGGCGGTCCAATCTATCCCAACTAGTCGCAATCATTTGACATAAATGTGTTCGCCGATTAGGGGGCTGGTCTAAACAAAATCCGTGTTTTGTAATAAGCGGGGTAATGTTTTGTTCGATATATTTACGCCGACACCCAGTTTGCTCAAAGCATAAGCGTAAAATGTTAGATCTGCTCAGATGATCAGTAATATCGTACATTCTATGCAGTGTGATAATTAAATTTTTGGCCAAAGTTTATTTTAGTTTTTACATGGCTGAAAGCGTAAGTTTATTATTGATCTTATTATTATTCTGTCATTACATTAAATACCTGTTTTAATAATAATATGCGCATATACCATAGTATTGATAAGATATTAATTGTAAAGATTTAAATTTTGTATTATGTAACGGTAATCGTCGTTTTACTGAAGGATGTCCATGTGAATGTTTTGTAAATTATGAGATCAACAAATGAGATTACGGTGATTAGCCTTGAGGTTGGGGAGCTTTATGGACATTATTAATTTCGATTACCATTGAACTGATTTTGCAAATAAATGTCAAAGCCAATTCTCGTAATTTAAAAAAATTAAAATCTCATCTCAGTGATAAATCAATCTCAAAAACTTGTTGTATTTAAAATAAAGTGGAAGTATTTTTGACAACAGACTGAATGTTTTTTGCGAGAATTGAATTTGAATGAATGCACGGGGGTAATCATTACACGATCACTGGTAGCTAAGATAGATAATCATTGGAAATCACAAAAATTACGAAGTATATAATCCGACACCACTGCAGACAGATGTGAAGGCATTAAATAAAAGGTTTGTGAGAAACTAAAGCAGCTAGTTTGAAGCCATTTTGTTTATGATTTATTATTGATGGCCTTCGCAATGTATTGTTTTGATAACTTATAAAGATTTGTGATTAAATTGTAGTGATTTTAACATTGGTTTCTCGCCTCGAGGTTATAGCTCTGTATGGAAACTTTAGATGTATTATATTGTAGGCATTAAGTAGGATTTATATTATTAGTTTAGTACATGTGGCGCGTGTAAGAGATGACTCTTATTCTTTGGTCCTCACTGTCTCCAAACATACGACTTTCAACGCTCAATTTCTAGTCTTTATGTATTTTATCCAAAAATTATGTGACGCGTGTAATTTACACGAAGTTTTAAATATTTTCACATCAATGAAATGTTCATATAATAATTATTTATCGACTATTTAGGTGTTAATTTATTTGAATTGTTTATTATTTTTTCTGTTATGTTTTTTTTTTATTATAATTTTGTAATCGAAATTTTGTCATTGGTTCATGTTGTTTTTTATTTTATTCCCAACCCCTTACAACACATTTCTTAAACAAGGGGCCATCCATAAAGTACGTCACACGAATTTCATGATTTTTTGAGCCAATCCTAGTCACAGGTGTTCACATTTCTGAGACCCCCCCGTCCTTGTCACAGGTGTTCACATTTCTGAGACCCCAAAGTGTGGCGTCACATGTTTAACAATTTCACATCGAAAAATTATTACATTAAAATATCGTAAACAAAACAATTTAAACCGTATTGTCCCAAAGATAGAGTTGGAAATATTTTTTAGTTTATAATTAATAATTCAAATTACGCGATTACTACCTCTAGGTATATTAGATTTTGAAATGTGATGTCACGAAACTTAGTACCCCACCCGCCCCTTGTCACACCATGTCACACTTTGTCGACACCCCCCTCCCCCCTTTATGTGTGACGTACTTTATGGATGACCCCCAATATCATTTTTTGTTTATGCGATACCCGAAACACGTGTATTTTTAAGTACATAACGAATCTATGTATAAAATTTCAAAAAGATCTCATGAAATACCACAGTTATGAGCTTGTTATCATCCTACTTGGTTGTCCCAGCAAAAATATGCTCCACGGTCAGGTCGAGCGGGCGACCGGTGCGTTGACCTCTGGCGTTAGCTGTACGCGGTATTATGATCTATCCTAAACTACGTGGGGCACTCGGTAACCACATTGCACCAAATTTTTAAATGTTTTTAGGAAAAAAACATAACATTGTGTAAAAATGATTAGAATCGATTCAGTTGTTTATTCTGAACAAACTATATTGAGGTTTCGCATAATTAAAAAATGACTTTGTATATTTATAATTTGGTACACACTGCATTGTCCTGTAATCCATTTATAATGAACTAGTAACACAATTGTGTGCCTTGCCCTTCACTAATTTTAATCTTTTGACCTCCACAATCTGATGGCTATATCATTGGATGTTCAATGATTATAATCAAATATTATTCGTCAGACTGTGTTGAATATATTTAACTAGCTGCGCCGCGCAGTTTTACTCGCGTAGGTTTCGATACGTTTTTTCATATGATCCGCTCCTATTGGTCGCAGCGTGATGTTATATAGCCTAAAGCCTTCTTGGATTAATGGGCTATCCGACGCAAATAGAATTTTTTCAAATCGGACTAGTAGTTCCTGAGATTAGCACGTCCAAACAAAAATTCAATTACACATTAAATAAACATTAACCTGTGTAAAAATGCAAATGGAGTACAAATCATACGAATATTGAAACATTCCGCTTTTGTGCTGTAGTGATAGTAAGTGCTAGGGTTGTTTTTCAGTAAGTATTTCATTATTGTAGCGGTCAAAAGGTTAAATATATACATATATTAGACACGATTTGAAATAGTTACGTCGATACTTAAGTTAAACAGTAAGACACGTCTACTTACCTTGATAAACAGTATGACATGTCTGTTATCATCATGTTACCTTCTGTCTGTATCCTCGAACCACGACAGAAATTAAGCAGTATTTGTAGGAAACTACCTTTTTCACTTTACGGGAGTAATTTCTATTCAATAATATAGCTTAAATAATCCAGTAGTTTCAGGTTTACGATCAGAGCCTGTTCAACGTCTTTACGCACACTGACGAAAATCTACTGAATATTAAATACATACTAATTACAAAAGAGGCTCGATCTGGACTGAGGTAGCCATGCACTTAATTATAAAAGACACCATTTCATTAGTTAATTTTCTTAATAAATTACGCCGTTTCCCTTATTCACGAAGTTAATTTAAGTTCAGTGATTCTTTCCATCTCATTATGAAAAGAACAGAAGGTAAAATAAGTGTGTAGTCCTTTCAAGTTATCACAGTTATTTATTTCTTTCTTCTTTGCCTTGTGCATTTAGCCAAGGTCACATGTTGGGATCGTTAGAAAAGCCAATTCGTAAAGAATTTTCATTCATGTCGCAAAAAACAAGCCGCGTGCACTGTCTAAGAGAGAGGTTTTGAGGCAAAGTCATGATGAGGCCACTATGCTGCGATATCTCAAGTTCTTTAAGAATTATTTACTGAATGCACTTTTTACTAGATAAATCACGCACTTTATTTAGTAAACAGTACTATAAATAATTTAAATGTCCAATGAAACATGAGCGTGACACCCAGCTTAACTTTCCCGCCAAAAACTCCTATGACAGTTATAAAAGTGATTAAAAACATGGCGTCTAAAAAAACGTCAATTTTGACAGGCGCGGTCTAATTTGACAGGATTAAAGTAATATTTTATCTTCTGTCCCTTTTTAATTAAGTGGAAAGAAAAAGATACACTGCATTTAAATTTTGTTTAGTTTGTGAAAAAGCGAATCGGGTTCTGTATTCAGGAATCGTTAAGTCGATAAACTAAGATACACATTCTTGTGCCTATACATAAAATCAGCCTGAGACAACCGTTCTTCTATATACAAGTTCGCACTAAATATTTTCTTTGGAGGTATTCTGAGCTAGGACGCTAGGTTAGGTTATATCGGTAAGTTACTTCATAGGTGGGTTTGGTGCCCATATTTTCAAGTAGAATATCTCACGATAAAGGTTAGTATACAATGCTAGGGTCGGTAAGATAGGGTCCACTACACGGCGTAGCTTCAATGGACACCAAACTCATAGATAATAAGATCGGTGGTACCTCGGACGTCTCTCGACCTTTTTTCACTATCTAGTCAGTTTAAAGGTTATGTTTGAGGGGTGGTTTGACGTTTTGGATGAATCGATCAGACGTGACATTCGTATTAACTTGTTAATAATAATAATTGTAATCTCATATTTACTCTTTACTTAGATATTTTGAGTGCTTAAGTCTAATTAAGATGTACGGACTATAGCAGGTCAAGCTACCCGAAACTCAATATTCCCAATCAATTTTAAGCTTTAATGCTTTACCGATAAAATTGAAATCTACTAAAGGAATTAGTCAGATTGCAGCATGGGCGTAGCCCCACCCTGGCTCTGATCTATAAGGTACCTTTATAAACAAAAAAAAAAAAAAATAAATAAAAAGAATCCGGGAGGGGGGATAGGTTGACTGCTGCCCCACCTTGAGCCCAAAGCTAACTACGCCCATGGATTGTAGTAGCTTAATGTGCTGTCGTCTGTACCTATCTTTTGCATTTAACCTAACCTACGTATTACGATATGATAAGGAATACTAATTTGGGTTTAAGTGGCCTCGATTCTCTGTTCATATACTAGAGTAATTTTAAGTTCAGCGTATCCTGTTCTTTTTATTTCATTAAGGAAAGGACAGAAGATAAATATTAGTTTACTACTGTCAAATTAGTCTGCACCTGACGTATTTTTAGTCGCCATGTTTAATCTCGTCTAAACTGTCTATGGAGTATGTTAATTAGTCTGCACCTGACGTATTTTTAGTCGCCATGTTGTAATCTCATCTAAACTATATATGGAGTGGAGTTTTTGGCGGGCAGCCAAGATGAGTGCCACGTTCGTTTTTCATTGGACTTTTAAATTCTTTATAGTGTCGTTTACTAAATAAAAACGGGTGATTTATGTAGTAAAAAGTGCATTCAGTGAATAATTCATAAAGAACAGTGAAATATTGTAGCATAATTAGGGTTGCCAGACCGCCGGGAAATCCGGGATTGTCCCGGAATCTTGCCTCTTGTCCCGGAATGAGCGGTAATTGTCCCGGATTTTAAAAAGTTAACAATCTTGCATAGAACATATTAAGAAAGATGATAGTAAGAATTTACGAGTGTCTGATTTCGAATGACTTTTTTTTTTTTAGCCGTTCTTCCTCCGACTCTCCAGGATTTGATTTCGAATGAGATATTTTTTTTTTTTATTAGTTTTTAGCCGTTCTTTTTCCGAGACAGTCCCTGTCGACGACTGTCCCGGATTTGTAACTTCCTATCTGGCAACCCTAAGCATAATGGCCACATCATGGCTGTGTACCAAATCTTCCTCCTAGTGTCTTTCCACGCGGGAAACGAAAGGAGATAGGTTTAGGTTAGATTAAGTTAGGATAAGAGATGGGATAAGTTACAAAAGTTGAAAATTAATTACTGAAGACATGGCAGTATGGTCTCTGACCTTAGCCTGTTCCAAATGGAACAAATAAAACAAAAAAAAATGTCTATGGAGTATCTTAATTTGACAGAACTAATATGTTATCTCCTATCCTTTTCTTAATGAAATAAAAAGAAAAAAGATGAACTGAAATTAAAATTAATTCATCATGTGAGCAAGAGAATCAGCATAATTGTTTGGTTTGAGGTGTCCGAGAGGGCCTATCGCTCACACGGAGCTCATCGCAGGACTTAATGATAGAAATTAACACGTAATGCTATTTTTGTACATAGGGAAGGTAACGAGCCAAAAAATTATATTTTCGAAAAAAATCGGGCTAAAGTTGCATATTAGGTCCAAACAAATCATAATGTAAATTTCTTTTAACATGGTGTATTTATCATAAATATTAGTTTTAATGACATTTATGGGCTTATTTGACAAAGGAGGTACATATTACAGTTATTTGGTTTGAGACACACTCTTCAGCATAAACTTGGAAGCCATTTTTATTCTCTACTAGCTGTGCCCCGCGGTTTCACCGGCGTAACCTTCTAGCCGAATGAGCTCAGTTGATATAAAATAAACGCCTGTTAAAATAATGTGAGCAATATGTAGTACATCCGCGTTTGCTCCCGTTTCCGCAACATTTTTTGTTCCTGCTCTGCTCCTATTGGTCATAGCGGGATGTTTTATAGCATATGTCCTATCTCAGGCTCTAGACTATCTGTGTACCAAATTTCATTACAATCGGTTCAGTAGTTTTGGCGTGAAAGCCGGACAGATAGACAGAGATACTTTCGCATTTATAATATTAGTATGGATTTTCTTCGGCACAGAACAAAAATCCGCATCGAGTGGTAACAGCGGCTTGGTTTCCTCATAAGGGCAAAATTAATGTTGACGAGTGTAGCTCAACCATAAGATGTCCAAATCCATGTCATTGATGGAGATACCCTGCGTGGGTTACAAAACTAATTTAGCTAGTTGTTTTTTCACTCTATAGTTACTCACAACAACTCAACAAACTCTTTTCGCTCAAATATTATTATAAAGACTTTGTAGACAATTTTTGCAGACTACAATTATGGTATAAAATTATTCACATTATTGATACTAGCTTATACAAACCAGTCCGGTCCAATACACGTCTGGTTTCATTTCTAATTTGGTGTTTAAGTAGTAGTTATCATAGATAGGTGTGGTAGTATTCAAATGTTTGTATAAAATACGATATTCGGCTCAAGCCGCTCTAAAGGTAAGCTGATGCATAATATTAACAAAATTGTCGCAAACGGAATTGTGTTTTATGTTTTTGTAAATCTACAACGTTATTTTTTTGTATATGCGAAACCCGAAACACGCGCAAGTAATTAATGTACAAAATTTAAAAAGCTATCATGAGAAATCACAAAGTTATGAGCTTGTTATATTGGGTACCTGGATGTCCCAACAAAAATATTGTCTACGCGCCACTCGCCCGCCCGCGTCTGGAGCGGCGCGCCATGGCCATAGAATAAAGAGAGGAAGTAGGTTATCTCCGACCCAATCCGCGATTTAATTGCCTACTGTCTTAGGGTTGTCACGTTTAGCAAAATTTTAATTCAGTGTCTATAAATTGGCAAAGGTCGGAAAGTTGACGACTGTTCACGCTTTGTCGGATTCGGTTGTCACCGAACCCGCTAACAAATATTTATAGACTAAGAGCTTATATTTAAATTATTTGCTTAGTATTTAGTATACATATAGTCATACAGTTTTTTTGTATTTTTTATTTAGTAATTTATTAGTAGTTTTGTACACATAAAGGACCATTTTTATTTTTAATTAATACAAATATAAATAACACAAACATATCTATTGAATCACACATTTATTACAAAATTACAAATTAGCCACAGAAAAATACTTTCTTCGGT
The DNA here is from genome assembly GCA_017933935.1 of Sesamia nonagrioides. Classification (NCBI taxonomy): domain Eukaryota; kingdom Metazoa; phylum Arthropoda; class Insecta; order Lepidoptera; family Noctuidae; genus Sesamia; species Sesamia nonagrioides. Next base: position 719,766 of record JADWQK010000195.1, on the reverse strand, counting down.
TTCGTTTATTACGAAACGCCTTATTATTAAACTTTAATGTGTAATATATTCGCATCCTTATAAATAACTTTTGCAAATATAATCTCGGAAAGCATGGGCAGGGCGCTGAAAAATGTAAATCTTTTATTTTTTCATAAATAGACATTCCAACTTTGCAGTTTATGTGATCATTTTTAAATACATTTTGGAACATCTGCTCCATCCTCTTAATATTTTCTACAAAGTCGTCAGGTGGAACCACTAATAAAATTTGGTTTCTAGAATAATTTTTGTAGTGAAGATACCTAGATTCGGCACTTAAATTGCAAACTTGCTGATTAGCATTTAAATACGATTTAAGTTGTTCGCAATCCTCGTGACGATCCATGCATTTTTTTAACAAGGCTCCGCATACGTAAAAAAAAGCATTTTTTTCCGGAATATCGAATTCTGTATAGTCTGAGCAACTAATATCACGCAAAACACTATTTGACTGCAATACCTCTGGCTGGTTAATATTGGTAACGGGTGAAACGTTATTGATGTCGTCAGTAGCGTCATTATGTGTATTTTTGTAATCACTTAAGTGAACGAGGGATTCTGACAAATCTTCCGTACAATTGCCTTCTTTCGGAGCCCGGGTAATATTGGCAAAGAAAATTTTACGATATGCAGATATAAACTGTCTGCTGGTTGGTTCTAGAGCATTTCCATTTTTCGATCTAATTTTACCAAAAAAATTCTCAATCACGTCCTGATTAAGACGTCTTGTTAGAATGTATTGATATCCTTCTTGCTTAAGATCTTCGTACAGATGCAAAATTGACTGGATTGTGATCTGAAACCCTTGAATAAATTTGACGTTTTGAGTAGCATCGTTTCCAGTTCGGGGATCTCGTATTTTTAATGTTCGGAAAAAAATCAACATTTTATTGAAAAAATCAATCTGGTCTTTACGGCCACAAAACGCTCTTTTGTACTTATAGCTGTCACGGAGACTCGATGAATTCAATGCGTCAAATAAATCATTCATCAACATTATTAATTCGACTGTGTGCCTTGCTGATTCATCTATCACATTAAAATCTATGTATATTGACAAACCCGCTGCTACAGATCTGCTTAAAAGTTGCGTTGCGTAACGAACTTTCATTTTTTCAAAGTTCGTAGGGTACACATGGCTCTTAGTCAATTTATGAGCTTGTCTAAAGCTTTTCTTCTTATCATGCTCATAGAATTTTTTTATGTGACAAAATTTTGCAACAGCGCCATTTTGAAAATGGAAATCATACGCCATCAAGTTGTTACGAACTAATTTTATTAAATGTGGTGCGTCAAAAATATAATAAATTTTGTGACCATTTACTGTAAAATGTGTTTTATCCACGCAAATTCCTCTCTCTTTAGCAGATTTTAATAAATCTGGCCCCATATCGGTAACGCAGACTCTAATTTTTAAACCGATCTCAAAGAGTTTAGTAATTAGTTTGTCAATCCATTTTGAGATATTAGAATCGCTTGAGCATTCCGACAAAAGGGCATACCCAATCGGCTGACTCCATTTCAAAAAAATACCTCTTAATATTACTGCTAAGGCATATTTTGCTGGTGTCGGCGATTGAACGCCATCAACTTCGTGAAAGCCTATTATTTTGTCATTTTTTATATCATAAAAGACGTTCGTTTTTAAACTCATAGCGTCCATCACTAAAGTACAATGTTTTTCTCTCTCCGACATATTGTTTACTTTTAATTTTAGTGCTGTCATTAATTCGTCGTTTATTTGAGTAGTTATCGGAATATATAACTTATTTAACGAACTTCTACATGGCAGGCAAAGAGTTTTTTGTAATAAACGGTAAGCTTGTGGGCTGACGTAGTACAAGTTTAAACAAAACATTTTGTAAGCGATAGTGTATCTGTTTCCTTTGTTAGCATGTTTTAAGTATGTTTGAGCTTTAACAAGTTCGGCTAAGTCCTTAGATAAAAAGCGATCACATAATTTATCAAACATGTTTTGTGAAGAATTTGCTGATTCATTTACTCGTATGCGCTTTTTACAGTCTAATAACTGAGATTTTAGTTTCCTCTTGCGTGGAGTGCTTGCAGAAAGACCAGCAGTAGTTTGAGTTAGGTTATCCGTGGTGTTAATATCCGTTTGGCATGATGAAGTGGCAATGGTTAAATCAATTTCATTTGATGCTGAAGCACTGGTTGTGTCTGTTTGACTTGAATTGTTATGTGAAGTTGTTATTTCCACTTGTGTATGTTTGTCAACTTTTTTTAGATTAGGCAAATTTACACTCGGCAAACAATTTTTTTTTAGTAATTTTCTCACGTTCTTTTTCATTATGTCTTCTGGGCGGAAATGGGCTTCACAAACAACATGCGTGTGTTGCGATTTATTTATCAAATCCTCGCGGTCAATTAAGCGCAGCCACTGAAGGCGTCTGAAATGGAAAACACATTTAATATACATTACGTATCTATAATAAAAAAAATTTGACTAAAACATTATCACAAAAAAATGGCCAAGTGCTCAGCAAGACTTGCACATGAAGGGTTCCGAAGGAGCAAGCATAGATCCGGGACAGTACCTACCGATTACCTACAGAAAATACTAACATTTTTTCACTAGCAAAAAATAACTTTGTTTTTCATAGTGTTTTATGGTATTTGTATGAATAACAAAGTTATAACTTGCGGTTTTTGAAAAAGTGCGCTATACAGTTAGCACTGTTTGACAGTGCTAACTGTAATTTTGTTCAAACTAATTTTCATTGAAAGTGTTTATTGATATTTATACCTAACATATATTTTACCACTTTGAAAGTGTCTATCTATGGAACTATTGAATTTAAAAAAAATATTTTAGAAACCTCAATACCATTTTTAAAGACTTATCGATAGACACCCCACTCGTATAGGTTTGAAGTATTTTTTTTTTGTTTCAGGTCCTTGTATATCCCCTTTTATATTATTATTTTTGTATAAAAATCGTAAAGCGGTTAACATAATACATCTACCTACTAAGTTTCAACAGTTTAGTCCTAATAGTTTCGGAATAAAATGGCTGTGACACAAGGACAGACAGTCAGACAGATAGACAGACAAACAGACAGACAAACGAACAGACAGACAGATGGACGGATGGACAGACAGACAGACAGATAAATGGACAGAGAACGAATTTATAAGGGTTCAGTTTTTTGCTGTTTAGTTTCGGAACCCTAAAAATCATAAAACAACATAAAAATACTGACAACTGCCTCTTTGACTAATTATTTCTGTTGTTAAGATCTGAACTTTATTTATCTGATTCACAAATAGTCAATTAGGTACTTACTTACTTTTAATAACGATTTTATAACTGTAAGTAGTTACTATACCTACCTACAATAGGTACTGAGAAATCGGCATAACTAAATGTAAACCAGTAGCGCTAGCGGCAAATCAACTGACAGATCAAAAGTACCTATAATCATTGATTTGTGTGAATAATAAATTCTAGTACGAAAACAGGCCTCCCTACTCCCCTGTCTGATAGAAAACTAATACTTACAACAAGAAATAAGTAAGTTCCTAAGTAGATATCTCATCATCAAGTAAAAATTATAATCTTAAAAGAATAAGTGACTTGCTTACCTTTCCTGCTCAGTAGGTAATCTGAACAGAGACAATCCTGAAATCGATGAATTAAGACACCCAAACACACAGCAATACTTTCTCCTGCGATAATCACACATTGTTCTTTAATTTAGCTACGTAGTATTCTGTAATCTGTGATTTAGCTAATGTGCCGAAAACCCGTGACGCGCGAACCTCGTTCCGTGCTAGTCGCGACTAGCGCAGTCATAGGCACTCTAAGATTGTGTTTAGGTGTGCGTGCGGCGACGCGTAGATACTATGGCGCAAACATACAAGCCGCGCGCGGTCCGTTTGTATGAAGATAACGTACTTCCTTCTCTTTATTCTATGCCATGGCGGGGGCTCTAGGACGCTATGATCCACTGTGTACTGTGTTCTTAAAAATTATGTATTTAAAAAAAAAAAAACATAACATCGTGCAAAAATGATTGGAATCGATTCAGTTGCTTATTCTGAACGAACTGCATTCAGGTTTCGCATGAACAAAAAATAACGTTGTATACAATATGTAAAGAAAACCCTGTCCGATCCGTGAAGGTATTGTTAGGTATCGATAACTGATTCTACTAATGCCCACAAAGACAGGCTAAACTGAAAAACAAAATCCCCCTAAAAAAATAAATATTATTTCGCAAAAAGAGGTAACTTAATACATGTGCGGTAAGCAACCCATTCGGCGGACGGCGGGGGGCAGGCCACGCGGCACCTGTGACGTGGTCGCGTCGCTATTCGCTCATAATAATACCGGTGTTGTCACTTTTTTAAAAATTACCAAATTTCGGGGAAATTGGAATTATTTCAAAATTCATTAGTATTGTTACTATGATGATTATGTAAAATTTTATATTATATTTGGTCAAGTGTTTACCTAACCTTTATTATATCCTTATGGGTCGGACAGGGTTTTCTTTACATATTGTACCTATATACATATAATCTTTGGTTTTTCTCTTGGTCTATTACTTGGTGTAACTTTGGTCCAGATTTGGTGTTGTTTTCATCTGTTATTTGAATGAGCGAAGTTTGCTAAGAGCACGTGACGTTTCATAGATTAGGTCTATCAACATCATCGTAAGAAAGAAGATTGTGTGGTGAAACACGCAAAAGTATACTTGACACCAGTGCGGCTCTTCCCACCCCGTCGCTGTTACCGCTCTCACTATCGACGCCATATATCCTCATATCGCCGTCGACGCCTTACGTTGCCATCGAAGCCTTCTTTTGGTATGAAATATCATCGAATGACTTCTCCCGCCCTGGGCAGAGCAGATGGGCGTGTCAGACTTTTACTGACTAAAACCCACCCGTGTTTCCAGAAACATGGGTGGGTTTTAGTCAGTAAAAGTCCGGTTTCATTTTTAACCAACCCGCAACCCTGACTCAGGAGGCATCGGTCTTCGTGGACCCCGTCACGATGTGCTGACATCTCTTCGAGGCGCGCATGAAACACAACGCGCCGTCGACTCGGGCCTGGTCCTTACCGGGCGGCGAGCTTCCCACTGCTCACTGCGGCTAGGCGGCTAGTGGCGTGAGGGCACTGGGATTCCCGCTGCCTCGCGCGCTCCGTCTCCTCCTTTGCCAGCATCACTGCTTCGCAGAAGGAGGTGACTGCCTGCCACGCACTCTCGCTCCAGACCATGGCCTGGACCAAGGTCGGACGCGAGAGATCGCTGCCGATCATCGAAGCCTTACGTCGTCACCGCTCGCTTAAGTTATCCGACCGACACGCGACGTCTCAAGTTAAATCTTGTGGGGTGGTACTTATACTCACAAGGAGAGGAGAAGAGCTGTCTGACGAGAATATGATAAAACAATTTAACGCAATGAGTCAGTTTCTTCTCTCATTTAAATAACAGAAATGCGTAGGTCCATATAACTCCAGATCTTGAACTATCTGTGCCGGATTTGATAGATATATAAACATAATGTATTTTGTAGTTGTTTAGTAGACCAGTTTTTTCATCAACAATCAAGCATTTAAATATCATGTTTGGTCTGATATTATAAGTAAAAAACGCAGATAAGTTACTTACGCCATAGGCGACTACGGTAACTATTTATTTCTGACTGTCAGTGCAATAATTCTAATATACCTACTCCATCTATTTAGGTAGTTACCTGAATGTAAAACGAAAAGAAAGCACGTGGCTTAATTTATTAACAGTCTAAACGTAAATACCAGTCAATTCAGTTGTACACAATACGAATAAAACTGGTAAGTAGGCATAATGTTTAGTTGGTTAACGAATTAACGTGGTTTTTTTATGTTTAATTACATAAACCGATAGAGTACGTATGCCTAGATAATAAATATCAAATTTGCTTGACAAGTTTCTTTTATATGAGACAGACAGCGGCCGCATCACTCTTCACATCGTCAGCTTAATACCTACTTTAGCTAAATAGCCTTTAATTAACAAAAAATAAACCTATAAAGAAGGAGTACCAAAGCAAACTATCTGCCTTTCTCTGGTTGGACTTAGGGAGCTAACACAACGACCTAGTTCGATAAGTAGGTACGAACAAAGCTGAATGCTCGGTTGGGGCCTAATTTGCTCAAGAAATATATATATTCTATGATTCTATTTCGTATCTAAAAAATATCTATAAAAAACTGTAACATGTTCAATGCTGAAGCTGGCGATTATAGAAGGCGTTCTCTCTCGAATCCATCCGTTTGGTCCAAAAAATTACATTCGTTTTGTCAAACAATGACCACCCGAAGTAGAGCATGGGATCTTCCTAGCATTCAGACAAGTGAAAATTCATAGAAGTGTGTAGGTATCTATCAAATCCTCATTCTAGATTTTAAAGATTTAATTTAAAGGCAAGAATGTCTCGTGCAGCAATGTATTCGTAACAAAATAAGGAATGTATAGTGTGTCCATACACAGTAGGGTATAAAGAATTTGTGGTGCATTTATTAGCCAAATAACTTTATGAGTCTTTTAAAATATTGTGTTGATGATATTTTAACTGTGGATAATTTAGGGAATATATTAATCTTCATATCGAAATAATTTCTGTAAGTAATCTCCTAAATTAGAAGTAGTATTCGAAAGTACTTTTACCTTATTTCTCAAGTCAAGGTTATATTTTTGAAGACTCGATAAAGTTATTCAGTTAACGTGATTTTGAATGAAAGTATGGTCTATTTGGTCTTGTAGAAAATGCGTGAAGAAGATAATAATGGTAAGCATAACGTGGATGATGTAAGTAATAGATATTTTTGGACTAAACTTCCCTCCTTGCCAAAACTGTAATTTAAGAACGTTATTTTGAATAAATATTTTGTTCTCATCTCACAACGATTGCGTTTAATTTTATGAATGTGACACTATTTTGTCATCCCACTACCAAGAAATGATATAAGTAGTACCTACAAGATTCCTTTACGACCTGTGAGGGCTTCAGGATATTGGTTTAGCTTGTGGGGGGTCTTCCAGTACGCGGTCGGCTCTTCTGAAACTTTCGGCCTCAGTCATCTGTTGTGCAAGAACGCACAACACCCCTCAGCCACATTCCGAAAATCGTCAATACTTTATTCCTTGAGACATTTAAAGAATCCAACTAACAAGGACTAAACGAGAGAAGTGTTGCAACATTCCTACCCTCCGATTGGAGTGTTGCGCAACACCTCGCTTTATCTAAGTAAACTTAGATGAAGCTCCACAAAGTAAAGTCGTAAAGACTTCAAGAGGGCTAAATTAATACCGTAAAAGAGCCGAGGGATAGCAACGTACAAAAAAAGCAAAAATGTTAGGTAACTTAGTGAGTTCTTTAGAATTCTTTTAAACTTAGTGAAGCTCTACAAGGTTTAACGGAACCAAAAATCTTTACAGAATGCTGATATTGTATTTGCAAGCTGGCTATGTTACATCACAACGACACTATTTTTTGGAGGAGTATTGGCAGCGGTATAGTATATAAAAGTGTAAGTTTATTATGGCCTGTTTTTTCTAATTCAAGCTTGATCACAGATCACCATGCTTGGTTATTCCAATGCTGGTATATCTGATAAATCAATGCAACTGTCAGGCGTGGTCACACCTCTATGTCTCTAACAACGTAAGAAATTCCTTATTAAATTGATCATCTAGTTTCACTATAAGTAACCCTTTTTTATACTATGGACTGTGCGTCTTAACTCCGTCCGAGAGGAAAATGGAAATCAACGTATGTACTATGGTGTATGTAAAAAAGGAATAAAATTACCTCACATAATTAAATATGTAGTGGAAACTGGTTGAACACGTAGGTACCTATCGGATATACAGATAAACAGAAACAAGGTTTTCTAATTTTCCATAGAATGTATTACTTAATTGGACAAAACTAATAAAATAATATGCAGAAATTTCTTGGAAATAGTTCGCCAAAAATACCTTTAGGTCATACCTAGTAATCTCTGAACAGCCTCCGTGGCGTAACGGTACCGAACGCAGCTCCTGCGCAATGAGGCACGGGTTCGATCCCCGCGCAGTGCAAATATTTGTCATCATCATCATCTCAGAGTTAATCCCAGTCGCATCCGTAGCTTTTCAGCTTTGGAGTCTGGGGTCCGCTTTACCAGTCTAACTGCTGATTTTAGCTAAACTTCGGTATTTTCCGTGAAGCGACTGCCGTCTGACCTCCACAACCCGAAGGCAAATATTTGTATGCATGAATATGAATATTGAATGAAATTATAATTTAAAAAAAGTAAGTAATTATTGTCTAGTCGAGGGGTCAACATCAAATAACTATTACAATCGACAAAATGTTTAGAATATCTGATTTTATAAGTAAAAGAGATTGCCGGGAACGTTCTACTTATGTCTTCTTCATGCAGAATTGCAAAGGTAAGAAATTAGTTAAAGATTACAAATATTAATAATTAAATATTTATTTTAATTATAATTTTTGTTGAACAAATTTTTAGAAATGATATGTTTTATTACATCCGTATACCGATTCTTAAAACGTAGGCAGAAGGAACAACAGGGTTTTTGTTTCATATTGTATAAACATCCAAGACCCAGGCCAATCAGGAAAAGATCGTACACGTAGATCTTTGATAGTTACGAGTCTACAGAAGTCTGAAAGTCTGACCACCAGTTACCAGTAGGTATCACTAGGACCACCGTATTACCCAGTAACTGGCTTGTGGAGGTCAGATAGTCAGTCGCTCCATATATTACAAGGGCGTAGCCAGGATTTTGTACAATGGGGGTTGAGAAAATCCTAGACTGAATTCATTTTTTCATACATTAGGTATAAATGCGAAAGTTTGTGAGTGTGTGTGGATGGATGGATGTTTGTTACCTCTTTCTCGCAAAAGCTACTGAACAGATTACGATGAAATTTTGGTAGGTAGCTGAAGACCCAGAATAACGCATACATAGGGGTAGGGTAGGTTTAGTTTAGGGTAGGTGTAAGATACGAAAATTAAATAAATAACTTAATTTTAAAACAGCAGATTCAAACAACAACAGATAGCTCGTAATTAACTGACGTTGACTTAATTTTACTTTTTGACGTTGACGGTGACGAATCGCTTGCAAAGATGGCCGCAGTATTATACGGCTAAAACAAGAGAATCAGAGATGTCATAGCAACCATTTGAATGTGTACTGACTTCCCTACTTTGACAAGTTCTGCCGCCATTAAAATCCCACTTCTGACACCATGTCGTGGTCTTGCGGGTTCTTCTGATAGTTTAGGGCATGCAGGGACACACATTTATATTTGTGAAGACATTTATTAATCAACATAGAATGCTTACATAGACTTGACAACGTGCAGCCATCGCAGGCGGGGGGCGGAAACAGGAGGCAGTGTTGCCAGTGACATAATACCATATAACAATTTCCATGCGTTTCATACTTCTATTTTTTTGTTCTAAGTTGCGCCAGCCTGGCTAAACTCAATTAAACCATAGATTTACACTAAACTTTCCTAGCGAGGCGAAAGATAACAATAATTACCATAATTAAGAGTATGACCTAGCTTAGCTCAATAAAGGTTAGATTGGAAGCCGAACCCAATGGTTGGGAAAAGGCTAAGCGATAAACAGTTAATTGGGTTGTATCCTAAAAAACAATTTAATGTCCATCAGATAGATTTTAAAAAATATTGAACACGTATTTTTTATTTTTCATTCATTCTAATACTTGGGAAGATATATTGATTTGAAATGTCACATGACGTCACGCCGTGATACAAAATATCAGTATCCTCGGTGGTAGGCCATAACATCGGCTGCCGGCAGAAGTTACCACCCACCAGACAAAGTCTTGCCGCCAAGCGATTCGTCGTGTTCCGGCATGATGTCTGGTGAAGCCGTACGGAGGACGGGTCTGAGCAGTTGTGTTGCGATGTGTGGTGGGTACGATGCGCCAAATATTGTTGTGTCGGGAGTTTGGTCGTGGAGAGTCTCCAGATCAATCTCCCTCTAGCGCAGCATCATTTGGTCGTGTTGGTCTTGGGTTTAACATTGCATCACCTCGCTCAACTGCCGTCATTCTTCCTATTCCTAAGTTTTTTAAGTGAATAGGCTTAATAAACTAGTGCGCTTTACCATCAACGATTGCATCACTGCTTACCATCAGGCGGGATTGCAGTCAAGCACTAGTTTATAATTATTAAAAAAATATATAAATATACCTACCGGCTACCACGGCGTTACGTAGGTAATTAGCCCCCACTCCGTAACTTAACGCTATATCTCAGTAGTTTTTGGTAATTTCGACAAAATAAAAAATACGGGTCTTAATTTTTTTATTATCTATAAGACGGGCTCATTATTTTTTAATTTTCATACATTGGATACATCCCTATTGTAAAACAACCTAGCCACATTATAAGTTGATAGTAACACTTGCTGCGCCCTGACAGGGTTAATATTAAATTTTACTCTACTCTTAGCCCGTAGCTGTGTATATTGTAGGTACGATCTAGATATTTTCGCTCTTAACCAGAACTAATTTATAAAAACGGTTATTGATTTACTTTCTGGTAATCGTTAACGATGACTGCTTCCTGCTGATATTATGGTGTGACGTGATTTTGCCCACAGACCATATCTGGACGGGGCACGCTATCTTGAGTTGGTTTGTGTGTCACTTCAAGTTTACTTTTATCATTCGTTATTTTCTCACTGTCCCTTTCTGTAGGTATATTTCAGTTTCCTTATTTCTCGTAAAATCAATATGATTCCGTGGACATTGGTGTGGGTTATATGTTTGTTTACTATTATACCTTAGCCGACTATTAATATTATAACATATAACTGTTTTTGTCTCAAATAAAAAAAAAATCGTATGTAATTATGATAAACAATCTCCATATTATTTAGCTAAAATGTGTGTTGATACAAGAAACATGGGAAATAAAACGATAATACTTAGTCATAAATTTTATTTTCTTCAAAAAAATCACTTACATATAAAGTTCATCTCCCAGATTATAAATACAAAAATAAAACGAGGGTGTAGAAGACCCGAGGCTCAACCGAGCACCTCAATACACACATTACACACTAGTTTGGAATTACACATTATCTCGAACGATACGTAGTGCTATATAATATGTAAAGAAAACCCTGTCCGATCCGTGAAGGTTTTGTTAGGTATCGATAACTGATTCTACTAATGCCTACAAAGCCGGGGTAAACTTAAAAAAAAATCCCCCTAAAAAAATGAATATTATTTCGCAAAAAGAGGTAACTTAAAACATGTGCGGTAGGTCATACAGGCGCGGGCGAAGAGGGGCAGGGCACGCGGCACGCGGTCGCATCGCTATTCGCTCAGAATTATACCGTCAAAAATAACGTTGTCACTTTTTAAAAATTACCAAATTTTGGGGAAGTTGGAATTAATTCGCGGGAAAATAAGATTATTTCAAAATTCACAATACCTATTGTTACCTACTATGATGATTATGTAAAATTTCATATGTTATTTGGTCATGTGTTTACCTAACCTTTATTATCCTTACGGGTCGGACAGGGTTTTCTTAACATATTGTATATCTATGAAGAAAATAAATAGTACCGTTATAACATAGAATATAAAGACAGACCACAAGATACTTGTTTTATGTTTACACTTTAAAAAATAGTAAAACAAGCCAGCCTAACTCTTACATTATTTAATATATATACTTTTTTGTATGAAAATTGGCCTCAAATATCGAGCTGTATCTACTCTACCAATATAAGGAAGGTCTATACTGCTCAATAACAGGCAGTTGGGTCAGCATAAAACCCTAAGGCCAAATGTAGAACTTGAAAAATGTTCATATTGAAGTCACAATCTCATCTCATCGGCAACCAATATAAAAACTTGTCAAAATGTAGAGAAATGCGTCCAGATGCAGACAAGTAGCGAGCCGGAAAGTGGTCACGTCACCCAGTCAAAATGCCTATGTTGGGTGACGGTAGCGTCTGGACTCCCACTTACCCACAGCCACTAGGCGGGCACGCTCAATAGTATTGGTGAACGTATTAATAAGATTATTTCGTATCAACCTGCAGAGCGGTTCATCCCACTGTCTCTGGGAAGATGAGTTCACGAGCAGATTTCTATCCGGGTAAGCCATATTCCAGGATATTCTAGGCCTTCACCGCGTCGGCCGAGCATGGCACTTCAGAGTCATGTGAGGGATGAGACTAAAATCTTCCCGATTAACTTTTCGGTGCTGTGGACAGAGGACAGGAATGCCCAATACTGATAATTTTACGGACACCGAAGCCTACAAAACGGATGAGAAGTATGGCTTGCAACCACGCTCGGCCGTCCAAACTAACAGCCATTTTAAATTGGAGTCAATATGGCTGAACCTGTCATTATATCTATATACATTTATTTTTTGTCAGTCTTTTTACCCTTGTTTGCAAATTAAAATTATCTTTATCTTATCTTTATCACTTTGCACAATGAGTTTGGTTCAATTAGATTATTACAGCGGTCGGCAACACGCGGCCCGCGACTGTTTTGTAAAATAAACTACAATTCTAAAATGATAAAATTAAAGATATTTTAATACAACTGCATAATCAGTTCAGTGACAGATTTGGCGACTTTGAGAAGGTTTCTGAGTTAAGATTATTACAAATCCTTTTTCGAGTGACATTGAGAATGTACCAAGTCATTATCGCATACCGCCGCTATTGTGGCGTGCCCAAACATGTTCTATCCTCAATTATAGAAAAAACAAACATTCTTCCCGACGTACAGATGAGCACTTGAAAGCCATTCTTAGAATTGCAACGACAAATATGAAATCTGATATACAAAAAAATAGTCACTCAAATAAAGCCTCAGCGTCACACTGAAAGTTATAAGTTCAAGTTTACATTTATGTTTTTTATCTTTCCTCATTTAATTTCCATTTATTCGTCGTAGGCATAATGCAAAAAAAAAAAGATTTTTGGGATTTTAATATCACTTAGTACTTAAGTAGTGTGAGAGTTCTTTTGAAAAGTAGGTATGTCCGCACAGTATTATTGTGTGTGCAATAAAGAATATTAATTGATAGACCTGTTATCAAAATTAAGCTACCTCATTTTGTCGCCTTGTGGGCCCCTCACTGCCAAAAGGTTGCCAACCACTGGATTATTAGATAAAAAAAGCCACACAAGAAACTTGTAATAGCAGTACATTGTCTGCCCTGAGATTCGGAATTGAATCTTGCATCACCTTGATGATATGAACCATGCAAAATACTTGTATCGTTGTTTAAGTGCTTAAAAAGTTCAATAGTTACAATAGTTCTAGTTGTTGTTGTTTTTGCCTCAGTTACTTCTTCATGATTAGGTATGTAGTTCATCAGTTACTTGTATTGATTCCGATTTATCAGTTGCATTGTTACATTAACCAACTTTCAACCAGAAATTCTTTAGAGCTTTGAATGTTTGAATGTGTAGCTTATACTAATTGTAGAAAGTCCTAAAAACATTTACAAAACAGTTCCAGGGTGAACTTTCAGCCTGGTTTGGATGAAGTGGTAGTTGTGCGGCTAACTCCACGACATCTTTGGCAAATAACACTACTAGCCCTTTACACCTACCTCGGCTAAATAGGTTCTGTAGTTTTATTATTTTAATAACTGGCACCACACTACAATCTTTTCTCGGTTTCGTTTAAATCGGGCAATTCATGTGGCACATTTGCAACAAACATATTGTTCCAAAAGGATTGAGATGGAATTTTTCGTTTTTCTAAAGTATTACAGCATCGAGAAAACGTTATTATCCTATTAACTGTAATTAATTGCAATGGTAAAAAAGAGCTGAATGCTGCCTTCTGTAAATTAATACGCTGTTGTGGATAAAGCAAAATTGCTTTATCCACAACAGCAAATACTACATACTAGCTTTCCGCGCTTTTTAGATTTCCCTCGGGAACATCAAATTTTTCCGGGATAAAAGGTAGTCCTTTCTCAGGGTCAAAAGATTGGCTGTGCCAAATTTCATCAAAATCGGTTCAGTAGTTTTGGCATGAAAGCCGGACAGACAGACAGAGATACTTTCGCAATTATAATATTAGTATGGATAGCACATGGTTTATCCGCAAAAACATTAATCGTTGCTCGAAATTGTTCAACACCCAATATAGAAAGAAGAAAGAAAATACGTTTATTACAATATACAATACAATTGAGTGATAATAGTTGACATGCGTCACATCCAAAACGGCTATCGCTCAGCATTATGCTGCGACCCTATGCAAAACAGAGTCCAGCGCTGGTTTTCAGCGACAGCCGGTGCCGACGTAAAGACGTCACCCGGTGCAGCAAACAATCACAACTGACACCGAATCGGTACAAAAAAATAAAAATGCAATAATAATAATAACAAAAAATAAAAATCTAAATCTACACGAGTATTTCTTAAGAGACTTGACACTTGTCAAAACGGCCAATCGACTGGCCCTTTCTTCTGAAGTTTCATTAAGCTCCCCCTGCGTGGAATGGTTACGTAAGTAACTTTTCCTTGATATTGCTGTGTTGCAGATTAATTTGATCTTCGCGCATGAATCAGACTGAGCTGGTGAGTAAGTACTCTTTGTTTGGGTCATTCGCACCTGCCCGATAATTTGATGCGTACTATAGTTGGACTATCATCAAAAATAAAACTGGTGATGCATCAGATGTTAAGACCGACTATAGACCAATCTCCCTGGCTACAGTGATTGCTAAAGTGCTGGACGGTCTGATTGGTCAGCACCTGGGTAAACACGTCTTATTAAAGGACGCACAGTTTGGCTTCAGGCCTGGCCATTCCACCGAGAGTGCTATCCTGTGCCTCAAGCAGACTGTGCAGTATTACACGAGCAGAAGGACCCCAGTATATGCGTGCTATCTTGATTTATCGAGGGCCTTCGATCTTGTATCGTACGATATTCTGTGGAGTAAATTAAGGGATGACACTAGTCTACCCGGGGAGGTTGTGCAACTGTTTATGCATTGGTATAAAAACCAAAAGAACTATGTAAGATGGGCAAGTTCTTTCTCAGAGGAGTGCAGGGTGAGGCAGGGGGGACTGACCTCGCCTACGCTCTTTAATCTGTACGTCAATCGTCTGATCGATGAGCTCACCAGCACCGGTGTTGGGTGTCATATAGACGGAGTGTGCGTCAATAACATCAGTTACGCAGATGACATGGTGCTGTTGAGCCCATCGATTGGAGCATTACGAAGGCTTTTGAAAATTTGTGAGTCCTACGCGGTGGCTCATGGGCTCAAATACAATGCAAGCAAATGATTTTCAGACCTGACAACAAGAGATACACATTTGTTCCAAATTTCACTTTATGTGGTACAGCGCTAAAAATAGTCGAACAAATTTGGGCCACTGGGTCACCGACAACCTTAAGGACGGTATTGATATAAAGAGGGAACGCAGGTCGCTGTCTGTCCTATGCAACATGTTGGCCCGCAGGTTTGCACGGTGCACGGGGACTGTCAAAGTTGCGCTATTTAAAGCGTACTGTCAGTCCTTTTACATCTGCTGTCTGTGGGTTAACTTTACGCAGCTCACATACAGCGATCTGCGCATTCAATATAATAATGCGTTCCGGGTGCTGATGGGACTGCCGCGCTACTGCAGCGCCTCGGCAATGTTTGCGGAGGCTGGTAAGGACGGCTTTGCGGCCATCATGCGCAAACGGTGCGCTTCTATCTTACGACGCACGCGCGAGTCCCGATACCATCCTGCGCGCGTTAGTGGACCGATGGGACTCTCCGATGCTGGCTCGCTGGATAAGACTGCACGCAGTCTTATATCGATTTTCCACCATCATCGGGGACTCCATTCGATCCGCCATTTATTGATGAAAATGTATCTTTGTCATTTGTTACTAACACTAGTCTATAAGCTCAAAATAATTGTACCTACTAACAAATATGGGGTAATCTGAAATAAATGAATTATTATTATTATTATCCCTTTAAAAATACCCACAAAACCAAAGGGTGCCCCCGGTAGGCCTCGCGAAATTTGTCTTGCCCCGCCTCTGTTTTAATGGTCTGTTTTAAAACATAATTACCTTAATGCAGATTTCAAGATGGAAGTAGCTTTTTCGGATAGAAAAAAATATAACTTTTAAGGTCTTGCACTTCAAGCTGTACCTGACCGACGAAAAAAATGGCCAGATGAAAAATTTTACAGTTCAATGGTGCCACTTAAAAGTAAGATATTTTGGGTACGTTCGCAGTTAAATGAAATGCTGCACCGATTTGGACATATTAAGCGATAAAGCATTTTCATAGGAACATTTTACATAACTTAATTTGAATTGCATAGTAAATTATTTTTTTGCTTTTTAGTTTACTGTTTGAAGTCGTTTTTTTTTTTTTGTTAAAAAATATTTTTTATAGTCTGTCTCTTGTCCCCGGTGCAAATGTTCAAGTTAATCAGACTCGTAGAAGTGGGTGAAAATTGAAGTTATAAGATTTCGTTATATACATACCTACAGCGCGTTAAAAATATATTTATATTCCCTACATTTTGATAAGTTTTTTAATAGTTTCTTGTCGCCGTGATGAGACTGCAACTAATTTTGACTGTTTTAAATTACTAGAAGTAGCCTTATAACTAATGTTGAATTCTAAAAATTACTGAATTAAACCCTGGCCTATCGCCAAAGCGATTTCCAATAGTTTTTTTCGGTCAAGAAACGTCTCAAAGGTTGTAATTAGGTGTAAATACACATTCCTTCTCTGTATAAGAGGAGACCTGTGCCCAGCAGTGGGACGATAAAAGGTTGATGATGATGATGACACATTATATAGTTGATCGTGGTACGTTAATAGTTGCAGTAGGTACTCTTTTATCAGGGACACTCGCTTGGCTGGCAGAACGCTCGCTGTGAGAGGCTTGGTACATACGTAGGTATCAAGTACTTAATAACCAGTAGTAATTTGAAAAAAATACCTTTGATTATTTAACTCGTTTTTCTCGCCGATGGGCTAGATACCTTCAGCTTTTAACAAAATTATTCTTTTGTTTTCGTAAGTTTATAGGTGGCCCCGCCTACCTACATAAATATTTGAATGAATTTAAGTACAGTCTTGATAGTATCCCTCATCGTCTGGCTCTCCCGTATCGCGCGGGTCCTCCCAATCCGGTGCAGCGGCTTGCAGTGGCTTTGGTAGCGCCTCCTCACCACGGAGATGCAGGCCATACATTACCAACTCCACCTTGTTCACGTTGGCACGAGTTGTTTGCAGCTTGCGTTGTATGAGGCGGTTGTCGGTGGTTATGCCTGGAATAAAAGTTGGTAATGTTGAGGTTGGAACTTTGGTTAGATTTTGATCGAACCTATATTTTCTGCCAGACAGCTGCTAATGATGATATAGCTGAAAGAAGATTGATTACTGCGACCCAAATTGGAAAGTATTGGTCCTACAACTATTGCAGGCAATATGTGATTAAAATGGTAAAATACACAAATTGCCATGATACGGGATTGATACGGACTGGCACATTTGGGGAAGCAGTTACTCTATTTCTATTGTGGTGCGATGTCACGTACACCACATAGTTTGATATATCACGTTTGTGTTGGAATAGTATCACGTATAACATTTGTATACAACGTGTAACAAAAAGGGTATATACCTACCAAGGGCATGGCATCTTTAGATGTTATCAAACGATATCGGAAGGGTTTCAACTCAAAATAAAATACTCAAAAAATTGGTACCAAATTGTCGGTTTCGTGTGTTTCTTAAATTCAAATCATAACAAACGTGGCAGCACACTACATACGTTAATAACTACTCGTTACCCGTCACGTTACTTGCCAAAATCCGATAAATGTCTTCAATATCTCTGTGCGACTAGCGGTGTTTTTTCTCATAACTTCCTAACATAAAGAGATAGGATTAAAAAACCCTTTCAATATCGTTTGATATCATGTAAAGATGCCGTGCCTTTGTTATGTATATACCCTTTATGTTACACGTTGTATAAACCGTACAAAGTAAGTATTAAAAGGGGTCAAAACTCATTGATACTCTCAACGAGCAATATGTATGTATGTACTGTTTGATTGCACCCTAATCCGCTCCACTCCACACTACAAAGTAAATATTTAAGTTTTACATTAAACCAGTTTTGATTAAACTCGAGATGGTCTCCAAAACCTGGAGCACAGGCGTAGAGTAGCACCAGCCTTTCGGTGTTCTATAGGATGCATTTTGGTGAGTGTGCGAGGGAATTGCATGATTTAATTCCCCCATCTCCGTTCCACCATCGGACGACCCGTCGTGCGAGTTCCACCCTTACGTTGTTAACACCACTACGATCCGGACGAAGCGTTTCTCCTCCTCCTTTATACTGCGTACATCGCGGGACTGGAACAATTTGCCAGCGGCGGTGTTTCCGTCGGACTACAATTTGAGTGTCTTCAAGGCTACAGTGAATAGGCTCTTAATAAACTAGTGCGCTTTACCATCAACGATTGCGTCACTGCTTACCACCAGGCGGGATTGCGGTCAAGCGCTAGTTTATAATTAAAAAAAAAACAGTTGCACCTGTCAGTGTTTGACTACAGTCATGTCTATAGTCATATATACCTATATATATTTTTTTTTCATAAATTTTAAACTTGTTCTTGACCGCAATCCCGGCTAACGGTAAGCAGTGATGCAATCGTTGATGGTAAAGCCTATTCACTCTAGCCTTGAAGACACTCAAATTGTAGTCCGACGGAAACACCGCCGCTGGCAAATTGTTCCAGTACCTCGAAGTACGCGGTATAAAAGAGGAGGTGAAACGCTTCGTCCGGATCATAGTGGTGTTAACAACGTAAGGGTGGAACTCGCCGCACGACGGGTCGTCCGATGGTGGAACGGAGATGGGGGAATTAAATCATGCAATTCCCTCGCACACTCACCAAAATGCATCCTATAGAACACCGAAAGGCTGGTGTAACTCTACGCCTGTGCTCCAGGTTTTGGAGACCGTTTTGAGTTAAAATTAATTATAATTCATGTCAATTTTTACCTAAATAACCAGTATACAAGTGCCTGATAACTTCGCAGGCCTGGTTACACTCCCCAATATCTCCACTAGATATGCTGTTGATGGCTTTCCTCATTAGTTCTCCCGTCAGGTCAGCTAAACCTAGCATATAGTCAGCATGTGGCAACATTGTCATCACAACTCGTTGCTGATCATCCTCTGTGATACTATACTCAAACTCCTTCTGAACTTCTGGGTATGTGATGATCCTTTTCTCAGACATAAGAGACAGAAGGGTCCTGGCTTCCACATACTCCTGGAA
The DNA here is from genome assembly GCA_017933935.1 of Sesamia nonagrioides. NCBI lineage: Eukaryota > Metazoa > Arthropoda > Insecta > Lepidoptera > Noctuidae > Sesamia > Sesamia nonagrioides. The sequence goes on along the minus strand of JADWQK010000195.1, from coordinate 700,366 downwards.
ACCAGCTGTGACGGCCCTGGAGTGCAGATGTGCTGGGCTGTTTTCTAACTCCAAACCAATGCTTTTAATTGGCTCATTGATTAGCTTCAAAATTCGTTCTTTGGCTTCAGTGATAGTATTCTCTGATGCATCCAATCTGAAAATGTAAAGATCGGGAGTACTACAAGGCTATTGCAAAGTATTTTGCAAGAAGTTACTTCATGGAATATGCAGCAATATGTGGCTTATGATATCTATACATGATAAATAAATAAGTGAATAGTTACACAAAATAGAATAGTTTTATACGCTGATATATACTGTAAAACTAGGTCAACCATGAATCTTGGTGAATAATACCTTGTATACAATATGTAAAGAAAACCCTGTCCGACCCATAAGGATATAATAAAGGTTAGGTAAATACATGACCAAATATAATATAAAATTTTACATAATCATCATAGTAACAATACTAATGAATTTTGAAATAATCCTTTTTTTCGTGGGAATTAATTCCAATTTCCCCTAAATTTGGTTATTTTTAAAAAAGTGACAACACCGGTATTATTATAAGCGAATAGCGACGCGACTACGTCAAAGGTGCCGCGTGCCCTGCCCCCCGCCGCCCGCGGAAGGGGTTGTTAACCGCACATGTATAAAGTTACCTCGTTTTGCGAAATAATATTTATTTTTTTAGGGGGATTTTTTTTTAAGTTTAGCCTGTCTTTGTGGGCATTAGTAGAATCAGTTATCGATACCTAACAATACCTTCACGGGTCGGACAGGGTTTTCTTTACATATTGTATAGTTACTAAATCATTACAATAGTATCAGCAATAAATATATTGCATGGGCCTTGTATTACAGTATATGTGCCTGAGCGCTGGGTGCTCTCCGCTCTCTATCTCAAAAACTGTTGACTTTATAAAAAAATGTTTAAAACAAAATTTGTTGTAAAATTTATGCTCTACAATTTTGTAATAGGAGCAAACATCATTGGAGCAATAAAAACGGAGATAATTGCAAAAAAACGATTTTCGAGACTTTTAACCTCGATTAACTTACAACGCAGACACGAGATTTTTCATTTTTTTCAGAGAGACTTTTCAGGCAACTTTTAGAATGCCAAAGCTGTATACGAGTTTCCAGCTTATTATCTCAAATTCCGAGGTGAAACCTTAAAGTGACTGGACTAAATACTCTTTGATTTGAAAGAAAGGTTCTCATGGTTTTTTTTTTTTTTTTAATCTTGTTTTTAGAGGCTTCAGTGCACTCAGGGTGACTATGCCAGCCTCATGGGATCAATCCCAGTGTATCCACACACATATACACATCACACACTCACACATCACACACACCACACATCTCAGACTTATCATCTTAAAATCTTACTCTCACGCTCTCCGCCCCTCTCTAGGTTCTCATGGTAACATAATAAACAGTGTTGTCAAAAACTGTCATATAACAAATAAATGACAATGAAAAAATAGATTAAGTATATATTATATGTCACATAATAAACATTATATGAAAATTAATATCAACAGTAATATAATAAATATTGTATATACAATGAAATCATAAGTTATATTGTATTAAGAAGTGTTGTGTTTAGAAGGCAAAAGTATTACCATCCAGTGTGGGGAAAGTTCCCAACGCTGAGGTATCACTATGTCAAAGCTGAGACTGTAGATTGTGGATGTGTAATGAGTCCTTGTGTAGTGAAAGATAATCAGAACGGCATCTTACGAAAATGGAATGCTTGTTCTGACCTGAAGGAATAACTGAAAATAAGTGTGAGTATGTAGGTATGGATGACAGCAGGTGAAGCTACCCGAAACTGTCAAATATTCCCAATCAACCTTGAGACGTAATGCTTCAGAGATAATGTTGAAAATCTAATAAAGAAATCTGACAGATTCTAATAGCTTGATGTGCATTACAACACACGGTTAGTTAGTCTGTATGTTGAGGGGCTCAATATCAATAGTAATAGGTGATTTATAGTTTCGAGGAAACCTTATTGAATTAACTTGTCTCATGAACCTCTATATTTATTGGTGAAAACGGTGTAAAAATCAGTGTGATAGTTTTTAGTTTTAACATGTTCAGTCAGACAAATGCGGCAGTGCAGTTTGTAATACTCATAACATTTATTTAATTACTAGCTTTCCGCCCGCGGCTTCGCTCGCGTGGAGATCGGTTATATCGCGCTTTTTAGATTTCCCTCGGAATTATCAAATTTTTCCGGGATAAAAGGTAGTCTATGTTTTTTTTCAGGGTCTAAAGATTGTCTGTGCCAAATTTCATCAAAATCGGTTGAGAGGTTTAGGCGGGAAAGCGTAACAGACAGACAGACAGAGTTACTTTCGCATTTATAATATAAGTATGGATTATTAACACATTCCCAAAACTCCTTGAACGAATGTACTGGTTTAGCCCACTTTTACATATTTTTTTTTTTTAAATAAGATAAAAAAATAATTAAACCACGGAATATAAAATAAACATAAACTTCTTAAAAATAAAAAATGTTTGGAAGCTTTGAGATCTCATGGTCAATATTTCATTAAGGGAAATAATATTTATTGTATAAGGCGTTTATTTTAATCTAATTTAATAAATCATCAAAGTAACAAGTAATAAATGTAATAATATAACAATATATGCCTAAATCTATGAAGTGCTCTACCAACTTTGAGGATGATTTTTGCGGACATATTTGGAGCCCCAGGAGTCTACAGGCTACTTGTAGTATCAGGGGATAATGCTAAATGAATGAAACACTAAAGTTCATTTCAGATACTTCATGCGATAAAGTTCACCCCTCCTCCCTCTGGTGAGAGGCGACCTGTCACCAACGATCCGATATTGTTTTTGTATCGTGTCGGAATATTGGGATACATTAGTAGGAGGTGAACAAACTTTATCGCATGATTATCTGAAATGAAGTTTAGACGATTGCGCTGTCGCAAGTTATATGCGACAACACTACGCTGCTACTATGGGATGTGAAGTCCAGCCCTGCACTCTAGTGTTAACTCTTTTGACGACCTCCGTGGCGCAGCGGTCAATACGCCTGCCTGCGACGTGGAGGCCCCGGGTTCGATCCCCGGCCAGTTCATGATGGAAAACGATCTTTTCCTGATTGGCCTGGGTCTTGGATGTGTATCTATTATAAATATAGTATCGTTGAGTTAGTATCCCATAACACAAGTGTCGAGCTTACTTTGGGGCTAGCTCAATCTGTGTGATTTGTATGTATAAAAAAAAAACTACTCAAATATACATATCGACGCTTGAAAGGCATTCTAAGCGACATAAATTCGTAAATTGAGTTATATACACCAAACGACGCAGAAAAATCTGTCGGTTCGAATCCATACTAATATTATAAATGCGAAAGTAACTCTGTCTGTCTGTCTGTTACGCTTTCCCGCTTAAACCTCTCAACCGATTTTGATGAAATTTGGCACAGACAATCTTTAGACCCTGAGAAAGAACATAGGCTACCTTTTATCCCGGAAAAAATTGATGATCCCGAGGGAAATCTAAAAAGCACGATATAACCGAACTCCACGCGGGCGAAGCCGCGGGCGGAAAGCTAGTAGTGTATATAACTCAATTTACGAATTTATGTCGGTTACATATGTTTGCCTTTCAAGCGTCGATATATATATATTGAAGCTAAGTAAGGCTTGAATTATGAGTTCATTAGCATGTGCTGATGAGCAAGGGCTTGCATGTTATCTCCTACGATACTCACGTTAGAGGAGAGTGTAACAGGAATATGATCCTCTTGCTCTCAATAGTGATATCGCGCGATAATTTGACGAGTCGCTCGTGCCTGTCCTGACGCGCAGTCAATTTCATAGCAGCATCTTTAAATATAGCCAACACGGGACTGTCTCCTGCCAAGGACGTCGCAGTCTCTCGGGCAGCGGAAGCCAACGAGTACTCAGAGTTGTTCGGACCTTTGTGATAACGTTTTTCTGAAACATTTGAGTTTTGGGATTTATATATGTACCTATAAAACTTACATTCTGAGCATATTAACCTTCCTATACCCGCACCAAGTGTTTTAACACCTATAACCGCGCACGGTGTCATAGACCGTAACTTTGGCTCCTATTACCTGGTTATTTTTCTATAAAACTGTTTATATATTTTTTTCTTTAACATGGACTGTAGGATGTTATAAAACAAAAAATATCAGTCTTTCCACAACTGCCTAAATTGTCGCATTTTTTTCTTACAGTCTAGGAAAAACCAACATAAAACTTTTTATTCTCAAAACAAACATAAAACATCTTTGAATTTTTAAAAATCACATATTTTAAGATCATTTTAACATAAATTTAGGTTTGCAAAGCAGTCAGAACATACCAGAACAACACACTCTGGCCCAGTGCGAGTTGGACTCACACACCGAGGGTTCCGCCGTACAAAGTTCAAGCAGTGCAAGTTTCATTTCATTAAATTATTTTTATTATATTGTATAACAAAAAAAATGTGATTTTCGCAATTTTTCCTATATTTGCATTATATGGCAATGCTTCATGCCCAATTTCAAGATTCTGAGTTTACGGGAAGTATCTTATAGGTTTTGATTCCTTTGAGAGTGTCGAAAATTTGTTGAAAATATCGACATAATCGGCTGTATCTTTTGATTGGCTTGGCTTAGAAGTTTGATATTTTCACAGCTTAAAGGGATAATAGACCTGAGTATTTCATGTGAATTTCAGCTTGATACGTCCACTTGTTCTTGCGATAAAGGGTCTTGACAGACAGACAAACGGACAACAAAGTGATCCTATAAGGGTTCCATTTTTTCCTTTTGAGGTACGGAACCCTAAAAAAAATGGCACAAGCAGCGCAGTTGTACTGCGATTTTCTATTTTTCTTTGTTGTTCAATATCCACATCGGCCTATTTTATTGTTGTTAGATGCAGCTGCAGATCCAGCAACACTTCAATTTCTGTTGGGTTGGTCTCTACACCATACTTTTCTCCTGTAAATTTATCTTTTAGGCAGTTTATTTCTTTATTTGTGCACTGAACTATCCAAATACAAACACAGTCTGAGAAAAATAACTTGCATATTTTAAGGGGCCTTCTGTGTTTTTTAGCTTCACCCTTAGGACCTGGAAGTTGTGGCGCCTAACCTGGCTTGATCCAGGAGTTTTATTCCACCACGTATGCCCGTCTTTCCCGATGTTCCTAATAATCTCTGTTAGTTTTACAATCTTCTGACTCTGATTGAGAATGATCCTCTCTGTTTGAAGACTGAATTTCTTCTTCAAAATCGCTTTTCTCCTTGGGGTGGACTACCAACTTCAATTTAGCTATCACATTTATCATTGTAAATGAATTCTGAACTTTCCTCCTCCAACAACAATCAAATACGCTCATCATTAATTTTTGAAGCATTTATAGCCTAAAAGTTTCATAAATCGATACAATAGTTGTAAAACAATACAGTTCAAATCAATACATAAAAACCAATAAATAACATATAAATACTCATAAACAAATATATATGACTTACGTAAAAAGTTGATCGTATACCCGCGTCGGTGTCACAGACCGATCAGGGGTAGTAGGCCTACATGTCCTGCTTGCACGACTGCTTGCCATGTGCCAATCTAAAGTGAGCCCCAAATCATGCAGCTAGCAGAAAGCGCGACCTCTCAAAGTTCTTGGAAAAAAAAATTTTCACGGAAAACTGTTTCGTCGGTCTCACAGGCATATGCGCGGATATAGGAAGGTTAAATATAATGGCTATAGCAAATTTTGTCAGTGCTAAAAACGCAACTTTTTGTATAAAAACAATGCGGTAGGTACAATAATGTCTTCATTACAATAATCTGTGCGAAAATGTTTGTTGGAAACTTACTTGGAGCAGGCATAGTTATTTTTTAACGTAATTAGAGAATCTCAATTTTCTATACAAAAAGGTTTCCTTGTAATATTTCTGTGGAAGTCGTGAAAAACGTTTCGTATTGATTTTTTTCGTGTTTATATGTTGGTTACTGTCACTTGTCAATCAGTCAGTTGTCAATATAATTGTTCTTTTTTTATTTGTTTCTGGCTCGGTTACTAGACCTTTAAGAAAAGTCATTATTTTGAGTGCACTCTACAATAGTACACTTCACAAACTATTAGAGGTTCACTTCACTCAATATATACAATATTGACACAGGGTAAAATTGATATTAAATGTTCCTTTTTTATAAATAAGTTTTTTTTCTAAATGGTAACTAACGAAAATAATAATCTTGTTCTTTTGCTGTTTATTCTTTTGTGGTACCTATTATAATGAAAAATTACACGTTGTCACTCGACAGTACCCACAGAACCATTTTTTCTGATACCACAAAAAGCACATATCCATATCTGTGTTTGATGGTAAATCTATGCCTAATTGGCGACTGTAAAAGTCCGAGACTCACATTGTGAGCATATGTACGTACGACAGCAGGTTAAGCTACCCGTAACAGTCAAATATTCCCAATCAACCTTGGGTCTTACTGCTTTAGCGATAAAATATTTATCACTAATGCTATCATATTAGTTATATATCATTTTATTCATTAGATAAATATCTAAATAAACTACTTCTTCTTCTTCAGCCTATAGAGATCCATTGCTGGACAAAGGCCTCCCCCAAGGCTTTCCATGACCGGTCTTGCGCTTCCCGCATCCATCGGCTTCCCTCAACCTTCACCAGGTCATCGGTCCACCTTTTTGGGGGCCTCCCTACGCTGTGTCTTCCGATACTTGGCCGCCACTCCAGAACCGTATTGCCCCATCAGCCATCGGTTCTACAAGCAATGTGCCCCCCTCACTGCCACTTAATTTTAGCGACTCGAAGAGCTATGTCGTTGATTTTGGGTCTTCTGTGGATCTCCTCATTTCTGATTCAATCGCGCAGGGAAACTCCGAGCATAGCTCTTTCCAACGCCATTTATATGACTTTGAGCCTTCGTATGAGGTCCATTGTGCGCGACCACCTTTCAGTTCCGTATGTCATCACTGGCAATACACACTGGTCAAAGATTTTAATCTTGAGACATTGTGGTATCTTGGACGACGAGACACATATTTCACCTACTTATTTATTATTTTATTTTTTCGTAACAAGTGGGTCTAAAGATGAACATGGATAAGTATGATCATCTTTAGACCCACTTGTTTTTGACGATCTGCTGAGGACATTGAGCATTTTGCCCCAGTCTTCCAGAGTCTCCCCCATGACCACAATATCATCTGCAAATCGGAGGTTAGTACTTGCCCTTGGTGTTGATGCAAGGTCCTTTCCAGTCCAGGAACTTAAAACATTTTGATTACATCAACTAGCAAATCTTGAAAAAACTGGAGTCGAACCATTGTTTTATTTAGAGAAAAAAGTTACATAAAATCAAACTCATCTGTTACAGCAGTCAGAGAGAGAAGTGACATAAATACTTCATCTCTACTAATATTAAAGAGGAAAGATTTGTTGGTATTGAATATGACTCCGAAACTAATTGATAAATTCTTTCACCATTTCGGTGATGAACACTGGCTATAAAAAAACCCAAACCCAACATGTGGAAAAAGAAAATCCTGAAATGATTGAATATCCGAGTTGTTGTCGACGGATGCTCTTCTGAGCCCATGTCAACTAATGCCGGTGTTCCTCAGGGGTCTGTTCTCTCTGCAACTCTGTTCCTGCTGCATATTAACGATCTGTTGATGCCCGGTATCTATGGGTATGCAGATGACAGCACAGTTGTAGAGAGATACCTGCCGGATGCTCGGGCTAGTAGGGAATCAATCCGGTCCGAAAGAGAGGTCATGGTTGAGCGAACGAGTGTTGCACTGCAGGCAGTCTCCGAATGGGGCAATGCCAATCTTGTAACATTCAATGCCGCCAAAACACAGGCGTGTCTTTTCACCGCCAAAAGGAGCCTGTTCACCTTGGCTCCTACTTTTCGAAATGTGTCCTTGGAGTGTTCCGACCGCCTTCAGCTTTTGGGAGTTGACATTTCCTCGAACCTTAACTTTGGGCGGTTCATTGAGTCCAAGGCCAAGGTGGCTGCCAGGAAACTTGGCGTTATCGCAAAGGTCCGGCAGTACTTCACACCTGGGCAGCTTCTAATGTTATACAAAGCACAGGTCCGTTCGTGTGTGGAGGACTGCAGCCACATTTGGGCTGGTGCTGCCAAGTGTCACCTGGCCACTTTGGATTCAGTGGAGAGACGTGCAAAGAGGCTGATTGGTGACCCTGATCTAACTCGAGTTGGTCTCCAAAGCCTAGAGCACAGGCGTAGAGTAGCCAGCCTTTCGGTACATCGAGGGACTGGAACAATTTGCCAGCGGCGGTGTTTCCGTCGGACTACAATTTGAGTGTCTTCAAGGCTAGAGTGAATAGGCTCTTAATAAACTAGTGCGCTTTACCATCAACGATTGCGTCACTGCTTACCATCAGGCAGGATTGCGGTCAAGCGCTAGTTTATAATATATTTAAAAAAAAAATATGCTTTTCAAAACAGTAATGTCAAAATTATTTAATACTAGCTTTCCGCCCGCGGCTTCGCCCGCGTTGAGTTCGGTTATATCGCACTTTTTGATTTCCCTCGGGAACATCTAATTTTTCCGGGATAAAAGGTAGCCTATGTGGGCCTCAGGGTCTAAAGATTGTCTGTGCCAAATTTCATCAAAATCGGTTGAGAGGTTTAAGCGGGAAAGCGTAACAGACAGACAGACAGACAGACAGAGTTACTTTCGCATTTATAATATTAGTATGGATAAGAACATTATTTTGAATACGTATAACTTGTCTCAAAAAATGATAATATTTACTTTATAACCGTCTTATTTAATCCTGAAAAATAAAACCAAGAAATAATATTCTTAAACAATTTATTTATATAACAACACTTTGGTTTAATTTTATAAATCATATGATTTACATTTTCAGTGTAAGATATGTTAACTTTAACTTATACGTTAACTTAATGGTATATTTTATAAACTCCAGCACTTTACATTTTTATAATACTTAAGAATCTAGATATTCTTCTGTGTCTTGTGAATAGATAAATAATGACTTATTTAAATATTCAGTGTGAACTTCATATACGCTGTGCTTATTATATTTTAATAAGAAAAAAAATCATAAGTTCAATTCTCGTAACTAAAATCGTTCAAAATCAACTCGCTAACTCAACTAAAACGACAATCAATGTCAAAAATGTAGGGAATTAAGATATTCTTGACAGATAGGGACAGATCAGACTGAATATTCTTAAAATTACCAGAATTATCCTCAGGTTGTAGACTGCGATTGCCTTTACCATTTAGGTTCTAATTTCTAATCTTTAGGCCTGATACGGGACCTATAAATTTGACTGAAATATTTACTTACTTTAAATATTAATAATTAGTTTAAATACACATAGTGCCCCATACACATGTAGGTACACTAAGAGACGAATTTTTGAAATGATAATAAGTCAGACATAACAATTGGTTTGCGCGAAATTACTACATCTAAACCTTTGATAGCCTAATTTACAATTTTATTTAATCTGTTGATTTTTTATTGCTCCTATACCTATAACGTTTAATCATTCTTCACCCGCGAAGAGAGAACGAATAGTTATTTATCGAATGTTTGCATCAATATTAATAGTCCTCTAATTCTGTATATGCGCACGTGCGTCATTTGAAACATGTGGATAATTATAGAAATAAGTAGGTACCAATTTTAATGATTGACGCGTGACGCGTCCTCGTGAAATGCGCCATCTCAGCGTAACTCCACAGACGTGTTCGGTCAAAAATAATGATGCAACAAATACTAGATGTGTAAGTTTTTTTTTTATTTTTGTATCGTGTTAAGACTTCAATACCGATCACGTCTGTGAAGATTAACTACATATTTTTAAGAGACAGCAAGATCTGCGGTCGCTGACCTAAAAAAAAATCACCAAATTATTGTCTGTGGTTTGTTGAATACAGGAAGAATGAATAGAGGACGTTTGGAGATATTCATATCAACTGGAAAGTTTAGCTGATTGATAAAATTTTATCATAAATGGCTTTCTCTATTATTCATTTTGTTATTTCCTTTGCCCAAAACTGATTTATGTCTTTCTTTAGGCATTGTTTCTTATTTCATGGTGCTATATGCAGGTGGTGATCTCTTCCACGTAGGATGATGGGAAGATGCCGTAAATGCCGTTCAGATCGCCACTCCACCAGCCGTCCTCCTGCTTCTCGTGAATGTTTATAACGTCGCCTGGAAATTATCATAAATTCAGCTTCAGGGTTGACAGTTTTTGTTACATGTTTATGGTAGAACATATAGTTAAATAATTGATTATCTGTTTTTTGCTAACAAATAACACGCTTTTGAACTTTGAACTTTAATCTCAACACCGTAGGTTGAGAATCCAACGTCGCTTTTTAAGACATTAATAATATAGTGTTCGCTCCGACTTTGTGTTATTTCTATCCCAAACGCCTTCACAGTAGGTAGTCAGTATCTATCAGATCAAGGTTCATATCAGTTTATCTGCCAGATACGTAAGTTAACAGAAACTAGACAGCTATCTGATATTGCTGTCCTAAAGATTTGCATAATTTGTAACATATTTCTTTAAAATAACAAAATTAAGGTGCACCGATCAGAAGTACAAGTACCTAGCTAAAAAAAAGAAAATTGGGTAGCAATCGAGCCCGCAGCGCGCCAATTGTAGAATGGCTAATTAAGCTTCTCTGGCCTAAAAGCGTAAAACCTGTAAAAATCAGTATTTTTGTTTTCTTATTACATAAAAAGTGGATAGAAATCAGCTTTGAAACACTTTTAATAATAAATGTACATAAATTCGCTATGCAGTTTATGAGTATAATGCAGATAGATATTCACAAAAAATGGGTCTCTTCCCCAGAGAGAATGTCCTTAACGCGTAGTTTCCTAGTTTTTAAGATTTTAAGATAACTCCTGCCACTGTGTATCCGTTCAGTTAATCTGCCGACAGCATTTTAATTTGGCCTGCGAGATCCCATATATAAAAAAGGCCAAAATTGCGGTTTTATAATAAGCAGGAAGATATTATATAGTTACCTGGTGTTAAATTAAGTTCATCGTTCAGTCTAGCTTCGTAGGTGTATAAGGCTCGGCACTTGCCCAACGACGTCGTCTGAGGCACCGCGTCCCCGCTCTCATTCTTTATAATATCAGTCAAATCCGTTGAACTGTCACTTTGCGATGAAAATTCATCTGAAAAAGAAATAGACAGATAAATAAGTTGAAATATTCCATAATCGAAAATCATATATCGATCAAACTTAATTCGCAAATCAGCTAACTCCACATTTAGTCAAAAACATTTTTTTTTACCTCGCAAAAACACCATATTATTCTAATTAATAGGTGTAAAGGAGTCTATATAAGTATCAAAAATGCTAGCTTACGATATTAAGTACCAACGGTAAGTATTTTAATTTTTTCCTAAGTGATGTATATATAAGAAATATGCAGTTTTAAGCATCTCCTGAAAAAGAGGCATACCTAAATGGAGTTAGCCGATTTGCGAATTGAGGTATCGTTAAGTATTTGTCAAAGTATTTGTCTAACAACTGAATGCTGAAATAATTCATTCAGAATACGCCAATAAAATAGTAAAGAATGGACTTATATTTTTAAATTACATAAATATTTTGTTCTACACTACTGAACAGGAGTTTTGACAGGTCATTCATACATACTACAGTAGAGACTCTTGGCATAGTGTTCTCCTCTTTCGTAGATGAGTAGGTACATCGTGTGTTATTCATAGTTTTAAAGCGCCTGAACAATAAATAGTTGTGTTGTTCACAACAGTCTGTCTCAAAAACATGTACACATAAATGTACTTCTTGTCATGTACACAGACGGCATATCAAGCTACTACAATTGTCAGATTTATTTAATAAATTTTCAACTTTATCTCTAAAGCATTAAGGCTCAAGGTTAATTGGGAATACTTGACAGTTTCGGGTAGCTTGACCTGTCTTCGTACGTATATCGACGAGAATTCACTTAAATCTTTGTTCAAGATAATATTGTGTCAAAGTATAGCCACAGATCGTACTATATACTTACATTAGGTACATAATTGCAGTTACATTGCTACTACGGGCCACAAAGTTGTCGATAATAAACTTAAAATTATTTTCAATATAATGCATAATTTTTGAGGCTGACTGTGGAAGCACATTTTTTTTTGTTTTCATAAATTACCGAATTTATGAAATTGACAGCCTCCGTGGCGTAGCGGTAGGGAACGCGGCTGCTGCGCAAGGAGGCGCGGTTTCGATCCCCGTCCAGTGCAAATATTTGTATGCATGAATATGAATATTTGCACTGGTCTGGTCGTGCCTCGGAAAGCACGTTAAGCCGTTGGTACCCATTGCCATACGAACATCTAATGGCAGTCGTTACGGGTTGTTGGAGCCCTCAAAAGTACAACAATTGGTCTAACTGCAAATGCTTCGATACCGCCTTCAGGTTGTGGAGGTCAGACGGCAGTCGCTTCACGGAGAATTTCGAAGTTTAGTTAGCCAAATGAGCAGTTAGACTGGTAAAGCGGACCCCAGGCTCCAAAGCTGAGAAAAACTTCGGATGCGACTGGGATTAACGCTGAGATAATGATGATGATGTTGATGACCGAATTTATGAAATCCTTTAATAATGTTCAGATCGAGAATTGATCGGAAACTCACAACATCGTGTTTCCAGTAACAAACGTGATATTTCAACCCTTCATACATATTAAACCCTTTATTTATTAAAGTAGCTTCAAGTTGAGTGGCGATTAGCGGCTGTTTCACTATAAATTTTTGCGTTTTATTACTTTTTTCATCGTTTATAAATAAACCACCTGAAAAACCTTACCAAAATCACTATCCTGTTGGTTGGACAGTCCATCTCCCGCTCCACGTTCGCTCCAGTCCAGAGGGCTCTCGGGTGGATGTGGAGTGTCAGTCGGCGGCGTCAGCGTAGGTGGCGGCGTAAGGTCGACCACGGGCGTGACCGGCGCGCTTTTGTGCTCAGTATTTCTTCTGAATGAGAGGTGCTCTATCCTCAGCTTGCTGGATGCTCTACTCATGATGGAGTCCCTTCGCTCTCTTTCTTCGCCACCGTTCACGCTTTTGGTTAAGGCTGTGTAGTTCGGTGTGAGGTTCTTGTTCACCTCGTTTTGGTAGTCAGCTTGCAGCCACGGTGGTACCTGGGGGAAAGAATAATTGATCAATTATTTGTAGTTTTGATTGACATGCTTGTTGAGTGAGTCAGGGTTTTAATTTATTTATCCATTTATTTTAGATATCAAGGCTCATACAAACATATACAATACTATATTAACATAAAAACTTAAAATACTATAAATACATATAATTAACCAAACCTAATGTACACGAAGTGTCGGCGTCGTGTTTCGCTGACTGGTGCTACGAAACCGGCGGTACATAACAACTTTCGGCCAGAACTCTTTTTTGCAAAGCTAGAAGAGTTCTGGCCAGCTAGTTTGGTTTATCTTAAGCCTCCTCTACATCTTCATTTCCGAAATTTGTGTGGAGAATGAGATAGCTTTTCAATTACTTACTTTAAGTATGCTCTGTTGCAATCCCTGCTTATCCCTAATGATCTGAATGTGCGCCGCAAGGGGATGCTGCACCGGTGGCCTGGTGTCAAGTTCATTCAGACTCGCAGTTATCTTGTATCTAACTGCTTCTAAGTAAGTCAGCATACTTCTCATCTGAGAAAACAAACTTATATTGAGGATTAAATTGAAGAATAAAGGAGAAGTTTCATTTTGCCTCCACTATGTACAGTATATAGAAAAAAAGGAAAAAAATAATAAAAAATACTACTAAATTAATTTGAATAAAAATACAAGTATGTGATAATTAATTATTTGAAACGTTTTTAGTGAGATAACCCTTTTTAAAGGTAGCCATGACAGTGGTTATGTCGTTTGATTGAAGACTTTGACAGTTCTATTTTCCCGTTGTGTTCGTGGCGAGTGTTGATTTGAGTTGATTGTTTATTTAATGACCCGTATGTTCGGAATTCATGTTTCGTTTTTTCGCAGTCATGTGGTAGATAATACTTATAGATACGATAGCCCTAGATACATGACACGTCAATCAAATGTCACTGTCAAAATCTTATTTCACTTATTTTGCTGACCACCATATTTATTAGTAGTTGTGTTGCACTCCTTGGCCGAGTTAAATTGAATCTGTACAAAAACTAGGCAAAATATAGGAAATTAGCATTAAAAACAGTTAACTACAGCATAGCTATACCCAGCATTAAGTGTACAATGTGCTGGCCCAGGCTCCATACATTTCTGAAACCTGAAACATCTCCTTTACAGGTCGTTGTAGTTCGTATGGTTCGCTTTTATCTGCTATTGAGTAATGGAGACTTTTGTCTTTGCTTCCTATAGCTAGCGTTGAGGTTTCTAGCATTGAGGATGACAATCCAACTACTGGCAAAATATAATAAGAGTCATATTTCGGCGTGCTGTATAGTCGAAGATAAATTTAAGTTATACAATATGTAAAGAAAACCCTGTCCGACCCATAAGGATAATAAAGGTTAGGTAAACACTTGACCAAATATAATATAAATACATAATCATCAACACCGGTATTATTACAAGCGAATAGCGATGCGACCACGTGCCGCGTGCCCTGCCCCCCGCCGCCCGCGGCTGGGTTGCTTACCGCACATGTGTTAAGTTACCTCTTTTTGCGAAATAATATTTATTTTTTTAGGGGGATTTTTTTTAAGTTTAGCCCGGCTTTGTACCCATTAGTAGAATCAGTTATCGATACCTAACAATACCTTCACGGATCGGACAGGGTTTTCTTTACATATTGTATAGCGTCGAGCTCGTTACAATTTACATACATGGTACAGTTTATCTGCCACATTCTGTTGTGAATCATCGTTGCCAAACGTGGGGGTCTGTTTGATGGCCATCGACAGCTTTTCAAGTCCCTGCTTGGATTTTCGTTCTCTATCGATGTCCTGTTTCACTAGCTGAAGTATCTTTAGCAGCGCCTGAAACATAATGAGAAAAACGAATGTTTAGTACTGTCTGTAAGCATCTATCTATCATGAGCAATATTAAAAACATTTAAATTTTAACACACAATTTAACAACAACTAAATGAAAACGAATAAATATAAACTTAAATGAATATAAACTTAATGTTTGTTTGTTTGTTACGTTTTCAAGCTTAAACGGCTGAACAGATTTGGATGAAATTTGGCATATAGGTAGACCATGAGTTAATTTAGTACATAAGATACTTTTTTATCCCAATAGCTTTACGGAATTAGGATTTATGGGGGATAAATATCTCTTAATCGCTGTGTCTTGGTGTTAGGAAGGTTATGGTATAAAAGTATCTTTCTAGCTGATGATTTCGCAAGACTTATGTCAGATAATAGATTATCTAATTTCGCACTATCGACTTATATCCGACAAAACCAAAATCTCCGTCCATTCTCTCCAGGCGAAGGATATCTATAAAGTGGATGGTGCCTTAGTAATAGTCCTTCTGATCATACTTTTGCCATGGTGGACAATCTTCTCGAAGATACTGTAATGCTCTAGCGTGTGCGCATAGAAGTCATTTCGTCGCTCTCATAGTCTGATAGCACATAATCTGAGACGACCCGAGCGGATATTCTTTAGGACCAACAGCACTTATAGGTACTAGCACCCTTTTTTGTGGATACAAAATCATCAAGGGAACCTCTGCAGCTCCGGTCGGAGCGGAAGGGTATATCAAAATTTTACTGACTAAAACCCACCCGTGTTCCTTCACTTGCCTATTCGCTAGGGGCCAAGGTTTCTCTTTCGAAAAACTTGCATTGCTATGCGAAACCTGAATACAGTTTGTTCAGAATTATAAGCAACTGAATCGATTCCGATCATTTATACACCATGTTATATTTTTTTCCCAAATACATTTAGAAATTGTTGTAATGTGGTTACCGAGCGCACAACTCAGCTGACGCGTACTAGGCGCGTGAGACAGGGACCCTCGCACCGCACCGCTGAAGTCACGACCGGGCGAGTGGTGCGTTGACCATATTTTTGTTGGGACAACCAGGTAGGATAACAAGCTCATAACATTGTGGTTTTATATGATATCTTTTTGAAATTTTATACATAGATTGTTTACTTAAAAATACTGGACACGTGTTTCGGGTTTTACATATCGACGCTTGAAAGGCAATCATATCTAAGCGACAAAAATTTGTAAATTGAGTTATACAATATGTAAAGAAAACCCTGTCCGATCCGTGAAGGTATTGTTAGGTATCGATAACTGATTCTACTAATGCCTACAAAGCCGGGATAAACTAAAAAAAAATCCTCCTAAAAATATAAATATTATTTCGCAAAAAGTGGTAACTTAAAACATGTGCAGTATGCCATACAGGCGCGAGCGAAGGGGGAGGGAACGCGGCACGCGGCCGCATCGCTGTTCGCTCAGAATTATACCGTCAAAAATAATGTTGTCACTTTTTAAAATTTACCAAATTTTGGGGAAGTTGGAACTAATTCGCGGGAAAAAAAGATTATTTCAAAATTCACTAGTATTGTTACTATGATGAATATGTAAAATTTCATACGTTATTTGGTCATGTGTTTACCTAACCTTTACTATCCTTACGTGTCGGACAGGGTTTTCTTAACATATTATATTGTATCATTCGTTTGGTGTCAAACGACGCAGAAAAATCTGGCGGTTCGAATGGTGTATACATATAATTTCTCTCAATTTACAAATTTTTGTCGCTTAAATATGATTGCCTTTCAAGCGTCGATATAGACACAAAAAATCGTTGTGTACCTGTTTACGTCGTTCTCTGTTCATAGCCAGCGTGGTATGCTCGCAGTAGAAGTCCGGCAACAGCTGCTCGCTGGCACCGGTCTGGGCTGACCGTACGCCGCGGACTACCCGCATGTCCGTGTTCGCATTTGCGTTCTTTATCGGATTCACTAACACGTTTGTGGCCTGAAAACAATAACAAAACCTAGGTTAGGAACAGATTAATATTAGCACGGGTTTCTAAGTCTTGGAGCCAGTTACATAAATCGCTCCTATCAGAGACTAATAAAGTTCACTACACCGGTTTTCTAGTCTTCGATACAATATCTACTAAGCTGCGTCCGTAAATTAAGTTTCCAAACATATACCAGTTTTTTAAGTATAATTACTTCGCGGACAGGCAGTAGCGGCGTTAGGGTAGGGCGCGGTTGGGCGACCAACCAGGGCGCCGGATAAAGTTCTTTTAAGAATTTTGTTCTGGATGGGAAATCATTAAATGACCTCTTCTGTTCTGGGCGGAGCGGAAGGGCGTGTTAGACTTTTACTGACTAAAACCCACCCGTGTTTCTTCACTTGCCTTTGGGACGGCCAGGGTTTCTTGTTTAACCAACCCGCGACCCTGACCCAGGAGGCATCGGTCTTTGTGGACCCCGACACGATGTGCTGACATCTCTTTGAGACGCGCGTGAAGCACAACGCGGCGTCGATCGCCTGGTCCGCCCGCAAGCCCGGGCGGTGGCCGGGATTTCAATGTTGTCTCTCTGCGATTCCCGCTCCCTCAGGCGCTCCGCCTCCTCCTTTGCTAGCATCACTGTTTCGCAGAATGAGGTGACGGCCTGTCATGCAATCTTGCTTCGGATTATGGCCTGGACCAGGGCCGGACGCGAGATATCGCCACCAATCGCCATGAGGACGCGGCTCTACCCAAGCCAGGCAGATCTCCACCGTACGCTCCACCATGTCCTTAGGGCGATCCCCACACTGGTGACACCCTGGCGTTTCCTCCCGCCTTATCCAGAACAGAAAACACCCGAAACAGTCGTGTGCGGTGAGGACCAGCGTCAGGCGGAAGGTAAGGTTGCCGTGGCGCCTCTCTAGTCACTCCTCAAAGAGGGGACTTACCGCCGCTATTGCGGCGTGCCCAGCCTCCCCAGCCTTTCGTTATAGTTCGAGGTCTACTTAGTTGTAAATTTGTCCCGAATATATCGGAGCCAGCCACTTGACCACGTGACCAGCACTTGAACACTCCGACGCCCGTTCCTTGGTCGGTTTTTGATCAGTCGGTGTATACTCTCAACTCCTCGGGACCTGAGTGGTCGCACTGCTCTTTTTATATTATATTATACTAGTTTTTATATTATAGAATTGTGGTTGAATTTTTCAACTGTCTTTTGGACACTATAAATGATAAATGATTATTTCATTATATCCTTCCCTTTTTTCGTATGGGCTTGAATTGCAGTTGGAGGGCGAAGTAGAAATCTCGCCAGGGCCATTCTACATTTTAGCTGGTAGAGTTAAAACCGGCACTGCGGACAGGTTTCACTGACAGGTAGCTGATACCCGCGAAATCTAATTTGTTTACACAGCTAGTTATGTGCAAGACATGGTTGCCTCATAGGATATGTACAAAGTAGATTCATAAACAACAAACAAAAAGATGTTGTTTACCTACCAAACAATGAGTAAATCTTAAAAAAACAAAAACTTGTTAATCACCTCTGCTAATTGAGCAGGCACGGCGGAAGTCAGCCTGAGGTAGCAGTCTGCTGCAGTCTTGAGCTGGGCCAGGCGCTCCTCTTCTAAAGACTCCAGCATACCAGCTCCTTTCACCACGCTTGTCTCCCATTCCAACCTGAAACAAAATAGATAATAAAGTTCAATCAAGAAGCTGAAGAAGTCGAAGGTAATGTAAATATAAAGTATATTTACGGCGGAGAAAAAAAAAAAACGTTTAAAAACTATTTTTATCATCGATTAGGTCCGCTTATAAATAGAATTCTTTTGAAGTGGTTTATTTACCTTGAGCGTTCAGCGTGCACGCAGACATTGTAATATTCAACTTCAGTTTTCTTCACAGCATCTTCCGTCTTCCTTTTCTTGACCTGAAGCTTAGCTGCGTCCTTCTCACTCGTCACGTTAGGTAGCCGCTCTGCGCGTGCGGCGCTCAGGATGCTGTGCGCGTGAGGTATGTGCCCCACGCTCGAACTTCGCGACAGACGGCTGCAAACAAACATAGGAAGCTCGTGACTCATTCTAAACGCAGAGAGCGTTTAGTAACATTCGCAAAACAAACAATCGCTAGGCAGATCGCATACGCAAAAAACGAAGGATCCTTCCGTAATGACTTGACGATGTAATGTCCCCAGATACTACTATCACAAACAAAAAACAGGACATTAGCATCGTTAAGTGTGTAGGGTGTAGGCAGACCTAAGCTCCAACGTGGCGTCCTGCAGCTTCTCGTTCTCCCGCGCCGCCGTGTGAGATTGTTTCTTTGACTTTGCCTCCGCTGTTCTCCACTCTGCGAGAGATCGCGTAGTCTTGTCAACGTTACCTTCGATCTGCAATTATAATGAGGTTAGCAATGGATTTCTTTTTGTTGTTTGTTTTTAATGTCCGCTGCTTCGATTGTCTTGAGTAACTCACCTTCTTCCTAAGTTTCAACTGATTGTCGATTACATGTTTCATTGGTTTCACTAGCTCGTCGGATAAGGCACTTGAGTAATTTCTGAAACAGAGCAATTGCAGCGTTACTAACGTTGAAAATGGCTGTGAAATAACTAGCTGTTCTAACATTCTGCATGTTTGCCACTTACCTGTGGATTTCCGAACGTTTCTCCATCTCTAGCGCAACATGTTTCCACGCCTCGGCGCATGAGCCGACGCTCTCCTTGCAAGCTTTCGTCAACTTCGTCCCAAGCTTCGCTAAGCATTTTGAGTAGTATATTTCTGCTTCAATTCTACAAAGAATCGATAAAGTACATGAGTGTCTACTATCTGCGGAGTTTCACAATCTGTGACGGAAGCGAACGCTTGTAAGATATAATCACGGTGGCGTAATAATTTGTTTTTACGTCTGCTCGTCTTTGTGGTTGTGTAAAAGCAGTGATAATGCATTCTCGGCCAATGGGAGGATTTAAATTTTTAGAGCGCGCGTTATTTGTGTCTCGCATGTTGGCCCACTCGGCGGAACCGCGCGACGTGCTATTTTTGATTTTGTGGCCATTGCCGTGCCCTTACTTTCGTATGCAACGTTATTTTACGACGTGCTCGATATCTGTATATCGCGGGGAAAGCTATAAGCGTGCGTGTGAACAATATAATATCAATTATACAGCATGACGAGAACTTTCGTATTGTCCCTGTGCCTGCGCCGACTGTTGTCTCGGAGACTCGGACCGTTCGCGGAACAGGATCGCTCGAGCGATTTGCTCGCAAACAATAACGCATTGTTTCAGAGTAATGTCTGGAAAGTAAACTTTACGAAGAAATGTCGATAAGATTGCTAATCTGGTGCGTGCACGACTTGCGCTGAGGCTGCGCGCACGCCGAGCGCAGCCGGCCGAATGATGCGTGACCGTATTACCAGTTATTAAAAAAAGTGACAGTAGGTACCGTTATAACAAACATTGTTATGCTGATTGCACAAATTACAATGCATTGTTATCTGATCGGTTAAATCGTTGTTTATTTTGTGATTGTAAGCCGCAAACATACCTACTACCTCACTTTATCCTAATTAGCAAAACTTATTATAAAATTAAACTTTATATGGCAATAATTTAATTAACTACAAAGGTAAAACAATGTTATAAAACTGATACTAGTACATAACGCTGGAACATAAAACGAAGGTGATCCATTGAAATTAATTTCTTGGCCAATAGACCTTGGAGGTTTTTGAATCAGATAGTGTATTAAAGTTATACAATATGTAAAGAAAACCCTGTCCGTTCCGTGAAGGTATTGTTAGGTATCGATAACTGATTCTACTAATGCCCACAAAGACAGGCTAAACTTAAAAAAAAATCCCCCTAAAAAAATAAACATTATTTCGCAAAAAGAGGTAACTTAATACGTGTGCGGTTAGCAACCCCTTCCGCGGGCGGCGGGGGGCAGGGCACGCGGCACCTGTGACTTAGTCGCGTCGCTACTCGCTTATAATAATACCGGTGTTGTCACTTTTTTAAAAATTACCAAATTTCGGGGAAATGGGAATTAATTCCCGGGAAAAAAGGATTATTTCAAAATTCATTAGTATTGTTACTATGATGATTATGTAAAATTTTATATTATATTTGGTCAAGTGTTTACCTAACCTTTATTATCCTTATAGGTCGGACAGGGTTTTCTTTACATATTGTATATTAGATGCACTTACCTCTCTTGCAATATAGACGATAGTTCTTTACTGAAGTCGCTGCCTTGCTTCACGTAACGGCGGAGCTCATCAAAACCATTTTGGGCCTAAAAACAAGAAAATTCTTAGTTTAGATTGATATCTACGTTAACGTCTATATGTGTGGGATTAGCATTGTAACGAGTATGGAAGTAAAACTCCTACACTTGAACTTCTGTCTACTGTGCTAAAACGCAGCATAAAAATCACACCACCTTTGGGCCCCGCCTCCAAGATAAGGATTTTGTCCAGGTGTGCATCGGAAAGCGCACACATAGACGACCGGCACCTACGATCCTTTTTCCTAGGACGATGACGCTCGCGCAAGGAAGCCGCTCACAACAATGACGTAATTTGTTTACTTGCTAGTATAAATACTGCATCATAATGTAATGGAGTTCCTTACACATTTCTGTTTACCCTGCCTAACTGAACTCTGTCATATTATATAATTAAATTTTATTATTCAGTTTTTACAGTCTCGCTGTTTGAAATTAAACTGACACCCTAACAAGCTGCCTGTCCACTTGCTAGTGCTCGCAGAGTAAGTGGGCCAGGAAGGCGTACAGCTATTGCGCACCTTCCCCGTTTCAATGTACTATAGAAGACAAACGTGCATGGAGAGCCTAAGGTCCACTTTTGCCTGTGGGGTTTTACATTACGTTTCATAAGACGACTAGATGGCGCTCTTTAGAAATGAAAATAATAGGTAATGCAAAACAAAGTTTTTAATACGTCTCCGCCGTTGTCTCCTCGTCAAGATTTGGACAATGCGCTCTTGGGAGCTACATACAGTTCAGTACAATTTCGTCTAAAGCCGCGGACAATCATGTCCCCCAGCTGTCGAATCACTAAAAACGCACACTTTCATTTAAACCTGCACCCTAATTACGTTAATTACGTAACACACTATTACAAGCAATGGACATAATTTTGAAGCATATGCATATCTGCACCCTAATCCATTGCTCCATGTTTTTCGAATAATATGTCTTTCTTTATTTTATTTTTTATTGGCTTCGCATGGTTTGTGCATTTAGCAAATGTCGCGTAATTATGTACTATTATTCATGGCGAAAAAGACGACCGCGTGACCCATCTTACGAGGGAGATTGGTGGTTTTGGGACAAAGTCATGATGTGGCCACTATGATGCTGCGTTATTTCACAGTTCTTTATGAATTATTTACTAAATGCACTTATTACTACATAAAGCACGCACTTTTATTTAGTAAACAAAACTATACTTAAATCATTTTAAAAGTCCAATGAAAACGAGCATGACACTCAGCTTGTCTTTTTCGCCAAAACTCCATTCGAATATGTCTACTCAACAATGTAAATAACGCAATCAATGTTGCTGAACTGTCAATATGAATACCATTGCTACTGATATTGTGTTGCACAATTACCATGCTATCTATAGCATGGTAATAGCATATTACATCTATGCTATGATGATAATTATGCGAGATAACACTGATGTGAGAGACAAATTAGTTGCGGAAACTAGTTCGTGGGTCTTCTCCCAAATTGTAAAACTATAACCAAATTAACTTGTTGATATGGAAATCGATCAATAAAAGTCGTTCCGAATAAGCTAGGCAGTTTAATGATCACAGT
This sequence comes from Sesamia nonagrioides, assembly GCA_017933935.1. NCBI lineage: Eukaryota > Metazoa > Arthropoda > Insecta > Lepidoptera > Noctuidae > Sesamia > Sesamia nonagrioides. Next base: position 677,468 of record JADWQK010000195.1, on the reverse strand, counting down.
TGCCTAACACTGTATGACTACATACCTAGAGACCTCAGCAAGTACACAAGTTACAATACCTAAATATATTTTTTCTCTCTTTCACCTTAATTAGATACTTACGTACCTAATTAAGGTGAAAGAGAGAAAAAATAATCAGAATCATTTTAAAGCATACTGCTAACCGTTTGATTTTTATGTTCGAAAAAATTGTCTTCTCTTCAGTAACTTTTACGACTACTAGACAATAATAGGTGCTCAACAACCTCTCGTGAGCGTTTAAGACTTTTAGAGGAGCAATAAAAGACCCAGAGAAAATTACATAGGAAAACCCTGTCCGATCCGTGAAGGTATTGTTCTGTGGTATTGTTAGATAACGATAACTGATTCTATTAATGCCCACAAAGCCAACTAAATTAAAAAAAAAAAATCTCCGACTAACCGCACCGCATACCGCACGTGCATGTACGGTAGGCAATACATGCGCGGGCGACGGGGGCCAGTGCACGCGGCACGTGGTCGCATCGCTTATAATAATACCGGCAAAATGGTGTTGTCATTTTTTTTTTAAATTACTTGAATTTGGGATTAATTCGCGGGAAAAAAGATTATTTAAAAATTCATTAGTATTGTTACTATGATGATTACGTAAAATTTTACGTCCGTACGTTATTTTTTTTTACATAAATATTTTGTCAAGTGTTTACCTAACCTTTATTATTATCCTTATGGGTCGGACAGGGTTTTATTTACATATTGTATAAAATTACACATTTAAATATGAGTAATCGTGACATCAGAACCCTAATTGCGTAAGACACTTACTATCTACTGTAGTTATTTTGAAGCATATTGCTAATATAATTAATTGCTCTATATGCTCGAAAAATGTGTCTACTTAACAACGTAAATAATGCAATGGATGTTGTGGAACTGTCAAAATTAAACCCATATTTTTTCATTGTGCTAAAAGTTCGTAATTTGCTAAATTCATAATGGTCGATCAATTATCGGTCAGCCGTTTCGTAATGGAATGGTGATGGAATGACATTGCCGCAATGTCATTAATAAAAAACCCGTTGTACTCAATTTGAACAGTTATTAATATGGAGTGGAATGTCAGTGATTGACCACTGGAAAGTCATTATGACGCCATTCTGTTAGTAGATTACGAAACTAGTCATAATTGATCATTATAAGATCACTGATCCAACATTCGGGCACTATTGTAATAAGTAAGGGTACCTGATATTGAGTATTAACTCTGCAGATAGTAAAAAAGAATTAAAAAAAAATCTTCGCAAAATGAGGTTGAGAAACTATCTACTAGTCATTTTAACGCGGAATCATCAAGTTACGACGCCTCAAATTATCCTTTATTACGAATTACAATGCCAAAGAGAATGAATCACTTAATCACAGCAAGGTGCTGTTTTCCTCCAAGATAACATGTACTTTTTTATTACAACAACGACATAACAATGTTCTTATAAATCCGTTTTTCCCATCATTACGGCGATGTAGTATTAGATATGATGTAGAATGTGTGGAATAAATGATGTGTGCAATTGTGCATGCATGGAAACCATGGAAAGTGATAGTAGGTACCTACTTGTACTCACGGCTACAAAATTATTTTCTTTGCACTATACCACAGTCTAAAAATCATACAGTCGTCCGACGAAGACGTCTAGATAAAGCAATCGTGCGAGATGTAAGAGACACGAAACGCGGGTAAGCGGCACCCGAGCTGCGAACAAAACAATGTTCGCAGCTCGGTATCTATCATTAAGGGCTAACACGTGTTTGTTTTTTTGTTTGTTTTAAAATTTTGATATGAGTGTCAATTTTGAGTATAATTGGGGTATGTGCTGTTACAATTGATTCCAATAATAGGTATGGCAAAAGCGCCTGAACGCACGGAAATTAGTTCTAGTTTCTACAAGGTCCGTATAATAAACGACTCCGGATGTAACTTGTACACTATCCAACATAATATTGCGTTCATTCTGCCAAAGAATACACTCCCACAAGATGTGATGTGCGGACTGTTCAAATTCACAGTTCGATGTAGAACACTGACACAAAGGCGAAGGAACAAGTTTAAAAGAATACAGTAAGGGAAGACTCTAGTGGTGCTTACGTATTCCGCTGTTTTCTTTGCGAATAATGCGTTTAGAGCAATTTTCTTTTTCTACAATTTCACACCGTGATTATACGTGCCCCTATCATTTGATTTTTTTTCGAAATTTAATTAATAAAAGAAATATTTTACTTCAAAATCGCGAAAAATAACCCATTTTTACAGTCATGTTCAGATGACAATTAGACAAATATGATAAGTTTTTGACAAAAAAAGAAAATAATAGAAGCATAGATATATGTACTCTTCCTCTAAATTTTGATATAAAAATAATTGACATCTGTCGTGTTTTGAAAAGAAAACAGCGGAATACAAAAAGTCTTTTCGTCAACGTTTTTGTAGGTAAAAACAGCCTGAGCTGCAACTGTCCTTTTCGCACTTTACCGGAAGAGATTGGAAGTAGCGTAACGGCAATACCTAGTTTCTTCACATACCTATTTTTCAAATTCCTCGGCACTAGAGTCCCCTCTTAACAATATTTTTTACAAGGATTTAGATTGTTGAATTTGAGATTGTTGAGCTGATGGAATGGCTACTTCAGCAGGACTATGCACAAACAGAGTCATTGCTGAAATACATTGCCTAACACATACAGTTTTAGTTTGCTCTTGCATTACATAAACACCTCACACTCACTACTCTCATTCACTAAGTTTTCACCTACTCATAATACATTATTTTATTTTTTTATTTTTATTGTTTTTACTTATTATATTATTGTATTTATTTTGTAACTTAATCTGAATGTTGACAAGAGCAATAAGTGGCGCAATCCACAGTTGTATGTATAAATCCTTTTGTAAGTAAACCTAAGTACTGAACACTGTCTCTTAAGATACAGGTCACCCTAGTTTAAGAGGCAGGGCTCGCAATATCTGTATACAGACTATTGTACCATTGTTTAGCATTTAGATAATTTGTGTATACTAATGTATGTGTCGTTGTGTCAATAAATTATTATTATTATTATTGTAATTGAAAGTGTTACGTAATTTACGTGATTACATCATTTCGATGGCCTTGCGGTCAATTGCCACCGAAAGAACCCCTTTAAAGGTAATATATTAGGCCCGTGGCGAAATAATAACAGCAGCACAAGTTCAAGAGATCGACTAGGTTAAGCTGCTCTTGCCGCGGTTAGTCTGTGGATGGGTTTACATACCGAGATGCTTCAGAAAGCCCGTTAGGTTTTTTTTTTTAATCAACATTAATTGATGCTTGACCGCAGTCCCGCCAGGAAGGAGGAAGGCAGTTGGGCGAGGTGATGCAAATGCAAAGTTAAACCAAATAACACGACCAAGGATGCTGCGATAGAGGGAGATTGATCTGGAGACGAACAACATTGGGCGCGTCGTACCCGGCACACATCGCAACTCAGCTGTAGGCCTAGATGAGTTTTCATTACGAGACTCGATCGTCGATATCGAGCGCGTTAGACTCATCGATTGGCCCGCTTCAAAGTTGTAAGAACTCTCAACCAATGAGAGCGCCAAACGCACTCGATGTCGACGATCGAGTCTCGTGAAGAAACTCATACTAGGCATACTGCTGAAACGCGTCCTCCGTACGGGTTCACCAGACATCATGCCGGAACACGACGAATCGCTTGGCGGCAAGACTGACTCGAGTGTAACTTCTGCCGGCAGCCGAGTCCCAGTTCTCATACGTAAATCTTTCAACAGTCGTGCTCAGAAGCTCGAATGTCTGGCAACCAGTCATAACAAGAGGTACTGTGTTGCCCACTGGGTTGTTGAGTTCAGATAAGGAGTTATAGACTGGTATTCAGCGGAATACAGTTGGACTGGAAGCCAATCCTTTGTAGTTAGAAAAATGCAGCCAGATAATGTGTAGTTCGGTTGTTTGAAATACCTAGATATCGCTGCTCCGCGCAATTGAAGGAACACGGCATGCTTAGTACCTAAAAGTTTGAGATGCCCTTCCGCTCCGCCCAGAGCAGGAGAAGGAAAGAATTATTTCCAAACCAAAAAAAAGGAGGGTTAGTGTGTTTTCGCCCGACTGAATCATTGTTCTCTTAAAATTCTCAATATTTTATAGTTATTGTTGAATGTCAATTAAATAAAACTGAAACTTTTACAGTTACTTTCAATTTGATTTATCAACAAGATAACAGCCACGAGTACAAAGTTCGATGACTGCGGCCACCATTGCTCCGTTGCCGTCACCATATGACGTTGGCAGAATAATCGACACGGCTCAATTGCCATAAAGAAAAAAAAAAACAATTTGTCACTTGTTTTGACAGATCAACAACTTCCGGTCAAACCCATATTAGAGGAAAATGTCCACTTTTAAGAGACAGTGAATCCATTCCACTGAATCCAGTCCACTTAGAATTCAGTGGAGAGGCGTACGAAGAGGCGAATTGGCGACCCAGATTTAGCTAAAAACGGTCACCAAAGCCTGGAGCACAGGCGAAGAGTATTCCCCCATCTCCATTCCATCATCGGATCACCCGTCGTACGGCGACTTTCCATCCTTACGTTGTTGAAACCACAACGATCCTAACGTAGCGTTTCGCCTCATCTTTTATACCGCGTACATCGAGGGCCTGGAACAATTTGCCAGCGGCGGTGTTTCCGTCGGACTACAATTTATTCAGGTGTCTTCAAGGCTAGACTGAATATGGTTGCATCACTGCTTACCATCAGGTACGGTTAAGCACAATTTACGTTAAAAAAACACAGACACCTAATGTATTCTAGGTACTGGGGCCCTACTATATCATGTGTTAAAATTATCACTAAACCGTTGTGAAAAAGAGATAGTGCTATATGTCCTCTATAGCTCCATCTTTGTCCAGTGACAGACAAAGATGCCATGATGGTCACGTCATAGTAAGCCACTGGTGTTGTATATTACCACGCAAACGTTCAAAAACCTTCAGAAATATGTATGTACTTATTAATATAGGTAAATATTATCAACATTCAAAAGAAAACTACCACCACGAACTAAAAACAGGAACGATATGACATTATTTAAAACAAAATTAATGATGAACGAAAATAAAAAAGAAAATACAAAATCTTAAAAACCTCAGAAATATGTATGTACTTATTAATATAGGTAAATATTATCAACATTCAAAAGAAAACTACCACCACGAACTAAAAACAGGAACGATATGACATTATTTAAAACAAAATTAATGATGAACGAAAATAAAAAAGAAAATACAAAATCTTAAAAACCTCCAGAAATATGTATGTACTTATTAATATAGGTAAATAGGTAAATATTATCAACATTCAAAAGAAAACTACCACCACGAACTAAAAACAGGAACGGTTTGACATTATTTACAACAAAATTAATGTTGAAAGAAAATAAAAAAGAAAATATAAAATCTTAGTTATTATAATTTTTAAACAAACAGAACACTGATAGCAGATATCATTTTTAGGGTTCCGTACCTAAAAGGTAATACGGAATCCTATTCATGAGACTTCGCTGTCTGTCTGTCACCAGGCTGTATCTCATGAACCGTAATACTAGCTATTATACAATATGTAACGAAAACCCTGTCCGACCCATAAGGATAGCAAAGGTTAGATAAACACTTGACTAAATATAATATAAAATTTTACGTAATCATCATAGTAACAATACTAATGAATTTTGAAATAATCCTTTTTTCCCGGGAATTAATTCCAATTTCCCCGAAATTTGGTAATTTTTAAAAAACTGACAACACCATTTGTGACGGAGCGAATAGCGATGCGACCACGTGCCGCATGCCCCGCCCCCCTTCACCCGCGTATGTATGCCTATCGGGTTGCCTGCCGCACATGCGTTATGTATTTCGCTTTTTCGAAATAACATTTATTTTTTGGGGGATTTTTTTTTAAGTTTAGTCCGGCTTTGTAGGCATTATTAGAATCAGTTAACGATACCTAACAATACCTTCACGGATCGGACAGGGTTTTCTTTACATATTGTATACATATACAATTACAATATACATTTGAGATTTTCAAATATTATGTATTTCTGTTTCCGCTATAACAACAAATACTAAAAATAGAATATTTAAGGGGGGCTCCCATACAACATACATGATTTTTTTTTTTGCCGTTTTAATTATAATGGTACGGCACCCTTCGTACGCGAAACCGGCTCGTACTTGGCCGGTTTTTTAGATAAAAGCATGGAACTTCCGTATAATTAGAACTATCAGTCTTTGATTGGCTTAACGGAAAAGTTATGAGCAATGAACAATCCCTTGCACGTGTGCGTTAATTAATATGAACTTCAGTTTTCAATGTCTAGGCTGCTGAATTCATGAACTAGCCAGCAAGGTAATTACGTAACACACTCATCATCATCCCAGCGTTAATCCCAGTCGCATCAGAAGCCTTTTCAGCTTTGGAGTCTGGGGTCCGCTTTACCAGTCCATCTGCTGATATGGCTAAACTTCGACATTTTCCGTGAAGCGACTGCCGTCTGACCTCCACAACCCCAAGGCGACATCGAAGCATTGCAGTTAGACCAGATGTTGGATTTTTTGAGGGCTCCAACAACCCGTAACGACTGCCACTAGATGTTCGTATGGCAACCAGAACGACCAGTGCAAATATTCATATTCATGCATACAAATACTTGCACTGTGCGGGGATCGAATCCGCGCCACCCTGCGCAGCGGCCGCGTCCGCTACCGCTACGCCACGGAGGCTGTCAATTATGTAATACACTATCAGTAGCAATGGGTTTTATTTTGACAGTGTAACAATATTGATAGCGTTATTTACGTTGTTCAGCAAACATTTTTCGAACATATGCTCACCTAGGAATATTTCGGCATATCTACGTCTTTCATATTTTTAACTGACTTCAAAAAGGAGGTGGTTACTCAATTTGACCGTGGGTATTAGGTATCGATAACTGATTCTACTAATGCCTACAAAGAAAGGCTAAACTTAAAAAAAACCCTAAAAAAAAATTATTCGCAAAAAGAGGTAACTTAAAACATGTGCGGTAGGCCATACAGGCGCGGGCGAATAGGGGCAGGGCACGCGGCACGCGGTCGCGTCGCTATTCGCTCAGAATTATACCGTCAAAAATAATGTTGTTACTTTTTTAAAACTACCAAATTTTGGGGAAGTGGAATTAATTCGCGGGAAAAAAAGATTATTTTAAAATTTACTAGTATTGTTACTATGATGATTATGTAAAATTTCATATTTTATTTGGTCATGTGTTTACCTAACCTTTATTATCCTTACGTACGGGTCGGACAGGGTTTTCTTAACATATTGTATAATTATTATGTTGTTTTATGTTTGTTCGTGCATAACTTCGTCGTTTATGAACCGGTTTTGATATTTTTTGGTAGGAAAGAAGGCATTCCCATGGTGGTCAAGGACATTAGGGTTTGAGGGTGGAAGACCAGAGAAATCAAGTTGAACTTTCAAAAATTGTAGGGACGGCTAGTGCATTTGTAAGTTTTTCGTTAGGTATTTTAAAGCACTATAATTTAATAAGGGTCTGCAGTAGATCTGATGGTGTAGCCAAGAGACAGTCGAGGGAACTCCTTAACGATCACGGTAACTACGTTATGTTCGTGCTTGCACACAAATACTACAAAGAGAAAAATAACTAATTTCGGAAGTCGGCGGCTTTAATGAATATGTATTCGGTTTTTTTTCACTTTGTAGTGTTTTTTGTGGAAGTCGGTTGTGTTTCTTTGTAAAAAGTTTTTTACAGACCCAAGGATCAAAGATCTTATAAATGTTTGAAATCTATTTCTGAGTTAATATTATGTTGTTTTTACAGATTCATGTCTATATGTACTAGTAACCAAACGCAATGTTCAACGGGTTCGAGGTACTAGTACCTACTTATAGACGCTAATAAATATAAGGTAAAGAGCTGCGCCTCGCAGTTTCACCCGCATAGGTTTCGATACGTTTTTTTTATATGCTCCGCTCCTATTGGTCGTAGTGTGATGTTATATAGCCTAAAACCTTCTTGGATTAATGGGCTGTCCAACGCAACAATAATTTTTCAAATCGGACCAGCAGTTCCTAAGATTAGCGCTCAAACAAACAAACAAACTCTTCTGCTTTATAATATTAGTATAGATGTAATAAATTTAGTTGTACATTTTTTGTAGATGTGCCCATATATTATTAGGTGAGCGATTTGGAGCAATGGAAATTGATATCAATAGTGCGTTACATGTGTAGGTTACTGATTCTAATATCGTAAAGTGTTTGCTGTGTTAGTGTGTGTCGTGGTGGCATAGTGGTTAAAACACCTGCCTCTCAAGTATGAGTGAGCGGGTTCGACTCCAGGTCAGGCAAGTACCAATGTAACTTTTCTTAAGTTATATGAACTTTCTAAGTATATCTTGGACACCAATGACCGATTACAAGGTGAAGGAAAACATCTTGAGGAAACCTGGACTTTAAGTCTGAAATCGCCAACCCGAATTGAGCAAGCGTAGTGATCTTTTGATTACGCTCAATCCTTCTCTGTATGAGAAGAGAACTGTGCCTAGCAGTGAGAGGATCAAAAGGTTGATGATGATGATGATGATGTGTTATGTTTTAGTATTTTGAAATGTTACATTGTACAGATGATAGCACATCAAACAACTAAAATCTGTCTGAGATCTTTATTAGTTTTTCAACTTTATCCGTAAAGCATTAAGGTTAAAAGTCATTTATTCAAATTAGGCTAAGAACCAGCACTTTTTGAACGTCAATATTACATAAGACAGTCCCCGAAAGACGTCCGCCCTTCGCCACTTCCTAGTGCTTTCGCTGGGAAGAATAAGTGGCGAAACAAACTCCCCAGCAGCACAGCTGTCTGTTCATTAAAAAAAAAAATACATGACTTTATACAACACTATTAACAGTAATGAACCCAAAAAGCTTCGAAAACATGTACAAACTTTTTACAGTAAATTTTACGTAGGGACCTCTTTTGAAGTAAAAGCTATTCCTGTGCTAGGAGGCCCCGCTCCTCAAAAAAAAAAATACAACAACAATGAAAATATTTACCATATGCCAGCTAGCCACACCAAAACACCAGCAAAGCAAAATTTATTGATCAGCCAAGTCATTTTTAAACGCTATATGGTTTGTTTCAACTTTTATACGTTGGTATTTTTTTGAAGATATTTTTAGGCGGATCACCTCCACGCGTGAATATAATTAGCACAGAAACGTTCAAGTGTTGTGCTGCGTTATTTATTGCAAAAGCTCCTTTGTATTTTTATTTATTTATTTTACATACATATGATTTACACTTTTATGTATATAATTAAGTATATAAAAAAGAGTAGCCCACCGGTATCGGGAACAGGGTCCAAGCGACCGGCAGTCAGGGCTCCAGAGAGAGTAACTTCCTGACAATGCGAGCCGTGTCCAGAATTACAGCTTTCTGAATCAAGCCCTTGATCCAGCTGCCTAACGAGAGCCTCCTGAGGTGTTGGTCGACGCTCTTGGCTATTAAGCCATTGGCTGACACGACTATCGGTACAATGATTGCCGAATCCACTTCCCACATGTCGACAACCTCGTGAGCCAAGTCAAGATACTTGATTTGTTTATCTTTCTCGGCTTTCAGGAGGTTCTCATCGCCGCTCTGATCGATCCACCATCACTATATCAGGCTTATTGGCAACAATAGTTCTGTCAGTGATGATGGATCGATCCCAGTACAATGTGATATGGCCATTTTCGAGAACTGGATCGGTATACCTACCAGTGGCGAAGGGTGAAATTTTGACAAAGGGAAGCCGGTCCAAAAAAATAAACACTTAAACACTTACCTACTGCAGGATATCTTGGAGGAGGTCTTCAGATAAGAATAGTATTAAAAGCCCCACCTTCACCATACAAAAAAGGACTGATGATTTGATAACAGTGTCTTTCAAGTATGATAAAAGCGGCAGCAAAAGAAAAAAAAAGCCTTTTTCGACGTGCATCTCCATACCACACATGCATGCTTGTTAGTAAGTACTAAGTTAAGTACCTATTGTTAGGGAATAAGAGTCAAGAAAAAATAAAATAAAAAATTACAAAAATAATAGTGTTAAAAACCGAACCACACAAACACCGATCCAAAACCAACAAAAATATTAAGCAAAATAAAGCAAAATAAAGCAAATTATACACAATCACAACGTTATTTATATTGTAATGCAATGCGTCTGTTTTTTTTTAACAAAATGAGCTAAAATGATGTTATAAAAATTCGGATTACTTTTCATTTTATTAAGCAAATTTTTTTTAATTGACATGATAGCCAAACCGGACAATCTCTGCTCTTTTTGGCAGTTTCGCACATATGTGTGAATGCGTTTTAAAGCAGAAAATGACCGCTCAGCTGAAGCTACTGAAATGGGGAGGGTCAGAATTAAACTGCAAAGAGTCGAAACTTGAGAAAAAGCGTCTTTCAAAGACGTATTCTGGAGCTGTAAAAAAAGCTCATAGGTGTCCAATTTATTTAACGACGCTGACGTAAGACTTTAAGTTCATTCAGCAGGTAGTCAGTTGAGCAGCACTCTATATGAATTAAAGCCATAATAACAAACAAAATACACAGTATTTAACCAAATCTACGATTAAATTACGTTACAGAATCAGTCACAGTTTAAATACCACAAATATTAAAATATAACAAACGAAAAACACGAAAAACGAACACATGTCACATACTAACAATAATTTATTTTCAACCAAACGAAATGGAACACGAAAATATGCCAAAAAAAAAAGAATATGACTTGCGAAGGATTTCATTATAACGTTTCTTTGTCTCATTCTAATAGAGGAGAGGAGAGAACTGCAAGCCGGTCGGCATCAGCCTATCTTTTCTCAAAAATTACGGACGGTTAGCGATCATTAGAAAGAGATGTCTGACACGCTCTGTCTCTTTTCGCCTCATAGTAAAACGTTTGACCGAGGTAGGCTGTAATTCGTCGAGTTGCCTTCAATGTAATGTACGAAAATTTAAGCGCTGATTAATTTACGACTATAAAATGAAATGTGATACTTAGGGTATTGCTAAGAATTACTATTGCTATTGTAAATCGCGCAGGCATTTAATTAATAATACTTTGTTAATGAAATAGAATGTAAATACTTTTGTATGAATATGGAACTGATTTTTGAAAGGTAACCCGGTGGGAATCGGCTTGTATGGACTCTTCGCCACTGATCCATACTAATATTATAAATGCGAAAGTAACTCTGTCTGTCTGTCTGTCTGTCTGTCTGTCTGTTACGCTTTCCCGCTTAAACCTTTCAACCGATTTTGATGAAATTTGGCACAGACAATCTTTAGACCCTGAGAAAGAACATAGGCTACCTTTTATCCCGGAAAAAATTGATGTTCCCGAGGGAAATCTAAAAAGCGCGATATAACCAAACTCCACGCGGGCGAAGCCGCGGGCGGAAAGCTAACCTTAATAGATAGATACCAGAAAATTTCACATATTTGTTCTACGATTTCCGCTATAAAACCAAAAGAATTGATTCTTTTATTTTATCTTATATTTATCCCCATACAACAACCGTTTTTCCAGTCTAGGCTTGGATAAACGTTATGTTGATGATGACAAGAACTTTTTATCGGCATTTAAAAAAATAAAATGCGATGGTACGGACGACAGCAAGTCAAGCTATCCGAAACTGTCAAATATTCCCAATAAACCTTGAGCCTCAATGCTTCGATAACGTTGAAAATCCAATAAAGACATTTGACAGACTGTAGTACCTTGATGTACAGACTGTCGTCTGTCCCAATCGTTGCGTGCAAGTCCGACTGAATAAACCACAATCTACTAAAATAAAAAGAAAATAACCTTTATTAAATCTAGAGCTATTAAAAAAACGAAATATTCTTCCTCATTTTTTGACTATGGCATCTCGTAACTTTGGGAGGTCGTGACTACTTAACCAGATTCGTCGTGGTCAGACATGATGTCTGGTGAAGCCGTACGGAGGACGGGTCTGAGCAGTTGTGTTGCGATGTGTGCCGGGTATGATGCGCCAAATGTTGTTGTGTCGGGAGTTTGGTCGTGGAGTGTCTCCAGATCAATCTCCCTCTAGCGCAGCTTCGTTTGGTCGTGTTGGTCTTGGGTTTAACATTGCATCACCACGCTCAACTGCCGTCATCCTTCCTATTCCTTAGTTTTTTAAGTGAATAGGCTTAATAAACTAGTGCGCTTTACCATCAACGATTGCATCACTGCTTACCATCAGGCGGAATTGCAGTCAAACACTAGTTTATAATTATTAAAAAAAAAAAACTATCCTGTGGCAGTCTTAAATGAATTTAAAGCCTCCAGCCAGGGCATCTAAAAACTAAGCGACAATACGCTAAGAGGACCCCCTGTGGGGTACGAACCTCGGCTTAAGGCGTCGCTGGAGAGAACAGCAAGGGACGGCTGGATCGAAGTTTTATTCCTCCCCATCGCGGTCGATACATTTTATTTGGTTAGGTATATATTTTCATAATAAAATTATTCCGATTGTTCAGTTAAACTATTTTACGAAAGATTCCTAAATCAGTGTTGAAATAATGATAAATTAACTGACACATCGACGACGTGTATTTCCTTCAATTAAATCGGATTATCCGACTTTCGCGGAAAGATAAGGTAGGTAATGTATTGCTGTTGCGTTTCCGTAGTGTAAACAGTTTTGTAAAGTGCTATAACCAACCATCGACTGCCCGTCTGCAGGCAGCCTTAGAGATCTTGAAGACGCAGAACAAACGAAATTAAGGAGATTTTGACAAGTTACCTTTTTTTGCTATGGTAACATTGATTTAAAATGTTGCAATATACACTATGTAACAAAAACCCTGTTGTTCCTTTCAGGGACATAATATACAATACTAGCTTTCCGCCCGCGGCTTCGCCCGCGTGGAGTTCGGTTATATTGCGCTTTTTAGATTTCCCTCGGGAACATCAAATTTTTCGGGATAAAAGGTAGCCTATGTTCTTTCTCGGGGTCTAAAGATTATCTGTGCCAAATTTCATCAAAACCGGTTGAGAGGTTTAAGCGGGAAAGCGTAACAGACAGACAGACAGACAGACAGACAGACAGACCGACAGATAGACAGACAGAGTTACTTTCGCATTTATAATATTAGTATGGATGTAAAGAAAACCCTGTCCGATCCGTGAAGGTATTGCTAGGTATCGGTAACTGATTCTACTATTGGATGCAAAGCCGGGCTAAACTTAAAAAAAATCCCCCTGAAAAAATAAATACATTTTGCAATAAGAGGTAACTTAATACATGTACGGTAAGTAACACTTCCGCGGGCGGCAGGGGGCAGGGCACCCGGCACGTGATCGCATCGCTATTCGCTCATAATAATACCGGTGTTGTCACTTATAAAAAAATTACCAAGTTTCGAGGAGGTTGAATTAATTCGCGGGAAAAAAAGATTATTCCAAAATTCATTAGTATTGTTATTATGATGATTACGTAAAATTTTATATTATATTTGGTCAAGTGTTTACCTAACCATTATTATCATTATGGGTCGGACAGGGTTTTCTTTACATATTGTTTATTTACCTACAAGCACATCATTAATGAAATTATAATTTTAAAAAGTAATCATAGTCTAGTCGAGGGGTCAAAATCAAATAACTATTAAAATCGACACATTCGAAAAAATGTTTAGAATATCTGATTTAATAAGTTAAAGAGATTGGCGGGAACGTTCTACTGATGTCTAGTTGAACAAATTTTTATAAATGATATATTTTATTACATCCGTACACCGACTCTTAAAACGCGTGCAGAAGGAACAACGGGGTTTTTGTTACATATTGTATAATCGTAGAAAACTGTACATAATATGAAAGTAGGTACTAGATAGAGATACCAATAAATCAATCTCCCATGTTTTTGCCAAATATGTTGGCGTCAATTACTATAAGTCTAACTATTGATATTGCAGCTGTTAATTGAGGATGTATGAAGCAACTACCTATATGACCTTCATAAGCCCGTTACTATATTCTCGCCAAGCTCCAGAAAGAATAGAGGTAAACAAACCAATTTAAGGTTATCACAACTCACGTTTTATAATTCTCCTGTTGACATGATTATCGACTTTTACATGCTAACTATTTATTAACATTTCCTATTGCAGCATATTTCCATAGAACCACTATAATAACTTGGTATTTCGAAAAACCATTAAAAAGTCTACATTAATTTTACGTGAAATCCAGGTATTAAACACATTTTGTGGAATTGAACCAATTAATAAAGTTGAGGAATTTGTCAATACAATTTTGCGTATTTTAATTACTTTCAAATCAACTGCATAATACATGCATTGTAATACTTTCAAGCATGGACTAGGTATAATATACATATATGTATCAAAAAATTTAACCTATTAGGAAATTAGCTTACATGTGTGTCATATTTCACTCAAATCGGTTAAGCATTATAAACAAATCATAAATGTCTAAACAAATAGATTGTTTACATTAGTAGGAAGTAGAATTGTTACTTTTATGAAAATCATCTATCTAGAGAAGGTTGTTAACATCTGTCTTTTAGGCGTAAACTACTCGTTGCCTAGCAACGGTTTGTTTACCTCTTTTCTTTATCGAGTTTGGTTTGATTGTAAGACTTTTTGGTTAACCAACTGCCTAAAATTCATGAAAAGATCATGAGTAGAAGCAAAGAAAACCTCTGTAAATAAATGTGTAGTTTATCTACACAAGCAAGTTCCTCTTTACTGTTACCTAACACTCAGGGTGCCCATAAGTAAAAATGTTATGCTTATTTATTCATTCATCCGCTCAGTAACGACACACAGTTAGGGTTAGAAGACTAAAATATCTGGGGAAATTTAATAAATGTCGGGAAATTGGAACTGTTATCGGAATAAATAAATATTAAAAATTAAAATGTACAACAAAGTTTATATTTAAGTTAAGAAAAGCCTGAACGTTGTTAGGTCAAATAATTTAAGAACATTTAATATTTAGGTTGCCACATGTATTTGACATTCATTTTTACTGAGTTCACTAATTTGGATCCTTTAGAAGTATTTAGAAAAGCGTTAAAATTAAAACAATATCTTTCGAAGTTAAGTCTAATTACTAATTCAGCTTTTATTCAATCAAAGGCCATACGATTTCTCTCTTTTGTACCTATATGTATAAATTATTTAGCAAACAGTTTTTTTTTAAATAATTATAAACTAGTGCTTGAATGCACTCCCGCCTGATGGTAAGCAGTGATGCAATCGTTGATGGTAAAGCGCACCAGTTTATTAAGCCTATTCACTTAAAAAACTTAGGAATAGGAAGGATGACGGCAGTTGAGCGAGGTGATGCAATGTTAAACCCAAGACCAACACGACCAAACGATGCTGCGCTAGAGGGAGATTGATTTGGAGACTCTCCGCGACCAAACTCCCGACACAACAACATTTGGCGCATCGTACCCGCCACACATCGCAACACAACTGCTCAGACCCGCCCTCCGTACGGCTTCACCAGACATCATGCCGGAACACGACGAATCGCTTGGCGGCAAGACTGTCTGGTGGGTGGTAACTTCTGCCGGCAGCCGATGTTATGGCCTACCACCGAGGAAGACTTTGCCTGGAGATTGTTGAGTTTTGTCGAGAGCCTGGAGAATATTAGAAAATGTCAAGGCGAATTTCGACCATCTGGCAACCCTACACACAGTGAGGTACCTCACCAGCATTTTCAATCAGCTGTCGTAATGAAAAGTTGTCTTCGTTTACACAGCCATTACTGTACGCGCATCGCGCACAGACAAATACTTCTTTACGAACAAGTCACGCGCCACAATAGTGTACATCAATGAATTAAATTATACCTATCCATACATAATACAAACGTACTAAACAACAATAACTTTCTTTACGAGGCTTTCACTACATGCAAATCTCATCCTTAACGGTATTGTGATAAAGTTCACTTTAGTGCTGGGAGTATCGCAGTGTTGATTTCAATGTGGTTGGTGCGCATGATTTGAATGTCGAACCGCGCACGCGCTTCCGCCCGCCCCGGGAAGTGGACGCATTATGAAATGGAAGCCGACAAGTCCGAATTAGGTGAATTATGGTCTAAATAATTTATACGTATAGCTAGATATAAGCGGTGATGGTTGTTGGTTCGTCCATAATTATCCGGCCTCCACAAGAATGCAATAAATATTTAACACTAGCGACCCGCCCCGGCTTCGAACGGGTGCAATGACACTAAATACACTACAGGAAAAGTGAACGTAGTATAAAAAATACAGCGGCGCTCTCGGTCGGCCCGGACGCGATGCCCCGTAATTTTTAAATCTGTAATATCGAAAATATTCATTTAAATCATATACTGTAAAGGCAATGATATAATAATATTATATCAATGTGTAAATGGCAATATCCGTACTAATATTATAAATGCGAAAGTAACTCTGTCTGTCTGTCTGTTACGCTTTCCCGCTTAAACCTCTCAACCGATTTTGATGAAATTTGGCACAGACAATCTTTAGACCCTGAGAAAGAACATAGGCTACCTTTTATCCCGGAAAAATTTGATGTTCCCGAGGGAAATCTAAAAAGCTCGATATAACCGAACTCCACGCGGGCGAAGCCGCGGGCGGAAAGCTAAATCAACAATTTATCTAAAGTATTAAATTGGATAAGGATTAATGCTGTATTGGTTAAAATCGTTTCGAAAATTAGCAGGTATTCATTCGTAAAAAGTAAATGGCAAAAATATATTATTGTGGGATATACATAAGAGATAGACATAATTATACCATCGCGGACGTTTTTGTAGACATTTTCAATATGTACAATAATAGTACATTATTTTGATAAATCTCGCCTGTATATCATTGGAAACGCGGAAAAATGTAATTATTTACGACATCGCATTAGAAACCTCAAAAATAATAGTATTTCTCCACTATTTAATGCATGCTATCCATACTAATATTATAAATGCGAAAGTAACTCTGTCTGTCTGTCTGTTACGCTTTCCCGCCTAAACCTCTCAACCGATTTTGATGAAATTTGGCACAGACAATCTTTGGACCCTGAGAAAAAACATAGGCTACCTGTTATCCCGGAAAAAATTGATATTCCCGAGGGAATTCTAAAAAGCGCGATATAACCGAACACCATGCGGGCGATGACGCGGGCGGAAAGCACACAATCTTTAGACCCTGAGAAAGGACATAGGCTACCTTTTATCCCGGAAAAATTTGATGTTCCCGAGGGAAATCTAAAAAGCGCGATATAACCGAAATTTACGCGGGCGAAGCCGCGGGCGGAAAGCTAGTTATACATAATTATAAACCTTCCTCTTGAATCACTCGATCTATTAAAACAATCCTCACCGCATTAAAATCCGTTGCGTCGTAGTTTTAAAGATTTAATCATACAAAGGGACATAGGGAAAGGGAACGTGACTTTGTTTTATAATATGTAATGATAATCAGCTTATAATTTTGTTCCCACTGTTGGGATGCGGACCCTTTCTTGGAAGGGGTGGGCTGTCCATTACCGTGTAGATACAGATGGTATATGGCGCATGAGTTAATTCGGATTTATGGTTATAGGATATACCGGTTTCCTCATGATGTTTTGAGAGCAGTGGTCACGAAATTATTTAAACAATGTAAAGCGCCTGGTCGTAGGAATTCGTAAGTTAAGGTTGCCACTGGCCACCACTGGTCATAAAACGTATATTCAGGAAGCCTATTTTGAGTTGTAGTCTTAATAATAGTCCATTCTAAATACCTTAGGAAGGATTAGATATTGAATTGTGCTGATGTTGTCCGATATAATAGAAAGTATACCTACCCATAGTTAATAAGTACGTCATTTCTGCTTTTTTTCGTGTCCTTATAAATTATATGCCATATCCTGTAGGGCAACGGCGTAACTGTCTAACAGTAGCAATGGCTCATTTTGACAGTTCAAGAACATCCATTGCGTTATTGTTATAACGTACATTATTGAAAAGATTTTTTTTTCGAACACGATGAAGCAATGAATTTGCAAAATGAATCAGAATTCGAGTGAAACTGTGTTACGCAAGTACTTAAGGTGTTGGCTGGGCTGAAAAATATCTATTTATTATTTACTTTTTTTTCAATCTTTGCTGGATATATGTATAAACAACAATTTAGAGGAAGTTGTCATCCCCATCCCATAGAAAAACTACGGCGCTTTACACGGTGGTAAAAAAACTTTCACTCAACAGTTTTTCTGATTATCAAGTAAAAAAATACCTACCCAATTACCCAGTGATTACACTTTCACTCGCTAACAATCGAATTATTGTAGTCTGTGGTCGAAGATACCCAGCCGTAATGACAGTTTTAATTTCTTTTTTTACTCTTGTCTGTGGCTGCTGAACGAGGAAAATGAATCAAACAATACTTAGTTTCCATAATATAATCAATGCTAATCACGTTTCGTTCTTTTCTCTAAAAGATAAATATTTCGGAATGATATCACGTCTGTGTTCCTAAATGGTTTAAGCAGAAATTACTTACATTACATTACAGCAAAGATTTTGTTATTTAAGGAGGTTATTCTTTGCGAAGAAACTTAAAAAAAAAAAAAACTAAAACTATAATAATGATGACTGAAAGTCCAGTGCCCATGGGAAGAAATCAAGAGTGACCTCACGTGAGCTATGAATTGCCGAAGCTAAAAGAAATACTATCAATAATATTTTATGAATACCAACTCTTGAAATAGAGTTTCAGCAATACCAGAATGAGAACAGTGGTAGCCCAGTGGTAATGAACCCGAGTTACGAGTTGTAGATCGTTGATTCGCACTCAGACAGACGCTTTACCTTGTGTAAATAATTGCATCACCACTGCTCTCAAAACGGTGAAGGCAAATATCATGAGGAAACATATCTTAGAAGCGAAAATTCATGCATCAGACATGTAACATCTATCAACCCGCAAAATAATATATTACAGCTCACTCCTTTTCGAAGCTCTGTCCAGCATTTGAAATATTATTAGTTAATTACATAACCCCAGAATACAGCATCGTAACAAGGTAATCTAGATGAACTTTAGAAAGAGTCCGAAAAAGATAGGTATTTGACAATAGTTTCTTAAAAAAAAAACATTCAAAATTTGAATCTCGAATGCGGCTTCCATTTTGGAAATTAGTTTTTAATTGGCAATACACAGTAGTCGATGTCAGTTTGCACAAATGATTGAAGCAATCTCGTAGAGCATGCAATTACGTGAAGCCTTCGCCAAACAATGATTGCACGGAGTTATGAGCACACTGTTATAGTAATTACATTCATTTTGACATGTTCAACATTCTGACTGTGATGTTGATAGTCACGTTGGTTTTGTGGTTTAAAACGCGGCTGCTGAAGACTTCTGTTCGTATTTTGGAAAAAGGAATTAAGAGTTTTTAGGTTTTAAGAATGTTGCAGTAGTATTAGTAGCAGTTATGTACAAGTGATTGTTTTATGACGTATCTTTGCATTACGGAGTTTAGAAGTCGGCCGTGTGATACCTTGGAAAGAACGTTAAGCCGTTGGTACTAATCTCTCGCCAGTCATGCCGGATTGTTGCCCAATTGGACTATGGGAGTGAAGGAAGAGACTCCACCTGCGTGTACGTACATACTTCTGCTTTACAATTAAGGTTGCCAGTTGAGTCGCAAAAAAATAGCGGACAACTCCAAATGTGGGGAGGGGGGCGGGTGTACACAAGAACTTTGCTTCTTTCAACGAGTGCTTTAGGTCAACTTCGTAAACACTGCCGAACGTCGCGTAGTCTAATTTTATCCAAGAGACGGGTAGGTATACAGTGGTGCAGTGAGCCCGTAGACGTCGATACAGACAGCGAGTGCAGAGGAGTTACCGTGAGTTTTGCATTTGAAAGATTTCATATTACCGATACTCTTCATTGGACTGGATTTGGTGGACACAGCTTAGGACATTATATTAGATACGTCATCATCATCATCTCAGCGTTAATCCCAGTCGCATCCGAAGCTTTTTCAGCTTTGGAGCCTGGGGTCGGCTTTACCAGTCTAACTGCTCATTTGGCTAAACTTCGATATTTTCCATGAAGCGACTGCCATCTGACCTCCACAACCCGAAGGCGATATCTAAACATTGCAGTTAGGCCAATTGTTAGACTTTTGAGGGCTCCAACAACCCGTAACGACTGCCACTAGATGTTCGTATGGCAACCGGGACCAACGGCTTTACGTGCTTTCCGAGGCACGACCAGACCAGTGCAAATATTCATATTCATGCATACAAATATTTACACTGCACGAGGATCGAACCCGCGCCTCCTTGTGCAGCGGCCGCGTTCGCTACCGCTACGCCACGGAGGCTGTAATGGAGCTGTATTATATTAGATACGTATTTATAGTAATGGCAACAGTGTCGAATAACCTCTGTGGATTAGGCATTAGTCAAAAGGGTGTATCAGGATAATATTTCAAATTGTATGTTATCGACCTTTTCCTATTACGGGGAACAAACCACAATTACCGTTATTAGACCGGATAAGTGGACAGTCATACATATTATTGTGTCTAATTATACGTATGGTGAACTTACATACCAAATATATTCATTTGCAGTTTGATAACGAAAGCAGTTTGTTTTGCACAGAGTACATTTACACCACTTTTTTCCGGTCGATTTTCAGCGGAGGACTACTGCGAACAAGCTACTACAATATGTCAGATTTCTTTATCCGATTTTCAACTTTATCTCTAAAGCATTAAGGCTCAAGGTTGATTGGGAATATCTGACAGTTTCGGGTAGCTTGACCTGCTGTTGTCCGTACATATGTCGGTCAACCAGCGACTGCAACCCTACGCCTCCATTTACTGCCAAAAGGCGAGTCCCAGCTAAGATTACAAGATAGCGACTGGTATTAGCCGGGACTCGACTGAAGTGATGAACATATCGACGCTTGAAAGGCAATCATATCTAAGCGACAAAAATTCGTAATTTGAGTTACATACACCAAACGACGCAGAATAATCTGGCGATTCGAATGGTGTAAGTATATAACTCAATTTACGAATTTTTGTCGCTTAGATATGATTGCCTTTCAAGCGTCGATATACAATATGTAAAGAAAACCCTGTCCGACCCATAAGGATAATAAAGGTTAGGTTAACACTTGACAAAATATAATATAAAATTTTACATAATCATCATAGTAACTATACTAATGAATTTTGAAATAATCTTTTTTTCCCGGGAATTATTTCCAATTTCCCCGAAATTTGGTAATTTTTAAAAAAGTGACAACACCGGTATTATTATAAGCGAATAGCGATGCGACCACGTACCGCGTGCCCTGCCCCCCGCCGCCCGCGGTAGGGTTGCTTACCGGTTACCATGTATATGTCTTAAGATTACCTCTTTTTTCGAAATAATATTTATTTTATTAGGGGGATTTTTTTTTTAGAGTTTTTTAAAGTAAGTTTAGCCCGGCTTTGTAGGCATTAGTAGAATCAGTTATCGATACCTAACAATACCTTCACGGATCGGACAGGGTTTTCTTTACATATTGTATACAATATTTGACGTTTATAATATCACTACTGTAATTACAAGAAAAATCGCACGCAAAATCCATTGAACGGATTTGGTTGCAATTTGGTATTCGGGTGGTTATAGAATACACCGTTATTTTTAGTTTATCCGAAACCTGAATATAGTTTGTTCAGAATAAGCAACTGAATCGATCCTAATAATTTTTAAATCATGTTATACTTTTTCCCAAATACATTTAGAAACTGTTGCAATGTGGTTACTGTGGGCTCCACGCAGTTTACTATAGATCATAGTACTGCGCACAGCTGATGCCAGAGGCCAACGCACCGGTCACCCTCCCGAGCGGAGCGTGGACCATTTTTTTGTTGGGACAGTCAAGTAGGATACATCCATGCAAACTTTCATGTTTTTAATATGAGTTGTGTTGAGTTTATATTATAACTTACTAGCTTTCCGCCCGCGGCTTCGCCCGCATGGAGTTCGGTTATATCGCGCTTTTTAGATTTCCCTCGGGAACATCACTTTTTTCCGGGATAAAAGGTAGCCTATGTTCTTTCTCAGGGTCTAAAGATTGTCTGTGCCAAATTTCATCAAAATCAGTTGAGAGGTTTAAGCGGGAAAGCGTAACAGACAGACAGACAGACCGACAGACAGACCGACAGACAGACAGACCGACAGACAGACAGACAGAGTTACTTTCGCATTTACAATATTAGTATGGATAGACAAAAAAAAAGCTGTGGTAAATGTTCTGTTGCCACAATAATAAAATATTTAGTAAATTTCAAAAATGCACTCAATACCAATTAACTTATTCTTTATCCAAATTCAACCAATCATTCCTCGACGCAGCAGTTCGGGACAACTAGCAGACGGCGCGTGCGCTCAAGCATGCGTTTTCCCTTTCATCCAATATTCTCATGCTCCAGATTATTAACCTACCTGGCATGACATTGACATAATGAGTCGATGACCCCCAAGGCGATGCGTTTTCTTGAGTCATAAGAATCATATATTACGCTAGAAACTGATGACTCGAAAAGCACCTGTTATGTGTGAGTCATAGAAATAGTGATTTTTTTATTTTGAATAAACTATAGGTATTCCATAGAGGCATAGACATTTTTTTTTTGGTTCGTTTCTTTCCGTTCGGGCGAATGGAAAAGGCAAAGGCATAGTACGCCATACAGCCTAGTCTTCAGTAATTTTTTTTCTTCATTAAATATCTATCCTAACTTATCCTAATTTATCCTAACTTATCCTAGCATAACTTAACCTAAACTAACTCCTTTCGTTTTACGCGTTTGGACGATAAGGAGCGGTTTAGCATAAAGACATGATGAGGCCACTATGCTACAATATTTCACTGTTCTTTTTGAATTATTCACTGAATGCACTTTTTACTACATAAAACACGCGTTTTTATTTAGTAAACGACACTATAAATAATTTTAAAAGTCCAATGAAAAATGAGCGTGACACTCATCTTGACATTCCCGCCAAACCTCAGAGGCATAGACATTATAAAACAGGGCGACTAAAACACCTGTATTTAAGTCAGGCGCTGACATATTTGACAGGACTAAACTTATACTTCCTTCTGTCATTTTTTAAATGAAATAGAATGAATAAGTTGCACTAGGGGTTTTTTGGCGGGAAGGCTAAGGTGAATGTCACGCTCATTTTTCATTGGATTTTTAAATTATTTATAGTGTCGTTTACTAAATAAAAGCGCGTGATTTATGTAGTAAAAAGTGCATTCAGTGAATAATTCATAAAGAACATTGAAATATCGCAGCATAGTGACCACATCATGGCTTTACATCAAATCTCTTAGCAGTCGGCTCACGCGGCCGTTTTTTCAACTGTCATTGGCGATATTCGCCATTATTGTGAAATAATTTTATTAAAGAACTTCTATAATATGTTACACGTGTTATTGGCAAAATTGTGGTATCTAACCACAGAGGCCATTTAAGAGTTGAAGTAGTATTCACTCTAAAGAAAAGAAAGAAAGGAGTTGCACTCATGGTGACATATGAACAGTATGTTAATAAATTACGCAAGTCAAAAACAACCGATCATTAATGAAGCTTTTGTATAAGTAATCCTGAGGGTCTATATTTTAAGTTTTGAGGCCATGGTCCGGAGCGAGAGTGCATGGCAGGCCGTCACCTCCTTCTGCGAAGTAGTCATCATCATCATCCCAGCGTTAATCCCAGTCGCATCCGAAGCTTTTTCAACTTTGGAGTCTGGGGTCCGCTTTACCAGTCAAACTGCTGTTATGGCTAAACTTCGACATTTTCCGTGAAGCGACTGTCGTCTGACCTCCACAACCCGAAGGACTTCAACATCGAATCCTTCTGCGAAGTAGTGATGCTGGCAAAGGAAGAGGCGGAGCGCGTGTGGGAGCGGGAATCTCAGTGCCCTCTCGCCTCTAGCCGCCGCAGGAGACGCCTTGGTCGGGAGAAAACATCGAACTCTGAACTCCGGCCACCGTAAGCGCGGGCTTGCGGGTGGCGCGTTGCTCACTGCTAAGGACTAAGCCCGGGTCGACGACGCGTTGTGTTTCACGTGCGCCTCAAAGAGATTTCAGCACATCGCGACGGGGACAACGAAGACCGATGCCTGGGTTAGGGTTAGTCAAAAGAGAAACCATTGCCCTGGCGCACAGGCAAGTGAAGGAACACGGGTGGGTTTTAGTCCGTAATATTCCGACACACCCTTTCGCTCCGCCTAGAACAGGAGAGGTCCTTTGATGATTTCCCATCCACACCATAAAAAGGGTCTATATTTTAACCCCCGAAATCCGAAGTTTCGGACGAAGTTACCTAGTTGTTTACACCATCTCACTAACAGACGTACCTATATTAGTTTGAGGTCCGAGATAATATTTCCATTTGAAATAACCATTTGACAGCTATCCTTCTCTATGAAATGATGAATTTGTCATTTGATATGAGGAATTAACTACTTACTTTTGAAAGGGCCCGTATATTCGTTGGCAGCCTTATAGAGATAATCGGGTAGGATCGTTTGTGTCTATAGTCAAACGAATATCAAAATACCAAATACGGTAACACTGCCATGATTAGATTATAAGTTGTTTTTGACCACACGCTAATGTGTCATGACAAAATATTTATCCTTATTATGTATGCGAGTCGTTAACAGTTTGAATTTACCCTTGTCACAAATCATTTACCAGATGAGAGTTCCCATCGGCAACCTTTTCTAAAAAGATATGCATAATAATAATTATTATTATCTATTATTTATTTCGGACATAAATCTATAGGTAAAAATTCATACATTTAGTTTATCTATAACCTATTTCAAATTCAACACTGATAAACATTAAAAAAAAACAAAGTGACCAATTAAATTAAAACATGACAGCACTTATAAATGCAAGTCTAAGGAGTAACGATTTATACGTATTTTCTAAAATGATGAACTTCTTGAATCCATAGAAATCGTAAGTTTATGGTACAATTTATTAATGTTTGTATTGGCAGCATGGCAGTCAGTAAGCACTAGAGAATGCTCTTAATACTTACTGACTACCATGCTTCTAGACCCCGCGATTTAGGCTTCTTCTTCTTTTTTCAAACTGAGATTCAACTTCAACTCTTGATAAATGGCCACGTGTAAAATTATAGAAATTCTTTGAAAATTTTATTTCATCATTTTGGCGGATATTGCCAATGACCAACAAAAAAACCGCGGTTTAGGCTATGCATTGCATGTCAATAAATGAATAGATGAATTTATGAATGGAGGAGGCCTTTAGCGGATAAAGTTAGCTGAGAGTAAGCAAGATCACTCACCCAATAATAGTCCTTAAACACGGTGTTATTAGAAGACCTGAGGTTGATCATGTCTTCCAAGGTGTTTTGCCACCGGTCCATGCCGGCGGCGATCTTATTGGACACGTTCTCCCGGTTCATGGTACCCTCAGCGTCCTCGTCTTTGGGCCCAGCATCACTGTTGCTCGCCTCTGTCACCGCCTGACTGCCTGATGACGATGCTGATGTTAACGAGACCGGCTCCCTGCCCTCGCGGCGTGTGGCACTGAATGTCCTGAAAAGAGACAAAAATTCCATAAATGTCTAGTCCGGTCTGGTCAACTTTGATGTCTTTACACGGCGTGGTAATTATTAAACTCATTATAGATGGTCTTTAGCTGCTATCTTAATTAAAACCTACATTTCAATTAAATTGATATAAACACGATCTTATAATTATAAAAATATATCGATAATTACTTTTAGATTCACGTTGCATTTGGGAGACAAACTATCTGAATATTTTTAAATTTTTAAGACACCTTGTCAAATTGAGCGTTTTTTGGAATATCAGTAGGAAACTTAACGCGTCCACTGACAGGCAAATGGTGAAGAGAAGTGAATCATACTTCCTATTGTGGATGCGTAACACATTTCTTACTCACCGTTTCCTATAATTATGAGCATTTATTTGAACTATATTGAGAAACTAACGCAGTATTGAATTTCAGTAGGATAGGAAATCATCAAATGACCTCTCCCGCTCTGGGCGCCCGTCTTCCTTGACTTGCTTGTGCGCCAGGGCCACGGTTTCTTTTTTAACCAACCCGCAACCCTGATCCAGGAGGACCATCGGTCTTCGTGGGAAATCAGGAATATCCCATTTATCCGCGATAAAAAGTACCCTATTATTTAATACGGACTTCTAATTTTACGTCTGCAAAATATCAAAGCAATCGGTTCAGTAGTTACGGCGTGAAAAACATACAAACAAACTCACTTTCCGATTTATAATATTAGTAAGGATAGTATTTAGCATTATACAATATGTAAAGAAAACCCTGTCCGACCCATAAGGATAATAAAAGTTAGGTAAACACTTGACCAAATCCATACTATATAATATTATAAATGCGAAAGTAACTCTGTCTGTCTGTCTGTCTGTCTGTCTGTTACGCTTTCCCGCCTAAACCTCTCAACGGATTTTGATGAAATTTGGTACAGACAATCTTTGGACCCTGAGAAAAACATAGGCTACCTTTTATCCCGGAAAAAATTGATATTCCCGAGGGAAATCTAAAAAGCGCGATATAACCGAACACCACGCAGGCGAAGACGTGGGCGGAAAGCACACAATCTTTAGACCCTGAGAAAGGACCTAGGCTACCTTTTATCCCGGAAAAATTTGATGTTCCCGAGGGAAATCTAAAAAGCGCGAGATAACCGAAATTTACGCGGGCGAAGCCGCGGGCGGAAAGCTAGTATAATATAAAATTTTACATAATCATCATAGTAACAATACTAATGAATTTTGAAATAATCCTTTTTTCCCGGGATATAATTCCAATTTCCCCGAAATTTGGTAATTTTTAAAAAAGTGACAACACCGGTATTAATAAAAGCGAATAGCGACGCGACCACGTCACAGGTGCCGCGTGCTCTGCCCCCCGCGGAAGGGGTTGCGTACCGCACATGTAATAAGTTACCTCTTTTTGCGTAATAATATTTATTTTTTTAGGTCGATTTTTTTTAAGTTTAGCCTGTCTTTGTGGGCATTAGTAGAATCAGTTATCGATACCTAACAATACCTTCACGGATCGGACAGGGTTTTCTTTACATATTGTATATACATTAAAAGCTGGATTGAGTGTATATGCATACATAAATGTAAGTATTAAAACTTACAAAGGTGGTTGTCCGTGGGTTTTTAGTACCAGTCAACCTCAGGATAATACGTACAGTTTCAATTAACTTTTAGTCTCTGATTTCTTTTCTCACAGTAACGTTATTATGGCCAAGAGGATTGTTTTTATAAATCAATGATTTTCTTCCGGTCTTCAATCAAAGTTTCTAACCAAGCCAGCCGTGCTGCAGAATGATAATACAAAACAACTCAATTCGATAATAAAAAGCAATTGTTTATTTTGACTCATAAAAAAGAGCATCAATGACTGTCTGTTTGCACTTTAATGGCGATGACTCAAGAAAACGATCAGGTAACAAAAAAACCAAAGCATTCTAATTGTTGTTTCATAGTCATTTGCAGATCTAGAACGCATCCCAAACGGTAATGTTCAAATATTACATTAGAAAATCACTTTACGTTAAGTAATAGCAAATGACGTAAGTCCACAGGTAACGTTACACACACTAGGAACTGACTCGCGTTCTAAGTGTGTGTAACGTTTACGCAGAAGTAAATTAAACAAAATACAGGTTTCCTGATGTGATTGCTGCAATCGAAACCCATGCGTTTAAAGGTGCGTTCAATAGCTTCTAGATCACAAACAAGACACGTCACGCGTAAATGGTTTAAAAGCATTTTTATCAGTCTTTGACATAAAGTTCAAAGACGGACTGGTGAATCGTGGATGTACTGTAGGTGAACTACTGCATAACCCTTCTAGCAATAAGGGAAGATCGAGTTATGTTCCCATATCCTCCCGTGGGTGTCGTAAGAGGCGACTAAGGGAACTCTCACCAGGGAAGCGGGTAGCAGCGCTTCTCACGTGGAATATCAAATTACTGCGATCCCCAACCCGCCTGCAAAGCGTGAGAATTATGGAAAACTCCTCCCCAATGTAATGAAAGCCTTGGGGGAGGTTTTTGTTCATCAGTGGGCCTCTAGAGGCTGAAGAAGAAGAGTTATGTTAACATTTTCTTTCCTATATGGCTGAAAACCACAACTAGCAATGGCTCACATTAGCTACGAAGTTTTTGAACGAAGTAACTGTAGTCACCGGGGGAACCATTTGTCTACAGAACTAATATAAAAACGCCTTGAGTGAGAAAACTCACTTGTTTTCCATCGCCGTTTCGAGGGTAGCGGTGATGTAATCCATACTAATATTATAAATGCGAAAGTAACTCTGTCTGTCTGTCTATCTGTCTGTCTGCCTGTCTGTCTGTCTGTCTGTTACGCTTTCCCGCTTAAACCTCTCAACCGATTTTGATGAAATTTGGCACAGACAATCTTTAGACCCTGAGAAAGAACATAGGCTACCTTTTATCACGGAAAAATTTGATGTTCCCGAGGGAAATCTAAAAAGCGCGATATAACCGAACTCCACGCGGGCGAAGCCGCGGGCGGCAAGCTAGTGTACTATATACTTAAAATAGCGCCTGCCTGGATTCGAACCAAAGACCTAGTTGGTAGGTCAGGGCAGTTTCCACTAGGCCTCCCCTGCTCTAATGCTGGCCACCTTATGGTTTAAACAAACAACGATTACTCTGTGCCTGATTTGCGGTCTTATCGGCAAAGGACCGCAAAGTTGTGCGTGCACATATAAGTAAAGATAAGGCCTACGGTTCCGGACACACAAACTTATCTTGTGAAGTCAGTTTTATGACTAGGTGCGTATAGTTTAGCCAGTATGTTTTTACGACTCGTGGGTTTTTACTGATCCACTAAAGTAAGTCAACGTGTAGCTATGTATAATTGAATATACATTGACAGTAATTAGTAGATATGTACATATATGTATTTCATGCAGTTATGCGAAAAAATTATGATCGTGTTAGCATCTCTATTATTTATTCTTTCTCAGAAATCGTATACACTTTCGCTCAAATATTACAGCCGATTGATTCTGTAAAAATATCACCTTGAAAAGTGTGAAGTGAGTTTAAAATGAGCTGTCAATAGTAGCAACCCTTAGCTTTAGTTAGTATTACATATTTATAAATTCTAATGTTTGTATAAGCACAGGTCCGTTCGTGTGTGGAGTAATGCAGCCACATTTGGGCTGGTGCGGCACAATGCCACCTGGCTACTTTGGATTCAGTGGAGAGGCGTGCGAAGAGGCTAATTGGCGACCCAGATTTAGCTCAAAGCGGTCTTCAAAGCCTGGAAAGTTAGGTTAGTTAGCGACTTTAGGCGTCTTAGAAGACGGTTCACGCGGCCGTCGTTTTCAACTGTTATTGGCGATATCCGCCATTATTGTGAAATATAATTTTCAAAGGATTTCTATTTCTTACACGTGTTATTGGCAAAATTGTAGTATCTATTCCACAGAGGCCATTTATGAAGAGTTGAGGTTGAATCACACCTTGAAAAAAGAAGAAGAAGAGATGATGACAGAAACGCATTGCAAATAAGCGTCGTATATATGACACGCATAGTTAAACGATCTTCGTTATATGCCAAAATAATCATTCTCTAGTTAACCGTAAAGGTTAAAATTGCGCAAAGATAAAACCTGTAAAAATAGCATTCGTTCCAGACTGCGCAGTGCGCTACGCGTGTGATATTTATTTTATTTCTACATTATAAGTAGGTACTTATAATGTGCGTTTGGTTTATCCAGTATATTTAGGTAAATATGATAATAAAAAAAAAACACAAATAATATAGTCAAAAGCGAACTAAAACATGAAAACTTATAAATCTTTAATGACAATTCATTATCATTAAAGAAACCAGCTAAACTACGATGGCACTCTCTAGTGATGTCCACATATGTATATACTAAGATATAGATATAGGTTTGAGAGAATTTAATCGAGTCTGACATGCTAGATTCAATTTGTTTTTCTTAAATGGTTATCGTTTTACTGCTAAAAACTTTAAACATACAACAAAAACGCACAGTAAAAAGCAGCACTCAAATAAAACGTAATTTCTCGTCCTTAATTAGGTACTTCAAACAACAACTCTCGGTAACATTTGCTTGAATCACAGCCCTACGCAATAGAAACAGGTTACACTCCATTTCGCAACGGCCCAACCAACATACACGACCTCATATTGATAAATAACAGCAATTTGCACTTCTGATGATCAGCTGGTCGATTCTGTAAAAAAATCACGGCGAAAAGTAAGCTGTCAATAGTGTCGTTCCCTTAGCACTAAATGAAATGACGACAGCTGTCTTCATTTAGTAATTAAGTTCTTACGGTGAGACGGTTACATAATCGTACTGCAGCTGTTTCAGACCACACTCTAACCATTTACGAGACGCTGCGAAGGTCAGATACCTACCTTCATCGTTACTGTAATTCCTATAATCAGAGAATGTTTAATCCAATAATCGATTATTTTAATTATAGACTCTCTAGTGTTGTTGGGCCCCAAGGCACATTTGATGGACAGATTTTTCTGTAAGCAATGTACCAGTTTCTATTTCAATCTGAGCTTGACACCAATTCGAACGGCTGTTATAATGAGCGATCAATTTATTTAAGCTAAGAGTATCGGGGCCCGGAAATAAATCGCGGAGTGCTGTCTATAATGACAATGGATTTAAATATTTCTAATACCCATGCATTAAAAAACCAATCATAGATTTAAACGGGCAAAAAGTTTAAGTGTAACAAAAAGTGGTTTGAATTGGAAACCATTTTTGTTATTATTTTTCTCTTAGATAGCCGAGTAGAAGAAAACAACTTCCCTAGTTACGTCAAGACTGTTTAAGCACGAAAGTAGCCCTGACCCTAATTAAGGCAGCGAAACGAGATAAGAGAAAAATGTGTGAACGCCCGTGAGACGCACCGAAAGAACGCCACATCGCAGTAACAAAATGTGGGCAACTAACTGGGCAAGCAATGGTTACGTGTAGCTACAACTTCTTGTAGTTACATCGTGGTTGCGTTGTGGCTGCGACGTCGCCTTGATGTGGTCGGAATCACCCATGTAGATGATTGTGGCGGTCAATGTGGCGAGTAAAGACGGTATAATTCTTAAAAAAAGGTAAAGGTAGGTAGGTAAAGTTCCGGCATGATATCTGGTGAAGCCGTACGGAAGACGGGTCTGAGCAGTTGGGTTGCGATGTGACCGGGTACGATGTGCCTAATGTTGTTGTATCGGGAGTTTGGTCGTGGAGGGTCTCCAGATCATCCTCTGGCGCAGCATAGTTGGTCGTGTTGTTGGGTTAAACATTGCATCACCTCGCTCAACTGCCGTCTTCCTTCCTATTCACTCAGTTTTTTTGAGTGAATAGGCTTAATAAGCTAGTGCGCTTTACCATCAACGATTGCATCACTGCTTACCATCAGGCGGGATTGCAGTCAAGCACTAGTTTATAATTATTAAAAAAAAAAAGAAAAATATTATTTAATTTCTATAATATAGCAACGGTCCATGTGGTGTCTTTTTGATGTGGTTGTGGTAGGTACATGTATTTCGGCTCTAAGTTAAACGTTTAGCGTAGGGATGGGACACTGTCAATCGATTTAACTCCGATGTTTTTAGAATTTATGCAGAGAACGTAAAAGACGAGAAGCTACTAGCTAGTACTAGTTTCTGTAAATGATTTCCTGAGAGCACTTTAGTTATATTTTATGAACGACAATCCTAATTTATTGCTCCTCTAAGAACTCCGTTTTATGGTATGAAGCATTTATACTGTCTTATTGCTATTGTTGAATTTTCTTTTGTAGATGTTAAAACACCATGAATTAATTTCCATACATTTCTAGAAACAAATGACAACGATGAAGTTATGTTTTTTTTTTTTTTTTTCATCGATTGTGTGTGGCCAGTGCAGACTGT
The DNA here is from genome assembly GCA_017933935.1 of Sesamia nonagrioides. Classification (NCBI taxonomy): domain Eukaryota; kingdom Metazoa; phylum Arthropoda; class Insecta; order Lepidoptera; family Noctuidae; genus Sesamia; species Sesamia nonagrioides. The sequence continues at coordinate 645,285 of JADWQK010000195.1, read as the reverse complement.
GCAGAGTGCATATAACTCTCCCTCTCACCGATAGGAGACCTATGTCCCAGGGCCCAGTAGTGCGAACATGATAGGTTGATTATGCTATATGTATTTATATGATAATTTAAATTTTTACTAAGCATGTTTTTACTTTTTTTGGGAAGTAATAATGAATAAGAGATTTTATTTACGGCTATTAGATATTGGTCTCAAGAAGAACAAGTTCTATAATAGACCTCTGATATTTAAATCGATATTACTCGATTATATATTTTCGACTTCCGCCAACACTGTGACGATTAAATAATAACGATAGAAACACATTTTGAACAGAGGTTCTCAAGAACCTCCTCTTTTTTTTAATTTGCTTCGGTCGTTCGTTCGTTTTTTGAATCGATACGTTTATATGTATGTATTTTTGTGTACGTGCAGGTGTAACTCAGTTATACATAGGTACATAGGTATGTATATGGAAGGATTTGCATAATTCTTATTTCGTCGGAAGAGGTTTCGACATGATCCCATTTAAAATATCGTAAACATCTGATGATGAGTTTTAGAGATAGAAAACGGAGCGCTTAAACAAATGCCGGCAAAATAGCCTAGCATGTTGTATTGTTTACGCAAACGCAACATAATAACAGATCTTGTACCCTTATAAATAAATATAAAAACCAAATATAAAATTTATGCAGATCAGTTCAGTACACCACAGGACACGTTTATTTCCGTTAAAATTGTTACTGTTACTACTGATCTTGCTATTATTATACGTATAAATCATCATCATCATCTCAGCGTTAATCCCAGTCGCATCCGAAGCCTTTTTCAGGTTTGGAGTCTGGGGTCCGCCTTTACCAGTCCAACTGCTATGGATGATATGGCTAAACTTTGACATTTTCCGTGAAGCGACTGCCGTCTGATCTCCACAACCCGAAGGCGACATCGAGGCATTGCAGCTAGACCAATTGTTGGACTTTTGAGGGCTCCAACAACCCGTAACGACTGCCACTAGATGTTCGTATGGCAACCGGGACCAACGGCTTAACGTGCTTTTCCGAGACACGACCAGAGCAGTGCAAATATTATATATTATAATTAAATATTCATGCATACAAATATTTGCACTGTGCGGGGATCGAACCCGCGCCTCCTTGCGCAGCGGCCGCGTCCGCTACCGCTGCGCCACGGAGGCTGTCCTTATATGTATAAATGATTGTTTTTAATCATCAAGCATGGAAGGCAATTTAAAGCTATGAGGTATAGTGAAAAGTCTTGGTGCTCGATTTTCATAAAAACTGAAACGTCATAATGTTTTTTATTTTATCAAGATTTCTAGCTATGAAACGAACCCGTAGACTTATTAAAAAATACATTATGCTAACACACCATTCGATTGTTTCATAATAACGATTACATTCTGGGAAATAATCGAGCCTAATGACTGACAGGTGTTAAAAACGAAAATGCAGAGCTAAAGACACCGACTTTTGAAATTTGTCCAATGTAGCATCGTAATTGTTTGTTTTCATTATTGTTTATGTACGGACGACAGCAGGTCAAGCTACACCTAACTGTCAGATATTTCCAATCAACCTTAAGCCTTAATGCTTTAGAGATAAAGTAGAAAATCTAAGAAGGAAATCTGACAGATTGCAGTAGCTTGATGTGCTGTCGTCTGTACACTCTTGCTTCTTCAATCCACTTTTGACTTTGGCAGAATAGTCGACATCGGCTTCACTTGCCATAAATAAAAATAGAATAGAATAGACGATTGAAATTAAAGTTATTTTTCAGATTATTTCATTTTCGATTCGGTTGTTTTTTTTTTTTTTTTTAATGACTGTCATTTACATCGTGTTCGAACGATGAAGCATTCCGGTATGGAAACAATGCCGTTTTGTTAATGCAGTTCTTTCCATTCAATGAGCACTTTGTGTCCCAGCTATTCATTATATACTTAGGTATACGGAAATGGCCATTACGCTGTGAAGGTGATAGGTTGTGGAGTCAGTTCGTTTGATATGTAGTTTAATTTTACGTAGACTGTTTCGAACAGAAAATAACACTAAAAGCTCTGACGGTTTATTCTGTAAAAATTAAGGTGAAAGGTCATTTCAACTAATTACGTAACACACTGTCTATCAGTGGCCAATGGGTTTCATTTTGACATTTAAACAACATTCATTGCGGTATTAACGTTGTTGGCAGTTTGAAAAATGTGAACTTATGGAGCAATGAACTAGCAATAGGTTAAAATGATTCCGATTGAAAGTAATTAATAGTGTGTTTCGCAATCGGGGTGCAGTACCCTAAATAGTACCCTAATTTTAAATTACAATGTCGTACAGATTGTGATTTTGAAGGATATGCTAATACATGGCTTCATATGTCCAAAAAATTTGTTTGTTCAACAGCGTAAATGAAGAAATGGATGGTATTGAATTGTCAAACTAAAAGCCATAGCTACTGGTAGTGTGTTCTGCATTACCTCACTGATGTTAGGTTAGGGGCACTGTGAACAGCTCACATCGCCAGGTATACGATAAGATTATGACAGAATAGTCAGATCAAATCAAAAGTCATTTATTCTAAATAGGCTGAGAATCAGCAGTTTTTGAACGTCAATATTACAAAAGACCCCCAAAATGCCCACCCTTCGCCACTTCCTAGTGTAGCGGGTACATACACCACCTATAGTCAAAAAAGAACTCTGAAGGAGGCTTCAAGGTATTGTTTTCTTTCAAGCCTTGTCCAATCATTCTATTATTAGTTTTAGAATGCAAGCAGGAACTATCAGAGTCAAGGCATTTATTAAAGGAAGCAAAATCGTAAACTAATTATATTTTGTAGAATCTATTTTTACAAGTTACAGCTTTGACATTCAATTAAATGTTTTATTTATATGTTTGATGACATTTGATTTTTTTTAATAATGTTGCTTAGTGTTGCTCTTTGAGAACATGCCAGTGTGTCTAGTGGCATGACCTACTGATACTCTATGTATTAATTTAACTGTTTTTTGACAGCTGTCTCAGAAAGTACATATTACCTAATTGTTAACTATAAAATGCGTTATAAAATAAATATAATTGGAAAGCGATTTTGTCGTATCTCGAAAAAAGGCACTTTTGTTTTATTGAATACCCAATAGAAGTCAGAAAAAAATACTGCGTTAGACGGTCTGATCAACATATTCCTAAGATGTTTCTTGTTTATGATACGACCTTGACTTTTTCTAAACTTTTTTCTGAATCTAATCCATACTAATATTATAAATGCGAAAGTAACTCTGTCTGTCTGTCTGTCTGTTACGCTTTCCTGCTTAAACCTCTAAACCGATTTTGATGAAATTTGGCACAGCCAATCCTTAGACCCTGAGAAAGAACATAGGCTACCTTTTATCCCGGAAAACCGCGGGCCGCGGGTGGAAAGCTAGTTATGGAATAAAACAAAAATGCCCTTTTTCGAGATACGACAAAATCGCTTTCCAGCGTCGATATATGTATACAAAACTACCTCGTCTTATTGAATTATGTATGTTTTTTTAAATAAAATATAATACCATATATGTATTAATCAATGTACAGATGACAACATATCAAGCTGCTCCAATCTGTCAGATTTCTTTATTAGATTTTCAATGTTATCTCTTAAGCATTAAGGCTCAAGGTTTACTGAGAATTTTTGACAGTTTCAGGTAGCTTGACCTGCTGTCGTTGGTTTTACCTACCTATTATATATGCTATTGTTTCAGTAGGTTCATCTGTCAAAAAAGGATTTACCCAATGGACACTGTAGAGTCATTTTAGCAAAGCCATTCTGTAACCATTTCGTCTGATGGTAAGCAGTGATGCAATCGTTGATCGCGCTAGTTTATTAAGAGCCTATTCACTCAAAAAACTGAATGAATAGGAAGGAAGACGGCAGTTGAGCGAGGTGATGTTAAAGATCAACTACACGACCAACGATGCTGCACCAGAGGGAGATTGATCTGGAGAATCTTCACGACCAAACTCCTGACACAACAACATTTGGCGCATCGTACCCGGCAAACATCTCAACACAACTGCGGCTTCACCATACATCATGAATACGACGAATCGCTTAGCGGTAAGACTTTGTCTGGTGTGTAGTAGGGTTGTAACGGAGGCTTGTTAGCGGAGGCGACGAGTCTCACCTCTGCGGATGCGGAGGTTAACGGAGGCGGAGGCGGAGGTGAAAGTACATATAGACAAAATTTAAATTTATGGTTAATTAAAACAAAATTTCTATTTTAAATACGTGCATTAATAGTAGTATACTTGGTAAAAAAAATATTACCTTCTTGTAATGAAAATTAAGGAGAAGCAAATTGTGCTTGCCGCATTCCCGCCTCGCACTAGTTGATTCTTGACCATTTCGCGCTCAAACGCGGCCGGACTATTTATTTATTACATACATACGTAAATAAACCTCCGTTATAACTCCGCTAAAAATTGTGCGGAGGCGGAGGCGGAAGCGAAGATACGATTTCTTGCGGAACTTCCGCAGTAACGGAAGCGGAGGCGAAACTCCGTTACAACCCTAGTGTGTAGTACCTTCTGCCGGCAACCGATGTTATGGCCTACCACAGAGTCATTCCAATGCTATGGATTCACAGTACTTTTGACTGTCGCAGAATTGATCTGCAGGTAAATCTACTCTATAACAGAAGTCTACGAATACTCGAGCTATAGGTACTACCTATAGGTAGGTGCTTCTACTACAGCCTAGACTACTTTTGTGTCAAAAAGAAAATAAGTTAATTTCGCAGTAAATATGATGCAAAAAACACAAAAATTTAAGAAATTGAAGATATCACCGCCCTTTGCGAGACAGCGAGACAGAGCTCCTTTCTGAAAAGATGAAATTATATAAGTCAGTAAATTATAAACACTACATAATTAAGACAGCCTCCGTGGCACAGCGGTAGCGAACGCGGCCGCTGCGCAAGGAGGCGTGGGTTCGATCCCTGCGCAGTGCAAATATTTGTATGCATGAATATGAATATTTGCACTGGTCTGGTCGTGCCTTTAGTCCCGGTTGCCATATGAACATCTAGTAGCAGTCGTTGCGGGTTGGAGCCCTCAAAAGTACAACAAGTGTGGTCTAAACTGCAATGCTTTGATAGCGCCTTCAGGTTGTGGAGGTCAGACGGAAGTCGCTTCACGGAAAATATCGAAGTTTAGCCAAAAATCAGCAGATAGACTGGTAAAGCGGACCCCAGAATCCAAAGCTGAAAAAGCTTCGGATGCGACTGGGATTAACGCTGATCTGATGATGAGTAAATTATAAACACAATGACAGATTTAGGTACGTATATCAAAGTTGTCGAGTTCCATACTTCCATCGAACAAGTCCCTTTATCTAACCCTTTTCAGGAAACTGCACTAAAATGTCACTCGTTCAGCAGACCTCATTATCTACTCCCATTCGTATCTATACTGCTTACCACATATAGCCCGGAGCGAGGCGTTACTATTGCTCATATATTTCGCAGCGCCGCCGTCCGTTACATAATGTAACCGCTTCGACCGTTGGCAACACTACGTCACTGCCCACTATTTACTTGAACCTAGGGTTGTCAGGAACAAAAAAGCAGCAATGGTGATAAATCTTGTAAACTGCGCGCTTTTTTATACTGATTTTAGAGTTGTGTAGTCGAAAAGAAAGACGGAACGCTTATAATTTTATGGTGTCTGACTGTGCGTCTGAACTTTTGTCTGTCAAACGACGAACAATTTAGGTACTGCATCGATCAGAATTCTGTTTCACATTATTATTTTTTATATTCTTCAACTATAACTGTGGAATAAAAACAGCTTGATGAGATAGGTGAGGGTATATGGTTGGAACCAATTTTTCTTTTTTTCTTCGAGAAAAGCAAGAAAATATACACTTATTTTTGCGGTCAGTAAAATCAAAACTTGTGTGCGGAAATTAATTTTGCATTTTTTAATAAGGTATTGTTGTAAAGAAGTCGTTAGATAGGACACATTGATAGCAATCGTACCATCAATCTTTTAACAGATGTTACTTTCAAACATTTGGGAACCTACTGTAGGCAGATGTCTGAAAATGAAATAGGTATAAACTAAAGTTTCAGTAATCACAATTAAGTACCTAAGTACATATACACTTACAAATTTCAGAAAGGAAAACCTTAAAAAATATAAACTTCAAATGCAATTGAGTGAGGCAACCCTATTCGCGGCACCTAACATTCAATCATTAAATTTGAATTTCATCACTGCTTTGTGGGATTTAAAACCAGTATTTATATCTAAATAACCCAAAAAAAAATTCATTAAACCCTGAAATAATATTATCACATATTAAAGTAGTTATTTATTATTAGAAAATATGTAAGTCTGCCACCTCCAATCGTTTTTTAGGGTTCCGTAGCCAAATGGCAATAAACGGAACCCTTATAGATTCGTCATGTTTGTCTGTCCGCATGTCCGTCTGTCACAGCCATTTTTTTTCCGAAACTATAAGAGCTATACTGTTGAAACGTTGTAGGTATTCTGTGAACCGCATTAAAATTGTGATGCAAAAATAAAAAAATAAGTAGCAGGGGGGTAGTAGTAGTAGGTATAGTAGCAGTAGTAGTAGGGAGTTGTAGGTAGGGGGCCTCCCCATACTTAGAAATGAAACTCAATTTTTTTTTCATCAAACGCAATATACGTGTGAGGTATCTATAGATAGGTCTTCAAAAATGATATCGAGGTTTCTAAAGTATTTTTTCTATACCGAATAGTTTGCGTGACAGACGCTTCCAAAGTGGAAAAAAGTTTTACAAAAAAAAAAAAAAAGAAAATGAAAAAAAAGAAAAAACATATGATGTACATTACTATAAAAACTCAACAAGGTGGACCGATGACCTGCAGGGTCATTGCGTAACTCAGTATCAGTAGCGATGGTTTCATTTGGACAGCTCGACAACATTCATTGCGGGTTTTACGTTGCTCGACAGACTAATTTTTCGAACACACCATGTAATGGATTAGTAATAAGCTTCAAATTGATAGTAAACTTAATCGGTAAACTCAACTTTATCGGCTCAAGGTTGATTGGGAATATTTGGCATTTTCGGGTAGCTTGATCTAATGTCGTCCGTACCTTTTTTTATATTTATAAACTAGCGCTTGATTGCAATCCCGCCTGATGGTAAGCAGTGATGCAATCGTTGATGGTAAAGCGCGCTAGTTTATTAATCCCATTCACATAAAAAAGACTTCGTGAATAGGAAGGAAGACGGCAGTTGAGCGAGGTGGTGCAATGTTAAATCCAACAACACGACCAACGATCCTGCGCCAGAGGGAGATTGATGTGGAGACCCTCCACGACCAAACTCCCGACATAACAATATTTGACGCATCGTACCCCGCACACATCGCAAAACAACTGCTCAGACCCGTCCTCCGTACGGCATCACCAGACATCATGCCGGAATACGACGAATCGCTTGACGGCAAGACTGGTGGGTGGTAACTTCTGCCGGCAGCCGATGTTATGGCCTACCACCGATGGAAAGGACGTTCTAGGACGTGTTAATCTAAAAAATAAATTTTGAAGTATCTACCATTTCTAATGGTAAATAACAGCTTTTTACTAAAGTCTATTCTGAATAATCTCCGAAACGGCAGGATTGATTTTGACGATATTTTACCAGCAGATAAGTAGCTGATTTCTTCCGTACTGGAAGACGCAGCGTAGGGAGGCCCCCAACAAGGTGGACCGATGACCTGGTGAAGGTCGCGGGAAGCCGGTGGATGCGGGCAGCACAAGACCGGTTAACGTGGAAAGCCTTGGGGGAGGCCTTTGTCCAGCAGTGGACATCTATAGGCTGAAGAACAAGTAGCTGATTTTATAATGAATAACTTAGTATACCGTTATTTTAGTAAACTAGCTTACCATCAGAAAGGATCTTCGCTAAGCACTATGCTTGACTTTATAACATTATCATATAAATGAATGGGTTCCGAACAAAAACCTTCAAAATTAATGTTTTCCTCACATAAACAAAGTCGCGAGCACAGATAGTATAAAAGTTATCGCTAACTTTGCTCATGTAATAGAAAGGCTAAATATCTCCATATTATAAGTGTCAATGACATTACATATTAGGTACCGCTTTATATGATTGATGTGAATGTATGTACAGACGACAGCAGGTCAAGTTACCCCAAACTGTCAAATATTTCCAATCAACCTTGAGCCTTAACGCTTTAGAGATAAAGTTGAAAATCTCATAAAGAAATATGACAGATTGTAGTAGCTTGATGTGCTGTCGTCGTCCGTACATGACGATTAAAATTATGAATGACATAAATATTGCCGCCTATTGAAGTATTTTTGTAGTGAGTTATTTAATTGACGGTGATGTGTGCTCTATGGAAATATGGTCATTACAAGATGTTATGACAGTATAAGTACCTACAAGTATTCGTTATGCAATATTGTTGATATAATATGGTATCATCATCAACTTATCGTCCCACTGCTGGGCACAGGTCTCCTCTCAGGCAGTGAAGGATTGACGCTTGCTCAATGCGGGTTGGCGATTTCAGACTTTAAGTCCAGGTGTCCTCAAGATGTTTTCCTTCAACTTTTAATCAGTCATTGGTGTCCAAGATATACTTAGATATACATAACTTAGAAAAGTTACATTGGTACTTGCCTGATATGGAATCGAACCCGCACACTCATACTTGAGAGGCTGATGTTTTAACCATTAGGCCACCACAACTATATAATATGGTATAACATAAGTAAATACTTTCCTTGCCTTTGAAACTTTCTATTGTCATTGTTTTATAGTAATAATATGTATATTATATAGCGGGCAGCGATGCAAACCCGCATACTCAGTTATTTGTTTTACTCGGTTATTTGTCTTATCATTTTCACCATTTTGTATTAAGATATACTAAGTATACTTGGTGTCCAAGATATACTAAGTATATCTCTACATATATAGACTGATTACAAGGAGAAGGAAAATATCTTGAGGAAACCTGAACTTTAAGTCTGAAATCACCAACCCGCATTGAGCAAGAGTAATGATTACGCTCAATCCTTCTCTGTATGAGAGAAGACCTGTGCCCAGCAGTGGGATGAAGTAAAGTGTGAAGATGATGATGATGAAATAACCAAAGACAAGATAATTCAATAAACTAGTGCTTACAAATAGAAAGGAAGAACTAGGTTCATTGGTTTAGGTGTCAAACCAGTTAAACTTCTACCTACCCCCGCAAACTTTTTAGGCTCTCGTAACTATTTAGGACTAGGTTTCGTAGGCGAACCACTAGGCAGACAACTAGTCACTAAGGTGTAGTATTCTAACGAGCAGTGCCTATGTTACAACATATTTATATCTCTCGGTGGTAGGCAACAACATCAGCCGCCGGCATAAGTTACCACCCACCAGACAAAGTCTTGCCGCCAAGCGATTTGTCGTGTTCGGGCATGATGTCTGGTGAAGCCGTACGGAGGACGGGTCTGAGCAGTTGTGTTGCGATGTATACCGGGTACGATGTGCCTAATGTTGTTGTGTCGGGAGTTTGGTCGTGGAGGGTCTCCAGATCATCCTCTGGCGCAGCATCGTTGGTCGTGTTGTTGGGTTAAACATTGCATCACCTGGCTCAACTGCCGTCTTCCTTCCTATTCACTCAGTTTTTTTGAGTGAATAAGCTTAATAAGCTAGTGCGTTTTACCATCAACGATTGCATCACTGCTTACCATCAGGCGGGATTGCAGTCAAGCACTAGTTTATAACTAATAAAAAAAAATTACGGACTTTAATTAAAATGATGCATTCCTTTGTCTACCAACTGAACTAATTTTAAGTTCTAAGCATCTTTTTTTTCTAACTAATTAAGAAAAGGAGAAAAGATAAAATGTTATGTAGTTTAGTTCTGTCAAATTAAGATATTCCATAGACAATTTTAACGTCGTGGTGACCTAGTGGTTAAAACACCAGCCTCTCAAGTATGAGTGAGCGGGTTCGATCCCAGGTCAGGCAAGTACCAATGTAACTTTTCTAAAGTTATATGTACTTTCTAAGTATATCTTGGACACCAATGACTGAAGGTGAAGGAAAACATCTTGAGGAAACCTGGACTTTTAAGTCTGAAATTGCCAACCCGCATTGAGCAAGCGTGGTGATTACGCACAATCCTTCTCTGTGTGAGAGGAGACCTGTGCCCAGTAGTGGGACGATAAAAAAAAAGGTTGATGATGATAGAACATTTTAGACGTGATTAAAAACATGGCGTTTACAAATACGTCAACTTACCTCAGGTGCGGATTATTTTGACAGGAATAATCTAAGATTCATCATCTATCCTTTTCTTGAAAGACCTGTCAAATTAGTGCGCTCCTGACGTAAACTGGCGTATTTTTGGTCGCCATGTTCATAATCGCGTCTAAACTGTATATGGAGTACTTATCTTAATTTGACAGGATTGAAATAAAATATTATTTTCTATCCTTTTCTTAACGAGATGGAAAGAAGAAGATGCACTTAACTTAAAATTAATTTAAGTTTCTCAAATTACATAGCCGTTATACTTAACTGATTTCATTCTTAGATTTTCAAGCTATTGCATAGCTTCTATCGCGAGCCTTGAGCGTGGAGACCGAATCCAGAAATTCCGTAACGAAAATAACCTAACACCACAACAATTATTATACAGTATGTTAACTAACAGAGGGCGTTCCCGTTAACCCGAAATAGTATAGCATACATACATGCTAAAAAAAATATTTCCATTCGAAAACAAAATGTTTTAAAATTTTTTCCAACAAGAAAATATTCAATAAAATTTTTAAATTGACATGTAAAAGAAACACTTTACACGCGAACATGAAAGACGGCAACGTCGCAATTTATTTATACATGACGACTACTATTTTGATTTAAAACAGGAGGTTTCAAATTTATTTCCAATTAGAATTTTTTTTATTCGGATTTTTTTATGCTTATTTTTCTATGCTGATATTTTTATTTTAATCTATTAATGATATATATTAACGAGTTTGAGGGAACGCCCTCTGTTATTTAACATACTGTATATGCTGACCTACCAGGTCCCCATAAATGCGTAAGAACATAGCAAATATCCAAAAAAGACGTGTGGCACTCGGGGTCTGCCGTGGTAAAACTATTGCATAGCATTTTTTATCAACTTACGCAAATATAATAATTTATTTATTTTATTTAAGCAGTATTTTTTCTTTTGTTTTTAAGTAGGTAGTGGGGGCTGTTAGGTTATTTTCCGTTAATAAAAAATGCTATGCAATAGTGTTACCGCGGCAGTCCCCGAGTGCCACACGTCTTTTTTATTATTAAATGGTTAGACTTAGATAAAAAAAAAAAAAACAATTTGTGAACAAGATAATCCACTTCCTACTAATCCTATTTTATCCTACTTTCTACCAATATTATGAGCGCGAAAGTTTGTGACTTGCGAGGACGTATTTATGTACATATGTTTGTTACTTTTTAACGTAAAAATTATTGATCAGATTTGAATGAAATTTTGCACACAGATGGTTTATGACCAGGATTACCATATAGGACCGTTTGCTTTACGATATTTACAAGGGATCGAAATTGCACAAACCCGACATTTTACCGGTTTTTTTTTCGTGAAGTAATTCTTATGGATAAGGCGGAGGTCATTCTGAGGAGATAATTTTTAAAGAATATATATCCGTGAAGGTTCTTGCTGCAGACCCACAGGAGACGACCAATTAGAATTAGAACCGGATAACCGTGCACTTAGATTCTGTCGTTTCATAAGTGTCCTAAGTGTCCATGGTGGTATATGTAATTGCTTTTTGTAGCTTATTTTATGTCCCACTGCTGGGCAAAGGCTTTCCCTTTTTCCATCCAAACCTCCCTGTCTTGTGTTAAATATGTTATTTTGATTTTGAGAACGCAAGTTTATTTCGGATTCCAGCCCCACTATTATATTCAATTCACTTAAGTTTCCAAATTGAGATTTTTTACAGAATGCCATTGCTGTATGTTAAATATTTCTCACTGAGAAAAACAACATTACAACCGCTAATAACAAAGAGACATTTAATCTTAACACAAGCAAATATCAACTTTAGCGTCTCGAAGTAAAGTCGCAAAGTCCTTGTAAACATCGAACGTGTATTTACTAACTATTATGATATTGTCGTTTCGTAAGCTGCATCATGGCATTATCGATTTTTTTCGATTTTGTAAAGCTAAGATTAGCAATCTTGATACGGCGATAGTAATTATTGTGTTACAAGTTAAAAAAAAAGAATAATAGGTCTGTTTGAGTAGCTAAGATGGTGTATTAATCGTTATCTTTCATTGTTTGATGTAAGTACTGTTGAGAAATCGTTTGATTTCTTCACAAACATAACATCACGCCCTAATCCCTGAAGCATTAGGCAGAGGTGTACACCTATAATATTTAAGTATGTTATGTTTAAACCTTCCTATGTATCAAGTTTCCGGCGTTTAACAAATAATGTCCTCACGTCCGTATTACAGAACGTCACTCAAAACTCAAGCTCTACTTAAGTCACGTTTCAAGCCATTTGATTGGTTGAAACTAGTTTTAAGTAATGTTTAAATAGAGATCAATGCTTGAGTTTCCTTCTGGAATACGGGCCTAAGAGGTTACGTTGAGATTGTCAAATGTAATATGTGATATCGCAAGTTCGGACATGGACTGGTAAAAACATACACTTAGAGTATTAGTGACTCTGTATCATTGTGCAAAAATGACAAGTTTTTGTGCCGAATAAGCGTCATTTGCGGGAACTTTTGTTACTTCTTTGATTTGAACAAATTTGGTTTGGACCATCGATTGCTTGTAGAAAGAAGCTTATGGTGAAGCTACATGAACCGAGAGAAGTCGTGGTGTCGTGTTTTCAAAAGTTTAGAAACTGTGAAGATAAAGAACGTAGTTTAAGACCGAAATCGTACGACGATATAGAATTGGAAGCATTATTGGAGGAACGCGCCCATTACTACTCCAGATATGACAAAATTATTCTCTTACATGATAATGCTCGTCAAAATGTTCAAAAACCGGCGGAACCTTATTTGTACACCTATAAATTGAGAGTAAGCTTATGTAAGAAGCGGGAGAAACCAGACATCGACTGCTACTAAAAAATATCCCAAGTAAAAATTCAATAACACTCCCAAGCCGGGAATCGAACTCCAGATCCAAGCTCAGCATTCGCTCTTTCGACCATAACGTAGCGAATTCAAATTCAAACTGTTCAGATAAATGGAATGTTCATTACGGCTCCACATGCCTCCGCTATCGATGTCGATTGGGCAGTTCTCCACAGAAGTTCACACGCAAAAAATCATTCACGATAGAAGATTTGAAGTAGTTCATCACATATGATACTAAAAGCATGTATTGAATGATTTTACATTCCAGAGCTGTAGTGAGCTGAGTGTTGTAACATCTTGGCCGAGAGCCACAAATATAGGTAGCAGTAATCTTTCTTTACACTCAATAATACATCCGCCGATCTATTCTGTTAAAATGTTAAAATCTCACCGTGAGCAAGTCAGCTTAGAATCAGCTGTTCATAGTGTTCCTCTTCTTCTTTTTCTTCAGCCAAGGCTTTCCACAATGACCGGTCTTCTGCTGCCCGCATCCATCGGCTTCGCGCGACCTTCACCAGGTCATTGCTCCACCTTGTTGGGGGCCTCCCTACGCTGCGTCTTGCCGTACGTGGCCTTTAATAGTGTTATACCTTAACTTTCGTTGGAATGACAGGTCAATCCCTGCTCATTGGGGTTAGTTTCCGAGATGGTAACAGAATAGCGCTGCTAGATAGACAGCGCTTGTCACAACTGAAATGCATGCATGATGTCTGGTGAAGCCGTTCGGAGGACGGGTCTGAGCAGTTCTGTTGCGATATGTGTCGGGTACGATGCGCCAAATGTTGTTGTGTCGGGAGTTTGGTATGGGAGGGTCTCCAGATCAATCTCCCTCTAGCGCAGCATTGTTGGTCGTGTTGTTGGGTTTAACATTGCATCACCTCGCTCAACTGCCATCTTCCTTCCTATTCACTAAGTTCTTTAATTGAATAATCTTAATAAACTAGCGCGCTTTACCATCAACGATTGCATCACTGCTTACCATCAGGCGCGATTGCAGTCATATAGCCTAATTAGCCTATAATGTTGCCACTGCAGACATACGTCCTTTCGCAGCAAAGGGAATGCGTAATCCAACAAGCGAACCCAGTGAAAAGTAGTCCGAAACGAAGGCGTTCTATGAAGGGAAAGTTCTGATTAGCTTTACATCTGGCTTGATTTACGTAGGTATTCGGGATAGGATTCTTTAGGGATTTGCCATGCTTTCTTTTGCTGGAACAGGTTGCAATGTTCCCGTTCCCTCCAGTGGTAGAGGCCTCTCCTCTGCGAGAGGGAGTAGGCCATTATCTACCACGAAGGCTCAGTGTGCGTTGTGGATGTCACGCGTCTTCGAAATTTCTGTTCCAAGATATGCCAATTTTAATAACGATATTTTCTTTAACAGTTTCGCAGTAGCAGTGGTGGGTTAAATAATTGACACAATGTAAAGCGCAGGCAGCAGCGCTTCTCCTGTGGAATATCAAATTACTGCGATCCTGAACCCGCCTGCCTGCAAAGCGTGGGGATTATGGCAAACCCCCCAAAAGCAATGAAAGCCTTGGGAAGGCCTTTGTCCCGCAATGGACCACCACAGGTTGAAGAAAAAGAAAAAGAAAGAGCCCTTCTGGGTTCGGAACTCTAGGTTCATCTTCAACTTGCCACGGTTACTACCCGGCACCTCTGCTCTGAGATAGTACCAACATTATTGCGCCAGGCCTCTATGCTGACTAAACGTCAATAAAACATGGTATGCACTTCTTCTTCCAGTGTCTCTTCAATCCTGAAGGTTGGCCGTCAGCTTCTTGTACTCGGTCTTGTCAACCGCGAATCGGAACAGATTTCGACGAAAGTAATGCCGGTCCAGTCCCTGATGTATCGTATGCACTAAATACGTTAAATTAGTCGACCCACAACGAATTTACTAGCCCGAGAAGTACGACTCAATTTAGATGATATTATTTTTTCGTAGTGATAATACGCCTTAAATAATATTTAATGAGTGCTAATATAATAACTAGGGCCGATATAGTTTGCATGTAAATAACTTCATTATCTGCCCGCCGGATCGGATCCCAATCTAACCGGCGCGGGCGCAGCAGAATACCAGTATTTAATGCGGATTAACTGCCTGCCTGGCCTGAATTCCCGCTTCTTCAGCCTATAGAGGTCTACTGCTGGACAAAGGCCTCCCCCAAGGTTTTCCACAATGACCGGTCCTGCGCTGTCCGCATCCACTGGTTTTATGCGACCTTCACCAGGTCATCGGTCCACCTTGTTGTGGGCCTCCCTACGCTGCGTCTTCCGGTACGTAGCCGCCACTCTAGAACGTTACTGCCCCACCAGTTTTGCGACTCGAAGATCTATATACACCATAATATACACTAATATTATATTTATACAGAATATAAATAATAAAATAAATAATATTTATTTTCATCTGAACGTTTACAGAAGGTGTACATTTAGCCATAGTATTATAGTAAATTAAAATAATCAAAAACCGATTTTTTTTAATAACAGATGGTTTGTTATTAAAATGATAGGTAGCGACCCGCCCGAACTAGGTTTATTCAAGCGTTTGTTTCAGGTTATATACAGGTAGAAATGAGATACGTACAAATTTACTCAACCTAGAGCTTTAATGATACGCACATAGATAGCATTTTAGCAAACACTATCCCCTTATTCATAAACGCTGCTTAAAGTTAATTAATGATTAGCGATTCTTTAACCAAACATTTTAGACGTTTGCACGTCACTTAACTATAATCATTGTTTATGAATAAACCCCTTAAACACTGTGGTGTTTATTTAAAGACGATAATTAAAGTTAGTGACCTTACAAGGTCAAAAATGTAATATATGTACATATAGTTAAAGAATCGCTAATCACTAGTTAACTTTAGGCAACGTTTATGAATAAGGGGGTTTATTTCTAACCTTGTGTCAAATAATTAAAGCATAGGTACCTAGTCAGAATTGAAGCTAAAATATTCCTATTTCCTTCCTATGCCACGTAACGCAACAGTTAAATAGTTACGTCCATCATAACAAGACCCCCCTGTCTATATGAGGAGTTGAAAATAAATGGGTCTGAGTTCTGTGGTTCGATCTAGCCGAGGGAAATCGGTCTCGAGGATCGGCCTCCGAATGACAATCGATTTACTGCGACGAAAGTGTTGCAGATTGATGCCTCTATAGCAACGATTTGGAGACTTTCACTGAGTGCCAGTGACCGCCGTGACGTCAGACGACGTCATCCCGCGCTGGCGCAGACACTGATTGATCGCACGCGCATGTACAGACGGCACATCAAGCTACTACATTCTGTCAAATTTCTTTATAAAATTTTCAGCTTTATCGCTAAAGCATTAAGGCTGAAGGTTGATTGAGAAAATTTCACAGTTACAAGTAGATTGACCTGGTGTCGTCTATACATATCTACAACCAACCGATTTGAGTGATGATACTACGAAAATCGCCGTTGTTAATATGATATAAGTGCAGTCTACTAGATCTCGGTCGACAGCACAGCACAGCTGATGCTCGGCATACGACCCCTCATAAACTCTCACTCGGCATTCGGTAATCATTGAAAATGATTTACATCATTTGTCAACAGCTGTAGTAAAAACGGCCTTTTTGTTATCGAGTCCATTTTCTTCAGTTTATCGATAAGCACGCAATCGATTCATCGTTACAAAATCGATCCGAAAAAACATTTGATGGTCATGTTGTGAATGCTGCAGTGAAATTAAAATGGGAGCCTT
Source organism: Sesamia nonagrioides (assembly GCA_017933935.1). Classification (NCBI taxonomy): domain Eukaryota; kingdom Metazoa; phylum Arthropoda; class Insecta; order Lepidoptera; family Noctuidae; genus Sesamia; species Sesamia nonagrioides. The sequence continues at coordinate 628,356 of JADWQK010000195.1, read as the reverse complement.
GAATTATTTATTAAACTTGATTTGAATCTACAGCCAACCGATTTGAGTGATGATACTACGAAAATCGCCGTTGTTATGATGATATAAGTGCAGTCTACTAGATCTCGGTCGACAGCACAGCACAGCTGATGCTCGGCCTACGACCCCTCATAAACTCTCACTCGGCATTCGGTAATCATTGAAAATGATTTACATCATTTGTCAACAGCTGTACTAAAAACGCCTTTTTGTTATCGAGTCCACTTTCTTCAGTTTATCGATAAGCACGCAATCGATTCATCGTTACAAAATCGATCCGAAAAAACATTTGATGGTCATGTTGTGAATGCTGCAGTGAAATTAAAATGGCAGCCTTGAAGTATTTATTAAACTTGATTTGACAAACCGATTAATATTCCCGATTAATTCGACAGTGTTATTAAAGTATGCTCAAAGGATTAATATCAAACTTGAAGATCGGTTTTAAATTAGATTGTAATCAAAGTTAAAATGACCTAGGTTAATCGGTACTACATTCTTAGCCATGTACAGGTTTCGTTTAGGAGATCCTAGGTGATGATTATATGAGATAAATAAATTGCATGATTTAATTCCCCCATCTCCGTTCCACCATCGGACGACCCGTCGTACGGCGAGTTTCCACCCTTACGTTGTTGACACCACTACGATCCGGACGAAGCTTTTCGCTTCCTCTTTTATTCCGCGTACATCGAGGGACTGCAACAATTTACCAGCGGCGTTGTTTCTGTCACACTACAATTTATGTGTCTTCAAGGCTAGAGTGAATAGGCTCTTAATAAACTAGCGCGCTTTACCATCCACGATCGCATCACTGCTTACCATCAGGCGGGATTGCGGTCAAGCGCTAGTGAATAAATTAGAAATAAAAACTAGGTGTTCTAGCAACATCAATCACGTGGTTATGAAAAAACAATAACATGTCTCTTTACTAATAAATAGTTCATATCAAAAAACAATAACGTGTCTCTTTACTAATAGTTCATATCAAAAAACAATAACATGTCTCTTTACTAATAGTTCATATCAAAATACCGGCCAAGTGCGAGTCGGACTTGCGCACGGAGGGTTCCGTACCATTATCTTTAAAAACGGCAAAAAAAAAGTCACGTTTGTTGTATGGGAGCCGGTTACTCTCGTTCTTCTGCGGATCTCCTCCTTCCTGATTCGATCGCGCAGTGAAACCCCAAGCATAGTCCTCTCCATTGCCCTTTGAGTGACTTTGAGCCTTCTTATAAGGCCCATTGTTAGCGACCACGTCTCAATTCCATAAATACGTATTAACTGTCTAATATTTTTTATTATCTATATTTATAACTTACAGGCATTATAATACCGTACGTGTAACAAACCTAAAAAAAAAAAACCTATCAATCATTATTTCGATCTGTCAAAAAACGGCTTATCTAGTGGACGGAGCATAACCTCAATAGATTCACGCAACATATTTTTGATTTTAATATCACGTGAAAAGTACAAGTAAACCGATACAAGATTGTCAAACTCAATGACATATTGTCACTTTGACAGGAGACCTTAGAATTAATTAATTTAGAATCGAAAGTCATAACTAGCGATTTTATTGATATTATTTCATATACATAGTATCAATGTACCAGGCAAAATTATTTTGGCCTCCATAATTTGAACTATTAAAGTAATAATCGGTAGGAATATTAATATGTAAATATAGTACTGCTGTCAGATGCGAAATATCGTGACGGTCTTGTTGAACAAATAAATATGCATAATACAGTAGTAAACGTCGTGGTGGCCTGGTGGTTAAAACGCCAGCCTCTCAAGTAAGAGTGTGTGGGTTCGATTCCAGGTCAGGCAAGTACCAATGTAACTTTTCTAAGTTATATGTACTTTCCAAGTATATCTTGGACACCTATGACTGATTACAAGGTGAAGGAAAACATCTTGAGGAAAGCTGGACTCTGGACTTTATGTCAGAAATCGCCAAACCCTCATTTAGCAAGCGTGGTGATTACGCTCTATCCTTCTCTGTATGAGAGGCCCAGCAGTGGGATGATAAAAACGTTGATGATGATACAGTAGTAATGAATGATTACTTGAAATATTCCACGAACTGGGCGAGTGTGATGTACAGCAAGATTGTGTTTGTTCCTGCTTATTATGAATATTGCGTATTTTCTTAAAATTCGATATATTTTTATGTATGTACATATATATATAAGATTTTCAAATATATATTGTGACGCTGGCTTGGTCTTAGCGATAAGACCGCCCATTGTGTCACCCTTTGTAAAATCTTTTTATTTATGGTCTGTAATCTATATGGTGTACATAATAAAGAGTATTCTATTCTATTCTACAGTCAGCATGTTCACCTCTTTGAATTTTTCTCTAAGAGAATCTGTAGGACCAAGGTTGTAAATGGCTCGAACAGCCCTTTTCTGTAAAACAAAGATAGTTTGATGTCCGCACAAGTTCCCCAGAGAAGAATCCCATAAGTCGTAATTAAGACTACGAAAATAACTAAAACAAACAATTCTTGCTGGATCTACCTTATCCAAGAAACTCATAATTCCTATTAGATGGCATCAATGTATAGATAATAGTGGTACTATTTTTAATAAATAAATTATTTAAAAATAAACAATTTAGATTTTCAGTACAAATCGGCAATTTCATACTTTAACCCCTAATGCCTACTACAATACGACAGATTGACAAGATGGGCTGCCAGATATTCAGAGACCAGAAATCCACAGACCAGCCTCGATAATCACAGATGAGCCTTATTAATCGACTCTTGCGGCCCCCTCCAAGAAATAAACAGTTAAGAACCATGTAAATCAATCCTAGCCATAAGCTCGTCTTTAGGATTGTGTGTCCTGTACCTATTTAAAAACGAGATAACTTTTACATCCAAACATCGTAATTTGTAATTTAATCCGATGAGTGCGAAGATTATTCGGCCAATTCCCACGTCTTTTGCACTTTCAAATTTAATGTTGGGTTAAAGCTGCGTTACGCTTTTTACTCAGCTGCTAAACACATACTTAGAATGTGTCAGAAGACACTCCGAGTTTATCAAACATCGCCATTTGACGACTTGTAAGCATAGCCCAAAATAATTTATAGCTGATTACCAATACGGAGAAAACACGAGAATGCCTTTTATTCTGAAGCACGGGCCTCTCACCATTCCACGAAACAAAAGGCTTCCGGCATAGTTAGGCGACAGCCCCATTAAATAATCTTTATTAGACAGAATTAATCTCAGTGCAAATATCGACCTACAAACCAACTGACAGATCCATTCTGCGAAATCGCGTGACGATGATAGGTCAGCCGCGCGACACAGATCGCCTGAACAATACCACACTAAGACGATCTCGACAATTTGATCTACTATTCTCGCTCGTTGTTTGTTTATCTTAGAGCCAATCTAAGCTGTGAACACACATCGAAGCTATGTACAGACGACAGCACATCAAGCTAATACAAACTGTCAGATTTCTTTCTTCGATTTTCAACTTTTAGCTCTAAATCATTAAGGTTCAAGATTGACTGGAAGTATTTGACAGTTTCGGGTATCTGTCGTCCATACCGTCGTGATGTGAAATGTCGTCCATCTATCTAGCTAGACGCTGATGTGTCCACAAAAGTGTCATATTCAGTTTGACGTTTGTGATTTGCTAATCATGACTGTTTGATTAGCACTTCGTCTGAGCTGACACGACGTGTATAGCTCAAATTGGTTCCAGCAATAACTTGGTCATACACTCATACCTAGAAACGTTTGAGCACTTAACACGACCAAAATACATAGATGCGACGACTTTATGGTATGCTAATAATTGGGAGAAAAAGTGGATACAGGACTTATGTGATCGATGGAGATAGAAAATCAATTAATGTAACGTCGATGGATATAAGAAAAGAAGGTAATAGAAATATTGATTGATGTAAAATATTTAGTTAAACGGAAACGTAGTCACGGCCAAAGTTTTAATATCAACAAGGAACAAAAATAAATGCGACTTATCTCTGAACCGAGTTTATAGACCTTTAATTCGTGAGTCACTAAGGACAGACGGCCTTTATTTGGAAACTTGAAAGAATATGATGTCGAACGAATCGATTGTGCGTTATTATATCAAGTTAAGTGGCGTAAGAATCATTAAGTGCGGTGTGGCAAGACTGTTGTGTGGTGGTCACGGCCGGAGCCGTGTGAAAGGAACTGCCGACTGGGATGAGGAGGTGGGAACTGGAAGTATCGAGACCTCAAGAATAGACTTCTCGATTTACTAGTTTTTGTGCAGCGGAGAGAAACGTTGTAGGGTTTAAATTTTATAATGGACTTATGTCTTGTCTCCTTTGCCACAGATGACAAGTTTGAAAATAGAAGTTTTGTTTTACTTCCGCTTGAGGCGTTGTCGTTGCTTTTTCGTTCTGTGGTCAATGTCAATATATTTTTGTTACTAAGAAAGCATTAAAGAAATCTTACTTAATCGGACGTATCAATTATAATAACCTGAATCCAATAACCGAATTACGTATCATAGTGAAGAATTAGGTGAAGTGGACCTGACATTTCAAGTGTTGTTAGGGCAATTAGCTGATTATGTATTTAAAGTTTTGTTCGTTGAGTGAGTTTCTCGGTGGTAGGCCATAACATCGGCTGCCGGCAGGACCACCCACCAGACAAAGTCTTGCTCTCTCTTCGTTGGGTTCCTGCATGATGTCTGGTGAAGCCGTACGAAGAACAGGTTTGAGCAGTGGTGTTGCGATATGTGCGGGTAGATGCGCCAAATGTTGTTGTGTCTGGAGTTTGGTCGTGGACCCTCCACGACAGATTAATTTCTAAGAAATTAATCTCCAGATTAATTTCTCTCTGGCGCAGCATTGTTGATCGTGTTGTAGGGTTTAACACTGCATCACCTCGCTCAAATGCCGTCTTCTTTCCTATTCTCTCAGTATTTTTTGAGTGAATAGGCGTTTAAGAAACTAGCGCGCTTTATTATCAACGACTGCATCTCTGCTTACCATCAGGCAGGATTGCGGTCAAGTACTAGTTTATAATTATAAAAAAAAAAGAGTTTAAATTTTGTAAACGCATTTACGACTCAGGAGTAAATCCTAATATGGGACAACGTTTCGTTAAAAAATAATAATAATATTAATCCATACTAATATTATAAATGCGAAAGTAACTCTGTCTGTCTGTCTGGCTGTCTGTCTGTCTGTCTGTTACGCTTTCCCGCCTAAACCTCTCAACCGATTTTGATGAAATTTGGCACAGACAATCTTTGGACCCTGAGAAAAAACATAGGCTACCTGTTATCCCGGAAAAATTTATATTCCCGAGGGAAATCTAAAAAGCTTGATATAACCGAACACCACGCGGGCGGAAAGCACACAATATTTAGGTCCGTATTCCAGAAAGAAACTCAAGCATTGATCTCTGCTTAAGCATTACTTAAAACTAGTTTCAACCAATCAAAAGGCTTCAAACGAGACTTAAGTGGAGTTTGAGTTTTGAGCAACGTTCTGTAATACGTGCCTTAGACCCTGAGAAAGGACATAGGCTACCTTTTATCCCGGAAAAATTTGATGTTCCCGAGGGAAATCTAAAAAGCGCGATATAACCGAAATTTACGCGGGCAAAGCCGCGGGCGGAAAGCTAGTTATATATAAAAGTACATAGTTATATTAATAACGGTACCTACTATGTATATGTGTGTTTATGCCATTTTATGTACCTAGGTTCTGTATTTAAGTAAACAAACATAATTTTTTGATCAATCAATTCACATTAAGTCTGGCTACATGAGACTTGATTGCGCAAATTAAAAACAAAATAAATAATAAATCTTAAACGAAATCATTAATTCGATTAGGTTGGCATTTGGTAAGATACAGACGACAACAAATCAAGCTACTACAATCTGTTAGATTTCTTTATTAGATTTTCAACTTTATCGCTAAAGCAATTAAGGCTCAAGGTTGATTGAGAATATTTGAGAGTTTCGGGTAGCTTGACCTGCTGTCGTCCGTACATTAACGCATACACACACATACGCATACATTGCTACGCGCAACACACGCGTACATTGCTATTTGAATTGATTGATTGACTTTGACGTTGGTGACCGCGAATCACTAGTGAAGTTTAAAACTGCACACTTTACAGTTATGTTATAGGTAGGAATTGATAAAGTGCGAGTGTTAAGAAGTTTATTACACAGTAATTGGATTGTTGAGGTCAGGCTTAGTAATAGTGTGGTGTAGTCAATTCTGCTGGTGCTCGGTTAGACTGGAAGATGACAACAATATACAATATGTTAAGAAAACCCTGTCTTGAAAAAAAAATATAATATAAAATTTTACTTAGTCATCATAGTAACAATACTAATGAATTTTGAAATAATCCTTTTTTCCCGGGAATTAATTCCAATTTCCCCGAAATTTGGTAATTTTTAAAAACGTGACAACACCGGTATTATTATAAGCGAATAGCGACGCGACCACGTCACAGGCGCCGCGTGCCCTGCCCCCCGCCGCCCGCGGAAAGGGTTGCTTACCGCACATGTATTAAGTTACCTCTTTTTGCGAAATAATATTTATTTTTTTAGGGGGATTTTTTTTTTAAGTTTAGCCTGTCTTTGTGGGAATTAGTAGAATCAGTTATCGATACCTAACAATACCTTCACCGATCGGACAGGGTTTTCTTTACATATTGTATGTAGTTGGGAGAAGGCTAAACAGATAGTAAAGCAGTGTTTAAACTGTTAATCATAGACTGTGAAAAATTATAAAGAGAGCATGAGAAAAGTATTATTTAATTATTTTCTTTAGCTGCTTCAAAAACTCACCCGCACGCATACCTCACACACACACGCACTCATACAATAAATCGCATTTTGTTATGATTTTTTTTTTCATTTCCCTTTTTGTTGCTCGGGAAGAGCGGATACTTCAACTACAGGCCTTGACATGCAATGTAAGACAAATAGGGATGTATCCAAGGTATAAAAATAATAATTAGTCCGTTATAGATATTAAAATAAATTAAGACCCGTATATTTTATTTTGTCGAAATTACCAAAAATTACTGAGATATTGCGTATTAAAGTTACTGTGTAGGGGCTAATTACTTCAAGGCGTGGTATATTTTGTACCACGGCGTGACGTCATGCGACATTTCAAATCAATATCTATATCTTCCTAAGAATTTGAATGAAAGAAAAAATAAAAAATACTTGTTCAATATTTTTTATAAACCTATCTGATGGACAGTAAATTATTTTTTAGGTACAACCCAATTGATATTATATATTTTTTTTGCTGCAGTTGCAGTTTGAAGTATAAATGCCAATTAAGTCCAATGTGGGTAAAGCAGGTCTTTTGACATCATAGGTGCAAGGGATTATCATGGCAGTGTTCCTCTTTACTACCCATATGTTATTACCACACATCGTATTTTCAGCAGACATATTTAATTGACTCCTTTGTTCTACGCTCCTAACAGGACATTAAACATTTGGTGTCCACTGTGGTCGTCCCGCTGTCAGCTTTGGCTATCTATTGTGTCCTTACTCCGTGTTTTAGAATCACATACACTGGGTGTTCCGTGCTGAGTACTGGTGAGCATCGGAGTGGAACCGACCGCTACCGGAGTCGGCCATCCAGCACATACGGTCTCTCACTATATGATTTAGCTGTGATCGTACAAAGACTAGCTTGGTTCAACAGTCACAATTTGCAGTGAAACAATTTTATAATACTACAACTGACAGCTAGCAGGTAGACTGTGACGTTTATGTAACGCGTTGTCATGGTTCGCGATGCAGGGAACTTATAATTTTAACGATATATAGGCGACTATACAATCATAAAATTATGTGATTTCTTCGTAAGAAATGTAGCAATAACGTTGCTGAATTAGCGGTTTCTGGCACTTGCATATTATTGCTCGAAAGCAAGAAAGTGTACTTTTATTATGTAATCGAGAAAGGGATCCTATTGTTTAGTTGCTCTAACTGATGGTACAGCCTATTCAACAATTTCAAAAGAATACGTACCTTATCTGCCCAATTTTTTCCCTACTGTGATGGAGTCGGCTCCTATCTAACCGAATTCAGCTGAGTATCAGTATTTTACAATAAGCGACTCCCTATCTGACCCACAAGCCAGTTTCTGGAAAATTTCGTTGTCAAGACTGGCGGTCAGAATTTCGGCCTTCTGACGACCCGTGATCGTGACGACAGCCAAAGATCTCCACGAAGGACAGAAACATTAGTGTTTTCCTAGGTATATTAAGGTTATTTTCAAGGATCGACCGAGAAAACTGTATTTTCATCTATATTTTGTACCTACGTTCTTTGCAAATAAAGAATTATTTTATTCAAGATAGGCTTTTCCTTTGGGTCTCGATATCGGTCTCGATCGAGAATAAAATGATATCTCGGCCGAGACCGAGAATAGACGAAGTGTGAAAAAACAAATATACCCTGATAGCTGTTTCATACAGTACTGTTCAATAAAATTACCTGTTTTATTAATCAAAGTTAAATAACATTACCTATATTGTAACTTAAAAAAGCAATTATTCGACATTTTTGCCCTTCAAAGAGTGTCGTCTGTGTGCCTGTCGTCATAAAATTGTCCAGCTTTGCTGCAGGCCAATACATAAAAACATTAGCATTTTGCAGTTTTGGATGTCTAAAAAGCTACTTACAGTTTCGGTGTTGACCGAGAATCTAGGCTATAATTAGCCGAGGATCTCGGCTATAATTAGCCGAGAACCGAGACAAATTTCTCGGTTGGATTTGTAGCCGAGAATGCGGAGGCTGAGATCTCGGTCGAGTTCGAGAGCTTCTTCTCCTTCTTCTTCATATCATCTGATAATTCTAGTATGGAAAAACTGTCAAAAATCCCAAACTTATTGCCAGGATAACATTTATCGTAGGTAGAAGTTTGGCAGAATGCGACCTTTTTAGAGTAATTAAATTCTACTCTTCTTTAAATTAAAATACAATGCATTTTTACACCCACTTGTAAGTTGTAATTAATGTATTCAAACCATAGTGAGACTGAACACTCCGGATGCACAGTCAGAAAAATGTAGGGCCACATGTGCAGCCAAGTGTGTGTCAATGTCATAGCGTGGGTGACCACGTCATATCCGGCGCTAGCGCAACAGCCGCGACATGGGAACACGTCATAACGATCATAGTCTTATTTGATTTCTCTTAGTTTGATTGTAGCTTGTATCAAGACTGGACTATAGATAGACCTTAGTTTTCCACTGTGGTCGGTGACTGGTGACCGACGACTTCTATTTATTTGAGTTACTGTTACCCTGCATCATTGACAGCCCCCGTGGCGTAGCGGTAGCGAAAGCGGCCGTTGCGCAAGGAGGCGCGGGTTCAATCCCCGCACAGTGCAAATATTTGTATGCATATGAATATTTGCACTGGTCTGGTCGTGCCTCGGAAAGCACGTAAAGCCGTTGGTCCCGGTTGCCATACGAACATCTAGTGGCAGTCGTTACGGGTTGTTGGAGCCCTCAAAAGTCTAACAATTGGTCTATCTGCAATGCTTAGATATCGCCTTCGGGTTGTGGAGGTCAGACGGCAGTCGCTTCACGGAAAATATCGAAGTTTAGCCGAAATCAGCAGTTAGACTGGTAAAGCGGACTCCAGACTCCAAAGCTGAAAAGCTACGGATGCGACTGGGATTAACGCTGAGATGATGATGATGATGATGATGACTGTTAGCCTGCATCATTCATTACACAGCTGAGCAAAAGCAGAGAAGTATGCAGGGGGTTACTTTGATGTGTTAAAATCATCACGATTCCAGTGTCAACAAAGATGGAGCTATATAGGTTGAATAGCGCTATCCCTTTTTCGCAATGGTTTAATGATGGTCTTAAAACGTCATAGTAGGACCCCTTTTTTGTTGGGATGGGAAATCATCAAATGACTTCTCCCGCTCTGGGCGGAGCAGAAGGGCGTGTCAGACTTTTACTGACTAAAACCCACCCGTGTGTACTTCACTTGCCTGTGCGACGGCCAGGGCTACGGTGTCGTGTTTAACCAACCCGCAACCCTGGCCTAGGAGGAATCGGTCTTCGTGGACCCCGTCACGATGTGCTGACATCTCTTTGAGGCGCGCGTGAAACACTACGCGCCGTCGACTCAGGCCTGGTCCTTACCGGGCGGCGAGCTGCCCACTGCTCACCGTCCGCAGGCCCGCGCCTACGGTGTCTGGGAGTTCGGCGTCGTCTCCCGACCAGGGCGTCTCCTGCGGCGGATAGTACGGCCCCTGAGCTGACATCCAGCTCTTTCGACTAAAACTTCACAGTTGTTCTTTTTTCTGATATACCTACCCTATTCGGTCTACTATGAATGTTTCCAAAACGTACAAAACACACACACATACAAGACTAGTAATAAATATTGTTAGTTTAGCGTGGGTTTGTTTAATTGTAATATTTATATTCAACCGCACGCCCTGCATGAGCTTGTTTTGAGTAATGCAAACTGCACGCGACATAACAAAAATATTAATATAGTTGTGAATGTTATGTCTGTCTGTTTGGTACTTCTTGACTTCTAAACTACTGCCTTGATTTCATGAATTACATTTCAAATTAAAATAAACGTGATGTGAGACATAGGTCACAGGTTCGTGAATGGTAACGGTCAGGAGCGGCACCTGAAGTTTTTTTTTATTTATATAAATTACCAACTAGCGCTTGACTGCAATCCCGCCTGATGGTAAGCAGTGATGCAATCGTTGATGGTAAAGCGCGCTAGTTTATTAAGCCTACTCACTCAAAAGAACTGAGTAAATAGGAAGGAAGACGGCAGTGGAGCGCGGTGATGCAATGTTAAACCCAACAACACGACCAACGATGTTGCGCCAGAGGGATATTGATCTGGAGGCCCTCCACAACCAAACTCCCGACACAACAACATTTCGCGCATCGTACCCGGCACGTACATCGCAACACAACTGCTCAGACCCGTCCTCCGTACGGCTTCACCAGACATCATGCCGGAACACGATGAATCGCTTGGCGGCATGACTTTGTCTTTGCATAGGTACCTCTGGTACATACTCAAAGTATTGAACCTTCTTAGAGCAAAATTTTTAGGTCTTACATACCATTTACATGTTTTATTAAGCTTAGCATGGTAACGTTTTGCAATAGAAACAAACTGGTCATTAAAAGTTATTATACGTACAACGGTATAAAAGTAATTCGTCGCATTGCATCGCCTCTCCGCGAATTCATCGCATCGTATCGCCTGTCTGTACTATTCCTTAGTGTTTGCACACCGTACTTTTTGTGTATGCTCATCCCCAGAGAGTCCTATCGTAATGGTAAGACGCCTGTAGCTTCCCTCGCTAATTTGCCTGTCATATAAAAATATAAAGTAGGTAATAACAATACAGTGCTACTGGTATAAACTTCCCGCATTTTGTGAACCTCGTGGAAGACGAAAAATAGACACAAATCAAGTCTGTACCTATCTTGACTTGCCTCACAAATTTGTCGACATGTGGGATGTGGACTCAGCAAAGTCGTCACAGCCAATGACTTAGGTCCGTATTACAGAACGTTACTCAAGCATTAATCTCTGCTTAAGCATTACTTAAAACTAGCTTCAACCATTCAAATGGCTTGAAACGAGACTTAAGTAGAGCTTGAGTTTGAGTGACGTTCTGTAATACGGACCTTAATATCCTACAACTCAGGAGGCTCTCGTTAGGCAGCTGGATCAAGGGCTTTATTCAGAATGCTGCATTTCTGGACACGGCTGGCTTTGTCAGGAGGTATCTGTTCCTGAAGCCTAGACCGTCGGTAGCTTGGATCCTGTTCCCGGTAGTGGTAGGCTATAATGTTCTTTTTTTTATCATTTTGTTTAGATAAATATTTAAAATCGCAATTTATAAGAATTTAGATGAAATGAATAGTAGTCTAGTGTTGGAATAATTCAGCGTTATGATTATTAAAATACTAAAAAAAGTCCTGTTTATAACATTAGAGTGACCAAATTAATTATTAATATACAAAATTTTCAGTATCAGTTTCTCTAGTTCACCATTACAAAACATTACTCTCAATTATTTCTAATTTTAAAGGTTGTTATTAAGCATGAAATAAAAATATGTTACTACAATATCGTAGAAAATAAGGTCACTGGTTGATAGACTCGTTTCGTGGTGATAACAGGGCCTGTAGCCAATGTAACATCGCTTCCTAGCGAAGCGAAATCGAATACCAAACCAACCAATGGCGGGAACGATTGACCACGCGACGCGATAAATCACGTGGTCAATCGTTCCCGCCATTGGTTGGTTTAATATTCGATTTCGCTTCGCTATGAAGCGATGTTACTTTGGCTACAGGCCCAGGATCGTTTGCGTGTACGCATCGACAGAGTCATCCTACGTGATTATGTCCCAATCTTCTCTGGCCTAATAAATCCGATCGTGAATACTGCAGACAGTGTGTATGAAGAATACAGGTTTTCCTAGTTTAATAGGCATGGCTCACAATATTTGTATACAGATTTCTGTACAATTTTTTTTGCATTTAGTTAATTTGTGTATACTAATGTATGATATTTTTTTTTATATATAAACTACAAACTAGCGCTTGACTGCAATCCCGCCTGATGGTAAGCAGTGATGCAATCGTTGATGGTAAAGCGCGCTAGTTTATTAAGCCTACTCACTCAAAAGAACTGAGTAAATAAGAAGGAAGACGGCAGTTGAGCGCGGTGATGCAATGTTAAACCCAACAACACGATCAACGATGCTGCGCCAGAGGGAGATTGATCTGGAGGCCCTCCACAACCAAACTCCCGACACAACAACATTTCGCGCATCGTACTCGGCACGTACATCGCGACACAACTGCTCAGACCCGTCCTCCGTACGGCTTCACCAGACATCATGCCGGAACACGACGAATCGCATGGCGGTAAGACTTTGTCTGGTGGGTGGTAACTTATGCCGGCGGCAGATGTTGTGGCCTACCACCGAGAAACAATGAGTCGTTATGTCAATAATTTATTATTATCATTAATTATAGAGGTTCATATATGTACTGATGTCGTAAAGCTGCTTATTTATTTAACCATTTATGTACACGCATATAGTATAACAGACAAAAAAAAAAAACGGACTAATCATTAAAGATATCGAGGTTATGCTGATTTCATAAGAAATCTCATCCAGCATACCTAGTTACCTACTGGCAATAGAACAATAGATATAGAAATATCGACATGTGTATTAATAAAAGTTAACGACCAAATCAAAAATCAAAAGTTATTTATTTAAATTAGGCTGAGAATCAGCACTTTATGAAAGCCAATATTACATAAGACAGTCCCTCTAATATGCGCGCCCTTCGCCACTTCTTAATGCTTTCACTGAACACAGACAAAAAAAAAACTTAAACCAAACGATTTTAAAATTTACAAGAATAAACTAACACACATATGTCCCTACTTCTAAAATTAATTATCACTAGAACTAGGAAAGTTATACATATTATTATATCAAAATAAATACTTTAAAAACTGTTGTATTTAGGGTTGCCAGATAGGAAGTTACCAAATCCGGGACAGTCGTCGACAGAGTCACTCGAAAAAAAAATTACGTCTAAAAAAAAAAAAAAAAACTCATTCGAAATGAAATCCGGGACAGTCGGAAAAATAACGTCTAAAAAAAAGGTCATTCGAAATCCGGACACTCGTAAAATCTTTCTGTAACAACTCTTACAAAATTAATAACTTTTTAAAATCCGGGACAATTACCGCTCATTCCGGGACAAGAGGCAAGATTCCGGGACAATCCCGGATTTCCCGGCGGTCTGGCAACCCTAGTTGTATTAGACAATTTGCTTGACCGCTATACCTACCATGAAACAGATAAGTAAGAAGATACAGGCTGATGGTAAGCAGCGATGCAATCGATGATATAAAGCGAACTAGTATATTATGAGCCTTTCTCTCTCTAATCTTCTTCTAATCTTCTCTAATCTAATCTTTAAGTCACTTGTGCTTCTTTTATCATTATTGATAAATATTATAGGCTAATAACAGCGCGAGCTGGCTATGCTATGTGATGCGACGCGAATAAATTATTTGCATATATGAGCAATGACTTGCCAATATTCTTCAATATGATTCAGATTCTGGTTGATAGTATTACCGCAATTAAGCTGTAGGCATGACGATGGAACTAAATTTGGTAATTAATACATAATGGCTGATTTTAAAACACGAGTTTGACGACGAATATTCCGAGTGAAACTGTGTAACAACATAAAAAAGTTAAAAAAAAAATCATTTGTGCTTGAATAATACAATTATTTAGATGAAGGCAAAATCTTAATTATTATTAAATATATTAGGCTCTTAATGACTGCTTAATTAATAGATAACAAATATGTGCCTATTAGGGTGTCCCTTAAAATTCAACTTCAATATATTTTTACGCATACCTTCTAAAAAGTTTCGTATGGACCTAATATAGTCTAGAAATAAATATTAGCCCGATTTATAAACGATAACCCGTGCCGACTTGAGTTTTTAACTTGTCCATACAAGTTGCGCGGGAGTAGCGCGGCGACCTGTTACTGCGAGTTTAAATTGTCATTTTATAAGTGATTTCTAACATTTTTAGTGCGTTGTTGTTTATTTTGTGAAAATGTCTGTGGAATTACGAAGTGATAAACAAAATATTTTCCTTATCGGACTGCCAAGCCACCAGATAAATGGTGCAAAATTACCATCTAATCGACAAGTTCTTACCGTTTTATTTTACAATATTCGTGAAGTCAAGCTGACTGTTAGTGAAAGTGCGAATCTTGTTATAAGAGAGTGCATTATATTTTGGGAAAAAGCTAGAATTCCTACGAAGGCAATCCCTAACTGCGTGAAGAAACTTGTTGATTTATATCATGTTTGGAGGGACCTGCAAAAAAACTGTAAGAAAACTCAGTTGACTTTCAAGAATCGTGAAAATAATTTTGTAAAAGACCTTGATAACATATTTGATATTGCACATGCAGATGCCTTTGACAGAATGAAGATAGAGGAAGACAAAGATTTCTTAAGGAAACAGAGAGAGCCCGGTCGACCGGGATGCTTAGGTGGAATCGACAAAAAATTGGCGGAGAAAGAAGAACGAGTTAGGCAAAGACGATTGGAAGAAGAGGAAAGAAAGGTAAAACAAAGAGAGTTATTGGCTGTTGCATCTACTTCTTCGATAGATAACTTGGAATGTCTTGAGAATTCGGATGAGGAACAGATTTCGAACTCTGAACTTAGTACTCAGATTCCTTGCCCTGAAAAAAGTTTTAAAAGAAGCACAAAAAGTTTAATAACTCCAAAACTGGTAGCAGCTTTAGATCGATGCCAATTAAGCATAAGGGACTCAGTTTACATTCTCCATGCGGTTGTAGAAGCGCTTGGTCTGAACAGCGATGATTTCCCTATAAACAAATCCTCGATTCAGCGAGTTCGTACTCAAGCGAGAAAATCCAGGGCAGAAGCAATAAAAACTGACTTCCAGAATAATTTGCCTGACGTAGTCACAATTCATTGGGATGGAAAACTATTACCTGGATTGGATGTACGAAGTTCAAAAGAAGAACGCTTGCCAATTATTGCTTCATTTGACGATAGAGAACAGCTTCTTGCAGTACCGAAATTAGAGAGTTCTTCTGGAAAACATCAAGCTAAAGCCATTTCAACTGCTCTCTTTGACTGGACCCTCCATGACAAAGTACAGATAATGTGCTGCGATACAACAGCTTCCAATACTGGCCGTTTCAGTGGAGCTTGTGCTATTTTGGAGCAGACTTTAGAAAGGGAATTGCTGCTTTTTGCTTGTCGTCATCATGTTTATGAGTTGGTCCTTAAAGCTGTTTTTGAAACAAAGGTAAAACATATTATAAGTAGCCCAGATATTCCAATTTTCAAAAAGTTAAGAGATAATTGGAAAAATATTAACACTGATAACATTGAGTCACCTCTAAATTTCGTTGAAGCACATATTGCTAAGACAAACATTACATCTTTGTTAACTTTTTATAAGACTGAACTGGAAAAATCTTTTGTTAGAGACGATTACCGCGAATTGGTTGAACTATGCGTTGTGTTCTTAGGAGGAGACACAGAGAATAAACTAAAACTCAGGCCCCCCGGAGCTTTGCATCAAGCGCGATGGATGGCGTGAGCAATCTATTCTTTAAAAATATGTTTGCTTCAATCGCAACTTAAAATTACTGCAAAGGACAAAAATGCTCTACAAGATGTTTGTTTATTTATCGTCACCTTGTATACCAAACCTTGGCTCGAATGTACAATGACAGTTAAAGCACCTAACCAAGACTTGTCCTTTTTGAAAGCTCTAAAAGAATATGAAAAAGTAGACGCGCCAAGTTCCAAGGCATCCATAAGCAAGTTTATTCATCATTTATGGTATTTGTGTGAAGAAACAGTCATGTTATCACTCTTTGATGAAGAAGTTGATACCAAAACCAAGACAAAAATGATTAATAATTTAAACAGAGACGAAAGTTCAGATTCCTCTAAACGCTATGTCCCATCGAAGGAAGATATTACGCAAAATTTGTTTGGTAAGTACTTAATATTTTCATGTTTCTTTTTCAAAGTTTTGTGGTTTAGTTTTTGCTTATTTTAATGTTTTTTTCTTTATTTCAGATATGACGCTGGATGATTTTGTGACTCAAAGAAGCAAACGATTTCTATCTCGACTACAGATCGACGACAGTTTTCTTCGGGAAGACGTATCTTCGTAGGGTGACAATCTTGCTTTTTTGGAAGCTAGAAGGCGATTAAGTCGTTTGAAGGTCGTAAATGACACTGCTGAAAGAGCTGTTAAATTAATGCAAGATTTTAATGGTCTTATCACGGCTGAAGAAGAGCAAAAACAGTTTTTGTTGCGTTGTGTTCAGGAACATAGAATTCCGTATCCAGACTGTAAAAAAACTACACTTAAGAGAAGTTACCCTAATTAATTATTATTATAATTTGTATTTAAATAAAAGTTTGTATTGATATTTTTTTAGTTTTACTCATATTTACTTTATTTGTTGCATTTTAATTAGTTTTGGATCAAACCAAAATGTCAGACCAAAACACCGTTTTTTATTAAACTTCAGAGCTCGGTCGGCACGGGTTGCAATCATGCTACAGATATGAAATTTCATATTTAAATACATTTTAGCATTTATAAAAAAATTGGAGGGTATGCGTTTCGAAATTCAAAAAAAAAAAATTTTTTGCCATATAAGGGACACCCTAGTGCCTATAACTAATAAGAAAATTACTTTATTAATTATAATACGATCTGCGCTATGAAATTTTTTAAGTTCATTTGAAACAAAATAAAACATTCTAATGATTTCTGCCGTAATTAAACTCTCGTAATTAAAAATGTTCAACACCTAGTCGATGTCTTATACCAGCGACGAACAAATGTCAAACTTGTCAAATTATAGGGAAATTAGAGGATCATAATTATATTCATTTGACATATTGAGACTGAGAGCATAATTATAACGTTCTTATCATTAAGCCCCTCAGCGCCCGGTAAGTGAGGCAGCGCCCTCACGCCTCTAGCCGCCGCAGGAGATGCCCTGGTCGGGAGACAACATCGAGCTCCCGACGGTGAGCAGTGGGCAGCTCGCCGCCCGGTAAGGACCAGGCCCGAGTACACGGGGAGTTGTGTTTCACGCGCGCCTCAAAGATATGTCAGCACATCGTGACAGGGTCCACGAAGACCGATGCCTCCTGGGTCAGGGTAAAAAAAGAAACCGTGGCCCTGGCGCACAGGCAAGGAACACGGGTGGCTTTTAGTCAGTAAAAGTCTGACACGCCTTCCGTTCCGCCCAGAGCGGGAGAGGTCATTTGATGATTTCCCATCGACAACAAAAAAAGATACTTAGCGTTAGTTCAGCATTTATTATTCTCAAAACAATTACACGACAATTGTTTTGAGAATAATAGACTGGTAAAGCGGACGCCAGACTCCAAAAGCTGAAAAATCTGAAAAAGCTTCGGATGCGACTGGGATTAACGCTGAGATGATGATGATGAAAACAATTGCACGACACAAGACAGTAAACTGTGACACAACACAAATCACACATTCCTATAGTAATTACGGCCGCAAGTATAATGTTATTAGTCCATTCAACAAAAATGGTAGTTACACTGTCGGCCAACCTTCCATATATAGTTTCACAACTCGAAAATTCGATCGAATCGAAGGTCGATTCGGAATCAACACAACGATACGATCATGAAAATTCTCGGTATGAATTTCTGGATTATATATAATTGACAGGTACCTTAAAGATAACGACACTGCATTGGCTAATACATACAGAATAAAAATGCATTGAAAGGCGCGCAATTAGCAGTGGAGATGCTATCTTTTTAATTTTATTTGTTAGTTCATTTTGAAACTTAAGTTGTATTTGATATGAAGAACGTAGTTATAATTTTCTGGGTTAAGGTTCTTTTGTAATTCATTCAAACGTGGTTTATGTTGGTAGATTTTTTGTTGAAACATTAACGGGTATTTTATTTCTTAAACTTCTCTAAAGACTAGCTGATGATAACGTATGAAAAATAGCCTGTCTTTACCTAGGTAATGGTCTATTTGTGAATGAAATTTCATCCATATTCGTACAGCCGCTTTAGCGTTAACGGGTCAAAACAAACTAAATAAACCATCATTAGACTTCTCCTATATGACAGTGAGGCGTGGCCTGTGCTTGAGCGACACAAGCAGGAGCTGCGTGTCACGGAGATTAATATGCTGCGGTGGATGTGTGGAGTTACGCGGAAAGACCGCATCAGGAACTCCCGCATCCGGGGCAGTCTTCGTGTCCATGACATAGCAGACCAACTGCAGCAGGGTGGCCTACGCAGGTACGGCCACGTCTACGTCGTAACAAATGTCTTGCCATGGCACCTCCGGGCCGGAACAAGCGGGGTAGACCAAAGAAATGCTGGCTTGACGTTGTAAGAGATGACATGCGTGCCAACAAGCTCTTACCACAGGATGCTAAAGATTTTGCGAAATGGAGGAGAATGTGCAGGAAAGCGGACCCCGGGCTCCAACGCGAAAGCCGCGGATGCAACCGGGATAAACACTGAGATGATGATGATGATGGGTCAAAACAAACTAAATCGCTTTTTTTGCCATTGTTTGAATTCATTGTTTACAAGTATACTCATTATTTTTTTTTTTTTTGTATATATTATAAACTAGCGCTTGACCGCAATCCTGCCTGATGGTAAGCAGTTACGCAATCGTTGATGGTAAAGCGCACTAGTTTATTAAGAGCCTATTCACTCTAGCCTTGAAGACACTCAAATTGTAGTCCGACGGAAACACCGCCGCTGGCAAATTATTCCAGTCCCTCGATGTACGCGGTATAAAGGAGGAGGCGAAACGCTTCGTCCGGATCGTAGAGGTGTTAACAACGTAAGGGTGGAAACTAGCCGTACGACGGGTCGTCCGCTGGTGGAACGGAGATGGGGGAATTAAATCATGCAATTCCACACTCCCCGAAATGCATCCTATAGAACACCGAAAGGCTGGCTACTCTACGCCTGTGCTTTGGCTTTGGAGACCAACTCGAGTTAGATCAGGGTCACCAATCAGCCTCTATACACATAATATCTACCTAATACAGATACAATACATACATAAATCTATTATCTAATACAGCCAATATTTTATCACAAGTTGAATTAATCATACCTAATTAACCATCATATATGTACCAACCGCGTTGCGGTTTCGGGATCGATCCGACAGTATCGATTAACAGTTGCATTGATGTATCGATTTACCAATACTATATACGTGAATGTTTATTATTGTTATTATAATAAACAACTGATAAGTTCAGACAATTCTCACGATGTACATGTCTGATAATGTGCTATTGGCATGTAGTATTTTGAGTAAGTGATGCTTAATAATTAAATTAAGTATAAAAAGAAATAAGTCAACATTTTTGGCGTCTGGTCAGTATTGAGACGAAGGCCTCTGGCGGTTTAATTTGCATATCGTTCCTTTAAGCTTTTGGAGTTTTAATAAGATTGCGTTTAAAATATATAGCAAATATGCACTTGAGTCTTCGTGTGAACTGGTTTGTTAACTTTGTTTGAATTGATGACGGCTTTTTAACTAGAGAGACATTTTGCTAGCATATTCCATTTATACAATATGTCAAGAAAACCCTGTCCGATCCGTGAAGGTATTGTTAGGTATCGATAACTGATTCTACTAATGCCCACAACGACAAACTTAAAAAAAAAATCCCCCTAAAAAATAAATATTATTTCGCAAAAAGAGGTAACTTAATACATGTGCGGTGAGCAACCCCTTTCCGCGGGCAGCGGGGGGCAGGGCACGCGGCACCTGTGACGTGGTCGCGTCGCTATTCGCTTATAATAATACCGGTGTTGTCACTTTATTTAAAACTAGCTTTCCGACCGCGGCTTCGCCCGCGTGGAGTTCGGTTATATCGCGCTTTTTAGATTTCCCTCGGGAACTTCAATTTTTTCCGGGATAAAAGGTAGCCTATGTTCTTTCTCAGGGTCTAAAGATTATCTGTGCCAAATTTCATCAAAATCGGTTGAGAGGTTTAAGCGGGAAAGCGTAACAGACAGACAGACAGACAGAGTTACTTTCGCATTTATAATATTAGTATGGATTACCAAATTTCGGGGAAATTGGAATTAATTCAAGGGAAAAGAGGATTATTTCAAAATTCATTAGTATTGTTACTATGATGATTATGTAAAATTTTATATTATATTTGGTCAAGTGTTTACCTAACATTTACTATCCTTACGGGTCGGACAGGGTTTTCTTAACATATTGTATAATCTTTAATCCTAGATATAGACAACTTTAGTTAAAAAAAATCGTCTATTATCAAGGCCTTGTATTAATTTACATCATGACAGGTGATGTTAAGTGCAAACAGTTGTAAAAGTAATTATCATTATTTTGCCGGAAACCATAATTTACTTCGAAATTCAAATTTTATTTACGTATCACAAAATGGAATCGACTTTGTATCAAAAGTCGCGCATACGCAAGCAAGGAACTGAGATAATAATGTAACGTGAAAGTCAAAAATGTTCCGTTTATTTTATTTTGATTCCCAACTCAAGGGCGGCAAGTATCCGTTTCAACACTACGTTTCGTGAAGGGATATATTCATAAATAAATGTTGCTACAATTTACTTTTCGAAATGTTTTTTTTTCTGAAATAACGACATTATTTGGGTCAGTTTTTTTGGCCATAATGTTACAAAATGTCCGAGTAAGCTTCGAAAAGCATTACTTTCATATTATTATGAGTATGTATGACAACATAAATTCGGTACCTATACTTTCCGGTATACTTTGACTTTTCATTGCAAGAAAAGATTATACAATGCGAGGTCAGCTAAGACTGGACCTGTATAAGACCGGACAGGTCGACATATAGGTGCACTTGACTCATTGTAAATCAATTAATATTTTATATATAGTCACAACAGCTTCCTGTTAAGTTTGGGACCAACGGATTTTTTTTTTTTAATTATAAGCTAGGGTTTCACCACAATCCCGCCTGTTGGCAATCGTTGATGGTAAAGAGCGCCAGTTTATTAAGAGCCTATTCACTGTAGCCTTAAAGACACTTAAATTGTAGACAGATGGAAACACCGCCGCTGGCAAATTGTTCCAGTCCCTCGATGTACACGGTATAAAACGAGGCGAAACGCTTCGTCCGGATCGTAGTGGTGTCAACAACGTAAGGGTGGAAACTCGCCGTACGACGTGTCTTCCGATAATGGAACGGAGATGGAGGAATTAAGTCATGCAATTCCCGCGCATACACTCCAAAATGCATCCTTTATAACACCGGATACGCGTTTAATAATGAAGAATTAATGAGTATAATTTTAAATAATAATTTGTATCGCGTGTGTTACTTAGAAATCTTCTCTCGCAAAGGAAGTGGTGGTCTGAACAGTATTAGTTAACTTCCCGCAATATTATATTATGGTTCTTCGAGTTTAGAGTTAGATATTACATTAATCTTCTCACCGAGCTAGATCCGCAGGGCAATTGCGTTACATAATATCAGTAGAAATGTATTTCATTTTGACAGTTCAGCAACATTCATTGCGTTATTTACGTTGTTGAGCAGACACATCTTTTGAACATATGGAGCAATGGATTGGCAATATGGTTTTTTTCGGTGGTAGGCACAACATCGGCTGCTGGCAGTAGTTACCACCCACCAGACAAAGTCTTGCCGCCAAGCGATTTGTTGTGTCCCGGCATGATGTCTGGTGAAGCCGTACGGAGGACGGGTCTGAGCAGTTGTGTTGCGTTGTGTGGCGGGTACGATGCGCCAAATGTTGTTGTGTCGGGAGTTTGCTCGTGGAGAGTCTCTAGATCAATCTCCCTCTAGCGCAGCATCGTTTGGTCGTGTTGGTCTTGGGTTTAACATTGCATCACCTCGCTCAACTGCCGTCATCCTTCCTATTCCTAAGTTTTTTAATTGAATAGGCTTAATAAACTAGTGCGCTTTACCATCAACGATTGCATCACTGCTCACCATCAGGCGGGATTGCAGTCAAGCACTAGTTTATAATTATTAAAAAAAAATGCTTCCATATTATTCCAATGTGTAGTAATGGTATATTACAAAATTAAGGTGCAGTACCCTTATTATGTAACACACTATCAATTGGAATCATTTTGAAGCATATTGCTAACATGTACATTGCTCCTTAGATCCAAAAAATGTGTCTGTCAACAACGTAAACACGCAATGAATGTTGCTGAACTGTCAAAATGAAACCTATTGCTGCTGATAAACTGTTACACAATTAACCTGCGGAGTTTTTGACGGGAAGCCAAGATGAGTGCCACGCTCGTTTTTCATTAGACTTTTAAATTATTTATAGTGTCGTTTACTAAATAAAAACGCGTGATTTATGTAGTAAAAAGTGCATTCAGTTAATAATTCATAAAGAACAGTGAAATATTGTAGCATAGTGGCCACATCATGGCTTTGTACCAGTTCTTCCTCCTAGTGTCTTTTCACGCGGGACACGAAAGGAGATAGGTTTAGGTTAGATTAAGTTAGGATAAGAGATAGGATAAGTTTGGGATAACTTACAAAAGTTGAAAATTTATTATTGAAGACATGGCAGTATGGTCTCTGACCTTAGCCTGTTCCAAATGGAACAAATACAAACAAAAAAAAAATAACCTGATGTGTGAGGTGTGTGAATTTTTGGATGTCACAAGTCTACACACACACAATCTTGCTGTACATCACACTCGCCTCCACAGAGTAGGCAACTCGTTCATGGGTCAATGTATACACTTTTACAACAAGCTTCCCATGGACATTCGAAACTTACCCATTATACGATTTAAAAACTATTTAAAGGCCAAACTTTGCAAAAGGGGGTATTATAAAATCACAGATTATTTAGAAGACAAAAAGCTTGGGAGTGGGACTGAGCTGCTCGCTCTGTTAAGCGCGGTGAGCAGACAACTTTTAGGTATTTGAGGGGGTGAAGCAGATGAAGTGGGACACGACTAGCCCCGCCCACTGCGGGGCGCTCCGCGCGAATACATCGATGCGTCGTGCTCGTGTATCGAGAAATACGCGCTTTCTATTAAATCTATACCCGCTATTCTCTATTTCATCTACATTTAGAAGCGTAATTTCACAACCCAAACGCGAAGCATGATTGATTCTGTTCGTCATAGTCCGGGTTCGCATTAGACATCCGCGGCGAGCACCAGGTTCGAATCCCACATACGTTTACCTACTTTACCTTGCGATTTTCGAAAATGTATATTTTTTGCATATTTTCATTTTTTATTATTACTTTTGTTTTCTTTTTTATTATTTTTATAATGGGCTTTGTCCGTTCTGCTTAAATTTTTTGTGTTATGTCCGTTTTTCATGAAACTGTTAGTTTACATCATTCTAAGCACTAGTACAAACCCGACTTCGATAAGAGTTGCAGTTTTGAAGAAAAAATCTTTTAATTTTTTCAAATATCCGAATATGTAATTTTTTTTAACAGTTACTCTAAACAGCTGTTTATAAATAGTAATTTCTAGAAATTTGTAGAAGGAAAATTATACCGAATTGATTTTATATATTAGTTTGCATTACAATTGTTACAAAAAGAAGATGTTAAAAAAGATGGAACAATGAAAAAATAAAAGATGAATCACTACAAAAAATACAGAAAATCGGCTAAATTAATAATAATTAAAAAAAAAAAAACTAGTGCAAATAAGAAATCCAACAAAAAACATACAACGTAAAGCTGGGGTTTGAACCCGAACACATAAAGGTGAAGAAAAATTTGCCGCGAAAAAATAAAAAGAAAGAATAATTACAGAAAAAAATCAAATAAAATATCGGCAAAAATATAACAGTAAATTAAAAAGCATTTATTTCAATTAAAACCTACAAAAAGCATATAATGTAAACCTGGGGTTTGAACCCGGGCAAAAACGAAATATGTTTTTTCATCTTACAAACAGAGTACAGCCACGTAAATATAATTATTTTCTGTGCGGGGTAAAGCAAAAAGTGACATAGGTCACTGTCGCTAAGCATAGAACTAAGTGAAAGAGAAGGCAATGGACGCCGGGATGGGGCGACGTTTCGTTCATGTTATTTATCATTAAATACATTATTTATTTTAGAATATCTTAGTTAAATCGATAAACAAAAACAATGGTTTCATTTACTATTATATTTTACATCGCTCTTCTAATTCTTATCAATATTTGATGATTAATAATACAGTTACAACGGTTATAATTTCAATTTTAGTGGTTACTTTAAGATTTTTTTCTATCGAGAAAATTAATTCAAAACGTGTTTTGAAAACAATGGTTTCCAGCTACATATAATCAAGATTAATATATAAATTTTTGACTGCTCTGAAATGTATACATTTGGCTAAAAAACTGTTCTCTGAAGCCTATTTTTACTGAGCACAGCCCCTGCAATATGCGTAATTATAACGTAAATTATTGTAAACATTTTAATTTTTAATGTCTGAACTTGAAAAAAGACGATGATCCCTGAGTTTGTTTCGGCTAATTCTTCTCAGAGGTAGTCAGTTAGGAAATGCCAGCTTCATCTAGTTAGTAGTAGATCAGTGATCCTACTTGCTTAATAAACGATTTCATTTCATTTCTTCTTAGTTTTTGGCATCATTGTACCAAAAATACCCACAAAGTTAATTTTCCAGGGATATAATATTGTCTTTGGATAGTTATAATGCATCTTTGTAAAGAGGCGGAAGACTTACCACTCAGTTAAGAACACCATAGAAACACAGATAACATGGACATATAGGTACAATATGTAAAGAAAACCCTGTCCGATCCGTGAAGGTATTGTAAGGTATCGAAAACTGATTCTACTAATGGATACAAAGCCGGGCTAAACTTAAAAAAAAAATCCCCAATAAAAGAAATATTTCGCAAAAAGAGGTAGCTTAATACATGTGCGGTAAGCAACCCTTCCGCGGGCGGCGGGAGGCAGGGCACGCGGCACGTGGTCGCATCGCTATTCGCTCATAATAATACCGATGTTGTCACTTTTTTAAAAATGACCATATTTCGGGGAAATTGAAATTAATTCCCGGGAAAAAAAGATTAATTCAAAATTCATTAGTATTCTTACTATGATGATTATGTAAAATTTTATATTATATTTGGTCAAGTGTTTACTTAACCTTTATTATCCTTATGGGTCGGACAGGGTTTTCTTTACGTATATGGTTGTCTCATCGTTCATACGATTATTTCAATGGCGCATTGTGTACTATATTGTGACGTCAGATGCCGCCATGTTTTCAACGAGAGTAGCTCGAGCGTAGTGATTGTCTCTATGTTAATTCCATCTCAGAAACCGTCTCATACATAAAAGTGAGTTTGCTACCTAGTTTTTAATTCCTTCGTCAACAAATGTTAAAGAAAACTTTCAACTGTATATACCAAAGTCATGAGGGCAAAAAATAGCCTTGTTATTGTTATTATAATCAAACAATTTTACAGCACACTCGGATCTTAGAGGTCATTGTTATTTTATGGTCAAACGTGTTGCGTGGGTTGTTAGAAAATGGACAAAATAAATGAAATGTTGCGAAATTTTCGCGAGGACAGTGAGCCGTGTGGTATTGAGTATATTGAGAACTATGAACATCGAGGTAATTGTCTGTCAAACAAACTTAATAGGAATAGCTTTAGTTTTAACAGTACAATAAAATTCATTGCGTTATTTACGTTGTTGGGCAGACAGATATTTCCAACTAAGGAAGCAATGTATTAGCAATGACGGCATGGTTGGTGCAGTGGTTAAGCCATTGACTACAGCGCTGCGTGTCGCAAGTTCAATCCCTGCACGGAACAAATATTTGTTTAAAAAAAAGCAATCAAAATCAAAAGTCATTTATTCAAATTAGGCTGAGAATCAGCACTTTCTGAACGTTCATCATCATCATTATCAACCTTTTTATCTGCTGCTGGGCACAGGTCTCCTCTCATACAGAGAAGGATTGAGCGTAATCACCACGCTTGTCCAACGCGGGTTGGCGATTTCAGACTTAAAGTTCAGGTTTCCTCAAGATGTTTTCCTTCACCTTTTAATCAGTCATTGGTGTCCAAGGTATACTTAGAAAGTATATATAACTTATAAAAGTTACATTGGTACTTGCCTGACCTGGAATCGAACCCGCACACTCATACTTGAGAGGCTGGTGTTTTAACCACTATGTCACCACGTCTACTTATACT
Source organism: Sesamia nonagrioides (assembly GCA_017933935.1). Lineage (NCBI taxonomy): Eukaryota > Metazoa > Arthropoda > Insecta > Lepidoptera > Noctuidae > Sesamia > Sesamia nonagrioides. The sequence continues at coordinate 601,434 of JADWQK010000195.1, read as the reverse complement.
AGACTCAAATGGAATATAACCGCACCTCACACCTAGTTTGAACACATTGATCTTTAGTATCTTATCAGAACATCAGTGATGTAGATATGTCTAACATTATTGACATGTACCTAAGTAAGTAGCGACAATAGACAGAATTCCCTTTTTTTAACATATCATATTTTTTTTAAAATAAATTATAAACTAGCGCTTGACCGCAATCCCGCCTGATGGTAAGCAGTGATGCGATCATTGATGGTAAAGCGCGCTAGTTTATTAAGAGCCTATTCACTCTAGCCTTGAAGACACTCAAATTGTAATGTGACGGAAACACCGTCGCTGGCAAATTGTTCCAGTCCCTCAATGTACGCGGTATAAAAGAGGGAGCGAAACGCTTCGTCCGGGTCGCAGTGGTGTCAACAACGTAAGGGTGGAAACTCGCCGTACGACGGGTCGTCCGATGGTGGAACGGAGATGGGGGAATTAAATCATGCAATTCCCGTGCACACTCACCAGAATGCAACCTATAGAAATCCGAAAGGCTGGCTACTCTACGCCTGTGCTCCAGGCTTTGGAGACCGGTTCGAGTTAAGTCGAGTAAAGGCCAGTTCCGGGAACTCCTCAACGGTATACAGTAGCTACTTTGTGTTTGAACTTAATTCATTTATATTCATGAGAACTTTGCATATGGGTTATAATGAAGGTCTGCAGTAGACTTGATGATGGAATAATCAACAATTTTCAAACAATTAACAAACGGAAAGTAATTATTTATAACAAAACCAGCCTTGAAGTGGTACCGAAATGTAATAAAAAAAAAACATAAATCACAATAAAAATTATAAACGTAGGTTCGACCTATGCCAATCATAATAGGCTATTTGACAGATTTATAATTTCTATCTTCAATTACTTGGTTGCGGTTAAGAAGTTCCCCGAAAGTATTTTTTTTTAATTTTAAATACGTATTTCGTAAGAAACATGCAAATGAAAATTCAAATAAGCCGCCAAAACGCTTTATTCAGCAATATGGCCTTGTAAGTGAAGTCACAAGCATTATAAACGATTTTTGGTTCCGTAGTGGTGTTTGTATTTATCGGATATTTGTTGTTGTTTATCTAATAAAATGGTTTAAAGTGGTGTGCTGATTCATAGACGTCATTGTGACATTAGCCAATCCGGATCGTTTCACAATATGTGGCGCGAGATACAAAAAGTCAAACATATTTTTGTGTTTTTGGATATATTACCTGTTATTATTTTTATTAAAACTCATGTAAATGCCTCATTTTATGCATTTAAAGCAAATAATCACAAAAAAAAAAACATACTATAATTATAGCCTATTACATAGTTTAAAAACGGCCTTTGTGTAGCATATATACAAGCTCGCGACATCAACAGGCGGGCAAGTGGCCCGCCGGACAAGCAGTCAGATCAGAGGATCCTCCCTTTTCTATGGAGGATCCGTGAGCTTTTCACGCTGCTCTTCGTACCTCCACACTCTTGTTTTCGTCGGGGTCACCAGCGTGGAGGTACGAGGAGCAGCGTGAAAAGCTCAATCATCCTCCATAGAAAAGGGAGGATACTCTGATCAAACTAGTCGTCTGGCGAGACACTTGCCCGCCGGTTGATGTGCGAACTCGCGAGCTTGTATATATGCTAGTTGCACGGTAAACTCTGATTGCGAGATGTAGAATTCGTGTGACGTCAGTATGTCGTTCGTGCGTTGTTCGCATGTCGCGTTGTAGGCACCGCTACAATGGCTTCACACAAAATCAGTCAAATAATTAATTATCACAAAATCAGTATTAACTGTGTTAAAATTTAAAAATAATGTTATACTTTTAAAACACCCTTCTTTTTTTTTTTTCAAAAGTGTACGGTGTTTCCTAAAGCTATTAGTATTCGTCGATACTCGACACCAACTACGTAAATATTTTGTATGAAAAGTTTTACGAGTTAGAAAAAAAATAGTAATTGACCCGCAGGGTAATTGCGTAACACATTATCAGTAGCAATAGGTTTCATTTTGACAGTTAAACAACATTCATTGCGTTATTTACGTTGTTGAGTAGCACATTTTCGAACATGGGAGCAATGGAATAGCAATAAGCTTCAAAATGATTCCAACTGACAGTAATACAGTGTAACGCAATTAGGGTGCTGTATCCTGTATCAATAAGCATTTTAAATTTTGACAGGTCTGTCACAATATTGCTATATGACCATATAATAAAAAAATAAAAATTAAAGGGGTATCTAATCAAAAATATGTCTTTTGGCGTTGTTTGCCTTGTGCGGAGCCTACCTACACAAATGTCAAAGTCAAAGCCAGACTCCAAAAATAATAACTTGAATAACATTAACGCGTCAGCTTTAATCGGATTTCTTTAATACCTTTTATCTTTGTTATTAATAAATAACTTTGCCTATAGCACCAGGAAGCTTCAGGCAATCGTATAATCGAAATTTTTCTATTATCTAACAGTTGGAGGTCAGTTTCATAAATCAATTTCGGTACTATTACGATAACTGACTTCCTACTGGACAGTGGTGACAATAACTTTGGCTACTGACCGAGTAAAAAACGTAACATTATAAAGGCTATTCTGTAAAGCTTCAACATCTTTGGAATAGTGGTGGTCAACAGGTGCGGCCATATTACAAAACAAAGTGAAGGAACACGGGTGGGTATTTTTTTAATTTTTTTTCCTATAAACTAGCGCTTGACTGCAATCTCGCTTGATGGTAAGCATTGATGCAATCGTTGATGGTAAAGCTCGCTAGTTTATTAATCCCATTCACTTAAAAAATCTTAGTGAATAGGAAGCAAGACGGCAGTTAAGCGAGGTGGTGCAATGTTAAACCCAACAACACGACCAACGATGCTGCGCCAGAGGGAGATTGATGTGGAGACCCACCACGACCAAACTTCCGACACAACAACATTTGACGCATCGTACTCGGCACACATCGCAACACTACTGCTCAGACCAGTCCTCCGTGCGGCTTCACCAGACATCATGCCGGAACACGACAAATCGCTTGGCGGCAAGACTTTATCTGGTGGGTGGTAACTTCTGCCGGCTTTACTGCCGACTTTTGCTGGCTAAAACCCTCCCGTGTTCCTTCCGCTCCGTCATCGTATGACTTCTACCACCCTTCCGCTCCGCCCAGAGCGGGAGAAGTCATATGATGATTTCCCATCCCAAAAAAAAAATCACTTTTTAGAACCAAGATTTAACTTTCGAGCCATTTTTGAAATTCGAACTTTAAACCCAACATCCATACTAATATTATAAATGCGAAAGTAACTCTGTCTGTCTGTCTGTTATGCTTTCCCGCTTAAACCTCTGAACCAATTTTGATGAAATTTGGCACAGACAATCTTTAGACCCTGAGAAAGAACATAGGCTACCTTTTATCCCGGAAAAATTTGATGTTCCCGAGGGAAATCTAAAAAGCGCGATATAACCGAAATCCACGCGGGCGAAGCCGCGGGCGGAAAGCTAGTATAGAATAAAGCTGTATAACAACTTACCATCTGGTTTATCGTGGTACTTGTGGTTCACCACAAGTAACCGATATCCCTAGGGAATTGCGTTATGTAACACAAAAAAGAAAGTCTTGTAATAAGAACAAAAGAAAGGGGACTTTAACCCCATCGTTAAAAGTCAGGTTTTTGAACAACAACAAAAATAAGTATAAAATGTATTGGGGAACAGTCGGCCAGACAGTCTGTGAAAAGTTACTACCTATTATTACCTGTGTACTTATAGTATGTAGATCGGATAGATGACGGCGAAGGCTTAGAAATAGGGTCCTTGACAACCTTTGGATACTGAAACCTAGACATTACTGCCCGTTAGCCGCATCTTTGTTTGATTGAATTTTATACTTGATTCATCATCAACCTTTTTATCGTCCCACTGCTGGGCACAGCCCCCTAATCGGCGAACACATTTTTGTTAAATGATTGCGACTAGTTGGGATCGTTTGGACCGCTCATTGGTCCGTCCTTTCCAAACTATCCCAACTAGTCGCAATCATATGACAAAAATGTGTTCGCCGATTAGGGAGCAGCACCCTAATCGGCCGACACATTTTTGTCAAATGATTGCGACTAGTTACCAATAGGCGGTCCAAACGAACCCAACTGATCCCAACTAGTCGCAATCATTTGACAAAAATGTGTTCGCCTGCATGCAGGGGGCAGGTTTCCTCTCATACAAGTATTGAACGTAATCACCACGCTTGCTCAATGCGGGTTGGCGATTTCAGACTTGAAAGTTCAGGTTTCTTCAAGATGTTTTCCTTTACGTACCTGATTATAACAGTTATACTTGATTGTTAATCATAAAAATATCCAGAATGAAAAGCTCAAATCTATCTCAAGCAGGTTAATTGCATAACAACTAACAGCAGTTTCTTTAATTTCTTTCAGCTTACTAACATAGTCAAACTTAACTGTTTTATTTCTATCACTAAATTCAGATCAATAAGCGTCATTGAAATCCATACCGGTAATCTATCCTATCCTCGAATTAAGGGCACTGTCACACGGCCAGTCGCCGCACTCAATATAATAAACCTTCGGGGCTGAACAATATATCCACTGGTACCGGTTTTTAATGTGGAACAACTAGGTTTTTCCTTTCCGTTAATTGTAATGTCGGCTCTGTTACCGTAGGCTATTGTTGCAATCCGCTCAGGGACGGAGGACAGTTGGTTTTAATTTAATATGGACTGCATAGCCACCTTATAACCTTGTTTAACGAGGTGGTTGACACTTTCGAAATAAGTTTTCAAGCTTGACAGCCGTTTTAAATGTAATTTGTTGAATTTCCTGCTTTTTAAATGTATTGTTTCGCTTGAGTTATTATTTTAGAAAATGTTTTTACAGAATTTGCGGTAATGGCGCGATTGTTTTGTATTATTCTCTCGGTGGTAGGCCATAACATCGGCTGCCGGCGGAAGTTACCACCCACCAGACAAAGTCTTGCCGCCAAGCGATTCGTCGTGTTCCGGCATGATGTCTGGTGAAGCCGTACGGAGGACGGGTCTGAGCAGTTGTGTTGCGATGTGTGGCGGGTACGATGCGCCAAATGTTGTTGTCTCGGGAATTTGGTCGTGGAGAGTCTCCAGATCAATCTCCCTCTAGCGCAGCATCGTTTGGTCGTGTTGGTCTTGGGTTTAACATTGCATCACCTCGTTCAACTGCCGTCATCCTTCCTATTCCTAAGTTTTTTAATTGAATAGGCTTAATAAACTAGTGCGCTTTACACTCAACGATTGCATCACTGCTTACCATCAGGCGGGATTGCAGTCAAGCACTAGTTTATAATTATTAAAAAAAAAAAAAAAAAAATTATACTTTTTAGAAATTAACACAAAAATATATCTACGTATTTCATTGTAATTTGTTGAATTCCCTGCTTTTTAAATGAATTATTTCGCTTGGTATTATTTTAGAAAATGTTTTTACAGAATTTATGATAAAAGCGCGATTGTTTTATATTACGTTAAGGAAACTAATACAAAAAAAAAATATAACTAAGTATTAGATAAGAAAAGAATGATTCGAACGTGCTTCAAATTAGTTTCGTGTATTTTATAACTTATATACGTAAACGTAGCAAATCGAGTAGCTGACCTTTAACAGAAAGAAATCTGGTTTATACAGAAAAATCAAAGAACAAGACGTTTTTGGAAGTCGCTCGGTAAGGCAAGACCACTACCAACGTAAATACAGCGACCTTGACAGTTGCAAGAAAAACAGACCGGTACCGGTCTCCATGTGATAATAATACCGATAACAATGGTACACCAATAAACCAAAGTATATTAATAAACATAAGATTAATGGGTACCTTTTTCCGGATTGGAAATTATGAAATCAGGCTCGGGCGTGGCGTGTCAGACTTTTACTGACTTCGCTTCTTTCTTCACTTGCCTGTGCACAAACTAATCGATACGTAGTACATGATACGGAGATTTGCATGCCCGTAACTTCGGACTACACTATGGACCTCGTGCTTCGGGTGTTCACCCGCAGGTACTGTCAGAAAGCAGTAACGCTGGTGCTCAGTATGTTGCAAGATGCTGTCAAGAAGTAGGTAAGGTCAACCGGGGCAATTGCGTCTTTGGGGCAATTGCGTCTAATCGAAATTATTTTAAATCTATTTGAAAACCTTCCTCTCCTGTCATCTATACGTTATAGGTTTTTATTCAAAGTAAACAAAACAAGATGGCAGGAGAGTAGGTTTTCAAATAGATTTAAAATAATTTCGATTAGACGCAATTACCCCAAAGACGCAATTGCCCCGGTTGACTTTATTCCATTCAATATTGAATTCGCAACCTGAAGACTTCCAGAGCTTTGTATCCAGAGAAAGTATGCATCTCCATGCAAGCTGCTCTAGTGAAGGTCGCAAGGGTCTACTGGATGTGGTTTGCATTAATGACAGGTACGGTCAATGTGGCGTTGCTTTGAAGTAAACATTGATGTCTTTTCTGAATGATATGAACTTACTTATCAAAATTAACCTTAAGCTTATCTAAATTAATTATTAATATGATATAATAACCACTCGGTACAAGTGTTAGTTAAAACACGTTGCATTTACGAGGTTACGCCAACAAACACGAAATAACACGTAATTTATTATGTTGTAAGCAATTATGTGTCGTTTCATTGATTAACTATTATTCTGGTTTGCCAGTTTTTCCTTTTGCGAGGTTGCTTTTTGCTTTTAATATTATATGTAGTTTGAGTTATTAGGATGGAATTTTTAAAGTATTTACCAAAACTTTCTTATTCATATGAGTTTTAAATTGAAATCGTAATAAACGTGTCACGTCAAGTCAAGTTACCCAAAACTGTCAAATATTCCCAGTAAACCTTGAGCCTTAATGCTTTAGAGATAAAGTTGAAAATCTAATAAAGAAATCTTACAGAATGTAGTGGCTTGATGTGCTGACGTCTGTACATCAATAAGTACGTCTACTTCACGTTACTTGTCAATATTACAACAAATCTCTTCCGTAATTCTGTTCGCCTGGTATCGTTGTTGCGTACCGCCAGGGAGTGTTCTTTCTCATAAGTTTTAAATTATAGGAAACCAATAAATATCGTTTGATATCACAAAGCAGCCGTGCCCTTGGCATGTATATGGAATTAATGATACATTAGCATTTCTTAAAAATAAGACAAATTGTCAGTAACGCAAGCCAAAGACAGCAAAAGATGTTAAAAATACAAGAAAAAAGTCATTGGTTTCTTAATTTTTTTTTTAAATAGTTGATTGATCACAATCGATTTTGATATCACACACTCGTACTAAACAGCCAATAAATAAGGTTTGGAATTGGTAAGCACATGATGTCCTTGGTCCCGGCTGTCTGTAAATCGTTGACAGCATAGGTTTAAAACAGCAAAAACAGCATTGTATATAGTAGTATACTGAATCTATAATTCACGATTGTTACAAGTAGTCAGGAGTCCGAAAGTCAGATACTGATCGTACCGTGAAGGGGTATCTTGTTAGTCAGTAAACTTTGTGAAGGTCAGATTAACGGTTGTTCCATGTGAAATTATGGTATTCAGGTGCACTTGGTTAGGCTGGAAACTGACCTCAACTTCGCTGAAAAAAGGCTGATGTTTATATGAACGAGGCATGTTATAATGAGACAACAGGCAATTGGGATAGAATGTTGAGGACGGAAGATATTCTGGACGCGACGGAGAGCCCTATTTTCAGTGTTCACTACTTCGTGCATAGATTGAGCACACAAGCAGCAACAAACATTTATTGACTGTTTCAGTAATACATACTAATATTTTAAGGGATAAATGGGATAGTAACTCTGTCTGTCTGTCTGTTACGCTTTCCCGCTTAAATCTCTCAACCGAATTTGATGAAATTTGATATTTCCGAGATAAATCTAAAAAGCGCGATATAACCGAATTCCACGCGGGCGAAGCCGCAGGCGGGAAGCTAGTACTATATAAATATAATCACTGACATTTAGGCGGCCCGATTCAGACTGCAGAAACAAAACAACTACATTAAAACCTCGCTGTTGGGTTTTCAAAGCTTGGTTCACAGCAGGGAGTTGTTAATCCAACAGCGTGTTTTCTAAGACCACATTTTATGGTCATCCAGTAAACACAGACCTTTTATGATTCACTGTGACCTAAGTCTGAGATTCACTGTGACCTAAGTTTGAGATTCACTGTGACCTAAGTTTGAGATTCACTGTGACCTAAGTTTAAGATTCACTGTGACCTAAGTTTGAGATTCACTGTGACCTAAGTTTGCCCAGCTCCACTTCTAAACACCAACAGTAGAAAATACGAGTAGGTTTTTTTGATTCATTGGAATGTACAACAAAATACAATTCTCAATATTCGGCTCAACACGGACAGTCTAAAATCCATTGCGTGATATCTTTATGTCAGTACATCGTGGACTTGTTGGTTGCTCCACCAACCACCTGCTCCCCAATTGACCGGGCAAGCTGCAATATGACCTACCCGACTCCAATCTTAACTCGTATTAAGATTAAGTTACGATCTGCACAATTGTTCCAATTAAGTTCCATTGAAGTAATGCCAGTTTTTATCAAGGAAGAGTTTCTGTGATTCATCTTGAGACATGTTTTTCGGAGTATTGTGATGAAACTGAAAGTCAGTGTGATTGAGCTCAGCTTTGATTCATTTCTACGCGATGGCCAAGTTTCTTGTTTTTATTGCTGTTTTTTTTATTTTATACACGTGTTAGGCTTTTTGACTGGTTATTTGATGGATCAATATATACTAGTAATAAATTGAACAGATTGTATGAATGAAAACGCAACTTTCTGGAATTGGGTCGAATTTTAAAGAATATTTTTGCTTTTGAATGGCTTTCTTCCTGAGAAAGATTATTGGCAATTTGACATCACCTTAAGATAATAAGGAGCTGAAGAAACATGAAAAGTAAGTAAGAACGTGAATACGAAGCAATAGCTGTGCGGTCGGGCGATACGATGCGATGCCACGATGGGTTGGGAGATCAAGAAATTCCACGCGGACAAAGGCGCGAGCTCAAACTAGTTTTTTTTTTAAATAAACCAGTTGACTTACACTAGTAATTACTCGTGTATTGTGGGTGCGTTTACAAACATATAAACACAAACAGCCAGACCCGGAACATAGGTACTTGTAGGCCATACAAATATTTGTTCCGTACGGGAGTTGTATCCTCGACACCCAGTGCAGCAGCCAATCGCTCTGCCACTGCACCAAAAGTGACGTCAATTGTTATATGAATAGAGAAGTACAGTGTATTTCACATTTCAGAATGGCCATGTTTATTCAACTTAAACCCCTTTATTCATAAACGTTGCTTAACTAGTGATTAGCGATTCTTTAACCATACATTTTTGACCTTTTAACGTCACTTAACTTGTAATCATCCTTTAGGATTAAACACCACAGTGTTTAAGGGGTTTATTCATAAACGATGATTAAAGTTAGGTGACGTGCAAATGTCTAAAATGTATGGTTAAACAATCGCTAATCCATACTAATATTATAAATGCGAAAGTAACTCTTGTCTGTCTGTCTGTCTGTTACGCTTTCCCGCTTAAACCTCTCAACCGATTTTGATGAAATTTGGCACAGACAATCTTTGGACCCTAAGAAAGAACATAGGCTACCTTTTATCCCGGAAAAATATGATGTTCCCGAGGGAAATCTAAAAAGCGCGATATAACCGAACTCCACGCGGGCGAAGCCGCGGGCGGAAAGCTAGTTACTAATTAAATTTAAGCAGCGTTTTTGACTAAAGAGGGAAGACTTTAGATATTATGCGGTCATGGAAAAATTGTCCCCTCAAGACAATGTTAAGCTAATTAATATAATTAATTTAGGCTATTACGAGTAACTACGGTACTGTGGTAGTGAGTTCTAAATCAGTTTCTTTGAGAAGAATATCACGACTTCGTTTTCGCGAGTTCCTAGGTGTCTGCGGTCTACACACAAACAGTACTCTCAGATGATAAGCTCTGCGCTGGCTCAGTTCCGCTCTTAGATAACACACATTTAGCCTAGTTTAGGGGACAGGGAGAAACCTATTGTACCTACATATTGTAATGCAGTATTAATGTACTCAAAAATTTAAAAATGTGTTTTTTGTGCCAATAGAAATATTTCTATTTCTATTTTAACTGTACCTGTGTAATGCCAGCTAAGCATTTTGCATATCATTAAGGTTCATATTAGACATAATTGCAAATTAGATTAGATTAATCAACATTGATAAGCGCACATTGTGGCTTTCCTATTACGCTGAACACGCTTCAGGTAGCCACGAGCCACTCAACAATGGGTCAATTTTGATTATTAAGTAACAGAATATCAAACTACAGTGAAGAAAAATATCAAATCTCTATTTTCGTGAGGGCAATAAACCAAATATGCTTTCACTATTCTTACCCCCTCCAGCCTCCCAGCTCATGATCTCTGTCTCATTATGAAACCTCGAATAATACCTGTGTTAGGGGAAAGTCTTTTAATGCCAAGTTAATTGGGTGCCGCCAGACGCTCTCCAATTACATGTTATTATTACCGACGACTACTGCTTACGGCCCGGTTTAAGCTGGTACAGATGCTCGCGTAAAATCCAATTATTCAAGAATCTTTACGTAATTTTGGAGATTAATACCGACTCGAGAGATGATCACATGTCGAACAATCGATAGCCGAGCAGCCTTTTGTGTTCCTAATCACTCGCAAATTGGTGTAATGAGCGCTGACGACATCGCATCATGCGGCCGGCGCGCGCGCAACGTTCTGCACGTTTCACAATAACATAGAATGCTAGAACACCGCTAGATCTGTTTAATGCGACCCATTGTGATCAATTGACTTTAATAGAAAGGTCGCGTTAATTACATTAGATGATTAGAGTCGCTCTCCTAATGTGTAACACTGACCCCAGCTAATACAAACCGACGCCACAGACGGAGAAAGGCGATTTACGATACTCTTAGTGAATCGAAATAGAAACGGTCTGCTGGTAGATTATAGCGATTTTCAGCGTTCATCGAGCAGGGGGATACAGAAATAGAGTGCGCGGCGGAGAAAATAGCACCAATTTCGTCAGTGGAAAGTTGTTTGGGCGTATCTGTTGGTATCATTGTATCGGAGCTGGTCTACATCGGGTTTCCGATCCCTCGGTGGTAAACAATGTAACTGTACAACGTACAGCCGGTTGACTGACGCTGCCGTTGGAGACGCTAATGCCAAGAACTGGGTTAGTAGATCCGACGGCGCCATGCCTACAACTATATAACACTTGGAACATATGTGGTCGGTTTTAAGGCACGTCGATACCACCAATTGTAATTGGACAATAGACGCAATGTAAGTATGTAACGTTCTTTTAATGGTATTGTTTCAATAGCATGTCGCAACTGTTTGGTCAGATGAGGTGTTAACAAGATGTTGGACGCAATTTAGAAAGGTGTTTATTAATATTGGTAGTATTAGCAGCAAAGTTTTTTTGCTCGGTTCAAGTGGCGCGAGGCGTGCGAACAGCGCCCACTGGACACACGTTTCCTGTGTACTGCACAATGAAAACATTAGACAATGAGGGGTTTGTGAGAGATCGTGTTTATAAAACACTCAACAACCTTGCTGCTTGGTTGGCGGCTGATAACTTATCTTTATTGTTTGCTGAAACGGAGATTTGTTTTTTTTACGATAGTTTTGACGATGATAAATGCCGTACGGTGCAATGTGTGTCAAAAAGTTAAAAATTACCAGCTTTATGTAAAATGGGAAGGCCAACTGTAATCTCTCGATGAACATTCTTGGTAAATGACAAATTGACAAGTCGTCAAGAGGAATCTTATGAAATTCTTTGTTTCTTTTTCGAGGTTAACTTCTTGCACTTGAAAAATGTCATAGCCTAACTCTTGAGGAAGGTTTTAGGCTATTGACCATCACGCTAGAAGCCTTAGGAGCCGAGCAGTGAAGAACTAAGTAATAGGGACAGAAATAGGGAATGGAATTCAATGGGATGTTTTTTTTTTTTTTAATAGTTATAAACTAGTGCTTGACTGCAATCCCGCCTGATGGTAAGCAGTGATGCAATCGTTGATGGTAAAGCACACTAGCTTATTAAGCCTATTCACTCAAAAAAACTGAGTGAATAGGAAGGAAGACGGCAGTTGAGCGAGGTGATGCAATGTTTAACCCAACAACACGACCAACGATGCTGCGCCAGAGGATGATCTGGAGAGCCTTCACGACCAAACTCCCGACACAACAACATTAGGCATATCGTACCCGGCACACATCGCAACACAACTGCTCAGACCCGTTCTCCGTACGGCTTCACCAGACATCATACCGGAACACGACGAATCGCTTGGCAGCAAGACTTTGTCTGGTGGGTGGTAACTTATGCCGGCAGCTGATGTTGTTGCCTACCACCGAGAAAAAGATGTTTAGGAAGTACAATAAATTTCACGCGATTGAAGCCGCGGGCAGAAGTTAGTAGTAATATGCATTCACGTCGTATAGAAGAACTTCCATTATTTCTAAATTAGTTCAAAATACGGACAATTTTTTGAAGATGATAATAGTAAGTACAGTTATCATCGCTTGGGAAGCAGGCCGTATTGTTAATTTAGTTGGAACATAAGAGGTGAACGCTCTGGAATTAAAAATATGTGTGTCAATAACATTGCTATCGAAGTCTTCAAAAATATGGCTTTAAAGTCTAATAGAAGATTCTTTTACATTATTTCATGTCTGAATGTTTTAAAAGAATGAGAAATGTGGAGATCAGCAAAAGAACGAAAGTAACCGACATAGCTCGAAGCATTTGCAACACTTAAGTGGCATTGGGCCGGGCACATTGCCCGTAGGAACGATGAACGCAGCGTGAGTAAGCGGCCGACAAGGTGGACCGACGACCTGGTGAAGGTCGCGGGAAACCGCTGGATGCAGGAGGTCGTCGTGGAGATCGTGGACGTCGATGGTGATGATCTAGGTATTGCTTTTAGCCAATGAAATAATTAATTAGAAAGCGTAATTATTTAGAAATAGTATTAAAATAGCTTGAGACATTTTCTATGGCTTCTTAACTTGTGTATATCTCTTCAAATATTTCGTGTAGACTTTTTACTAAGTGGAAATGACGATACGGTAGTAAATTGAAATTCGTACCTACTCAATATACAATATGTAAAGAAAACCCAGTCCGACCCAAAAGGGTAATAAACATTATGTATACACATGACGAAATAAAATATAAAATTTTACACAATCATCATAGTGACAATACTAATGAATTTTGAAATAATCTATTTTATCCGCGAATTAATTCCAACTTGCCCAAAATTTGGTATTTTTTTTAAGTGACAACACCATTTGTAACTGAGCGAATAGCGATGCGACACGTGCCTGCCCTGCCTCCCTTCACCCGCGCCTTATGCCTAACGTGTTGCCAACCGCACATGCATTAAGTTACCTCGCTTTTTCGAAATAATATTTATTTTTTTAGGGGGATTTTTTTTTAAGTTTAGCCCGGCCTTGTAGGCAGCATTAGAATCAGTTAACGATACCTAACAATACCTTCACGGATCGAACAGGGTTTTCTTTACATATTGTATATCGGATAATGGCCTTTCGCAGTCTGCATATCAGAATCAAATCAATATCCTATAGTTATTTACTATACCCATTATTCATAAACGTTACTTAAACTTAACTAGTGATTAGTGACTCTTTAACCATACCTTTTTGACGTTTGAACGTCACTTAATTTTAAACACCGTTTATGAATAAATTCCTATATAATATATAGAGAGATAGCAAAGAGATTAAGCTATTGACTGTTGTCTGCGTGTCGCGGGTTCGATTCCCGCATGGAACAAATATTTGTATGATCTCCAAGTAGTTGTTCCGGGTCTGGCTGTTTGTGTATGAGTCTTAATGTTTGTAAATATGTGCCCATGATATAGGAGAAATTCCTAGTGTGGGGGAAACGTTTAAAAAAAAAAGAAAAGTAAAGAAATGGCAAAACCTATACCTAGCCAGCTTATCACTAAGTACTATTTTACTATTCAATTTGTTGAAAATAAAAAAGAAACGCAAACTCGATGCTTGGATTAATTTGATAGTTCCACAACACTTGCAAGCATCTGTGCTATCATTTATTGGCGTATTGTTGTCTTCACATTGTATACTAATACAGGGAAGGAAACAGCTATACTGATTCATTTAAATGTATGTACTTAAATGCACAAAAAATAGTTACCTTACTTGAGGAAGACGAGTGAGCTCTGTGGCTTTGATATCCGAATGGCTTTAAGTGAATTGGGTAGCCAACACTTGAATACATTGATCTTGTATGGTCTGTCTTAGAAATTGTACGAACTCCTTAAAGGTGGGACAGAAGCCTTTTCTTTTATTTTGGGGGAAACCTTCAAATGGCACACGACATCTGAAGGGCGAGGTCGGCGTATGAACCATTCATATTCTCCCGTGGGTGTCGTCAGAGGCGACTAAGGGAACTCTCACCAGGGAAGCGGGCAGCAGCACTTCTCCTGTTAAATATCAAATTACTCCGATCCCCAACCCGCCGGCCAAGCGTGGGGATTATGGCAAACCCCCAAAGCAACGAAAGCCTTAGGGGAGGCATTTGTCCAGCAGTGGCCTCAATAGGCCGAAGAAGACGGAAACCACCCCGGTGATAACCAAGCGCACATAGGTTTTTTTTACATATTATAAACCAGCGCTTGACCGCAATCCTGCCTGATGGTAAGCAGTGACGCAATCGTTGATGGTAAAGCGCACTAGTTTATTAAGAGCCTATTCACTCTAGCCTTGAAGACACTCAAATTGTAGTCCGACGGAAACACCGCCGCTGGCAAATTGTTCCAGTCCCACGATGTACGCGGTATAAAGGAGGAGGCGAAACGCTTCGTCCGGATCGTAGTGGTGTTAACAACGTAAGGGTGGAAAACAGCCGTACGACGGGTCGTCCGCAGGTGGAACGGAGATGGGGGAATTAAATCATGCAACTTCCGGTTGGTCCCGGTTCCTCTTAAGACTAATTCTGGAACCGCCCAGCGTAACGCCGTGGTGCCTGGGGAGCAAACACCTTGACATTCTATAAGTATAAGCGATAACGATGACGGAAATCTCAATAACTATGTATGTATATGTGGAGATGACATTAGTGAGACAGTGACAGAAGTAGTTGTACAAAAAAGTAACGCTTTAAAACCGATTGACACTTCTCCACGTCCTGTAGACTTTAGGTTCATTTAGTTTAGGTCTCGCTTAAGTTACTGAACATTTTACTCTTATTAACATTCGCCAATAACGTCCCACTTCTGGGCATAATCCTCTCTATTCTCTTTCCACCACCAGAGTTGACAAGGATCAACTTCATTATAGAAATCCATTTCGTTCCGTCTACGGGAATGCCGCGATATCGTTTACCATAAGCAGGACCGATGCGTAAGTTTATGCAATCAGATGAATGTACCCATTCTCTTAATTATGCCCAAGTTAAGATACAGTATAAAATCTTCTTCATCGAGAACGGACAAGTTACCGATCACCGGAACAGGAGATGCAGTGAGGTGGCTATCATTGTGGTCAATCAGTAAGTTGATATTGTTACGTCATACCTTATAAGTAGGTGCGTAACTACTTATTGGAATGTCAAGGTTAGACACCGAATCTTTTAAGGCGTCCATTCAAAGGTAAGTTGTAACTCTGTAACGGTCATTGGGTTCAAAACAAGGCACATTATTCTATGTCTTTATGGCTGTTCTAAGCAAGTTTTTCAAGATATTTTTATACGCACTTTAAGTACCTATACGTGTGAATTAGCGCATACAAAAAACATTGAAATTCATAAACAATAGACGTCAGTCTGACAATAGCTAAATGATGAAGGTCTAAGTATCTAAAGGGCGATAGAACCTCTTGAAGAACAAACACATTAAGCTTGTTAGTTATATCTGATAAATGAATCTTAAATACAGATAAATGACATGAGATAATTCAAGCGACACGCCCACGGTAAGATTGAATGGAAAGTCGAGTGTCGAGTGAAACCGAGTACGATATATTAGTGATTAGCAATCGAGAAATTAAACTGGACAGTAATATGGATTTAATTCGCCAGCTCTACGGATGTTGCTGGGGTTATAAGTACTATGGTTATGGAAAATAACGGGACAGTTACAGCTTCCTAGAGAGCGGTGGTCGCCACGAGACGGCCGCATGACGTCTTTAATGAAATAAACAAATGACTGCAATGGGGTTTAACTATTGATATAATATTCAACTAAGGTAGATAAGTCACTAGCGCATTGAACTTGAAGCGTACAAAAGATTATAATTCTAATCTCTTGCCTTAGTCACTCTCGATACACTCGTAAAAACAAACGACAAACACTAACAGCGCAAACGACAAACACTAGGCATCTTTTTCTTATCTATGCTTTAGATTGCGCCCCATCCCACTCACACTGTACCAACGTGTGAAATGTACGCAGAATAAAAAATTGCATGTGTGTGCTGCTGCTCCGATCGGCACATTTATTTCGGTTAATTTGTTAGAGCATATCATATCTGTTTAATATTATATCAATGGGGTTTAACTTTACGGTGTCAAAAATGCTCTCTAAGCAAACACGTTAACGTACTAACTTACTTTCATAACGTTTTAATGGAGTCATACGAAAAGACTTGGTGACGCTATAAATGATGGCGACCGTTCTTCTAGAAATGCGTAGTGTCATATAAAGTGCTGCTATGATTAATGATACGGAGGAGTGAGAAAATTGTCACGGGGAAAGTTTTGAGTATGAATGTAATTTTTTTTTAAATAATTATAAACTAGTGCTTGACTGCAATCCCGCCTGATGGTAAGCAGTGATGGAAACGTTGATTGTAAAGCGCACTAGCCAGGTGACGCAATGTTAAACCTAACAACACGACCAACTATGCTGCGCCAGAGAGAGATTAATCTGGAGACCCTCCACGATCAAACTCCCAACACAATAACATTTCGCGCATCGTACCCGGCGCATATCGCAACACAACTGCTCAGACCTCCGTCCTCCGGGTAAATATAAGCGTATCTTTTATTGCATTGACTTAGAAGTTTGATTATTTGAATGCTTCACACACGGATAAAGTTGTGATAAGAGTTCCGTGTTTCCCTCTGAGTTACGGAATTTCAAAACACAATATTCTGATCTCAACCTTAAAAACAGCGAGTTACTGTCCAGGGGCGTTAACGCTGCGTGTATTACATACATGTCGGAAGCTGCCACAGCATCCGCCATCATTGCCGACGGCTTTACAGAGCGGAAAATAATTATGTGTACACATCCTTATAGTAGGTATATCACTTGTAAATTTTCAACGCTTACAGATTACACCAATATTAGTCCAACGGACGACGCAACGCTACTTATAACGTTATTACCTATTCTGCATAGTAAATGCTTTTTGCATGCAGCTAGTAATTTCCCAAGGAAAAGTTAGAATCCCTCTTTGGATTAGTTTTCTATTCTGAGTGTGATGAATTGCGATCAAAACGGTTCTTGAATAGTCTAAGAATACCTAGAAATGCACTAGGTGCCCTGCGATGTTTGAAAGTTCCGTAGATTTCTCTGGTCTTTCATTATCACATCCTGACCTGATGACTATGGGACCATTTGGAAAGTATACCCTATCAAACAAAAAAAGAATTTTGCAAATCGGTCCATTCGTCTTAGCACTTAGACTAATCGGTGAATATACATAAAAAAAAAAAAAAATTAACGAATTGAGAACCTCCTCCTTTTTTGAAGTCGGTTTAAAAAGGACAAGGCGTGTTTAGACACATTGGCGCAGATTCGGTTGTCTAAAAACTAAACTAATTTTAAGTTAAGTGCAACTTTTTCTTTTTATTTCATTAAGACAAGGACAGAAGATGAAATGTCAGTTTATACCTGTCAAATTAGTGCACTCCTGACGTAAATTGCCGTATTTTTGGTCGCCATGTTTATAATCGCGTCTAAACTGTCTATGGAGTATCTTAATTTGACAGGATTAAATTAAAATGTTATCTTCTATCCTTTTCTTAATTAGTCGTGGTGGCCTAGTGGTTAAAACACAAGCCTCTCAAGTATGAGGGCGCGGGTTCGATTCCAGGTCAGGCAAGTACCAATGTAACTTTTCTAAAGTTATATGTACTTTCTAAACATATCTTGGACACCAATGACTGAAGGTGAAGGAAAACATCTTGAGGAAACCTGGACTTTATCCTTCTCTGTATGAGAGGAGATCTGTGCCCAGCAGTGGGACGATAAAAGGTTGATGATGATGATCCTTTTCTTAACGAAATGGAAAGAAAAAGATGGATATAACTTAAAATTAGTTTAGTTTGTAAACAACTGAATCGGCGCCATTGTGTTACCTAATTGCATAGCACGCATCCTTCATATGGTGTGTAAAAACGTGTTAACAATGTAAACAACGCAATGAATAGTGTTGAACTGAATTACTACTGGGGGCCTAGTCTGCTATTTTTTTATAAATTTTTCATCCCAACACGTTACCATTGTCATTCCATCATCATTGTGCAAAGGATCGCAATGTGCTAAATTCATAATGATCAGTCAGACGTCTCGTAATGGAATGGGGATAGAATGACATTGCCGCATTGCCATTATTATAAAACCCGTCAATAGAAACGTTTTTCTAAAAACTACTACTCAGTTTGAACATTTATTAATATTCAGTGGTTGACCACTGGAGAGTCACAATGACTCCATTTTGTTAGTAGATTACGAATCGTGTCAAAATCTATCATAGTGAAATCATATTATAATAAGACTAAGGCCCTTGATTGTGTATTACACACTTACCCTGCCGCTCTGCTTCATCATCATCAACCTTTTTATCGTCCCACTGTTGGGCACAGGTCTTCTCTCATAAAGATAAGGATTGAGCGTAATCACTACGCTTGCTCAATGCGGGTTGGCGATTTTAGACTTATAAAGTCCAACAATATTTTGTTATGCATGTAAGATCTCCTACAGTAAAGTTCAGTATAAAATGAAGCCTTTGACCTTCGCTAGGTCCCAGGTTGCCTTTCCCTAGAAACCATGACCCTGGCCGTCGCACAGGCAAGTGAAGAAACACGGGTGGGTTTTAGTTAGTAAAAGTCTGACTTGTGTGCCCAGAGCGGGAGAAGTCATTTGATGATTTCCCATCCTAACACAAAAAAGGGTGCGTTACCCTCAAATTTCATTGCGATCGATTAAGTGGATTGGTTTATATGTATATGCCACACACAGGTTTACTTTTGCAATTATAATAGCTGAATATGCATATCTTTTAATTCATACAAAAATCAAGTTTGCCTGAATTGGCTCAGTACTGTTGGAGCTAAAGGCGCACTAACGGACAAAAAGAGACATTGCGTGTCCGTGTACGCTCTTTAATAATACAGTTTACAAATTAGATCATAGAGATTATCCAGAATACTTACAAATATCTAGTCTAGGCCAGACGAATGAGATGTCCGAAGCACTGGTATTATTAGAACTTTTTATAATGTCTGACTCAAAATATTTTATGTTATTTTAAACATTGCGTACCGATATACGTTGCAAGATGTTTGCAAAGAAATCAACAACATGGAAAAATTGCAGGCTTTAAATAAGATTTTTCGCTAATAGCGGATTTTTCCAGACCATGCGATTTTCGGATATGTATTCGGATATTTACTACCCATTATTTTCATTTCAGCCTTGAGTTTTATTTTTTTGGAGACAGGAAATCTTCAAATGACCTCTCCCGTTCTGAGCGGAGCGGAAGGGCGTGTCAGACTTTTACTGACTAAAACCCACGCGTGCTCCTTCACTTGCCTGTACACTAGGACTACGATATCTCTTTCGAAAAACATGCGGCGAGCCTTGAGTTTGCAACGACCCTATATTAAGAATCGCTAATTTTTCCAAAACGTTTACCTAATATAACTTGCATATACATGTAAATTAAATAATAATCACGTATCATAAATCCAATAACAAGTTACAACAAAATACAGAATAAGTATTATATCATGGAATAACATAAAATATAAACTATACCTTGTAACTCGTAATAGTGACGTCATAGAAGCATCCATGTTGTGTATCTTTATTAGTGGCTAACAATTAGTGAGACGGTAACCACACAACGACGCAGACGAGGCTATTATGGAATCATACTTTTAACAAACATTGTGAGCGAAAGGTAGTGCGTGAAATTCATTACCATCCACAATTAGTAACTCATATGAAATGCACAAGCTCCGTCGTAGATAATGCTTGGAATTCCATTTCCGACTTTATTTATTTTTTTTTTTTTTTAGTAGTTATAAACTAGTGCTTGACCGCAATCCCGCCTGATGGCAAGCAGTGATGCAATCGTTGATGGCAAAGCACACTAGCTTATTAAGCCTATTCACTCAAAAAAACTGAGTGAATAGGAAGGAAGACGGCAGTTGAGCGAGGTGATGCAATGTTTAACCCAACAACACGACCAACGATGCTGCGCCAGAGGATGATCTGGAGAGCCTTCACGACCAAACTCCCGACACAACAACAGTTGGCGCATCGTATCCGCCACACATCGCGACACAACTGCTCAGACCCGTCCTCCGTACGGCTTCACCAGACATCATGCCGGAACACGACGAATCGCTTGGCGGAAAGACTTTGTCTGGTGGGTGGTAACTTATGCCGGCGGCTGATGTTGTTGCCTACCACCGAGAAAAACCATAACATATTAATGCAAATAAGATGGTAATTTCTTTCGGAAACCCATCACGTGTTCAGTCATAATTACCCATAATCGACACGAAATACTAAATCAAATAAAATAAATATGGAGGAGCCTCACAAATCTCCGCTAATAACACAAATAATGATTTATTTCGCCACCACGTCGACAACCTTACGATTTGACACTATATTTGCATTCATTACACAACATAGATCACTAACCATAAATTTAACGTTTTGCATTAATGTTCAAATAATCTAGCGGTCTGTGAGAGCGACATTATTCTGACGTTACGTAATTTACGTAATCTGAGGCCAGTGGGGCAGGGCGAAGACTCACTAATTGATTGTCACCCTTTCTATGGCCGGATTATAGGTTATTCACGTTGACTTCTTTACCTAGTTTGATACTAATTGGACTAACGGCCGAGCTCTGTCAATCAAGCTAAGTTACTGCAAGACTAAATAATATGGAGGATCGTAGTAAGTATTCGAGTTTATAGATACATTGATAATGTCAGTTAGTTTTTATGTATCAAGACAAGCGACATGAGCTTCATATTATCTGCTACGGTGCCATATTCACTCTTAAGATGTGTCTTAGGTGTGAGAGCATTCCGTACAGCCTAGGTCTTCTCTCTGTGAGAAAGGAGTGGGCCGGAAAGCACCGCGTAGGCCCGGCCTGGGTTGGAAGCTGCCACATGCCTTCGATTTTTTGGTTCCGCACGATGTTCCCTCACTGTTTTAAAAGAAGTGCTGATAAAATAGAGTATATAAAGTAATTAGCTTGTTTGAGACAGAACCTAAGAACTCGTACATCACGTCGTTTCCACTGGGCTCTTTGGGGTTTGGGCTCATGACATATCATTTAATTAGACATGTCTGGTGAAGCCGTACGAAGGACGGGTTGGGTAGTAGTGTTGTGGTGTGTCCAGGTACAATGCACTTAATGTTGTTGTCGGGAGTTTGGTCGTGGAGGGTCTCCAGATCGATCTCCCTCTGGCGCGGCATCATTGGTTATATTGTTGGGATTAACATTGCATCACCTCTCTCATCTGCCGTCTTCCTTTATATTCACTCAGTTTTTTCGAGTGAATACATATGTATAATATACATATGTATAGTATATTATACATATGCATAATATACATATGTATAGTATATTATACATATGCATAATATACATATATATAGTATATTATACATATGCATAATATACGTATATATAGTATATTATACATATGCATAATATACATATGTATAGGCTCTTAAAAACCTAGCGCGCCACCAGGTGATATTGTGGTCAAGCCCTAGTTTATAATTATAAAAAAAAAAATACTTTTAGAAGGACCCCTTTCGGCGAACAATGAGCGGTAAGACTAGTAATGCTTCCATAACATGGAACCTAGTTCAAACAGTTGATAGTTATGCCAATATCATCTGCTTAGTTTGCGTCCTGCTAAATTTTGGAGCCAAAGCATCAAAATTCACACACACTGCCAAACCACTCACTGATTTCAAAGGCGTGTTGCATCATCATCATCATCATCTTAGCGTTAATCCCAGTCGCATCCTTAGCTTTTTCAGCTTTGGAGTCTGGGGTCCGCTTTACCAGTCTAACTGCTGATTTTGGCTAAACTTCGATATTTTCCGTGAAGCGACTGCCGTCTGAACTCCACAACCCGAAGGCGATATCTAAGCATTGCAGTTAGACCAATTGTTAGATTTTTGAGGGCTCCAACAACCCGTAACGACTGCCACTAGATGTTCGTATGGCAACCGGGACCAACGGCTTAACGTGCTTTCCGAGGTACGACCAGACCAGTGCAAATACTCATATTCATGCATACAAATATTTGCACTGTGCGGGGATCGAACCCGCGCCCCCTTGCGTAACGGCCGCGTTCGCTACTGCTACGCCACGGAGGCTGTCAAAAGGCGTGTTGCATATATGTACATATAGAATTCTAATTCTACTTTACTTTGTCAAGTAAGTCTCTCATAAGAATGAGAACTTTGTTGGAATAAGTTTAGTGTTGATATTTGTACGAAGCCTTGGTCTTTCTCATGAGGAGGTCTTCATTCTAAATTCAAAATAATTGATCTCACATACACAGTTCAATTTCATTTTGTTCGAGCGGACATATAAGTATGTATAATTGTATATATTGTATATATTGCGAGTAGGAGCACCGTATAACTTTTTTAGGCTGGGCCATTGATAAAATATTAAACAGATACGATATATTCTAACAAACTGACCAAAAAAAATGCGCCGAACACAGCAGCAGCACACATGCATATTTTTATTCGGCATACATTGGTACAGTGTGGGTGAGATGGGGCACAATCAAAAGCATAGAGAAGAAAAAGATGGCTAGTGTTTGTCGTTTGCGCTGTTAGTGTTTGTCGTTTGTTTTTACGAGTGTATCGAGAGTGACTAAGGCGAGATGCAGGACTTTCCTTCCTTTTGTACGCTTCATTTTCAGTGCGCTAATGACATATCTACCTTAGTTTAATATTTTATCAATGGGCTGGGCTGTGACCTATTTTTATTTCTGTAGATGATGCCCTGATGACATGTCTTGCATTAGGGAGTGTCTGTGTACCACTCCGAACATTAATAGTGCAGATTCTCAGCCTAATTAGAAAAATTTACTTTTTGATTTTGACTTAGCGCGTTACCTTAAGACAAAGTCCAATCTGTGAACGATGGCCTAAGCATGGTAAGTTATTCAGCTATGCATGGCTGGAGTCACACAACAATAACATTTCTTTGAAACATTTGAATAGTGCATAAAGCACCGTTGTCCATTGGCCATGCGTTGGCCAGTTATTCTCAGTTATAACTGTCTTGTTATGTATTATACATTATCTCCATGGTGCATGAAAGTGGCCTCTATGATATTTAAATACGCACACAGGTATTAAGGTATGCCACCGTAGTCAGCTCTGTTGAAGGGCTGATAATTTTAACACTACGCCCCGTGGCGTCCCTTTAGAGCTCGCTCGCTCGGTCGGGATAAAAGGAATCCTATGTGCGAATCCAAATCACGGTCTACCCTTGTGCTAAATTTAAACCAATCCATAGCCTTAGCATGGCAACACAGTAAGGTAAAATAGGCCGCGACTTACAAGTGGTAGGTTGTACGTTCGAACCCCAGGCTCTTTACTTTCTGTAAATTATTTCACCACTGTTCTCAAAACTGTCAGCAAAACATCGTGAGAAAACTGGCATGTCCTAGAGGCAAAACTACGAACGACATGTGACATCTACCCTCTCATCTATATCTCTTACCGAGAGGAGACCTGTGGCCAGGAGTGGAAACATTATATGCTGATTATGATTCCATCCTATAGTTCGGAAATTACACTTCTTTATGATGATGATGATCTTATGACTGTGCTAGTAAGCGGAGTAGGCGTAGCTAAATTTCCGGCGAAATATCTTTGAACTTTTTGCCATCGATACACTAAGATGTAAACGTGGCCACAGGTCCTCCGTGGCGTAGCGGTAGCGGACGCGGTCGCTGCGCAAGGCGCGGTTTCGATCCCCTCACAGTGCAAGTATTTGCATGCATGAATATGAATATTTGCACTGGTCTGGTCGTGCCTCGGAAAGCACGTTAAGCCGTTGGTCCCGGTTGCCATATGAACATCTAGTAGCAGTCGTTACGGGTTGTTGGAACCCTCAAAAGTCCAACAATTGGTCTAACTGCAATGCTTCGATGTCGCCTTCGGGTTGTGGAGGTCAGACGGCAGTCGCTTCACGGAAAATGTCGAAGTTTAGCCATATCAGCAGTTGGACTGGTAAAAGCGGACCCCAGACTCCAAAGCTGAAAATGCTACCGATGCGACTGGGATTAACGCTGGGATGATGATGACACTAAGAAGTAAAGGAGAACTTCTACAACAGAGCAGAGCGATTTTTGGGGTCTATTCTATACAACGTGTAACATAAAGGGTATATACATAAAAAAGGCATGGCATCTTTACATGATATCAAACGATATTGGAAGGGTTTTTTAATCCTATCTCTTTATGTTAGGAAGTTATGAGAAAAAACACCGCCTGTGATAGGCTACTATCACACTAGTCGTACAGAGATATTGAAGACATTTATCGGATTTTGGCAAGTAACGTGAGGGGTAACGAGTAGTTATTAACGTATGTAGTGTGCTGCCATGTTTATTATAATTTGATTTTAAGAAACGCACGAAACGGAAAATTTGGTACCAATTTTATGAGTATTTTATTTTGAGTTGAAACCCTTCCGATATCGTTTGATATCATCTAAAGATGCCATGCCCTTGGTATGTATATACCCTTTTTGTTACACGTTGTATAGGCTTTTTTACAAAAACTGCTACTAAAAATAAAACCATAATAAATTAAGTCTAGACGGCATCACTTCTCGTCTAACTGTCAAGTAAGTATCACATGCGAACGTCTTCTATGGTCCACCAGCTCCCAAGTATGCGCCTCATTATGGACCACTGCGCCAATAAGTGGGTCAACAGATTCGCTCGATTTCTATTCAAATTGCATTATAATTTCCTAGTCATATCGAGATATATTTATTGAGATGGAAGATTGTTGGTTTAACTTGCAAATATTTGTAATTTCCATTCTGGTGAAGTTTGGATTTAAAAACGTCCACAGTCTGATCTCAATCTCATTCTGTTAAAAAATACGTCTAATTCCCCTAAATTTTGTCAAGTTTTTGACATGTT
Source organism: Sesamia nonagrioides (assembly GCA_017933935.1). NCBI lineage: Eukaryota > Metazoa > Arthropoda > Insecta > Lepidoptera > Noctuidae > Sesamia > Sesamia nonagrioides. The sequence continues at coordinate 575,878 of JADWQK010000195.1, read as the reverse complement.
TGTAGCTGATCACGAGAATTGCTCTTCTGGTCGAAATGCGTAAAGTGAGGGATTTTAAGTTGGTGGCTTTTGTGTTATCCTAATCGCGTGTCATTTTAAAATAACTAAACGAGCAGTATCTTTAAATAAAACCAAAATGTCACTATATAGAAAGTGCGTGTCGGGCCTCAGTATAGTTCGGATGAATTTGTTGCAAGAACAACGTTTAAATAAAAAAAAATGCTCTACATACAGTGATATATGTCACGGCCAATTCTTCAACTGCAAATGTATTTTAGAATTGAACAACATGAAAAACTTTGTTTTAAAGCCCATCAAAGTCAAATTTATTTCCAAAAACGTGAAGTAATGTTGGATTTCTCAGACTACCTTGAAGTAGTCACCTTAACCATGACAAAGTTGAGTTGTTTCCTAACAAGAAGATGAGATGTTGTAAACACAGAACAAATTAATGAAAAAGAAACAGTTTACTCCAAGAATATTGGCCTGAATATGCATTAGAAGGACAGCAGGACCGGTATGGAACTGATACCTCAGGCCTTTGTACTATCGGGTCAATGAAATTTACACAAGTGCCCTTTTCAAGTAATAGTTATCTATTGTCCTACACTACCGGTACAAAGTGTTACGTAAAGTTTGCTTTTAGAATTCTCCGGCTTAGTTATTTGTATATTTCTATTAGGAAATAGTTCAGTGTATTCGTCGTATAGTTAAGTTGGGTAATAAACGATCCGGACGAAGCGCTTCGCCTCCTCCTTTATACCGCGTACATCGAGGGACTGGAACAATTTGCCCGCGGCGGTGTTTCCGTCGGACTACAATTTGAGTGTCTTCAAGGCTAGAGTGAATAGGCTCTTAATAAACAAGTGCGCTTTACCATCAACGATTGCGTCACTGCTTACCATCAGGCAGGATTGCGGTCAAGCGCTGGTTTATAATTTGTAAAAAAAAAAAAAAAAATCTTTCGTAACTGAAAAAAAAAATTATTAATGCATTCGTGATTGATTGTCAATTGTTTTAGGGGTTTCAACTCTTGACCTGGTGAAGGTGGCGGGAAGCCGATGGATGCGGGCAGCACATGACCGATCATTGTGGAAAGCTTTGGTCCGACCTTTGTTTATCAGTGGACCTCTATAGGCTGAAGAAGAAGATGGTCTTCATAGAATCTGACCTGTGAGAGTATGTCTAGACTTTAAAAGAGACTGAACTTTGATTTTCGGCTTTTCTTCGTAAAGTAGTTAGGAAGGAAACTTTGACCTCATCTAGCTTATTATTTATGACTAGCTGCGCCACACGGTTTCACCTGGTTTTTCAAATCAAGTAGTTTCTGAGATTAGCGCGCACAAACAAACAAAGAAACAAACAAACAAACTCTTCAGCTTTATATATTAGTATAGATAAGTTGTATAACCCTGGCTGGAGGCTTCAAATTCATTTAAAGCAGCCGCAGGATAGTTCGGTTAAGTAGTCACGACCTCTCAAGGTCAACTAGGAGCAAACAAAAAAAAAAAATGTTGTCAATCAACCAGGTTAAGCTATGCTGCCGGGGCTGGTCAAAAGATGGATGACCATCCTTACATATCGACACTCTTTCGTGTCTCTTTCGGATGTTTGTAACTTTTTCACTCAAAAACTACTGAACGGATCTGGATGAAATTTGACATACAGATGGTTTATATCCAGGAATAACACAGAGGATACTTTTTATCCAGATATTCCCGCAGGATCGAAACTTAAGCGGGCGAAACCGCGGGACGCAGCTTGTCATAAACATAACTGTGAAATTAAATGTTTTATTTAATAATTATAAACTAGTGCTTGACTGCAATCCCGCCTGATGGTGAGCAGTGATGCAATCGTTGATGGTAAAGCGCGCTAGTTTATTAAAAGCCCATTCACTCAAAAAAATCAGTGAATAGGAAAAGTTGAGTGAGGTGATGCAAAGTTAAACCCAACAACATGACCAACGATGCTGCGCCAGAGGGAGATTGGTCTGAAGACCCTTGATGACCAAACTCCCGACATAACAACATTTGGCTCATCGTACCCGGCACACATCGCAACACAACTGCTCAGACCCGTCCTCCGTACGGCTTCACGAGACATCATGCCGGAACACGACGGATCGCTTGGCGGCAACATTTTGTTGGCCAATGTTATGGCCTACCACCGAGAAACATACAAACGGTGAATATTTGTGTCCAGACATTTCATTTAGTTTAATGTGAACCATTTCAGAGTACTGAGTAATTGAGTAAGTACCTACCTATTGTGCAATAGACATCCTTTCACGGTGCGCTTGCGCTTAACTAGAAATTTTGAAATCCTACTAATATTATGACCGTGATAGTTTGTATAGATATTTTGTTCTTGGACATCTAAATCGGATGTTTAGCAAAAGGATATACAATATGTGAAGAAAACCCTGTCCGATCCGTGAAGGTATTGTTAGGAATCGATAATTGATTCTACTAATGCCAGCAAAGCCGGACTAAAGTTTTAAAAAAAATCCCCCTAAAAATAAATATTGTTTTGCAAAAAGAGGTAACTTAATACATGTGCGGTAGGACACCATTCCGCGGGCGACGGGGGGCAGGGCACGCGACGCGTGTTCGAATCGCATAAGCGTACCGTCAATACGGTGTTCTCACTTTTTTTTAAATTACCAAATATCGGGGAAGTTTTAATTAATTCGCGGGAAAAAAAGATTATTTTAAAATTCATTAGTATTGTTACTATGATGATTACGTATTTTATATTATATTTGGTCATGTGTTTACCGAACCATTATCCTTATGGGTCGGACAGGGTTATCTTTACATATTGTATTGATATTTGACAGCCTCCGTGGCGTAGCGGTAGCGAACGCGGCCGCTGCGCAAGGAGGCCCGGGTTCGATCCCCGCGCAGTGCAAATATTTGTATGCATGAATATGAATATTTGCACTGGTCTGGCCGTGCCCCGGAAAGCACGTTAAGCCGTTGGTCCCAGTTGCCATACGAACATCTAATGGCAGTCGTTACGGGTTGTTGGAGCCCCCAAAAGTCTAACAGTTGGTTTAACTGCAATGCTTAGATATCGCCTTCGGGTTGTGGAGGTCAGACGGCAGTCGCTTCACGGAAAATATCGAAGTTTAGCCAAAATCAGCAGTAACTGGTAAAGCGGACCCCGAAGCTGAAGAGCTAGGGATGCAACTGGGATTAACGCTGAGATGATGATGATGAGTTTGTATAGATATTTGTTCTTGAACATCTAAATCGGATGTTTAGCAAAAGGTTGGCTTCTGTGATAACATTTAGGATACTTTTTGTCCTTATATTCCCACGAGAACGATGAATCGAACGACAAGGGCGCGCGGGCGATGGCGCGTAGTTAATGGTTAATTGTTTTTGACTTCGATGCCGGTCCTGCAAAATGGACTGTTTGACGACAGCAAATCAAATGATTTATTCAATTTAGGCTGAAAATCAGCACATTTTGAACGTAAATTCTTACTAATACTTATTATAAATGGGAAAATTAGTTTGTTTGTATATCCCGCTTTCACGCCGTAACTACTGAACCGATTGCTTTGAAATTTTGCAGACGTAAAGTTAGAAGTCCAGATTAAATAATAGGGTACTTTTTATCGCGGAAAAAATTGATATTCCCCAGAGAAATCTAAAAAGCGCGATATAACCGAACTCCACGCGGGCGAAGCCGCGGGCGGAAAGCTAGTATTACATAAGACAGTCCCCCCAAACTGCCCGCCCTTGGGTAGCAGGCCAAGCTACCCAAAACTGTCAAATATTCCTGATCAACCTTTAGCCTCAATACTTTAGAGATAAAGTTGAAAATGTAGTAAAGAAATCTGAAAGATAATTCAAAGATTGTAGTAGCTTGATGTGCGTCTGCTGTACTACGAAATTCTTAACAGACTAAAAGCAGCAATGGCATTAATTTTGACAGTTCAACTACATTCATTACGTTTTTTATATTGTTGAGCAAATAATTTTTAAAACAAAAGAAGCAGAGGATTAGCTACATTAGTCAACATGATTCAGGTGGTGATTTTTGCAATTAAAGCCACTGCGTAGTTACAGAAAATTTTCAAGATAATTAATTGCTGTTAGTAGTGAACAATTAATTAGATTTTTTTATGCGAGTGAGTATTAGTATACCTTTTTGGGTAACCTATAGTCCAGTGGTAATATAAATATCATCGGACAATCCGGTGTTTAATTTGAGTAATAAATAAGTGAAGCAATTTCCGTGTAAATCGAAACCAAGGTTGGAGACCAATCACGTCAGGATTAAGTATCGGATATTAATTATAAATTGTAAGTGCGTATTCTCCGGTTGACGTTCATTCAAAATATCAGTCAACCACCTTGCAGCTACGTTTATAGAGCGACCATTACATCTTGATACTCAGAGACATACTGCACTACGTCAGCATGTGCTAATGTCAACATCATAGTGTTAAGTGGTTTTGGTCCAAGTACCAAGTTATACTGGTCACTCTATACTAGGACAAGCAACTTGATATTACGGACGAAATACGACACTATTAAGTTATGTTGCCAGTGGGCAGTGTACTCGTATTTTGTATTCTTTGAAATAACTGTAAGACGTTTAAAAGGCATTTTGGTACAAATTGGTTTTGGTAGGTACAGTTAAGGATTTGTGAATTCTAATGTTTCATTTTTTGAGTGTGATCATAATCATTTCGGCCGAAAGACATCCACTGCTGGGCATGGGCCTCCCGCTAGGATCTCCACGACGACCAGTCCTCCGGATACGCATCCAGCGGTTTCCCGCGACCTTCACTAGGTCGTCGGCCTACCCATCCTGCTTCTTCCGGTGGTGACGAATGCGATACATAAAGGGAAATGACAGAATATTGTGTGACATCACAAAAATATGTATTATCTACATGAGACTGTTGAAAAGCTGATTTTATTGTGGTTATCAAAACGCAAGATAAAGTAGAAATAGAAATATTGAAGACAGACATGGCAGGACAGACGACAGCACATCAAGCTACTACAATCTGTCAGATTTCTTTATTACATTTTCAACTTTATCTGTTAAGTATTAAAGCTCAAGGTAGATTGGGAATATCCGACAGTTTGCTTAGCTTTGCTGTCCGTACATAAGTCTACAGATGAAACTAACCGATATACTGTCAAATGTCTCCAATCAACCTGATCTAAATACTTTAAGAGATAAAGTTGAAAATCTATTAAAGAAATTTGACAGGTTGTAGTATAAATGATGTTTTGGCGTGACTACGTTAATGATATAAGACACGTCACATGATATAGTGTGGAAAAAAAAAGACAAATACGAATTTGACTCACACACGAAGAGTTCGTACCAACTGCACCTTCAAATATTATAATTAACAAAACATTCTTTTTTAATTTTCTTATAAGAAGACGCCTTTTTTGTTTTGGATGGAAAATCTCAAATGATCTCTCCCTCTCTGGGTGGTTAGGTAGTCAGTAAAAGTCTGAGTGTGAGTAAAAAACTTTTACTGACTATAACCCAACAGTGTTTCTTCACTTGCCTGAGCCCCAGGGCCGCGGTTTTATTATTTTTTTTTTTTTTTATGTATATTATAAACTAGCGCTTGATCGCAATCCTGCCTGATGTGATGTGTGAGCAGTGACGCAATCGTTGATGGTAAAGCACACTAGTCTATTAAGAGCCTATTCACTCTAGCCTTGAAGACACTGAAATTGTAGTCCGACTGAAACACTGCCGCTGGCAAATTGTTCCAGTCCCTCGATGTACGCGGTATAAAGGAGTAGGCGAAACGCTTCGTCCGGGTCGCAGTGGTGTCAACAACGTCTTTTTTAAGCAACCTGCAACCCTGGCCTTGGAGGTATCGGTCCTCGTGGACCCGTTACTATGTGCTGACATCTCTTTGAGACGCGCGTGGAACAGAACGCGCCGTCGACCCGGACCTGGTCCCTACCGGGCGGCGAGCGATGGGCAGCTCGCCACCTACGGTGGCCGGGATTTCTGGCCAGAGCCGTAGTAATAGATTGTATTTTAATTCAAAGAAGAGTACCGAGCCTTTGGAATTTAATTACTCTAATAAGGTCGCATTCTGCCAAACTTCTACCTTCATCATCAGCCCCTACTCGTCCACTGCTGGACATAGGACTCCTTCATGGCACGCCAACAAACTCGATCCTGAGCAGTTCTCCGCCAGCCACTACCAGCCACCTTTTTGATGTCGGCGCTCCATCTCGCCCAAGGGCGTCCTACGCTACGTTTGCCGAGACGCGGTCTCCACTCGAGGACTCGTTTACTCCCTCGGTTGTCGGTCCTGCGGCATATATGACCAACCCATTGCCACTTCAGTTTGCTAATCGTCTCAGCTATGTCGGGGACTCTGGTCCTCTGTCGGATCACCTCATTTCTGATGCGGTCCTTCAGGGAGACGCCCAGCATAGCCCGCTCCATAGATCGCTGAGCGACTTTAAACTTGTGGACTAGCCTGACCGTTAGTGATGTAAAGTTTGGGTACGGAACCCTATAAAGACAATCACGTCACGAGCCCTAACATTAAAACATTTTATGAATAATTTTAGAGGATTTATTAACAATTGCGTAAGTCAAACTTTACGATTACTTTCGCGTTTCACTTAAGAGAAACTTAGTAGGTAAATATAATTATTACATACAACATTAAAAAGTTAATTAGTAAGTCTAAGATATGAATGAAGCTTACCAGGATAGGGTTGTCCACGCCTTTTGTAAAGATATCTATTATTACCTTTACTTGATTACTTATGATTTCCCTTCCAGAAAAAAAAGCCTCGACCCACGCGTTTTTCCAGATCGTGGTTAGGGGGATCTTTTACGGTCTCCCCTGGGATGAGCTTTACATCTTTGCGTAGGAGATTACGGAGGCTTCGTGAGGGACTGGGACCACCTTATGTGCGGATGGTGAACACCACGGATTTCAGTGAGATAAAATCCTATACGCCCCGGAGGCCTAGTGCCTATTAAAGGTCTTATGACCTCTCCCGCTCCGGTCGGTGCGGAATGGCGTGTCAGACTTTTGCTGACTAAAATCCACCCGTGTTTCTTCACTTGCCTGTGCGCTAGGTACACGGTTTCTTTTTTAAACAACCCGCAACGCCTATTAAAAGGTCTTTGGTTGAAATTCGAACCCAAACAGGCACTTTAATATGAGTAAATAATTTAATCACCATTGTTCCCAAAACGGTGGTGGAGTACATCGTGAGGAGAGCGGCAGGTCCTAGCATCCAGTAATTTGAAAACATGTGACATCTACCAATTCACACTGGGACCGCCACGTGGTGCATTATAGGCTACAGCCCGTTTTCTCCCAACGATAGGAAGCCAGCTTTGTTCCGCCTTAAAGGCAATATGACATGAAATCATTTTTCCTTATTTGCTCACCGTTTAGACCTACCCTGGACTACGACAAACATTTTAAAACCAAAATCAGCTCAATCGGCCCAGCAGTTTTCCAGTTTTAACCAGACTAACGAACAACAACTCACTTTTATTTATACACTATGATGGACGGGTGTTTAAAAATTATGAACGGGTTAGATTTAAATTTGCCACACAGATAGCTTATACTATATTTATAGGTTTTTTGTGTATGTTTTTAGTTATTAATGTTATGTTGGCTCGCTGCACGGTTTGTTGTTTACTTTAAATGTAGCAAGAAATTGTTGTATAAATAAATAAATAAATAACCCGATATTATACGACAGGGTAATTGCGTTACACTTCAGTAGCAACGAGTTTCATATTGACAGTTCACCAACATTCATTGCGTTATTTACGTTTTGAGAACATTTTCGGAACATATTATAGACTAGCTTTCCGCCCGCGGCTTCGCCCGCGTGGAGTTCGGTTATATCGCGCTTTTTAGATTTCCCTCGGGAAAATAATTTTTTTCCAGGATAAAAGGTAGCCTATGTTCTTTCTCAGGGTCTAGAGATTGTCTGTGTCAAATTTCATCAAAATCGGTTGAGAGGTTTAAGCGGGAAAGCGTAACAGACAGACAGACAGACAGACAGACAGACAGACAGACAGAGTTACTTTCGCATTTATAATATTAGTATGGATGGATATAGAGCAATGGATTAGCAATATATTTCAAAATGATTTAAATTAAAATAAACTAGTGCCCTTTACCATCAACGATTGCGTCACTGCTTACCATCAGGCGGGATTGCGGTCAAGCGCTAGTTTACAATTTATATAAAAAAAATGATAGTAATTGTTTGATATGCAATTACGGGTGCTGATATTTTCAAGAGATTGAGACTTATGTAGCGCAACGACGGGCCGCAGCTAGTCTCTATAAGCAATTTAAGCTGCTAATAACAAATTATTGCTGTACGACTGTCTCCACACGACATTGGCTGAATAGTAGATATTGACTGTGCCAAAAAAAAAAAATATTGCTCAGGCAACCCTCAGTACAATGCCTGCCGACCTATAGGCGACCTTTGTGAAGGTAAGTTAGTTATTTCGTAATTAATTAGTACGTGATGTCTGTTTGGCAAGATTCGAGATATTTATACCCACCGCTTGCCCACGCGTGGCAGTTTGCGTGTGACCAGCGGGTTAAAATAACACCGCTTTGGATATGTAGACTGTATGTTTAATTCGTGGCTAGACAATATCAGCTGCATGGGTCGATCGAAGGTTAAGCTATACTTGCCGCGGTCAATTCGTGGATGGATGACCATTTATCACAAAAATATCGCCGTACTTCGGAAAACATCAAGCAGCCTATACTAAGTAGTAGTCTAAAGTCTGAGACCGCAAGTCTAATTAATGACAATTTTAGCTGACCTCGCATTGTACAGGTTTTTCGTACGATCAGAGGCCAGTTTATAATGGTATTATAGTATGAGTAGAAAAGAAGTACATAGCTCAAAGGGGAACCCTTTGAGCACCACGCAGTACCACAAAGGAAAAGACAGAAAAAAACGTTATTCTTGTAGGTCCTGGAACAAGAAACGGGATATTTTTTGACGTTTTTGGAGACCCCCTTTAAGATTTAGGGTTCATTTTATATTTATTAGGTATTTGTTTTAGCCGACAACAAGAGAAATACGTAACACACTTGTGGAAATTTCTACTGTCTACTCTTTTAGCATCCTTTCGATACGAAGCCCTAAAAGGTTAGTTTATTTTTCAGACGACAGCACATTAAGCTACTTCAGTCTGTCAAATTTCTTTATTTGATTTTTAACTTTGTCTCTAAAGCATTAAGGTTTATTGGGAATATTTCACAGTTTCGGGTAGCTTGACCTGCTGTCTGCTGTCGGATTATGCCTATACCATTGCCAACTGCGTAACACACTTTCAATGACAATCTGTATCATCAGAAAGTCCATTGCTTCATGTCCGAAAAAAAATATCTGCTTAACAACGTAAACAGCGCAATGTAAGTTGTTTAACAGTCTAAATAAAAGCAATCGTTAGTGTGTTGCGTAGTGAAGACGCAAAAAAATCACTAGATTACAAAAAAAAAAAAAACTAAATACCTTTTCAACAAATTCGCCATGGCCACTCGTTAATAACTTCAAACATTTAATATTTGTAGAAAATTAGCACTAAGCACACACAATACGTCCTGAGTCCATTGCCGAAGATCACTACTTATCTAAAAGAAGGTGTTATCATGACAGATCGAGGTATTCTTAACGCTTATCAGATCATAATCTTGGAACAACATGTCAATCATGCAGACATGCCAGATATCTCGAGCTCGACTGACAGAACAACGTAGAGGTAATAGGCAGAAGGACAGAACATAATTATGCTTTTATTATCTCTTTTATGACATCGTCTCAAACTTTTTCGTCTGTGTGTTGCATGTCGCGTGATGGTCGGCCGCGGAGTAGGGATAAGGCGCTCGTCAGAGCAGCCAAGGCCAATATGGCGGCGCCAATAGTTCTTTTAAAAAATTAAATAAAAAGTTTCACTTTTACCGTGGTTTCATAAAACCACACAATACTTCTTTTTCTAATTCACTTAAGTATTTTTTGTTAAATATCTGAGTAATTATATGATAAACAATATGACCACTTACTGAGACACTCTGTTTCAAACTTTGATAATGCGCGGCCACACTGCCGCGATGCAAATTTCTCTCTCGCTCTCTCTTTCAGGTCTAAACAGAGTGACGCGAAACTATAGTTCGCTTTACTGCGGCAATGCAGCTGTAGCATGAAAGCTGTATAAAATGGCTATAACCCAGCAAATCTCCGAAGGGTGTTAGTTCAGTTCCGTGATAAATATTGCAAGCGTCGGTTTTTGGAAATATACCTTTACCTCCGTGTGGTACCTGGCTTAGAATAGTACCAACCCATATCCTCCCGTGGGTGTCGTAAGAGGCGACTAAGGAAACTATCACCAGGGAAACGGGCAGCAGCGCTTCTCTTGTGGAATATCAAACTACTGCGATCCCCAACTTACCTGCCAAGCTTGAGGATTATGGCAAACCCCCTCAATGTAATTGAAACCCTTGGAAGAAGCCTTTCTCCAGCAGTGGACCTCTATAGGCTGAAGAAGAAGAAGACCTTTAATCCCTTGACATTAAAGTTCAGTTTTGAGCTACAACTTCAAACATTTTTATAACTTTTTCAATAATCCTAGTCACTCTGAAATTAACTTGATTAGGGGCCATCCATAAAGTACGTCACACGAATTTCATGATTTTTTGAGCCCTCCCCCGTCCTTGTCACAGGTGTTCACATTTCTGAAACCCCCCCTCCCTAGTGTGACGTCACATGTTTTGCAATTTCACATCGAAAAATTATTAAATTAAAACAGCGTAAACAAAACAATTTAAACCGTATTGTCCCGAAGATAGAGTTGGATATATTTTTTAGTTTTTAATTAATATTTCAAATTACGCGATTACTACCTCTAGGTATATTAGATTTTGAAATGTGATGTCACGAAACTTACTACCCCCACCCACCCCTTGTCACACCATGTCACACTTTGTCGACACCCCCCTCCCCCCTTTATGTGTGACGTACTTTATGGATGACCCCTTACTATTACAATAAAGTTTATATTTGTTGCACTTGAAATAACACGAATTGGAGACAAATTTGAAAAATGTTTAGATATTTTCTTTGACAATGCAGTCTGAAGAGATTTCACAAAGGTTTGCACGCGGCGATCATATGAATAGGTATTGTGGCAGCTTCTTCTTCGGGTTTAGTTTTTATGACGGCACACCTTTCAGTTCCTACTTCACTATGCCAATTGAACTGTTGTAATAAATAGTCTTTTATTACGTTCTTGCGTTGTGTCTTGCGTTTCGCCTATCTCTACGTGGAAACCTAACCATTGTATTCGTTGCCTTCCAACTGCTCAATGTATAATCAGCCTATTATGTTTTCACTGCAGACCACCTCTCAGTGAGAGTTAGCGGGCTATAATGAAACACGCGCGCCCAACATTTAATTTTTACGTATAATGAACTGACAAAGAAGTCAGTAAGCATTAAAGTAATGATAAAAAAACGTATTTCCCTAATATTTTGAATAGTTAGCTGATAACATTTTTTGCTTGAAGGTATCTGCGGCCGGCCCTGACGCTAATGTAGTAAGGTCAGTGCAATGTTATTTTTATAAACGTATGCAATGGTAAGCATTTCAATTTAACTATAGTTTTGATGGTTATAAACGTAGTTTTACTTTTAGTTTGACTTTGTAAATATGTACATTGCACGTTTAAAAAATTATTTAAAAAATATTTTTACTGGCGGTAAATATGACACAAAAAAACACAAAATAGGAATAAAAAAGATCGAGGGGGAGCAAACTAGGTTGCACTCACGATGATTCAAATTTCATTTATTTATTCTTTCGCACAGTTATCAGTACAGAGGCTGACTTAATGTCTTAGGCATTTTCTACCAGTCAACCACAGATGGTGAGATGACACCTGCTTTAGTTGAAAAAATTATAAAGAAAAAAGGCTCTTAACACTATTTAAAGTTGATTTTTGCATCCAGAGTGATTAAAGTGTCGATAAATCGCCAACGTTCTATAAATTCATTCTAGTACGACCTTGGGCGCCAAGACTTTGGAAGCACCCTAATTGTAAAACACAATTTTCATCACAATCTGGATAAATTGGAAGGATATTGTTAATCCATTGCTTCATATGGTCAAAAAATTTTGTCTGTTCAACAATGTAAAATAAAAACCGCAATGAATATTGTTGAACTGTCAAACTTTTGAAAATAAGAAGGATTATAAATTGGGTCTTTATCAGGGTGTAACGAAAAGAGTTGATTGTTTAATTTAGTTACCTACTAACCATTATGTATTTAAATATTTACATTAACTGACTTCTACAGTGACATAACAATGTTGTCACAACAAAAAATATTATTGTTCCTCGTTTATTTATCCATCAATATGAAACCAAACAAACATGTTCATACAATCATTAGGTATTTATTAAAACTACTAAATCAAAGACGACGTTGAATAAATTCAAACTTAGAATCATTTGAAAATGGAATGGAATAAGAAAAGATAAGAATCGTTTAAAAACAAAGACAACGAGAAACTGAGTGCACTGTTCGTTCGAAAACCAAATAGAAACGTGTTTTTGATTCGCTTAACTTTTGTTATAGTTTATGTAACAAAAACAATTGTAAATATTGCCGCGGTTTGTGGTCTACTTTAGACACTACTAGTTCCTGTCCACGTGAAAGGGGATTGAAGATTTTTAGCATTTGTTGGCCGAGAGGTGTTGTTTGCTCAAGAGTTCGAACTCACACTGGCACTTTATATGTATTTCATCACCACTGCTGTGAATAACCAAAAATCCAGTGTCCGTAATTTTTAGGGTCTCATACCTAAAAGGTAAAACGGATCCCTATTCATGAGACATCCCTATCCGTCTATCCGTCCGTCAGTCTGTCACCAGGCTGTATCTCATGAACCGTAATAGCTAGACAGTTGAAATTTTCAGAGATTTTGTATTTCCGTTGCGGCTATAACTAAATGTCTATCGTAAAAGTAGGTGCTTTTCTGAGTTTCTATGTATGTAGGGAGAGACATACAAACTCACTTTTATACCTATCTATAAAATACTTATTAGTTAAAGTACAAATCGCCCTTACAGGGCAAACAAAGAACTATTAAGGCACCTGTGAAAAAAAAACTTTTTTTTTTTTTTACATATTATACCAGCGCTTGACCGCAATCCTGCCTGATGGTAAGCAGTGCCGCAATCGTTGATGGTAAAGCGCACTAGTTTATTAAGAGCCTATTCACTCTAGCCTTGAAGACACTCAAATTGTAGTCCGACAGAAACACCGCCGCTGGCAAATTGTACCAGTCCCTCGATGTACGCGGTATAAAGGAGGAGGCGAAACGCTTCGTCCGGATCGTAGTGGCGTTAACAACGTAAGGGTGGAAACCAGCCGTACGACGGGTCGTCCGCTGGTGGAACGGAGATGGGGGAATTAAATCATGCAATTCCCTCGCACACTCCCCGAAATGCATCCTATAGAACACCGAAAGGCTGGCTACTCTACGCCTGTGCTCTAGGCTTTGGAGACCAACTCGAGTTAGATCAGGGTCACCAATCAGCCTCTTTGTACGTCTCTCCACTGAATCCAAAGTGGCCAGGCAAACTAAAATTATTTAGGTAACAATTAACTATATTTTTTAACTTTTCGTCTACATTAAGATATAATTAATGTAGACGAAAATATAAAATTATATTTATAATAGTTAAATCAACTGGCATTGCCAACAGCATAATAAAATAATTCTATTTTTTTTTAAACTATGTAATTAGCGGCTGAAGACACTTAATTCTCAAAAAAGAAATATGTATTATAATTATTTATCCCTAACGATTTATATTGTATGTTTTCTCCTGTTAACCTAACGGAAAAGTTAAACTGCAAAGCTTAGCTAAGAGTCTGTATAGTTATTTAAACAGGTGGGTATTACTTCAGCCTCTTCGGGTAAGGCTGAAGCATACCCACCACTGAAGAAAATACATCGCGTCCCGTCTTTTATATCATAGCCTGAGTTGACCTTTATTGACATGCGCAGAAACGACCAATCAAATTGATGCATTAGACGAACGTCGTATGGCGCTGCAATTTAAAATGCATCGAACATTCCCAGTACGCGCGAAAAATCCGAAATTATCAACGAATAAATGCGCCAAGAGCATTTTGGAACACTCTTCTGACATCAAACTTCATTTTTATTGTTATAATTACGCCTTTTGTGACATTTGTTGAATGAAACAAATGTGGTTAACAATATAATTTGTGACTTGCGCACTGAAAACAAACATTTATATCCACCCACCGATGGAACTCACTCCACTTCATAAAAATTTAAAATGGTGTATCGATGAGGACTGCGCAGGCCAAGTATCAATTCCTTTCTACATAGTTGTGTAGATTTCATTGTTACGTAGGAATGAAATTATTTCTAGAAAATGAAGATTTTACAAGAGCAGAAAAAAAATAATCGGTGTTTTCACTACTATAATGACGGCTTACGTCGACGGCTATATATAGGAGGTACTACTCTAAGCGATTTCTTAGTGGACAGTTGTGAATACTACAGCCGAACCGCGGCGAACTTCAGAGTGGCCATACAGTTTGAACCGGGCTGTAAAATACTGAAATATGTCAAACTGTGGTACCGGGTTTAGAATAGTACCAACCCATATCCTCCCGTGGGTGTCGAAAGAGGCGACTAAGGAATCTCTCAGCAGGGAAGCGGGTAGCAGCGCTTCTCCTGTGGAATATCTAATTACTGCGATCTCCTCGAACCCTAATGAAGAAAATGACGAGAGGCAAGTTTTACATATGAAAGTCGATGGCTCAAACACAGAAATAATGCATAGGGGGTGAGTGGCATGAAGACGACTAGTTAGGAAGTATGGAAGAAGAAATATATATGTTGCGCCGACTTCCGGAAAATGGGGGGGATGAATATGTTTTATTTTTTAATAAATGAAATTACTACCTACAATAATTTCATCAGTTAATAATAAGCTTAAATCAAATGCTCATCTATCTATCTAATATATAAAGCTGAAGAGTTTGTTTGTTTGTTTATTTGAACGCGCTAATCTCAGAAACTGCTGGTCCAATTAGAAAAATTATTTTTGCGTTGGAAAGCCCATCAATCCAGGAAGGCTTATATCATCACGCTTCGATCAATAGGAGCGGATCTTTTAAAAAAAATACATATCGAAACATACGCGGGTGAAACCGCGAGGCGCAGCTAGTGTTGTAATAAGTTTGTAACCCATCACTATTAGATATATACCTACTTATAAAGGTATGCCTGTAAGACAATACACTGACGTTGATACAGCTCGTTTAGTCTATTTTAGTTATTTCCACAGCGTTATGTCCTACGGTATTCTACTGTGGGGTAGAGCTGCTGATATACAAAATATATGTGTACTCCAAAAACGTGCTGTCCGAGCAATTTACCAGCTCGGTGTAAGAGTTTCTTTAAGAGATTTCTTTAAAGATATTGGTATTCTCACGGTTGCTTCGCAGTTTACCTATCTTAGCCAACATCTTATATGTTAGGCAAAATATTCACATGTACACCAAAAACAGAGAGATCCATAATGTTAACACCTGAAATAAGGGCAAACTAAGAGCCCCTTTTCATCAACTTCAATAGGATCATAACTCTTTTGTTGGGCTTGGTATAAGTTTTTATAACAAGATACCCTCTGATTTGCTAGACTTGCTTTTTTTTGGGGATGGGAAATCATGGAGGATTGTTGATGTTCAATTCACATAAATTCAAAATTTACATTTAAAAAAATGGTTAAATCTCCCAGACAAAGTAAACAATAAATTATGACGCAGTTTGTTCAATGAAATATGCATATTATAGCTATTATTGTTTCAATTTTCCTCTACAGCAGTCTTAAGAGCGCAAATAATGAACGACTTTCATATGTCATTGATTTTACACAGTTTAAAATACAACGATAATATAAACAAAAGTAGCAAAATTAATTGTAAAAAAATCCTACGGAAGAAATTAAGAATTTTTAGTACCCGGTTGTAGGTTTCCTATGTTTTCTTTCGCCATTTTGATAGCAGAGTTGAAATAGTAGATTGTTAACCTAGGGTTGAAAGAATCAATTCCCGAGCTATTTAGGATATAGTCAGAGTAGAAATTGATTCTTTTACCCGTGTTAAACACTATTTTTCATTTCAAATATGAGGAAATTAAAACTTGTTATTTATTTAAACATTTTTTTTTTTATTTCGTCACAGACACATAACAGATTAGTATCCCGCTAATTTATTTCGACTTTTTTTCTCAAAGAAGTTTGCGCTAAGTTCACACTGGCTGTTTAGAAACTCACATGGCCGCAGCATGTTTATAGGTTTTTTTTTTTAAATTAAAACTTCACAGCTCTATGCAGTTCTATTTTTAAAGTTAATTCCGGTGGGAAGTAATTTGTGTGATTTTTTCGTTCTCTAAGGAGAGAAGCAGCTTTTTCCACTCAATGATCAGATCAAAACTACACAACGAGTATCATCATCATTATCATCATTTCAGCCGAAAGACATCCACTGCTAGACATAGACCTCCCCCAAGGTTCTCCACGACGACCAGTCCTGCGCCTCCCGCATCCAGCGGTTTCCCGCGACCTTCACCAGGTCGTCGATCCACCTTGTCGGGGGCCTACCCACGCTACGTCTTCCGATGCGTGGTCGCCACTCGAGAACCCGTCGGCCCCATCGGGCATCGGTCCTACGGGCAATGTGTTCAGTCCACTGCCACTTTAGTGTTGCAATTCTACGGGCTATGTCGGTACGAGTATGGGAAATGAAAATTGTTTCCACAAAATAAAACGGTCGTCGAAGTTCGATATCCTTACTAATATTACAAATGTGAAAGTGATTGTTTGAAGTGATTGTTTGTTTGTTCCGCTTTCACGCAAGAACTACTCAACGGGTTCGGATGAAATTTAACACACATGGTTTATAACCAGGATTAACACATAGGATACTTTTTATTCCGATATTTTCACGGGTGAAGCCGCAGAGCGAAACTTATTAATAAACACAGAATAAGATAAACAAACAGAAGTATGGCAAATGAGACTTGAAAGAGTAAGCCATAAATATACCAACACAGAACCAATACAACTACAGATTGTAGTAGCTAAGTAGCTTGATGTGCTGTCGTCTGTACTTCGAAGCGACAATTGAAACTTACAACCCTTAGGCCGTAGTCCAGAATTCTAGAAAAACGAGCTAACATTTTTTACCCGACTGCCAGGAGGGTTATGTTTTTAGCTCCTATCTTGTATGTATTATTCTTTATTACCTAGTATCTCCAGAACCGCTGAACGGATTTTCACATTTGAGGTATCGTTAGATTTGACTTAATTGCCCAACTGCTACTAGATAGGTGACATTTTAAAAAATCCAAAATGGCGGATGTATGACGCCATATTGTGAGATATAAATAAATAAATTTCTACCAAGGATATCGAGTGGGATATCAAAATGAAGGATTTTAAACACTGATTCTAAATATGTATATAACTTAGTATTAAATGGAACAAAAAAAAAAGAATTACATGTTTTTTTCTGCCAAGCATATCGAGTTGGGTATCAAAATTAAGGATTTTAATCACTGATTATAATAAATATATTGATTCTAAATATATTTTATATAAAAAAGTCTTTAAATATAAAATTGCCGTTTAATAGAAAAAAAATCTTTTGTATTAATTGAACCCATGCAATCAATGTATTTTTGCCAACACAGTGGCAGTTTATTGATTCTTAAAGAAACCAGCTGGACGAGAGGCAAGTGGCAGTCTCCGAATGGGGCAAAGCCACTGCATTTTGGGGAGTGTGCGAGGGAATTGCATGATTTAATTCCCCCATCTCCGTTCCACCATCGGACGACCCGTCGTACGGCAAGATTCCACCCTTATGTTGTTAACACCACTACGATCCGGACGAAGCGTTTCGCCTCCTCTTTTATACCGCGTACATCGAAGGACTGCAACAGTTTGCCAGCGGCGGTGTTTCCGTCGGACTACAATTTGAGTGTCTTCAAGGCTAGAGTGAATAGGCTCTTAATAAACCAATAGTGCACTTTACCATCAAAGACTGCGTCACTGCTTACCATCAGGCGGGATTGCGGTCAAGCGCTAGTTTATAATATAATTTAAAAAAAAATCTATTCAAATTCTGGAAAAAGTAGTAGTCTGTAGGCGAAAGGTCTGGTGAGTAGGGCGGATGATGAAGAGCCTCCAACCCCATCAACCTTTTACTGCAACTTGAAGACTGTCTGTTGTGCGGTATGAGGTCGCGTGTTGTCGTGCAGGAGCAGCGGAGAGGAGTGATTGACCAATGCTGGTTGGAGATGTGCCAGTTTCTCCATCATTGTGTTCAGTTCTTCACAGTACACATCTGCAGTAATGCTCATCCCGTTTGGTAAGAAGATGTGATGAATCACACCGGTTAGACCACCAAACAGGGACCATCGCTTTTCTAGGGGTAAGATTTCGTTTGGGGCATTGTTTAGGTGCTGAACCAGGATCTAATCAACTTGCTAAGCGCTTGCGGTTAGCAAACAGAAACCATTTTTCATAGCAGGTAACAATGTTTTTCAAAGTTCCTTCATTTGTTTGTCTGTTGAGCACTGCCAGGCACGTCTCGCGTACTTCGCCCTGGCGATCATTGAGTTCGTGGGGCACCCATTTGGCAAGATATTATACCTTGCCAATTCAACACATATGGTCCAATATAGTTTGTATTTTTTGTTTGTTTTGTCGAAAGCTGTTGCTATATCAGCCGTAGATTGTGTATCATCAGTTTCCACAATCGTCTTCAATTCGTCATTGTCAACCAAAAGTCTTCAGACGACCGCGGGGTTCATTTTTAAAGTCAAAATTCCCAGAACGGCAGTGAGCAAACCAATAACAAGTGCTGCGTTGGTTGGTAGTATTAGCTCCGTAAAGGTGTAGATGTTGCGTGCCGCTTGTGCCGCGTTGTTAGCATAACGGTACTTATATTCCATAATTACTCGAATTTTTAACGTATCCATAATGACGAAAACGATTGAAACGTGATGGAATTATACCACTATTCAATAAACAAACGACTACTTTTGGAAAAAAAGAGCTCCATGTTGAAACAAACAAAAAAGCAAGATAAAATGAATTTGAAATTAGAATTATTAGCCAAACAGGTTTTTCTTTATTTGAAATGGTCAGTACTGCAGAATGGCAATTTCATAAGTAAAGAACTATTATAACGTGCAGTATACATTATAAATGGAAAGAAAAAAATCTGCTACACATACAACAACAATGCTACAATATGTATGTAACGCGACCATGACAGAAAAGTTAGAAAAGCTCACAAAAGTATACAATGTTAGTTCTGTAGACATCTCATTTGATCCTAAAATATATGGTCAAAAACCACGAGAGGAATACATACCTGAAGATCCCAATAAATCAGGTAGTATACCAAACCAACTCAAATTAGGTATAAGCTTTCGGGCCATGCTAAGTTAAGTTACATCAATGCTAACCATGGGCTGGTTAACGGTGCTATGGGTATTATCCGAATAGATTGGCCAGCACAACGCAGAAAGCAGTTGGAGCCAGGAAAACTACCACAAGCGGTATTTGTGGAGCTCGATAACACAAGTATAACAGGGAACCTACCTGGTATTGGAGTCTGGATCCAGTCTCGTGCTACAGAATTTAATGCTTTACGTGGTAAAGGCAAGATTGAGCGATGAATGTTTCCCTTAATTTTATGCTGGGCAGTGACGGTGCATAAACTACAGGTCACAACTTTAGACCCAGCAGTTGCAGATTTAAGTAGAAACTTATTTGCAAAAGGTCAAGCTTACGTTGCTTTGAGTAGAGTGAGGACTCTTTCCGGACTTGATATCAGTTTTCTCAACCCTAACAAATTGCTAAATCAACTACATGACATAAACTCATTTAAGGAATTAATCCGGTTACGTAATATTTTTTAACTAAGAAGACACACATTTATTAATAATTAAATAAACGAAAAACCACTTGCATGGATAACTACAATTAAAAATCAACTGAAAAGACTAAAAGAAGATGAAAATTCAATGATAAGGCATTTAAAAAAAATAACAATGATAAATCCAGAAACCAACATTGAAACAGTACCAAACCTATGTACAGACGACATCACATCAAGCTACTACAATCTGTCAGATTTCCTTATTAGATTTTCAACTTTATCTCTACAGCATTAAGGCTCTATGTTGATTGGAAATATCTGACCGTTTGAGGTAGCTTGACCTGCTGTCGTCCCCGTACCTACGTAATTAACAGTTTCAATTTTTTGTAAAATTATAAACACAATTACATTCTGAGACAAAGCGCGTATCTTGTATATATGAATGTATGTAATCTTCTTTATTATCTTGTATCTCCAGAACCGGCTAACGGATTTTCACATTTGAGACATCGTTAGATTTGTCTTAGACGGTGACATTAAAAAAAAAATGGCGGATGTTTGACGCCATAATTATGAGGTAATTTTTATCAACCACACTTATCGAATTGGTTTTAAAATGAAGGATTTAAAATACTCATTAGAAAATATGTATATACCGTGCACTTTTAATATTAAATAGAACGATGAAAAAAGAAATTAAACATTTTTTTTAAGTTTTCCAACATTAGAAACATAATTTGTTAAAACTAAAAAGATAGAAATAAAAAATATTATTTAAAAACAAAAAACCCGCCTGCATAAAACTCTAACGAACTGAAAAGGTAGACACAAGTTGAACAATCGCAGTTGGGGGACTTCTTAGCTAGATAAACAAGTATTCCATAGAACAGTCCCCCAACTGCGATTGTTCAACTTGTGTCTACATTTTCAGTTCGTTAGAGTTTTATGCAGGCGGGTTTTTTGTTTTTAAATAATATTTTTTATTTATACAATATGTTAGGAAAACCCTGTCCGACCGATAAGGATAATAAAGGTTAGGTAAACACTTGACCGAATATAATATAAAATTTTACATAATCATCATAGTAACAATACTAATGAATTTTGAAATAATCTTTTTTTCCCGGGAAATAATTCCAATTTCCCCGACATTTGGTAATTTAAAAAAAAGTGACAACACCGGTATTATTATGAGCGAATAGGGACGCGACTACGTTACAGATGCAGCGTGCCCTGCCCCCTGCCGCCTGCGGAAGGGTTGCTTACCGCACATGTATTAAGTTACCTCTTTTTGCGAAATAATATTTATTTTTTTAGGAGGATTTTTTTAAGGTTAGCCCGGCTTTTTATCCATTAGTAGAATCAGTTATCGATACCTAACAATACCTTCACGGATCGGACAGGGTTTTCTTTACATATTGTATATGTAGTTATAAACTAGTGCTTGACTGCAATTACTCCTGATGGTAGGTAAACAGTGATGCACTCGTTGAACTGCGCTAGTTTATTAAGAGCCTATTCACTCAGAAAACCTGAGTGGATAGGAAGGAAGACGGCAGTTGAGCGAGGTGATGCAATATTAAGTCCAACACGACCAACGATGCTACGCCAAAGGAAGATTGATCTGGAGACCCTCCATGGCCAAACTCCCGACACAACAACATTTGGCGCATCTTATCCGGCACACATCGCAACACAACTGCTCAGACCCGTCCTCCGTACGTACTATTGTACATATTTGTAACAGCGTCGCTCAGACTTGCCTTACATTGATCGAATGCTTCTAGTGCTTCTGGAGTCCATTGTATTTCGGTTTTGTCATTTTTCTTTAAACCAATTAGGTTTGTTCAACTGTGCTTTATGACGGACTTTTTTTAAAAAAAGTGGGAATAATGTACGTAAGCAAATAATTATTTGTTTACGTTCATATTCATTATTTGTAAAATCATTTAAAGACCTCGCAATTCGTTAGGAACACTTTAATTAACTTTCGGACAGCCTCCGTGGCGTAGCGGTAGCGAACGCGGCCGTTGCGCAAGCAGGCGCGGGCTCGATCCCCGCACAGTGCAAATATTTGTATGCATGAATATGATTATTTGCACTGGTCTGGTCGTGCCTCGGAAAGCACGTTAACCCGTTGGTCCCGCTTGCCATACGAACATCTAGTGGCAATCGTTACGGGTTGTCAATAAACAATTGGTCTAACTGCAATGCTTAGATACAATGGTCAGACGGCAGTCGCTTCACGGAAAATATCGAAGTTTAGCCAAAATCAGCAGTTAGACTGGTAAAGCGGACTCCAGACTCCAAAGCTGAAAAAGCTGCGGATGCGACTGGGATTAACGCTGAGATGATGACTTTAATTAACTTTCGGTTGAACAGATCTGTAATTTCGTTAACTCCAGTTTAAATAATTTTGAAAGATCTAAGTAATACGCAGCTTCATAAATGTTGGGTAAATTGGTCATCTTGGTTGAAATGAAATCATTTATTAAGCAAGTAGGCTCACTGATCATTTTTACAAGTCATATTTTTTTAAACTAGATGGAGCCGGCATTTCCTAACTGACTACCTCTGAGAAGAAAAAGCCGAATCAAACTCAGGGATCATCGTCCTTTTTCGAGTCTAGACATATTGCTTAAATAACAATGCTAAGCAGAGCGAGCAGCGCAGTCGCAATAGCTTTTAAATCGTTTAATGGGTAAGTTTCGAATGTCCATGGAAAGCTTGAATATACTCAAAATGAATTTGAGTTGCTACTGATAATGTGTATTACGCTGTTATCCATCTGCTTTTTTAAGAAGTCCAGGCGCACAAAGGTTCAATCTCGGTGATTCAGCCGACGATTGAGAAACACACTGAATAATACACTGTTTTTAACTCACGGTTCTAAACAGTGAATTACTAGGGTTTTTATCGAGGCTCTCGTTAGGCAGCTGGATCACGGGCTTGATTCAGAAAGCGGTACTGCTGGTCACGGCTCGCATCGTCAGGAAGTTCCTCTCTCTGGAGCCCTGACGGCCGGTAGCTTGGACCCTGTTCCCGATACCGATGGCCTACTATTTTTTTATATTTTTAAATGTTTTTTTATGTAGAAATATTTAAAAATGTAATTTATATGTATATACATACTATGAAATAGAGGAATAATTACTAATAATTATTTTGTAGCAAAAAAATAAATATTATTATTCTAACAAAAGTTCAGTACATACATAAGGTTTCTTCTTATACATTAGCTTTATTTCTTTATTTGAGATTAGCCGGAATTTTAACCAGATCAAATTTTATAACGTTATGTACGGATGACAGCAGGAACCTGAAACTGTCAAATATACCCAATCAACCTTGAGGATTAATGCTTTAGAGATAAAGTTGAAAAACGAATAAAGAAATCTGACAGATTGTAATAGTTCGATGTGCTGTCGTCTGTACCTATACAACTTAATATGGTTGACCATCAAAATGCCTTTTACTGAATGTTTTCTGTAAAAAGCATTTTGGCATAACAGAGACCTCAATTTTGTACATTTCTTTGTACCAATTCTTAATCACGTGTCAGTAAGCGATGATTTCTTCAATCATTGAGTAACAAACGAGAAAGTTTTGCTTAACTTAAGTAATGTCATGTCCTGATTATTCTATCCAAAGCTCTTGTTTCTTGACTCGGTTGTATTAATATGAGTGTTGAGCAATTTTATTGGTTGCGTTTTGATTACTGCAATAAAATAGACGAGTTTGGAGTAATTTGTTTAGCTAGTTTTAGTTGAGGATAATAATAATTTGGATATTAAGTCCCCAGTTCTCCTGTTCATAAACTCCATCATCATCCCAGCGTTAATCCCAGTCGCATCCGAAGCCTATTCAGCTTTGGAGTCTGGGATTCGCTTTACCAGTCCAACTGCTGATATGGCTCAACTTCGACATTTTTCGTGAAGCGACTGCCGTCTGACCTCCACTACCCGAAGGCGACATCGAAGCATTGCAGTTAGACCAATTGTAGGACTTTTGAGGGCTCCAACAACCTGTAACGACTGCCACTAGATGTTCGTAGGGCAACCGGGACCAACGGCTTAACGTGCTTTCCGAGGCACGACCAGACCAGTACAAATATTCATATTCATGCATACATATACTTGCACTGTGCGGGGATCGAACCCGCGCCACCTTGCGCAGCGGCCTCGTCCGCTACTGCTACACCACGGAGGCTGTTCATAAACTAAACTAATTTTAAGTACAGTGCATATTTTTCTTTTAATTTCATTTAGAAAAGGATAGAAGATAACATTTTAGTGTATTCCTGTCAAATTAAGATACAGACAATTT
This sequence comes from Sesamia nonagrioides, assembly GCA_017933935.1. NCBI lineage: Eukaryota > Metazoa > Arthropoda > Insecta > Lepidoptera > Noctuidae > Sesamia > Sesamia nonagrioides. The sequence goes on along the minus strand of JADWQK010000195.1, from coordinate 551,535 downwards.
AGACGCGATTAATGTCATGACAACCAAAATACATCAAATTTGACAGGTCTAAACTAACATATTATTTTCTGTCCTTTTCTTAATCTATACTAATTATATAAAGCTGAAGAGTTTGTTTGTTTAAAAGCGCTAATCTCAGGAACTACTAGTCCGATTTGAAAAATTGTTTTTGCGCTTGATAGCCCATAAATCCAGGAAGGCTTTAGGCTATATAACATCACGCTGCGATCAATAGGAGTCGAACATAATAACTAACTACACGCGAACGAAGCCGCGGACGGCCGCTAGTGATATACATATAATGAAAAAGATGCACTGAACGTAAATAAATAAATAAAATATAAATAAATATATACGGACAAATCACACAGATTGAGCTAGCCCCAAAGTAAGTTCGGGACTTGTGTTATGGGATACTAACTCAACGATACTATATTTATAATAGATACATATCATCATCATCATCATCATCTCAGCGTTAGTCCCAGTCGCATCCGAAGCTTTTCCAGCTCTGAAGTCTGGGGTCCGCTTTTACCAGTCTAACTGCTGATTTTGGCGAAACTTCGACATTTTCCGTGAAGCGACTGCCGTCTGACCTCCACAACCCGAAGGCGATATCGAAGCATTGCAGCTAGACCGATTGTTGGACTTTTGAGGGCTCCAACAACCCGTAACGACTGCCATTAGATGTTCGTATGGCAACCGGGACCAACGGCTTAACGTGCTTTCCGAGGCACGACCAGACCAGTGCAAATATTCATATTCATGCATACAAATATTAGCACTGCGCGGGGATCGAACCCGCGCCTCCTTGCGCAGCGGCCGCGTTCGCTACCGCTACGCCACGGAGGCTGTCACTACTAATTATAATAGATACATATATGTATAGATAATTCACGGTAATTGTCGAAGTTTAGCCATATCAGCAGTTGGACTGGTAAAAGCGGACCCCAGACTCCAAAGCTGAAAAGGTTTCGGATGCGACTGGGATTAACGCTGGGATGATGATGACATTATGTATAGATAAACATCCAAGACCCAGGCCAATAAAAAAAAGATCGTTTTCCATCATTACCTGGCCGGGGATCGAACCCGGGGCCTCCACGTCGCAGGCAGCCGTGTTGACCGCTGCGCCACGGAGGACGACAAATAAAATAAGTTTAGTTTGGGAGCAAGAGAATCGGGCCCAGTGACAGGAAGATAATATAATTACTAGCCAGACTTGTGATGTTTCAAAAGTATCTAGTTCGGCCATAATGAAGATAATTTACATAACTTTTTAATTAATTCGTTATTCGAATGCCTAACCTCGATAAAAATGAACGCGGAATCGCACTTTTGCGTCTTCTTATTCACAAAGACTATTGAGTCAGTCAGCTGAAGAGTTTAAACTGTCACTTTGTTTGTTAAGAACACTGATAAAAATACCTTGAGTTTTACATAACGCAACAGTATTAATTACTTTGCTATGATGTTATTACCATTGGTTGTCTAGTGGCACAGGTGCGGTGTGTAACACACAGCGAGCTGATCGTTTTCCACCTAGAAAACTGTGTCAAATGTAACTCAGTAATTGGATGAGACATTTGTAACTACAGCTGTAGCAGCGTATATTTACAATCAAGGGTCAAAAGTTCACTACCACTTTTGAACTTTATTGCAATAACAATAAGGGTCAAAAGTGGCCCTTACTGTACATTAGTTCAGCCTCAATATTTGTGACAAATTAGGGAAATTACAATGACGATGCCTCGTTCATTTGGTAATATGAAATGAGTTGGTACAAGGTACTTGCGTCATAGTCCTCTTAAATACACCTGACATTCAAATTGCAAATGCTGTAACTTTATTATTGTAGTTGATTATTTGTAAGACTAATGTATTCTGACTTTTATTTTAAGTGTAGGATTCGTTGCTTGTGTTCTCGTATCAAGAGCGGAAAGTAAACTAATAAAATATTGTATTTTTTTTACGCTCAGCTGTTTTCCAATGCCCTCAGTACTGTATGGAACCATGTAACATTATTAACTTGTAATGAATAAAGCAGGCTTTCCGCTTTGGTATTTACCGCTCGCAGTATTTCCATTATCATAGCTACGTAACAACAATGTCAACAAAACAAACGTTTGGCCGCGATTTAAGGAAAATCTTTTAAGCAGACAACACTTACCGTGCGTAGATGCTAACAGCTGTAAACAAACACTAGCGATAAATCCACTCACTCCTAGTCCACTGACGCGGTTAAATTGTTTTATTTCACTTGGTTTTCTCGAGGGGAAAACTAATGAAGCATCGTAGAGCACGTCCTGGCGCGAACGTTTGTGTACACACGACCGTCAACCGCCGGCGTGGAGTTGCGACTGAGTGAGCGTCCGCCCGCGCCGACTGTCCGTTGGTCCCACCATTCGGTTTCAGCGCCGCGAAGCTGCGCCGGCGCTGGGGACCTGACCGATTTGCCTCGGCCGCTACTAGCCACTCAAAGAGATGTCACTAATACTTTGAAATTCATTGCATCATTCAAATGAAGCATTTTACCCAATTTCAATATTCATTGCGACAATACTGACGAGAAAATACCTAATTAGAATAAATAATAAAACCTATTTGTATTTCGCAAGAAAAATAAACTGAAAAGCACGACGGTTTTTTAGAATAAAATGTCAACACTGTTTGACTTTCAATCGTTGTCAACGCATTAACTGCATTTTGTAAATTAATGTTTTCATTAAGTCCTCTTGCTGAATTCGAATCCACCTGAGATTTGAGAAATAAAATCAATGGAATCGAAAGCAGATATCGATCCAAATGGCGCAAGCATAATGTATATGCAAAGCAACAGTCGAGTTAACTCGGTGGATGAACCTTTTGCAAAGAACGACTGGCCCGAGGAATCGCCTCCACCAGAGGAGATACCAGCGCCAGAACCAAAGAAAAAGAGATCGAAGAAGATCTGGAAGGATGTATCTGCGGAGTCTTCACATACCAAATTTTATAAGCGGCCAACGCTTTTACCTGAGTTTAAACATGTTACAAGGAATGAATATCTCAGTATATCTGACACAATGTCTGGATCAGCGGATACCTTCAGTTGCGTCCATGGACCCGAAGGCAAGCAGTACACACAGAAAGGTTTATTGAAGAGGAATCTTTTGAAAAATTTGGATCCTATACCTTTAGGTAAGTTGGAGTCTGATAAGTCATCATCATCATCTCAGCGTTAACCCCAGTCGCATCTGAAGCTTTTCTCAGCTTTGGAGTCTGGGGTCTGCTTTACCAGTCTAACTGCTGATTTTGGCTCATCATCATCATCATCAACCTTTTATCGTCCCACTGCTGGGCATAGGTCTCCTCTCATGCAGAGAAGGATTGAGCGTAATCACCACGCCGCGCTTGCTCAATGCGGGTTGGCGACTTCAACTTGACTTAAAGTCCAGGTTTCCTCAAGATGTTTTCCTTCACCTTCAGCAAAACAGATTTTGGCTAAACTTCGATATTTTCCGTGAACCGACTGCCGTCTGACCTCCACAACCCGAAGGCGATGTCGAAGCATTACAGTTAGACCAATATTGTTGGACTTTTGAGGGCTCCAACAACCCGTGACGACTGCCATTAGATGTTCGTATGGCAACCGGGACCAACCGCTTAACGTGCTTTCCGAGGCAAGTTGGAGTCTGATAAATGTATATGTATGTTATTTCAGGACACTTCATCATTGATCTGAAGACAATAAACTTTTGAGTGATTCAGGTGGCAAGGTATCTGAAGTTAACCTTCAGTCATCTGGAACAATCAAAAGTGTATTGTCTCCCGTAATCAAAATGAATGCTAACAAACATAGGAGAATAGCTCTTCTCATCTGCTCTTGCTGAAGCCAATTATATTTAGTACTTACCTTAGGAAAGTGAAATATACCAAAGAAAAATTATTTAAAATATCGAAAATAGTTTATTGTCTCAGTTAGCATAATAGACGTTAACATTAATTAAAGGCGGATTATGCATTATCAGACTGATATAAAGTCGTGGTGGCCTAGTGGTTAGAACACCAGCCTCTCAATTATGAGTGTGCTGGTTCGATTCCAGGTCAGGCAAGTACCAATGTAATTTTCTAAAGTTATATATGTACTTTCTAAGTATATCTTGGACACCAATGACTGAAGGTGAAGCAAAACATCTTGAGAAAACCTGGACTTTATAAGTCTGAAGTGGTTTTCGCCAACCCACATTGAGCAAGCGTGCTGATTACGCTCAATCCTTCTCTGTATGAGAGGAGACCTGTGCCCAGCAGCGGGACGATAAAAGGTTGATGATTGAGACTGAATTCGCCACTCCACGTAAAATATTCACACGACTCTAGAATAGGAAAATTGTAATTCTGGTGTCCTAGATTATATATTTATTTGTGTGTTTTTAAACAGAAGCTACATATATATAATTCTGAATTAGGTATACATATAGTTGTGAAGGTTAACCCTGACATCTAGGACATAATGTTTTTTCTTCTAGAAAAAGAGGGAATTTTCCTATAAGGGTCATCGAAGTAACTATAAAATCTTTGTGATTCTGCGATTATATCAGCCATGTATGTTGTACCCGCATTATATTTCAACTATTACTGTCGCGACCACTCCAAATAGCCGACACAGTATTTATGAAAGTGTACGTCAACAAATAGGACGATTGCCCATTAATTAAATTAAAGTGCGCTTTCCCTCACCCACTTACCCTTTTCATCAGCCATCATAACAATTTCTCGTGCACCATCGTTGACCTGACCTGAAAACAATTCTATTGTTTTACTACTTATTTGTAATTTCATTTTCTGATATCATTTATTTTTATTACAACGTCACTAGGGTCCATATTAAATTATGTCTATTAGTTGGAGTCCTGCAAATGATGTCCTTTGATTTGCAATCCTCCAAGGTAATGTTAATTAGGTACTTTAAAACGTCAGTCTTTTTAATGTGATAACGCATCACGATTCACGACTCCATCATCATCATCTCAGCGTATAATCCCGGTCGCACCCGCGGCTTTCGCGTTGGAGCCCGGGGTCCGCTTTCCTACTAATACGCCTCCATTTCGCACGATCTCTGGCATCCCGTGGTGTGAGATTGTTGGCACGCATGTCATCTCTTATAACGTCAAGCCAGCACTTCTTTGGTCTACCCCGCTTGTTCCGGGCCGGCGGAGGCGCCATGGCAAGACATTTGTTACCCACGTTACCTGCCGGTTTACGTAAGACGTTACCGTACCAGCGCAGGCGACTCTCTTGCAGTTTGTCTGCTATGTCACGAACACGGAGACTGCCACGGATGCGGGAGTTTCTAATGCAGTCTTTCCGCGTAACTCACATCGACCGCACCATATTCATCTCCGTGACACGCAGCTCCTGATTGTGTCTCTCACTGCCATATAGAAGGACAGGTCTAATCATGGTCTTGTAGACCTGTCCCTTAAGCTTAACCGGGAAACCGAACCGAAATTTTGGGGTCACAAATGAACCTCACGCCATTTTGCCCAAGCTGCGGAAATACGTGCTTTAACGTCGCAATCAATGTCGCCGGACCCGTGGAGTACAGACCCCAAGTATTTAAATTGGTCTGTGCACTCGACCATGTCTCCGCCTATGCACACAGGCATAGGGTCTGTGGTGTTGCTGGCCATGTACACCGTCTTCGCTACATTGAGTTTAAGACCTCCGTTCTCAAGCGAGTTCTTCCACGCATTTACCCGCCGCACCAACCGTTCCCTGTCCGCGTCTGCCAGCGCGATATCATCAGCATACGATCAGCATCACGATTCACGACTAATTGCTAGTATACCTATTCAAGTGTCAATTCATTGTGGTCTGCGCGACAACAGTCTCGACTGAGTAAAGCAACAAACTTTTTATTTTTTTTAAATAATTATAAACTAGTGCTTGTCTGCAATCCCGCCTGATGGTAAGCAGTGATGCAATCGTTGAGTGCAAAGCGCACTAGTTTATTAAGCCTATTCACTTAAAAAACTTAGGAATAGGAAGGATGACGACAGTTGAACGAGGTGATGCAATGTTAAACCCAAGACCAACACGACCAAACGATGCTGCGCTAGAGGGAGATTGATCAGGAGACTCTCCACGACCAAACTCCCGACACAACAACATTTGGCACATCGTACCCGCCACACATCGCAACACAACTGCTCAGACCCGTCCTCCGTACGGCTACGATATTTATCGTCGTATTAATGTTAATACCGTGGTGGTGTAGTGACAGCCTCCGTGGCGTAGCGGTAGCGAACGCGGCCGTGGCGCAAGGAGCCGCGGGTTCGATCCCCGCACAGTGCAAATATTTGTATGCATGAATATGAATATTTGCACTGGTCTTGTTGTGCCTCGGAAAGCACGTTAAGCCGTTGGTCCCGGTTCCCATACGAACATCTAGTGGCAGTCGTTACGGGTTGTTGGAGCCCTCAAAAGTCTAACAATTGGTCTAACTATAAATATATACGGACAAATCATCACACAGAGTGAGCTAGCCCCAAAGTACATAAGTTCGAGACTTGTGTTATGGGATACTAAACTCAACGATTCTATATTTATAATAGATTATATAGATAAACCTCGCAAGACCTAGGCCAATCAGGAAAAGATCGTTTTCCATTATAAGGTCGTCAAAACTGCAATGCTTAGATATCGCCTTCGGGTTGTGGAGGTCAGACGGCTGTCACTTCACGGAAAATATCTAAGTTTAGCCAAAATCAGCACTTAGACTGCTAAAGGGGACCCCAGACTCCAAAGCTGAAAAAGCTGCGGATGCGACTGGGATTAACGCTGAGATGTAATGATGATGATGATGATGATGAATGTTAATAAGTACTGTGGTTATATACATATAGTAATGGTAATAATCTAATTAAGAGACTATTTTGCCATAGATTTTTGAAAACTAAAAATGCACTCCTACAAAACGGTTGAAATAGTTTTTTGTTTAAATATTAATACTACTAACGCGGATAAAACCGCGGGGCGCGGTTAGTGATCCAATATATGTACATATATCATTAAGATAATGTCCACAAAATTGTTCTAAGAGCTCTGTGACATTTATTTATAGCTTTACAAACGACATAATATATCTATTTAGTATTGACTGCAGGCTGTGTAATTATTCATGATTTCTACTCGACTCGAGTTGAGGACACGACAATTAAATCGGTAGTTAAAAATAATCGGAATAACTGTTGCATGTTTGTTGTCAATAATATCATAACTGACTTGAAAACGTTTGTGGTTCATCTTTAGATTTCCTTTTGATTAATTGAATGCAAAATTACCATTTTATTTACATGAAAGCGTGAAGATATAATATTCCATTTTAGTTTTTTTTTAAATAATTATAAAATAGTGCTTGACTGCAATCCCGCCTGATGGTAAGCAGTGAGGCAATCGTTGATGGTAAAGCGCACTAGTTTATTAAGCCTATTTACTTAAAAAACTAAGGAATAGGAAGGATGACGGCAGTTTAGCGAGGTGATGCAATGTTAAACCCAAGACCAACACGACCAAACGAAGCTGCGCTAGAGGGAGATTGATCTGGAGACTCTCCACGACCAAACTCCCGACACAACAACATTTGGCGCATCGTACCCGCCACACATCGCAACACAACTGCTCAGACCCGTCCTCCGTACGGCTTCACTAGACATCATGCCGGAACACGACGAATCGCTTGGCGGCAAGACTTTGTCTGGTGGGTGGTAACTTCTGCCGGCAGCCGATGTTATGGCCTACCACCGAGAAAAGACCAAGATTTTGGACTGTTGTGACAGCTTCTGAAAGATAAGTCTGATTGGCGTCAGATTCTTTTGTTCACAAGCTCATCTTTTTCTTTATATTTCATTAAAAAAGGACAGAAGATAACATTTTAGTTTAATCTATAGACAATTTAGATGCCATTATAAACATGGCAACCAAAAAACATCAATTTACGGGAGGTTTGGCGGGAATGTCAAGATGAGTGTCACGCTCATTTTTCACTGGACTTTTAAAATTATTTATAGTGTCGTTTACTAAATAAAAACGCGTGATTTATGTAGTAAAAAGTGCATTCAGTGAATAATTCAAAAAGAACAGTGAAATATTGTAGCATAGTGGCTGCATCATGTCTTTACGCTAAACCGCTCCTTATCGTCCAAACGCGGGAAACGAAAGGAGTTTGATTAGTTAGGATAAGTTTAGGATAAGCTAGGATAAGTTAGGATTAATTAGGATAAGTTAGGATAAGGGTTTACTCAAGAATATATTTACTGAAGACTAGGCTGTATGGCGTACTATGCCTTTGCCTTTTCCGTTCAGAAGAACGGAAAGAATTGAACCAAAAAAAAAAAACATCAATTTACGTCTTGCACAGACTAATTTTATAGGTTTAATTAAACTAACGTCTTATCTTCTGTCCTTTTCTTAATGAAATATAAAGGAAGAGACGCACTGAACTAAAATTTAGTTTAGTTTTTGAACAAGTGAGAATCGGTCCCAATATTTAAGTAATACAGTTTTTTAGCAATTGGCCGTCGTCATCATCAGAGGTGCATTTGATGTCGACACAGTGCCTACCAGCCACCTTTTTCATTTCGTCGCTCCGATGTCGCATTACGAATTGCAAAGAATGTACTTATATGTATTTGTTTAGGCCTGTCAAATTGAGTTACTCCTTATGCAAATTAGATGTGATTTTTTTTCTATGCATACCTCAATTTACATCATCATCATCAGCCTCTACTCGTCCACTGCTGGACATAGGCCTTTTCCGTGGCACGCCAATAAGCTCGATCCAGAGCAGTTCTCCGCCAGCCACTACCAGCCACCTTTTTGATGACGTCGCTCCCTCTCGCCCAAGGGCGTCCTACGCTACGTTTACCGAGACGCGGCCTCCACTCGAAGACTCGTGCGCGACGACATCAAAAAGGTGGCTGGTAGTGGCTGGTGGAGAATTGCTCAGGATCGAGCTTGTTGGCGTGCCATGAAGGAGGCCTATGTCCAGCAGTGGACGAGTACAGGCTGATGATGATGATGACAGTGCCTACTTTTTCGCAGACAAAAATTTCATAGAATTTCGTTTCGCAGAAAATGTTTCATATAGGTAACATATTATGGTTCTTGTATTTATATATCAAACATTAAAGAAACATAAATGTATTTAACTGAAACAGAATTCAAAGAATTTTACTCACATTATTTTGTTTAAGAAAGTTATCAAACAGTGTATTTTTTAAGTTAACAGTTTACAAGTTTGTTTAGTACATCTTTTTATAATTAGTGATAGAAAGGAATCGCTGCAAAACTGACTACAAGTAGTTTGGTTCGCCGTACCCCTGGAGACCACTGGACTTAGCAACAGAATATCGACAAGTCGTATACGACAAGATTCGACTTCGACACGACTTCATTTTGACAATAATTTAGTTTGAAATATTTTAAGTCTGACGCTACTGTACTCCGACAAAATGACTTACTTAACTAGAAAACAATGCTATTTGGACGAAATACTCCTTCGATAACAATATCAGACTACATTAGTTAATTTCGATGAACTATAAATCTTTAAATCTATAAACAGTCGTGGTGGCCTAGTGGTTAAAACACCAGCCTCTGAAGTATGAGTGCGCCGGTTCGATTCCAGGTCAGGCAAGTACCAATGTAACTTTTCTAAAGTTATATGTACTTTCTAAGTAAGTATATCTTGGACACCAATGACTGAAGGTGAAGGAATACATCTTGAGGAAACCTGGACTTTAAGTCTGAAATCGCCAACTCGCATTGAGCAAGCGTGGTGATTACGCTCAATCCTTCTCTGTATGAGAGGAGACCTGTGCCCAGCAGTGGGACGATAAAAAGGTTGATGATGACTCTTTCGATATAGCAATAGCAGCCCAACATGAGTTAATTTCGACGAACTATAAATCTTATTTATACTATAATCTTATTTATTTATACTATAATCTTATTTATTTATACTATAATCTTATTTATTACCTCATTATCGAGGGGCAATGCTACTTCAAAATTATTCTTAAACTTGTCACAACACTGTTCTCAACGTTTTTCAGAACGCAAATGGACGGATAAATGTGCTCCAACATTCGATTGGGAAATGGCCAAGATCATAGAGCAGTTGGTCGAAAGTCCGACGGTGGAGCATCAGCTTGATCGCTTGCAATCACATCTGCGGGACTTCTCTAAGACCAGTCGCAATGGATACGTATCCTTTTGTATTTCATGAAATCAAATCCACTGCCCGATTGCAAATTCGCGTGCACACTCATTTTTATGTTTGTAGGCCGAAAAAATGATATTTTCGAGAAAAAGGTGTATGTATTTCTGAAGCTACAATTTCGACAAATTTAAAAAGGTGAATAAATCAAAGTTTGGGAGTTTTGCTTTGCTGTTTATAAGTCCGGTTTATAAGTCAGTATATTTGTTGAAAGTGATCGAGTTGTTTGGGAAGATGCGGCGAAGTATTACCTACATACCACCATTCTTCAACCTATTAGCAATGTGCTGTATCAGTTTTAAGAGTTCTTTTTTATTTTTCCCAGAGCTTTAGGCCATTAAGCTGTGTCCGAGACGCCAGCACACGTGTGGTTTGCTATTATTATATATTTTCAAAATATGACCAATTAAGCTTCTCTCGCCTTCCTCTTTTAATCGCCAACTCGCATTGAGCAAGTGTGGTAATTACGCTCAATCCTTCTCTGTATGAGAGGAGGCCTGTGCCCAGCAGTGGGTTGATAAAAAGGTTGATGATAAGCTTCCTTCACATGATCCAATTTGAATAAAGCTATACAAACATATTAAGCCATTGCAATGAACTCATCTCATTATGATGAAGAGTATTTATACCTTACCCCACCAAGATAGTTACGATGCCTAATCATTTCACATTTCACGGGAACGTCGGGTTTGTTTGTCATCCCAATATTACAGGTACTATTATTACCTATAGTACCTATCCTTAATGAAAAGCAGCGAGTGGATGTTCTGATGAGTTGCTGCAAAATAATGGACTTCTTGTTGGAGACAGTACCTAAGTTTCCTGTTTTAAATGAAGGAATTACGCTATTGCTCAAGAACTTGCAGAAACCCATACTGATTCTACGAGCAACCGACGTTGTTTCATATTTCGACGATATCATGCATTTTATGGGGTTTTTGGGTAAGTTTTTAGACGTTTTATGGTTCCTAGAAGAGTGTCGGGCTCTAAGTAGCGGCCGCGGAGAAAGCGGCCTTGAAAATTATGGCACCGGGCTTGTCATTTACGGTACTTACCAAAAAGTCTCTCTGGAATACAGCAACAGCTTATTGTCATAAATAACATTTTATTGGCGTCTTCCGATGGTTCATTTCGGATGTTATATGGTGGCCGCCGCAGTTTTAGCAAACCCTAGACTGACTCAATGCCGTTACAGTCCACACATGCTTGGAAGACATAGTCTTAAAGGCCTGTTTCAGAGCATCGTATTCTTGAACCACCTGATCCTATGTCCTCAAGTGGACTTACGGTTCTCCAAAGTGTAATAATGACCTGACTCTCCTAGTAATAGTCTCAAAACGGTGAAGTAAAACATCCTGAGGAAATCGTGTGTTAGAACCCAAAATTAGAAGACTTAGGACACCTAATTGTGTCACACATTATTAATCAACAATATAAATTATTTTTTGAAGGATATTTCGATAATTATAACCTTAAAAAATACAAAAACGAATCCCCAAACGCTTTGCTACGCACAAAACTCGAGAACGGTTCGATCAATTCGCCTAAATTTTATTTTGATGTTCTCGGAAGGATAAGGGATGAGAAAGGTTTTAGAGTTAAAAAAGCGTGACAATTGCGAGGAAAATAAAATATTTAAACACCACTTATCCTCTGTCCCCATAGAAACCAAAGTAAAAATCTGTGGAGTTATCAAACTACATTGATAGAACGAAGTCTGTCGGAGCAGCTAGTATCTATTTGATTTGAATTTGATATGGAGTCCCCTGAGAGGGTTTCGTTGTGTGGCTGTATTAGAAATAAACTATTGTTTGTGTTACGCATTTGTCCTGAAAAACGATGAAGGTTAACATCGTAAGAAAAACCCAGCGCTAGGGCCATTATAGGCTGAATATCATCATCATCATTTCAGCCGAAAGACGTCCACTGCTGGACATAGGCCTCCTCCAAGGATCTCCACAACGACCGGTCCTGCGCCTCCCGCATCCAGCGGTTTTCCGTGACCTTCACGGGGACGTCGTCGGTCCACCTTGTCGGGAGCATACCCAGGCTGAATATGCTACAATCATTGATATAATATTAAACAGATATGATATGCTCTAACAAATTAACCAAAATAAATGTGCCGATCGGAGCAGCAGCACACACATTAATTTTTTTTATTCTGCGTACATTTCACACGTTGGCACAGTGTGAGTGAGATGGGGCGCTATCTTAAGCATAGATAAGAAAAAGATGGCTAGTGTTTGTCGTTTGCGCTTAAATAGAATCGACGAAAACTAAAGCGACTTGCTGGACTTACCTCCTTTTGTACGCTTCATTTTCAGTGCGCTAGTGACGTATCTACCTTAGTTTAATATTATATCAATGGCTACAATTTAATTCCTTGCCCACCCCTAATCGTTTAGGTTAGTTTTACACATTTGCCTCAGAACACTAAACGCTTGACGTACTATACTGTTAAGTAGATAATAACTGAAAAAGTAACTATGTCTCATAAGTTCCAGTTGACCTTGTAATGGATTCGCTAGATTTGACACCAATTCAAACTCCGGGTAATCCTGGAACCTCCACATGTTAGAACAAGAACCACAACTCGACTCATATACCTTGCGTGTTATTCTGATACACTTAAACAAAAGAATTCACTTTTTCTGAATGATTGAAACTGCACAATATCTTGGGAATTAATCGAAACCGAACTATTATTACGTAGACTTTCGTGTTCATAATATTAGAATAATTGAGGCCAAGTCAATATCGCCACGCCATTTCTTAGTAGCTGTTAAAGAGGACAATGTCGGTGACACTCGAGGGAGTTTTACTCCTTTTGAGGTGATATGATTTAAGGCTTGAGCTCGTGCTTCACATATTAAATGTTTGGACTCTGACGGCTCAAAACGGTTAGTAGTAGGTCAGACTTTGAGTTCATTGAAGAAACGTGAGTAGTGATTTAGATATCTAGATAATTGATTAAACAATTATTGAATCCAACAATCCTTATCGGTTTGACAAAATGATTTGGAAAATTCTTTGGTTTTCGAGTGGTTCACCCACACACTAGAAAGAAAATACTTTATTTTATAATATACAACGTGTAACAAAAAGGGTATATACATACCAAGGGCATGGCATCTTTAGATGATATCAAATGATATCGGAAGGGTTTTAACTCAAAATAAAATACTCAAAAAATTAGTACCAAACTTTCGGTTTCGTGTGTTTCTTAAAATCAAATCATAACAAACGTGGCAGCACACTACATACGTTAATAACTACTCGTTACCCGTCACGTTACTTGCCAAAATCCGATAAATGTCTTCAATATCTCTATGCGACTAGTATGATAGTAGCCTATCACAGGCGTTGTTTTTCCTCATAACTTCCTAACATAAAGAGATAGGATTAAAAAACCCTTCCAATATCGTTTGATATCATGTGAAGATGCCATGCCTTTGTTATGTATATACCCTTTATGTTACACGTTGTATATTCACAAACTAAAAGACACACAATACACGAGATAGCAAAAAATACAACTCAAATAGTAAGTGTAAAGACCAATGTAAGATAATAGTGGAGAGAACGTCGCGGTTGCACCAAACAGGCCCATTTTTAGCAATAACTCTTATTAATGTTTTCATCATTTTTCTACTTGTTACTAAAATATTTAAAAGCAAATTAATTTTAAAAAAAGCAGGTAGTTAACGGGACTGCGGTCAAGCGAACGCAGTCCCGCCTGATGGTAAGCAGTGATGATATGATGATAATCGTTGATGGTAAAGCGCACTAGTTTATTAAGAGCCTATCCACTCTAACCTTGAAGATATTAAATTGTAGTCCGACAGAAACGCTGCCGCTGGCAAATTGTTCCCGTCTCACGATGTACGCGGTATAAAAAAAGAGGCGAAACGCTTCGCCCGGATCGTATTTGTGTCAACAACGTAAGGGTGGATCGAGGTGGTCGACAGGTCGTCCTATGATGGATTGGAGATGGGGGAATTGAATTATGCAATTCCCTCGCACACTCTGCAAAATGCATCCCCAGAAGACCGAAGCTGTCCTGATGCGAAGTATCACCGGACCCCTGCGATATTGCCAAGTTTCCTGGCGGCCACCCTGGCTTTGTAGTCAATGAACCGACCAAAGTTTAGGCCCGTAGTTTTAGTTTAGCCGTAACCCGTAGCTTTTTTTCCAGTTTCTCGTCTGCTCTTTTCCATGGGAAACGACCAGTTGAATTAACTTCTCACGTCATAAATTACCATGTAGGTTTGTGCCTACAATACATTTTTAATCTGTTTCTCTTTTGAATATTCAGTAGGTATTTTGTTCGGTATTCTGTTCAGTAGCAATATCGCCTTTTTACAGCAACCTTAATTAATAAATTGATTGATATACGTACGGTATTATAATGTCTGTAAGAAGCCATAAACAAGATAATTCAATAAGATAAGCCAGTGTTTACATACATATTTATTGTATCATGCATTTTAATGTTAAAATTTACGTAATCTGAGGTGTAATTGGACTAATTAAAAAAACATGCACAGTCTGATCGCATTCTCAATCTGTCAAAATAATACTTTTACTTCCTTACATATTGACATTTTTTTGTCGCCGAAATGAGACTGTGTCCAGATTTGGAACGGTTTAAATTACGAGAATTGGTCTTCTGCAATATGTAGTATAGGTACCTACCTGACAGGGTATAGAGCGACAATCACACTAAACCAACCAGCTTGGCATCTAGTCATCAACGACAATCACAGTAAACCAACCAGCTTTGCATCTAGTCATCAACGACAATCACAGTAATCCAACCAGCTTTGCATCTAGTAATCAACGACAATCACAGTAAACCAACCAGCTCTGTATCTAGTCATCAACGACAATCACAGTAAACCAGCCAGCTTTGTGTCTAGTCATCAACGACAATCACAGTAAACCAGCCAGCTTTGCATCTAGTCATCAATGACAATCACAGTAAACCAACCAGATTTGAATCTAGTCATCAACGACAATCACAGTAAACCAACCAGCTTTGCAGACAATCATCAACGACAATCACACTAAACCAACCAGCTTTGCAGACAGTCATCAACGACAATCACACTAAACCAACCAGCTTTGCAGACAGTCATCAACGACAATCACACTAAACCAACCAGCTTTGCAGACAGTCATCAACGACAAACACACTAAACCAACCAGGTTTGCAGACAGTGATCAACGACCATCACACTAAACCAATTAGTTTTGCAGACACTTATCAACGACCATCACAATAAACCAACCAGCTTTGCACGCAGTGATCAACGGCGGGTGAAACGGCGAGGCAATAGATATTTACAATACGTGTATTGTTTTCTCTTGGAATGACAATAAACATTACAAACTGCTCAAGATGAAAGCAAAACAAAACATGAAATCACTACCTGAATGTGAAAGAGATGAATCAATAGATGGAATTAATTAATTACATTTCATTGATTGTTTTATTGTACCTTTAATAATAAAGAAAAAGAGATCACTAAAAAAATGTTTGTATTCATGTATTTAGCAGCTGTTTTCGCTGTTAAAAATATAGTTTAAAAAACTAAAAAAACATGCTTTTAAAAAATATCAAACAAAAAGTTAAAAATATTTTTTTTTGCGAGCCAGAAACAAACGCCGCCGCTTGTCCTTGACTGCGCGGTGTTCAAACAAAAAAATAATAGAGGAGAAAATTAAGTCGCGTAACTCCGAATTCGCGTAAGTCGAGGTAGCGTAAGTCGGGGTATTACTGTACATAATAATATCTACCTACACTTGACAGTTACGACTAACTAAAACTTGCAAGTATGATGGAAAATGTTATCACTAGTTAATTGTAATTAACACAAACAAACAGAAATTATTGTTATTAAACGCAAACCGACGCCGCACCTTTGGGCGCGCGGACGGCCGAGTGGCGCGTTGACCATATTTTAGTTGGGACAAGCTGCTCAGATAACAAGCTCATAACTTCATAACTTTGTGATTTTTCATGATATCTTCTAGAAATTTTGTACATAGATCCCGTGTTTTGGGTTTCGCATATTATATTAAAAAAATAACGTTGTATATATTTTTAATGCCCGAACATAGTGACTTTTGTTTAATTTGCAATAATTGTTTAATGGCAGAACTCAATTTGATATAGTTCATATCTCGATATTACCTATCCCAAACGCAAAAATTAAGACGAATGAGACACTCGACTTCCTTAAGTTATTTAAAGCGAACTTATAATAATACGACCAATAAAATATTTTCTATGGAATTTAAACAGCCACACTTGAATAAACAATGAGTACGGAATATTTGCTTTAATGGCTGTATTCATCAAGTTGGGCTAAATTTTGAAATCTATAGCGGTGGCCTAGTAGTATCGGCCACGAGTTAACAAGTTGTATTATTGTCATGTTTACTGCAAATAAACGATTTTCCTTCTTTCTTTTTTCTAATTTCTCTTTATCTTTGACGGTTACCATCGGGTCCCAGTAAACTCCCGAACCAACTCAGTAGCCGTTAAGACCTCGCAGGACATACAGGTTGCATAACCTCAGTAAGTGCCATCATTTTGTGGTAAAGGAGAGGTTGCACGTCATTTTGATGTATAATTGGGCTGTGTTTAACTTTTGTTTTTGAATTTCTTATTTATGTGATTTATTTATTTTATTTAGTTATAATTTTGATTTAGTATTAATATTTTAAAGTTGAATACAAGATGGAGTCCCATCAATAGCTAAACCAGGACCAAATAGCGTTGAACACAGCTGTGTGTAAAGTTCACTCATTCTCCACAGAAAAAAGAGGTCCTCCGACCAGATGGGTGTTATGTCTGGCGGGCAATTGCTCAACAGTTGAAGTTGTATGTATGCTAATTGCGGTAAACTCTAGTTGCGGGATATAGAATTCGTGTGACGTCAGTAGGACGCGTTGTTTTTTTTATGGCGTATGTAGGTACAGCTACAATTAATAGGTGGCCAATGCCGGTCTTTTACGGTAGGTATGTTAAATATGACTTTTGTGAACTTCTATATCATTATTGTCACAATAAGATAAATAAACAAGAAAAAACACTGAGCCGCAAAGAATATATGAAAAAGAAAATTACTTTGAAGAGGACTCTATGCGATATATAACAACTGTTAACATCAAAAAAATGTGGTACCAAAATTTACAGAAAATAATAATGATGAACCAGAACCAATAAAACGACGCTATCGTGGATTTAATTTATACACATAAAAAAGGCGAATATCCAAAAATTAATTATTTATTAATTTATTATTTTTCATTAGACTTTTAATATTATTTATAGTGTAGTTTACTAAATAAAAGCGCGTGATTTATGTAGTAAAAAGTGCATTCAGTGAATAATTAATAAAGAACAGTGAAATATTGTAGCATAGTGGCCACATCATGACCTCACCCAAACTTCCTCCTTCTCGGCCTCACGCGGGAAACGAAAGGAGATAGTTTAGTTAAGTTAAGCTAGTATAAGTTAGGATATAAAACTCAAGAAAAAACATACTGAACACTAGGCTGTATGGCGTACTATGCTTTGCCTTTTCCGTTCAAATGAACGGAAATAATGAAACCAAAAAAAAGCAATGTTGCAAATGCAAAAAGGCTATATGTGGAGAACACAATATTGACATTTGTAAGGACGGTATATAAAGACCGTTTTTTTAAAGAGACTCGTAGGATATTATTAAAAATAGATTTAATTTTATGAAAACATTGAAAAATAATTGTATTTTGTTAATATTACATAAAAGGGTCAAGTCAAGTTCTATAATTGAATTATCAAGGAATATATTATCATAAAATGTCTCTGTCTGCCTCATGCGTGAGGTCTGGTCGTGCCTCGGAAAGCACGTTATGCCGTTGGTACCGGTTGCCATACGAACATCTAGTGGCAGTCGTTACGGGTTGTTGGAGCCCTCAAAAGTCCAACAATTGGTCTAACTGCAATGCTTCAATGTCGCCTTCGGGTTGTGGAGGTCAGACGGCAGTCGCTTCACGGAAAATGTCGAAGTTTAGCCATATCAGCAGTTAGACTGGTAAAGCGGACCCCAGACTCCAAAGCTGAAAAGGCTTCGGATGCGACTGGGATTAACGCTGAGATGATGATGATATTAACATAAAATGTATTTTATTGATTAACTAAAACTATAATTAAAATAACTGAAGCATAACCATAGTTCAATTCTAGAAAAAATAGGAAAACTCTGAAGTTGGTTTTGTACGTCGTTTTTACGTATGATTGGGCTTTATAGCCAGTGAAATATGATTGGGCTTCTAGGGTTTAAATATCAATTTAAAATTCTATTAAATAACTAGCGGCCGCCAGCAATTTCGTTCGCGTGGATTTAGTTATGCTCAGCTCCTAATGGTCGCAGCGTGATGTTATAGCCTAAAGCCTTCCTGGATTAATGGGCTATCCAACGCACAAAGAATTTTTCAAATCGTACCAGTAGTTCCCGAGATTAGCGCGAACAAACAAACAAACAAACATACAAACAAACTCTTCAGCTTTATATATTAGTATAGAAGTATAGATATAGATAAATGCAACAAGAGAGTGGAGAAATGAGGAGTGAAGAGTGGTGTATATGGGGAGTAGCTGTGGAGGATACGTGGTGTCTATGTCTAAGTAAGTCTTTGAAGCGTATCCACATGGCATCGTCTAACGACGTAATCACTTAGACATACAAATGTATGTACAAAAACAAAAATCACATACAGTTTTTCGCAACTCGTTACTTACAGAAATGTACACGTAATAGGTATACACCATTTTTGTCCGACCCAAAAGAATAATAAAGGTTAGGTATACACATAACCAAATAAAATATGAAATTTTACATAATCATCATAGTAACAATACTAATGAATTTTGAAATAATCTTTTTTTCCCGCGAATTAATACCAACTTCCCCAAAATTTGGTAATTTTTAAAAAGTTTAAAGTTTTTTTTTTTTTGGTGTTTAATTTTTAAACACCATTTTATTCAGTATTATTATGAGTGATGCGACCACGTGCCGCGTGCCCTGTCCCTTTCGCCTGCGCATGTATGCCTACCGTGTTGCCTATCGCACATGTATTAAGTAACCTCGCTTTTTCAAAATAATATTTATTTTTTTAGGGGGATTTTTTTAAAGTTAAGCCCTGCTTTGTAGGCATTATTAGAATCAATTATCGATACCTAATAATTTGCCTTCACGGATCGGACAGGGTTTTCTTTACATATTGTAAATTCACAAACAATTTCACGGTGTTGGGTTCCCTTTCTCTAATCTATATCTAAAGGCGATTCTAACTAAAGTAGGCTGGCCGCATCGTTTATCTGAAACGCGACACCGCACCCACGAAACAGGGTCTAAAACTGACCGCTAAGTTCTGTACTTCAGCCTTTAAAACCCTTATATTCTGTTTCAATGTCAAGTCTAGAGAGAGAGTAGCTTTTATTTATTTTAAATCATATTTAATATATATATATATTATATATATATATACAATATGTAAAGAAAACCCTGTCCGATCCGTGAAGGTATTGTTAGGTATCGGTAACTGATTCTACCAATGGATACAAAGATGGGCTAAACTTAAAAAAAAATCCCCTAAAAAAATAAATATAATTTCGCAAAAAGAGGTAACTTAATACATGTGCGGTGAGCAACCCTTCCAGCGGGCGGCGGGGGGAAGGGCACGCAGCACCTGTGACGTGGTCGCGTCGCTATTCGCTCATAATAATACCGGTGTTACCACTTTTTTAAAAATTACCAAATTTCGGTGAAATTGGAATTAATTCCCTGGAAAAAAAGATTATTTCAAAATTCATTAGTATTGTTACTATGATGATTATGTAAAATTTTATATTAGGTATATTTGGTTATGTGTTTACCTAACCTTTATTATCCTTATGGGTCGGACAGGGTTTTCTTTACATATTGTATATTTTGCAATACATATCACACTTTTGAATTGCTAAGAAGTTGGTCGTTGGCAGTTATGATGCTTCTTGCTCTTTCTCTAAAGCTCTAAAACTTTTTCCCCTCAATCACCAACGGAACCAATTACGGTTCCGTTGGTGATTAAGAGGTAAAGTTACTAGGACATGCTTGTAATTCAAAATAAATAAATAAATATACGGATAAATCACACAGATTGAGCTAGCCCCAAAGTAAGTTCGAGACTTGTGTTATGGGATACTAACTCAACAATAGGTACTATATTTATAATAGATACATATATAGATAAACATCCAAGACCCAGGCCAATCAGGAAAAGATCATTTTTCATCATGACCTAGCCGGGGATCGCACCCGGGGCCTCCACGTCGCAGGCGTGTTGACCGCTGCGCCACAGAGGATGACAAATGTTATGTCTGCAGGCTAGTGCCCCCCTATTTCCTTTTATTAGAGTTCCGTAGCCAAATGGCAAAAACGGAACCCTTTTAGATTCGTAATGTCTGTCTGTCCGTCCGTATGTCACAGCCATTTTTTTCCGAAACTGTAAGAGCTTATACTGTTGAAACTTGGTAGGTAGATGTATTCTGTAAACCGCATTAAGATTTTGATGTAAAAATAAAAAAATAATAATAAATATTGTGGGTCCCCATACTTCGAACTGAAACTCAAATGCGTGACAGACGCTTCCAAAGTGGAAAAATGTTGGTCCCCCCCCCCCTGTAACATCTAAAATAAGAAAATATGATGTATATTACTATAAAAACTACCAACGAAAATTGTTTTGAACGAGATCAGAGATTAAAAAAAAACAACTAAGTATGTTTTTTTTAATACCTCATAAACCATAAACCGCTTATTACCGCTTAATCTTTCATACAAATAACTTAGATCCTTTAATTTCATAAATCAATGGTACACGGAACCCTTTGTGCGTGAGTCAGACACGCACTTGGCCGGTTTTTAGTCTTAATGTTTCCATAATAATATCTTGACAGGCTCTGCCCTCTCAATTATTTAAAAATAATTTGTGTTGTTTGGTCGTGTTGGGCGAGAGGAAACATTCACTCAATTAAATAATTCTGTTTCAGCGTACCTGCTAATAAAATTGGATGATGATGAGCAGTTCCAGATAGTGTCAAAGGCTATGATCTTTCACCTGTCGGCTCCCGACAACATTCGGGGTCCAGGGTCGGTACCTCTGCGACACAGTCTGACTGCGGCAGCCCCGGTCCTGAGGGAGACCATCGTCAGAATGATTGCTGTCTCCGATAACCATAGGTTTTCAATATTCTTGGAGATTGTGCTGTTGCTGGCATGTAATACAGCGGAAAATTGTACGTTAATCATTGTTTTTTTTAATAATTATAAACTAGTGCTTGACTGTAATCCCGCCTGATGGTAAGCAGTGATGCAATCGTTGCTGGTAAAGCGCGCCTATTCACTTAAAAAACTAAGGAATTGGAAGGATGACGGTAGTTGAGCGAGGTGATGCAATGTTAAACCTAAGACCAACACGACCAAACGAAGCTGCGCTTGAGGGAGATTGATCTGGAGACTCTCCACGACCAAACTCCCGACACAACAACATTTGGCGCATCGTACCCGCCACACATCGCAACACAACTGCTCAGACCCGTCCTCCGTACGGCTTCACCAGACATCATGCCGGAACACGACGAATCGCTTGGCAGCAAGACTTTGTCTGGTGGGTGGTAACTTCAGCCGGCAGCCGATGTTATGGCCTACCACCGAGAGATCTGTGGAGTAATTGTGTAACACACTATCAGTAGCAATGGGTTTCAATTTGACAGTTCAACAACATTCATTGCGTGCCTTACCTTGTTGAGCAGACACATTTTTAGAACAAATAGATAAGACTTAGAGCAGTGGATTTAGCAGTAAGTATCAAAATGATTTCAATTGATAGTAGCAGTACATTTTGAGTGTCTTCAAGGCTAGAGTGAATAGGCTCTTAATAAACTAGTGCGCTTTACCATCAACGATTGCGTTACTGCTTACCATCAAATAATGTAGGGCTGCCGTTGAAGATGCAGAATGAAACCGAAACGAATTTACTTATACGTTTAATTAAATAATTAACATTATAACTAATTATTTCTAAGACGCGACAATCTGTTTGATGTTAGAACAGAAAGTGAAGTGAACGTTATAACTAAACTAGCTTTCCGCCTGCGGCTTCGTCCGCGTGGAGTTCGGTTATATCGCGCTTTTTAGAATTCCTTCGGGAATATCAAATTTTTCCGGGATAGAAGGTAGCCTATGTTCTTTCTCAGGGTCTAAAGATTGTATGTGCCAAATTTCATCAAAATCGGTTGAGAGGTTTAAGCGGGAAAGCGTAACAGACAGACAGACAGAGTTACTTTCGCATTTATAATACTAGCTTTCCGCCCGCGGCTTCGCCCGCGTGGAGTTCGGTTATATCGCGCTTTTTAGATTTCCCTCGGGAACATCAAATTTTTCCGGGATAAAAGGTAGCCTTTGTTCTTTCTCAGGGTCTAAAGATTGTCTGTCCCAAATTTCATCAAAATCGGTTGAGAGGTTTAGGCGGGAAAGCGTAACAGACAGACAGACAGACAGAGTTACTTTCGCATTTATAATATTAGTATGGATTAAATCGAACGATAATGCAAACGGGGAATCACAGGTTGGACCCTGTGGTTGGACCCCACGGTATGATATTTCTCGGTAGCGCTCGATGTTCGGGAGGTCTTGCGAAACAAGGCAGCGATGGTGGTAGCTTCATGGAACGGATTGCGGTGAATCATACATGGCGTGATTATTTCTTAACAATCGGGCGGGATTGCAGTCAAGCACTAGTTTATAGTTTATAAAAAAAAAATAAGTGTGTTACGCAATTAAGGTGCTGATATTTAAGATTTATCAAATAACAAGACGTGTACCTCATGAAATTATCCATCGACAACTCCCCAAGGAGCCTTTTGTTTTGGCGGGACCGCTTTTGGCTGTCATCCGAATCTATCATTTACAATTTTAGACCAATCAGTCAAACATTATATCTATCAATTTAAACCAATTAAGACTTAAATACAATAACATAAGAATTATAGTAAGATTTAAATCGATAATTTTAATGTTTAAAACGTGTCCATACTGAGAAGAGTGAGCATACATACCTATTATTAAAGGACCGAGACAAAAACAAAATTCTTTGTTTTGTTTTATTTTTTTTTTGTTTTTTTTTGAACTCAGCGCATTCAGATCTATATGATTATCTATAGTGGTGAGGGTTTTGAGCAACTTCGGGCACATACATACATACAGACAGACATACAAACATACGCACTTTATATTAATGGATAGCTTTACCATGCCGTTCAGAAGAACGGAAAGAAATGAACCAAAAAAAAAAACTTTACCATGACATGACAACCAGTTTTTATGTCACCGCGTCATTGTGTGTCACAAGTTTAAAAACGAAAACATTTTTGCTTCTGTCATCATACTCAGTGACACTATAGTGCGGCCACCGCTCTTAGGCCTCGGCCGCACTACGGTTATACCGCTGCAGTTTTTTCCCGCGTGATTTGCTACAAAATGCTCGCGGGTAAAAACCGCAGGTGCGGCCGCTTGCATTAGTCTTCTAGGGGCACAAATCCTGGCGATTAAAAACCGCAGCGGTTTAACCGTAGTGCCGTCTAGGCCTTACTCATATAAAACCGTAAGATGAGTTTGCAAAAACCGTGAACCGTAAACATTATATACTTTCGTATTATTTCGTTTATGTGCTGAAATAAATGCAATACAAACTTATATCCTTTAATCCTATACCCTATTATCTATTGATTCTTTTGATCGTTAAGAGGGAACTCTAGTGACGCTTTCTCTATACAAACGTATTCCGCTGGTTTCTTCCTGGACAATGCTTTTAGAGCAATTTTTTTTTCAGCAATTTTACACCGTGATTATTCGTGCTCCCATCATAATATGTACAATCAACGGTCAAAAGTGCATTACCACTTTTGAACTTTATTGCAACAACAATAAGGGTCAAAAGTGGTACTCCACTTTTGTCCCTTACTGTACTTCAAAATCTCGAACATTAACCCATTTTTACCGTGATGTTCAGATGTCTATGAGACAAACGTGATAAGTTTTTGACAAAAAATAATAGAAGCATAGGTATACTTTTCCTCTAAATTTTGATATAAAAATGATTGAGATCTGTCGTGTTTCGAAATCAAAACAGCGGAATACAAAACTTCTTTAAGTCAACGTTTTTGTAGGTAAAATCAGCCTGAGCTGCAACTTTCCTTTTCGCACTTTACCGGGAGAGGTTGGAAGCAGTGCGACGGCAATAGTTTCTTCAAATACCTATTTTCCAAATTCCTCGGCACTAGAGTGTTCCGCTATGGCAAAAGCCTTCATACTTTCTCCAACCACCTCTCTCCGCCAAAAGCTGCCAAGAAGCAATCTTTATCAAAGGAGTCTAGCTGATCCCGCCATCTTTGTCTGGGCTTGCCAGGATGTCAGGACCCACAGTTCCTAAGTTTGGCCTTCGATCGTCTGACATGCGGCAAATGTGTCACATTTAAATTCACATGCACAAACAGTCAGACTCGGAACAACTACCTGTTGCCCATACAAATATTTGTTCCGTGCGGGAATCGAACCCGCGACATGCAACGCAACAGTCGATGGCTCAGCCACTACGCTAACTATGTCGTCTCACTTTGTTTCTTATATTTTGCCAAGTTTTTGACATTGGTTTCCCGCCGAGATGACGCTTCCACTGGATTTTGAATGTTTTAAATGACTAGAATTCTTCTGGTTCACTAGTTTAATACCCAGAATACTCCGTTCCATAACTCTGTAGCCAATTTCTCTCCCCTCATGAAGAATATTCTTCAAAAATTCTTATATTGAAGACAATCAAACAATCTACAGGGTACATTTCGTGCTAAATTTCATGTTTGGTCTATCCATTATTTGTCATAGAATGAAATTAAGATATAATTTGCTGTGAAATATTGATCTGAACTGGGCCAAGAGTCTATCCGTTTTGCATAACGCCGTCTATACACTGAATTACCGATGCAGACCAACAATAATAGGGTCGTAATACAAACTTGAAGCTTAGACCGGTCAACGGCTACTTATTTATAAGATTGGCAATACAGTTGGTAAACTGTATTGCCAATCTTATAAATAAACACGATTTTACTGATTTGTACACTTTTTAAACCGACTTCAAAAAGGAGGAGGTTACTCAATTCCACCATATATATGCTCTTTTTATTGGTCGACTTGATGACTTATCAATCATTAAAAAGTGTACGAAACAGTAAAATCATTGATAAAATATTAAAATATTTTATCAATGAGTAAAATAGTTTTCAAAGAACAATATCTCTATTTCAATATACTGTCAAACTAAGACAAAGAATAAGTTTGGGAAACTAAAAATGCTTACCCACAGTTCAATTCAATTCAATTCAATTATATTTATTTGCACAGAAAGTAGGTATAAAAAATAATGATGTTTACATAATGTCAGACCCTTATACTATCTACCTTAAATTAGGCATGCAAATTTTGAATAGTTACATTAAATGAATCATTAAATTATTACATTGTCTATTATTTTTAACATTTTATATTTATTTGGGAAGAGAGGAGTCATTTAAAAAATCATTTACAGAAATTCAAATTCAAATTCATTTATTAATCTTGTGAACACAGGGTACAGTTATGCAGATGTTATGTACAAAGAATTTTTGTCCATGCTATGTCCCGCCAAAAGGCATACAAAATATCATAAAAAGTGAATGTAGATGTCACAGTTTTATGCAAAATAAATATGTCAACAAATTAAGCGGGCACATTAACTCAATAGGCAGCATCACACGATATAGCCTCAGAAACAATTAAATAAAATGTCAGCAAATTACAATTTTTTAAATATTTAACAAAAAATAAAATATAGTCTACAGAGTCAAGAGTCGTCAAATTTAAATAATATCATACAAATTATGTTAATTATCAAAGTTTGTCATTAAGATATTCATTGACAGAGTAATATGTCTTCTCAATAAGTAGTTCAAAAAGCTGACGCAGAGTAATAACATTTTTCTAATAAAAGAGCTGTAAGCTTCTTTTTAAATGTTATCATTGGGTAATTTTTAAATTCATTGGGAATCTTATTAAAAACAATTGGAGCCATGCCAAAAATACTTTTTTTAAACAATGCTGTATTACAACCGTCAATTCTTAACAAATTCTTATATTGGCTTCTTATAGGTCCTTTTCTAGTTTCTGACACTGTTACAAACTCATGCCTGTTCAGTTTTACAAAAACAGCTAATTCCAAAATGTATATTGATGGAAAAGTTAAAATTTTCAGAGACTTAAACCTAGGCACACAACTGTCTGTCATTTTAAGACTACACATAGCTCTTATGCAGCGTTTCTGAGCCTTAAATACCTGTTCTCTCATACAACAATTACCCCAGAATATAACTCCAAATCGTAAGATTGATGCTACTATACCATGATATGCCATAACTGTTGTTTTCATATTCACTTTTTTGGATATGTTGAACAAAATATATGCAGATGTACTTAATTTTTTACACACCTCTTCTGCATGAGGTTTCCATGTCAATTGGCTATCTATTAATATTCCTAAAAATTTTCCAACCTTTACTTGTTCCAGTTTTTGTCTATTATATTCTATGGTCAAATTTTGTACAGATAATCTTTGGTAGAAGTGCATTATATATGTCTTTGATAAATTAATTAATAAATTGTTCATGTCAAGCCATCGTATTATGTCTTTAAGGGTATCATTTATATTGTCTTCATAATTTGCTACGTCATCACGTTTTATTAAAGCTGTGCTGTCGTCAGCAAATAAAACCATTGGATGCTGAATATGACGGGGTAGGCAGAAATAGGAGTGGGCCCAGTACACTGCCCTGTGGTACACCATATCTAATAACCCTGGCCTGAGATAAATACTTTCTTTCGCATTTAGTTTTAATACAAATTCTACTGATTTCCGTGTATTGTATTCGATTACAGAGGTACGATTTTATGAGATTTAGGGCATTTCCTCTAATACCGTATGCGTCAAGCTTATAGATAAGTGTTTCATAATGGACACAATCGAATGCTTTTTTTCTCGTTTTTTTTTTTCGAGTTTTGAGTTAAATGCTTGAATGGGTAGGTACAGACGACACCACATCAAACTACTACAATCTCTCAGATTTCTTTATTAGAATTTCGACTTTATATCTAAAGCATTAAGCCACAAGGTTGATTGAGAATATCTGACAGTTTGGTTTGGGGTAGCTTGACCTGCTGTCGTCCGTACAGTACATAGGTTTGACACGAACAGCACGAAACAAGCATACCTATAAGATTTATTGAACTGAATATAGCGCCTAAACCGCAAAAATCTGTATAAATATGCCATTGAAAAATAAGTCTAGACAGGAGGGACAGACAGACTGCAAACAAAGTGAGTCCAAAAACCCCTAAAACTATTATGCTTCGCAAAACTGACTACGTTGATATTTTATTGTCATCCCAATGCCATAAACTGTAGCAGTTTCTTCTTGCACTAGAAAATATACCGTCATTATTGTTGGTTTGCCGGTTCACCGGCTGACAATAGGCTCTTAGACGGTAATAAACGAACCGTCCTGTTTTGAGCCTCCGACGCCCCGTTTATAGTTAACTTTCTATTCATTATCTGCGAATAACGCGGTTTGACGTTTGGAACGTGTTATTGTGTTTGATACAGGGCATAATAATCCTTGTTTATGTCACCTCCGAGTGGTACCGGCGTACCGGCCTTAGAATAATACCAACCTATATCCTCCCGTGGGTGTGGTGAGTGACTAATCACGCGTATCGCCCTTGTGTATGATGCTTGCTCTGTTTATAAGCATCATACATAGGGCAACATGCAGCAGTTTTCGATCGTCCATTGCAGTTGCCTGTGCGCAAACGCGTATTGCTTGTGTGAATCGATTTTTAGGTAGGTATTCATTAAGTTAATGAAGAAGTAATTGTGCAACTACATTTGGAGATCTTTTCATATAGGAAAACTGCATAGAGATGCGAAATCATCCTATCATTGTGAATCAATGAGTGGAGTCATTATACAACATGTAACGAAATAGTAGATTGTTAACCTAGGGTTGAAAGAATCAATTCCCGAGGTATTTACTCTATACCTAATCCGAGTAGGAATTGATTCTTTTACCTATGTTCAACACTTTACTTTTCATTTTAACTATGAGGAAAATAAAACTAAGGTTCGGCGCAAATGGGCCACCAACCACAGCCACTGGTGTCAGTCGAGTGCTACCGCCACATTTCTAAGGTCCGTATTACAGAACGTTACTCAAGCATTGATCTCTGCTTAAGCATTACTTAAAACTAGTTTCAACCAATCAAATGGCTTGAAACGAGACTTAAGTAGAGCTTGAGTTTTGAGTTACGTTCTGTAATACGGACAAACTGTCAGAAGCGAGCGACAGCCACCGGTGTCTGGATGCCGCCACATTTTATAATCCCAAATAGCGGGATGTGAATGGATTTTGGATATGAATGTATCAATATCCATTGAGACATCGTGATCCATGATGGACGTGGGACGACGGACGGTTAACTGCACGGAGAGTAGCGCAATATGACAGTGGCGGGTGTCGGCGTTTTTTGTGGCACGTAGTGACTACCAGTGGCGAGTCTACTGTATATACTTAGATAAACGTGTGCGGCGCGTCTATGCAATAATATTAAAAAGTGTGTTAAGTTGCCGTCGCTGGCCACTGGTGGCTGTGGTCGGTGGCCCATTTGCGCCGAGCCTTTGTAGATGTTTATTGAAACAATTTTTCTGAATTTCGTCACAGATAGATAGTTCAGATTAGTATCCCGCCAATTAATGTCGACTTTTTTTTAAATATGAACTCACGGAGTAAATGTTGGAGATTTTCCGCTTAAAGAAGTTCATACTGGCTGTTTAGAAACTGGCCGGAGGATTTTTTTTTACTTAAATCGCTTCACAGCTGACAGCAGTTCTATTTTTGAAGTTCGTTCCGGCTAGTAGGAAAGTAATTTCTAAGAATTTCTCCCTGTCTAGAGAGGGACGCAGCATTTTCCACCCAATAATCAGATCAAAACAACAGTATACCTATACCAAGGGCACGGCTTTGACTTCGGGCAAGTCAGTTTTTTGGGGTCGAATCGTCCTCGAATATTTTGTCATACACTCTACCGTATAGTGTAACCTGATGAGTTTAAGTAGTCACTACATACACATCTGCATGAAATATTTGGTAGGTATTTATAGTGTAGCGTGTAGGGCAAACAGCCGCAAATGATCCTGTTTTATAGGTAGTTAAGTAAAAATACGTTAATTTGACTATGCATACATTTTTATTTCATTTAGATTATATTTTTCCTTATATCCAAACATGATTTCGTTATATTTGGCTTCTTTCCAATGTTAGAAGCTCAAATGGTTGATTTGATTTTGCAGGTATAGAAATGATGAAAGAAAACATCATTGAGATCATATTTTACCGTTTCAATCCTTATTATCCTGTAAGAGAACTGCCGTACTATGACATCAACCCTCTGGATTGTCAGGATCCCAACGTTAAATTGGGTAAGAAAATAATGGTGTTCTTTTTGTATGTATATGTTGTTTTAGGTGAACCAGAAAAGGTGTGCGATTTCTTAACACCAATGAGTAGTGCACCTGTCATTACTGTTCACTACAGCACTTTGTGGTAGTTCACCTATCATTACTGTTCACTGCCGCACTTTGTGGTAGGTCACCTATCATTATTGTTCACTGCCGCACTTTGTGGTAGTTCACCTATCATAACAGTTCACTGCGCACTTTGTGGTAGTTGACCTATCATTACTGTTCACTGCGCACTTTGTGGTAGGTCACCTGTCATTTTTGCGTTGGGACTACCGCACTTTGTGATAGTTCACTTGTCTTTACTGTTCACTGCGCACTTTGTGTTAGTTCACTTGTCATTACTGTTCACTGCCGCACTTTGTGATAGTTCAGTTGTCATTACTGTTCACTGCGCACTTTGTGATAGTTCACTTGTCATTACTGTTCACTGCGCACTTTGTGATAGTTCACTTGTCATAACTGTTCACTGCCGCACTTTGTGATAAGTAGTTCACTTGTCATTACTGTTCACTGCGCACTTTGTGATAGTTCACTGGTCATTACTGTTCACTGCCGCACTTTGAGGTAGTTCACCTGTCATTACTGAACACACGTAGTGAACAGTTTCACTAACACACTTGTAGTAATGCACCTGTCATTACTGTGTACTGCCGCACTTTGTGGTGGTGCTCCTGTCATTATTGTGTAATCGCCTATTTAATGGGGTTAAGAGGAAAATATGAATTATCAAAAATATTTCGTTGATATTCCTCTTCTTCAATGGATAAGCAAAATTGCATGCTTCTAAACCCAGTAGTGTAGTGATAATCATCGATCAGCAACATCTTATTGTCAACACTGTTGACGATGGATAAATTAAAAGTTTCAGTCGTTCACGGTCGTGACTATTTTTTCCAGGAATATTCTAGTTTAGGCTGCTCGAAGTTGTTGACGAGTATGTATACCTGGGACAAACAGTCCAATTAGGTAGGTCCAACTTCGAGAAAGAGGTGTCTCGGCGAATCCAGCTCGGTTGGGCAGCGTTCGGGAAGCTACGCTACATCTTCTCGTCGTCCAAGATACCACAGTGTCTCAAGACTAAAGTCTTTGACCAGTGTGTGTTGCCAGTGATGACTTACGGAACTGAAACGTGGTCGCTCACAATGGGCCTCATACGAAGGCTCAGAGTCACACAAAGGGCAATGGAAAGAGCTATGCTAGGAGTTTCTCTGCGTGATCGAATCAGAAATGAGGAGATCCGCAGAAGAACCAAAGTCACCGACATAGCTCTGCGAGTAGCTAAACTTAAGTGGCAGTGGGCAGGGCACATTGCTCGTAGAACCGATGGCCGATGGGGCAGTAAGGTTCTGGAGTGGCGGCCACGTACTGGAAGACGCAGCGTAGGGAGGCCCCCAACAAGGTGGACCGATGACCTGGTGAAGGTCGCGGGAAGCCGATGGATGCGAGCAACACAAGACCGGTCAGCGTGGAAAGCCTTGGGGGAGGCCTTTGTCCAGCAGTGGACATCTATAGACTGAAGAAGAAGAAGAAGAAGGCTGCTGTACATTGCCTGTAAATCAATAAATAAGTTTAACAATTTTATTAAGTAGAGGATAAACCAACGAAAAACAGTGACGGTTATGCAAACCAGTTCTGAATCGATTAGTGCTAATGTCCGTAGATCATTGGAATTAATTAGAGTTGACACAACAAGCAACAACTGTAACACTGTAACATTACGTGATGGCAGGAGAGAGCAGTATCAACATGACATTAACTCTGTCAGTGCTGCTCGTAATTCTGAAGACTACTGCGAAACATTTGGATGAAAACCCGGGTTTCAAAAAACTGCTGCCTGTCCCGGATTGTTATGCACAAAGGTGAGCTTAATTTGCACACTCACGATATGTACATACATACATAGGCAAATATAGACCGCTGTGGACAACGAGTGTGTTTTCGTACGTTGCTCTAATATATTACCACAGACACCACAGTATAAAAATCATGCAGTAGACCGACGCCTTTGATCTCGTGTTAAATGCCGACATCGTCTAGACAGTAACGCATCGGCCAGGGTTGTCACAAATAAACAATATTTATGAAATTATTTATTTATTGCAGATCAACATCGATAGCTGTATTATATTTAATTAATTTGCTATTTTTACTAAGGGAACAACTCGAGACAGATTTAAGTTATTTAGATGGCATTTTCGTAACCAGCACCCCAATCCACCTCGGAATTAACACCCATATCATATTAATATACATTTAAATTGGCGTCCGCCATCTTGGATTTCAAAAAGGGTGGCTTTTTCGTAACAAGCACCCCAATTATACTCAAAATTGACACTCATATCAAATTATAAAACAAACAAATAAAAAAACAAACACGCGTTAGCCCTTAATGATAGATACCGAGCTACGAACATCGTTTTGTTCGCAGCTCGGGTGCCGCTTACCCGCGTCTCGTCTCTCACACCCCGCACGATTGCTCTGTCTAGACGTCTTCGTCGGATGACTGTATGAATTTTAGACTGTGATATTACAGTTGCCTTTTGCCTTTCGTTGCCTAAATGAGTCGTAAGTGTCGTGTGCATGTATCTAATCCTAAGTGTCGCGACACATCTGCGAAACGTACGGCGCCGAGAGTTTGGCTAAATACGCGCGCAGTGTATTTCAAGTACTCTATGACACATCAGCCGCAATTACGCCGCGTTCAGCGCAGGGCCTAACCTTCCTTCGGGCGGTCTTTTCAGCTAAAACGCATTTAATGTATTTTGCATAGCAAGCGACACATCACGCGAAAGTTCGGCGGGCGTAGCTAAACGATCGGCGTGTGATGTGCATCGCGCGCGTGGCGGTAACGAAGAGCGGCAACGTCTTCTAAGGCCTCTATAATAGCTAATATTCTAAAAAAATCATTTTTTCTGGGCAATCCAGGTACGTCACAAAAACCGCACCCCATAAATTGTCGACACAGACAGACTGACGATGACGCCACGTAAGTTTTCGTCGCGTAGCGCGCTTAACAAGACCACAACAAGACGCCGCGTTTTGACCGTTTGGTTTGTCATAACAACTGAATATTGCGATTGAAACTTCAGCCGCTGAGCTTTCAGCCATCAGAGATATGTGCCCCGTTGATAATATTTATTGTAGCTCGTTCCCTGATCCACGGGGAATGTGGGTGTACTTCAAAAACCTACGTCAGGCACCAGTCCCTTCCAATCCATACTAATATTATAAATGCGAAAGTAACTCTGTCTGTCTGTCTGTCTGTTACGCTTTCCCGCTTAAACCTCTCAACCGATTTTGACGAAATTTGGCACAGACAATCTTTAGACCCTGAGAAAGAACATAGGCTACCTTTTATCGCGGAAAAAAATGATGTTCCCGAGGGAAATCTAAAAAGCGCGATATAACCAACCTCCACGCGGGCGAAGCCGCGGGCGGAGAGCTAGTTGTGGAATATAAGGAAAAATATTATATATTGACTTATTACAGGTTCACTATATACAATATTATTTTTTGTTTATGCGAACCTCGAAACACGTGTCCAGTATTTTTAAGCAAAGAATCTATGTACAAAATTTCAAAAAGATTTAATGAAAAACCACAAAGTTATGAGCTTGTTATCCTACTTGGTTGTCCCAAGAAAAATATGGTCCACACACCGTTCAGACGGTCGAGCGTAGGGTTGCCATTTTTTTTTACAAGGAATAAAGTATATTCAAGTCTGTGAAGAATATTAAACAGTATTTTAGAAAAATGAACAGTATTTTATTCATTTAATTTTTTACATACATATTTTTTTGAACTCCTCGCACAACTTACTAAATTTAAATCGTTTTTGAATATTTCGTATAAGTATATCACATAATGTGTTTGCATGCTGAAAACAGTATTTTTTATACTTTATTTTTGTTCAACAGTAAAAAGTATAATTTAGTGAAAAACAGTATAATACTGTTCAAAACAGTATAGTTGGCAACCCTAGTCGAGCGGGGCGTTGACCTCTGGCGTTAGTTATTGCGCCGGCGTGCGCAACACTATGTATGATTTACGGTACGCGCTCGGTAACCACAGTGCAACACTTTCCAAATGTATTTGGGAAAAATATAAAAATGATTGGAATCGATTCAGTTGCTTATTCTGAACAAACTGTAATCAGGTTTCGCATATACAAAAAATAAAGTTGTATTAGTACTCTACTTCTAAACTAGGTGTATATTGTATCTTCAGATAAGCCTCTAAAGATATATTTCAAAAAAGTCAAATACCTATTGCTCTTTGATAATTCTAATTCATCTTATAACGCAATCAGAACAACTAACCACAAAACGTAACGTAAGAAAACGGCTTTGCGAAGATCTTTCCTAGTGTTTTCAATTTCGTACTGAATAGATCAATGCTCTGTTCCCCAGATATCGCATTAAAACTGCGACTGGCTATCAGAACGTGTGCATTACGACTAAGACTAGTGTTTACATTGACAAATGATTACATAATCCGTTTCTAGATGCACGTTACATCTACAAACGTTTTATGTAATTATTTTGTGGCAACAGTTCCTTCAAATCTTACTGTTGAAATCAATCTTCAATTGGGTTGTATCCTAAAAAATAATTTAATGTCCATCAGATAGATTTATAGAAAATATTGAACACGTATTTTTTATTTTTTCTTTCATTCAAATACTTAGGAAGATACATTGATTTGAAATGTCGCATGACGTCACGGCGTGGTACAAAATATACCACGGCGTCACGTAATTGGCCCCCACTCCGTAACTTTAATACGCTATATCTCAGTACTTTTTGGTGATTTCAACAAAATAAAAAATACAGGTCTTAATTTTTTTTATTATCTATAAGACGGACTAATTATTTTTTTTATTTTCTTACCTAGGATACATCCCTATTGATTTTAAGTATATTGTGTAAAACCAACCTCCAACACTGTCAGCTCCAAATGCTCCAATAGACAATCGACTGTATACCATTTAATTTTATCCACTCTCTCCCATGGACGTCGTGAAAGGCGACTAAAAGGTTAATGTTGAAAAGATTGCCAGGGAAGCAGTTTACTTCCTCGGTACTGATAAAACTTTCATCATACTAAGACAGAATTATAATAACATAGGATAAGAGGCAGATAACAAAAAAGATGGGAAGATAATAGGATAAGTTGCAGGCGTAGTATAGAGTAACCAAAGAGATATCAGAATGGAGTAGGTTGGAAGAGGCCTTTGCCAATCCTCAAACAGATTTTAAGAAAGTAATTATTTAATTGTGTAAAATACTTAGATAACAGTGTAGTAGATAATAAAATAAACATAATTGTATATCTGTTGTTTAAATAAATATTATTCTTTTAGTCTTTCTATTAGTCTCTATTATTATATAATATATACATTATACATATCCATACTAAACTTAATTATATCTATCAATATGCATAGATATAAAAGTCAATTGCCCGTGTGTTAGCTTCGCAAAAATTCGACAATAGCTTGACCGATTGGCTTAGCCTATTCACTCTAGCCTCGATAACGCTTAAATTGTAGTCTGAATAAAATACCGCCGTTGGCAAATTATTCCAGTGTTTATAACCTTTTGACCGTTTGCTTGGTTGCGAAGGGTCGTAGCGTGATTTAAAATTGCCTATAACCATCCAAGAATTGAGTTACCTAGCAAGATATTTTTTAAAAAAACGATTAGTACCTATTTTTACATGCATTAGGTAGCGTATTGCGGAGTCGCGGGTTCCATACACGCGCAGTGCAAATATTTGTATGCATGAATATGAATATTTGCACTGATCTGGTCGTGCCTCAGAAAGCACGTTAAGCCGTTGGTCCCGGTTGCCATACGAACATCCAGTGGCAGTCGTTACGGGTTATTGGAGCCCTCAAAAGTCCAACAATTGGTCTAACTGCAATGCTTCGATATCACCTTCGGGTTGTGGAGTTCGAGACGGCAGTCGCTTCACGGAAAATATCGAAGTTTAGCCAAAATCAGCAGTTAGACTGGTAAAGCGGACCCCAGTCTCCAAAGCAGAAAAGCTTCGGATGCGACTGGGATTAACGTTGAGATGATGATGATTACTAGTCGCGCGAGTTAAGTGTGCAACTGTACACCTCACTCTGTGACGTCGTTCGGAGGGTAGGACCATTTGTAAAAAATGAGAATTATGTTAATATCATTTAATAAAATGTAATTTATACCTACTTTTACATAAAAGGTCGTTTTGATAATAAAGCGTCTTATTACTAGATCATTTTACTCATGACGTTTTGCAATTAAATTGATACACATGGACTGAAATATAATGTTGATGCAACCAACAGGCTTCACTAACACGTCGAAAATGTAAAAAAAAACCCAAAACAAACTTTTTAAAAAAACCTTATCAAAGCAAAATCTCTACAGAAACAGTAATATCAACAGGGAATTAAACTCTAGACAATTGTGACAAAGATGCTATCGCTACTCAGAACTTCCGGCGAATGCGGGGCGTCGCGCGGGGAAGCGGGAGAGGCGTCGCATTCCAGCCAGGTGCACAGTTAACTCGTGCGAGTACTAGGTAGCGTATACAAATAAATAAATTATTTCCCCCATATTGCAAAACGCAATCTAATTTTAGTTCGACTTAACCTTTGAGTCAGTAGTTGTATTTTGGACTTTATGGAGGTTAAGTCAAAGTTCTTAATACAAAAATGACAAATTAGTACCGAACTAATATACAACGTGTAACATAAAGGGTATATACATAACAAAGGCACGGCATCTTTACATGATATCAAACGATATTGGAAGGGTTTTTTAATCCAATATCCACAGAGATATTGAAGACATTTGTCGGATTTTGGCAAGTAACGTGACGGGTAAAGACTAGTTATTAACGTATGTAGTGTGCTGCCAAGTTTGTTATGATTTGATTTTAAGAAACACGCGATACCGAAAATTTGGTACCAATTTTTTGAGTATTTTATTTTGAGTTGAAACCCTTCCGATATCGTTTGATATCATCTAAAGATGCCATACCCTTGGTATGAATATACCCTTTTTGTTACACGTTGTATAATAAATAAATATATACGGACAAATCACACAGATTGAGCTAGCCCCAAAGTAAGTTCGAGACTTGTATTATGGGATACTAACTCAACGATACTATATTTATAATAGATACATATATAGATAAACATCCAAGACCCACGCCAATTACGAAAAGACCCCTGTTTAAAGGCCGTTTTCCATCATGACCTGGCCGGGGATCGAACCCGGGGCCTCCACGTCGCAGGCAGGCGTGTTGACCGCTGCGACACGGAGGTTGTCAAACTAAACTGTAATTTTTATAAATAGAACTGCATTTCTATAATAGGTGCATAATTCAATTACGATTGGTTTAAAACTGGTCTGAATAAAATACATGTATTAAGGGGGAGTGGCTTTATTATTAGTAGTAGAAATATTAGTGAATACCGGCGGAACTTGTGTTCATGGTCCAGAGAATTAAAGTTTGATGGTCTCTTACTATGTTAGATGTTTCATCTGGGCACATCGATACGAGTGCCGTGCTCGGGAGCATCGCCACGAACGGATTACCCTCACCGTGATAGCAGCAATCATGATCAAGTGCTTTGGGGATCGGCTGCTTCTCTTCTCTTCTATATTGATGCCAGGTCAGACCTATCATAGTAAAGATTAAAATAAAGGTAGCAAGTACATGACGAGACTGCGATGGCGGGTTAAGCTGGACTCTTTTGATAAATATTGGTCTCAGTGTAACCATTAAAATAAAGGTAGCAATTACAGGACGGGAGACCCAGACGGCGATGGCAGGTTAAGCTGGACTCTTTTGATAAATATTGGTCTGTTGTTTGGTGTTCTAGCAGCTCTGGACAAAAAGAGGTAGAAAGGATGCCTTTTGCCCAGCTGTGGGAGATATATGGCTAAAAGTGTAGGATATATCCATACTAATATTATAAATGCGAAAGTAACTCTGTCTGTCTGTCTGTCGGTCTGTCAGTCTGTCTGTCTGTCCGTCTGTCTGTCTGTCTGTCTGTCTGTCTGTCTGTTTGTTACGCTTTCCCGCTTAAACCTCTCAATCGATTTTGATGAAATTTGGCACAGACAATCTTTAGACACCGAGAAAAGACATAGGCTACTTTTTATCCCGGAAAAATTTGATGTTCCGGAGGGAAATCTAAAAAGCGCGATATAACCGAACTCCACGCGGGCGAAGCCGCGGGCGGAAAGCTAGTTTTATATAATTATAACGCCTTAACCAACAGAATTCTTTTTGGACAAAAAAAAATAGTGGAACTTAGTTATAAATATCACCTGATTTATATTCAGGTTAGCTGTTATGATCCAGTGGGCTCCCGATTCAAAACTGAACAAATAATATATGATTTTACCCAAAAACGATAAAACATGACGGTATTATATCAATGGAGATATTGAATTCGGAATCTTTCCATTAGTGAGTTCTAGCAGCCATAATTTGAGTACTTTCACTTCCGTCGGACATAATTGCGTTGCTCGAAGAAATGGTAGTCGTTCAAGCGTGTCCCTCCGAATTTGACGAATCTGGTTCATCCAGAGTCGCATCACGATTACTACCTGCTGTTTTGTGTTTGCAGACATCATGTCGCTGTCAGTTCTGACTGAACTGCCTCCGAGGAAGGACTGGACAGCAACTGTTAATTTTAACACCTCGCAACAAGATGTTCAGTTCAAGAAGATTTTGATTTATTTTGTTGTTGATCTGCTTAAACTATTTCCTTACAATAGATTCGTAAGTTCTAGCTTTATCTTTAATTATGAACTTTCCAAACATTTTAATTAGACCTGCTTTGCCACGTCTTTATACACCTTTTCCGAGAAATCAAACATCAACAAGCAGTATGGGCCAGGTCGTGAAAAATATTTAAAATAAAAATATAAGAACTGACACACTCTCTATATTGCAAGTTCTGTGACCACAAATAGTATCTTTGAAATTATATATCTTACTAGAGGATTCGGCATATAAAATATATTATATAAATATACTACAACATATATGTAACAGACAGACAGATAGACAGACAGACAGAGTTACATTCTTCTTCTTCTTCTTCCTCAGCCTATAGACGTCCACTGCTGGACAAAGGCCTCCCCCAAGGCTTTCCACGATGACCGGTCTTGTGCTGCCCGCATCCATCGGCTTCCCGCGACCTTCACCAGATCATCGGTCCACCTTGTTGGGGGTCTCCCTACGCTGCGTCTTCCAGTACGTGGCCGCCACTCCAGAACCTTGCTGCCCCATCGGCCATCGGTTCTACGAGCAATGTGCCCTGCCCACTGCCACTTATTTAGCGACTCGCAGAGCTATGTCGGTGACTTTGGTTCTTCTGCGGATCTCCTCATTTCTGATTCGATCACGCAGAGAAACTCCTAGCATAGCTCTTTCCATTGCCCTTTGTGTGACTCTGAGCCTTCGTATGAGACCCATTGTGAACGACCACGTTTCAGTTCCGTAAGTCATCACTGGCAACACACACTGGTCAAAGACTTTAGTCTTGAGACACTGTGGTATCTTGGACGACGAGAAGATGTAGCGTAGCTAACCGAACGCTGCCCAACCGAGCTGGGTTCGCCGAGACACCTCTTTCTCGAAGTTGGACCTACCTAGTTGGACTTTCTGTCCCAGGTATATATACTCGTCAACAACTTCGAGTGCAGAGCCTACAACTACAATTGGAGTGGGTGCGACATGAGAGTTCGACATGATCTTCGTTTTATCCATGTTCATTTTTAGACCCACTTGTTGGGAAGCTCTGCTGAGGTCATTGAGCATTTTGCCCAAGTCTTCCAGGGTCTCAGCCATGACCACGATACCATCTGCGAAGCGGAGATTAGTGATGTACTCGCCGTTGATGTTGATGCCAAGTCCTTTCCAGTCCAGGAGCTTGAAGACATCTTCCAACGCAGCAGTGAACAATTTAGGAGATATGACGTCTCCTTGTCTCACTCCACGCTGCAGTTGGATCGGTTTCGAGTCCTGATTCTGGAGACGGACTGACATGGTGGCGTTTTTGTACAAACACTTTATCACCTCAATGTATCGATGGTCAATTTGGCACCGCTGGAGAGACTGTAGCACCGCCCAAGTCTCAATCGAATCGAAGGCCTTCTCATAGTCCACAAACGCCAAGTATAGTGGTTTGTTATACTCCTCGGACTTCTGTATAACTTGCCGCAGCGTATGAATGTGGTCTATGGTGCTAAAGCCTTTTCGGAAGCCTGCTTGTTCGGGAGACTGGAAGTCGTCGAACCTGCGAGCGAGACGATTCGTGATGACCCTAGAAAACAGCTTGTAGACATGGCTCAGGAGGGATATCGGTCTGTAGTTTTTCAGGAGGGTATTGTCACCTTTTTTGAAAAACAAAACCACCACGCTCCTGTGCCACGCCTTAGGCGTTTCGCCTTTAAGAATGACGGAATTAAATAGCTTCTGAAGCGCTTTAAGAACCGGTTTGCCACCCGCTTTCAGAAGCTCAGCCGTAATTCCATCATCTCCAGCCGCCTTATCGTTCTTGAGCTGTTTCAGGGCCATACCAATCTCGTACAGGCTGACGTCCGGGATATCGTCGGTATAGTGTCGGGTTAGTCTGGCTCTAGGATCATTAGCCAGGGTTACAACAGGTGCGTGTGTTGATGTGTATAACTCTCCGTAGAATTTCTCCATCTCACCCAAAAGCTCGGGCTTGGAAGTGACGATCCTACCATCCCCAGTCTTCAGCTTCGCAAGTAGACTCTGTCCAACAGACAATTCACGTGCGAACACTTTGGAGCCTTTGTTCCGCTCGATAGCCTCTTTAATACAATTTGTATTAAATTGGCGTATATCGCGAGTCAGAGACTTTGAGATCTGTCTGTTAAGGTATCTGATGCGCGAAGCGTCATCAGGGGATTTTAAGATCACCTCCCGTCTTTCTTCCATTAGCCGGCGGGTGGGACCGGAGATCTTCTTCTGTCTTTTTGAACGGAGGGTTTTGTAGAACTTAGACCCTTCCGTTTGGAGAGTTTCCACAAACCTGTTGTTGTAGTCGTCCACATCTACGCATTCACCGAGGCATTCGAAGCGGTTTTGTAGTTCGATCTGAAAGCTCTCGGGGTTTTGGAGTTACATTCGCATTTATAATATTAGTATGGATTATATATTATCCATACTAATATTCTAAATGCGAAAGTAACTCTGTCTGTCTGTTACGCTTTCCCGCTTAAACCTCTCAACCCATTTTGATGAAATTTGGCACAGACAATCTTTAGACTCTGAGAAAGAACATAGACTACCTTTTATCCCGGAAAAATTTGATGTTCCCGAGGGAAATCTAAAAAGCGCGATATAAGCGAACTCCACGCGGGCGAAGCTGCGGGCGGAAAGCTAGTTATTATATAAATATATTGTATTTAGTCATAATAAATATTTTTTCGATAACTATCTCAATCCATAGTTAATGACCTAATCTCAGACCATACAGATAATACACAAGAGAAATAATACACAAAGAAAAAGTCGGCCAAACCGTTTCTGTATACCTAGTATGAGTTTTCATTACGAGACTCGATCGTCGATATCGAGCACGTTTGGCGCTCTCATTGGTGGAGAGTTCTTACAACTTTGAAGCGGGCCAATCGATGAGTTAAACGCGCTCGATATCGACAATCGAGTTTCGTAATGAAAACTCATACTAGGCCTACTGAGGAGTTCGATTGCAAACACTGTGAAAAAAGAATTTTATTGTAGGTGTATACAACATTATTTTATTGTAGGTGTATACAACATTACTTTATTGTAGGTGTATACAACATTATTTTATTGTAGGTGTATACAACATTACTTTATTGTAGGTGTATACAACATTATTTTATTGTAGGTGTATACAACATTACTTTATTGTGGGTGTATACAACATTACTTTATTGTAGGTGTATACAACATTATTTTATTGTAGGTGTATACAACATTACTTTATTGTAGGTGCATACAACATTATTTTATTGTAGGTGTATACAACATTACTTTATTGTAGGTGTATACAACATTACTTTATTGTAGGTGTATACAACATTATTTTATTGTAGGTGTATACAACATTACTTTATTGTAGGTGTATACAACATTATTTTATTGTAGGTGTATACAACATTATTTTATTGTAGGTGTATATAACATTACTTTATTGTAGGTGTATACAACTTTATTTTATTGTAGGTGTATACAACATTATTTTATTGTAGGTGTATACAACATTACTTTTATGTTTATGCGAAACCCGAAACACGTATCCAGTATTTTTAAGTAAAGAATCGTATGTACAAAATTTATTTCAAAAAGATATCGTCATAAACCACAAAGGTATGAGCTTGTTATCCTACTTGGCTGTCCCAACAAATTTATGCTCGCCCGCTCGAGAGGAGCGTTGACCAGTGGCGTCAACTGTTACGCGGGCGTGCGTAGTACTATGATCTACCTTGCGCTGCGTGGCGCGCTCGGTAACCACACTGTAACACTTTCAAAATGTATTTGGGAAAAATATAACATGGTGTAAAAATGATTGAAATCGATTCAGTTGCTTATTCTGAACAAACTGTAGGTATTCAGGTTCCCATGGACAAAAAAAAACATTGTATATCTAATATCTATGTAGGTAGATGTAATAGCAAACTATTTAATCTATAAAACAGAACGTTATTTACTTATTTTAGATGGTTAAGTCTCGGAAATGGCTTCTGGGCATCATGTACCTATTGGACCCAGGTCTCTGTACTCTAAGGTCACGATGGTCTCCATCTCTCTTCGCTGAGATTCGTAAAGCAGCTCTTCAAGCATTAGTCTGCACTATTCCACTGTGCGATCCGGATTTGGTCAAGGAGTATGGATTGATTAGAAGGTGAATATCTATCATATTTTGCTTGATATAAAATGAGAGTGAGAATAGAAAAAAAGAATCAAAATAGAATACCTCTGCCTGGAGGATAGTAGGGGTTGATGGGACAGTGGAAACAGCCGCAGCTTCGGACCACCCTGGCTGGCTGCTTTGTGTATACGATTATAACCATAGACAGCTCTCAAAACCGTGAAGGAAAACATTATGGGAAAACTGGCATGTGATACCTATGTCACGTCTTCCATTTTTTTTGTCGAACAATACCCACTGGTCCCGTTTTGGTGGACTACAGCCCAATCCCCCTCACAGAGGAGGCATGCATTTCAGCAGTAGTATCACTATAGACTAGTTGTGCATAAATCAAAGGCTTCGTCTCAAAGTCTAAACCTACACGGCAGATTATAGATGAAATCATCATCATCATGTCAGCCGAAAGACGTCCACTGTTGGACATAGGGTTCCCCCAGGGATCTCCACAACGACCGGTCCTGCGCCTCCGGCATCCAGCGGTTTTCTAGGTTGTCGGTCCACCTTGTCGGAGGCCTACCCACGCTGCGTCTGATTAAATATCCGGATACAATCTTGAAGTCGGAGATCGTAGGAACTTTTCCCGTTTCCTGTCTTTGATTGCTACAGCACTCACTGAATTTAATCTGTAATCTGTGGTTTAATAAATTAAAGCCACAAAAAAGGTCATAATTAAAATCTCTTTTCAGAATAATGTGGTATATTGAGTGGTATACAGAGAGCCCGTTCGAAATCCCGATACTGTATTGGTGCGTAAGACTGCTGCAGGT
The DNA here is from genome assembly GCA_017933935.1 of Sesamia nonagrioides. Taxonomy (NCBI): domain Eukaryota; kingdom Metazoa; phylum Arthropoda; class Insecta; order Lepidoptera; family Noctuidae; genus Sesamia; species Sesamia nonagrioides. Next base: position 507,848 of record JADWQK010000195.1, on the reverse strand, counting down.
CACTACTCAGTGCGGCCACACACCTGAACACGGAATAGTCTTGCAAGACCTGTTTGATACACACGGCATAATTATAATTATGAGTAAGCTAATGATAGAACGTTCCCTAATATCACTTTTTTTTATGGAAAAATCATCAAATGGCCTCTTTCGATGCGTGGCGTGCTAAACTTTTACTCACTAAAACCGTGTTACTTGCCTATGTCCCTTGAAGTCAGAATTGTTAATGTCAGCTTATCAAACCAATTGCTGCGATATACCTATGCTATTTACTTGGTGATTGATTTCAACATGGTCATGTATTTTCGGCAATAAAGTCCCGTCTACACGCTCCGTCTTGCCTGCGCAGTCCAGGCCCGTGCAGTCATGACACTCATGACTGCGCGCTATCGTCTTGCCGTCCACACACACGCGCTTACCTGCGCAAACTGGTTTGCACAGGCATGTGAGCAGGTAAGACGGAGCGTGTAGACGGGGCAGTAGGGTAGTTTAGTTTAGTAGAAGTCGTTTCAAGCGTACCATTGCATAAAGAAATAAAAGAGTTTGTTAGATTATTCAATTGTAGACAAAGGCAGCAAATTACGATTAAAAAACATGCGTCACATCCACGCAAAACACCTGTCGGTCAGTAATACGCTGCCGCCCTAGGCATAAAGCGCAATTTGGGCGCCAAAGTGGCACGTCATATCCACGCTCGAGCCGCTTCATTCCGTGTATCTTATATTGCGCTTTATTTTTATGCACTTGGTATAAAACATTGGATTAAGAAGCCGCTTCGCAGGATCCTCGCCCGACGTCATTTTTGTGTGGTCTGCGCCATATGCAAAACAAAATCTGAATCAATTGGTCTTGAGAAAAGATTAGATCTGAGAATTTCTCGCAACCTATAATACAACATAAATTTTTGTTTAGGTATGCGAACCCCGAAACACGTGTCCAGTATTTTTAAGTAAAGAATCTACGTACCGTACAAAATTTCACAAAGATATCATGAAACACCACAAAGTTATGAGTTTCTTATCCTACGTGGCTGTCCCAACAAAAATATGGTCCACGATCCGCTCAGGCGGGCGAGCGCGGTGCATTGACCTCTGGCGTCAGCTGTTGCGCGAGCTCGGAGTACTATGATCTACCATGCGCGCTCGGTTACCACAGTGTAACAATTTCTAAATGTATTTGGGAAAAAATATTACATGGTGTAAAAATGATTGGAATCGATTTAGTTGCTTATTCTGAAAAAACTATATTCAGGTTTCGCTTAAACAAAAAATAACATTGTATGTTGAATATCAATATTGAAGGTTAGGTATACCAGGGACAGGGCTGTCCAACTCTTTTGGATTCATTTAGTCAGATACGTCAGTCATGGCAATCTAGCGCCAGTGTTCTAAACACGAAAAAGACATTGACACTAATTACTACTTTGATGAGGGCTACTGACCAACGAGTTGCAGCCAACATCCTGGCATTGTGATTCCATACTCCTTACTGTTGTTTAGACCTCTGTTACACCCTCATGGATCAAAAGTTGCCGCCTGTGGAGAAGAGCCAAGCAATTATTGCATTAAGTCTTCGCTTGCTGACGAGCGCTGTTAAAAAAAACCAGCGTGTGACCTGCATCGTCTACCCAACCATCAAGTGGCCCGTTTCCGTAAACGGATTGGCCAAAAAGATGTTGGATATGGTTCTGTATTCACTTGATAAGCATTTTATTATCAGTGACAGGTGAGTGGACTCGTGAACTACACCAAAAAAGTTCAAATCAAACTCATTTTTTAATCAGAATGTAGTTCCTGGCGAACTTGAAATTAAAACTTTTTTTAAATAATTATAAACTAGTGCTTGTCCGCAACCTCGCCTGTTGGTAAGCAGTGATGCAATCGATGATGGTAAAGCGCGCTAGTTTATTAAGTGTCCATTCACCAAAAAAAAAAACTTGAGTGAATTGGATGGAAGACGGCAGTTGAGTGAGGTGATGCAATGTTCACCCAACAACACGACCAACGATGCTGCGCCAGAGGGAGATTGGTCTGTATGCCTAGTATGAGTTTTCATTACGAGACTCGATCGTCGATATCGTGTGCGTTTGGCGCCCTCATTGGTTGAGAGTTCTTACAACCTTGAAGCGGGCCAATCGATGAGTCAAACGCGCTCGATATCGACGATCGATTTTCGTCATGAAAACATACTAGGCCTACTGGTGACCCTCCACAACCAAACTGCCGACACAACAACATTTGGCTCATCGTTCCCGGTATACATCGCAACACAACTGCTCAGTCCCGTCCTCCGTAAGTCCGTACGGCTTCACCAGACATCATGCCGGAACACGACGAACCGCTTGGCGGCAAGGCTGTCTGTTGGTAACTTCTGCCGGCAGCCGATGTATGATTCAAATATAATTGACCTTCTGCTTGAAAAATCAGCTCGTTTTGAACTACATATAGATAGGCCGGAAAAACATAACTCCTGTCTTAATACTCACGCAAGCATGTAGAATAAATAAGTCATTACGAGTCTCTAGATCTAGTCAGCACACAATTTACGCAACATGCAATCTGGATCATTACCAAGGATACTGCTAATACATTGCATCATAATTTATATATGAAACATTTGTCTGTTCAACAAAGTTAATCACGCAATTCATATTGTTAAATAGTCAAGATGAAAGGCATTGCTACTGTGGATTACGCAATCACTCCGCTGATCCAGGGCTATGTAACTTGTTCTGACAACAGGGGCCCTAACTATGACGTGTTAGAACTTGGAACCATCATTAAATCGTTGTGAAAATGGGATAGTGCTATAATTCATCCTGAATAGCTCTATCTTTGTCACTGGAACCATGATGGGTTACAACATGTCATAGTAAACCCTCAAGGATTATCTTTGTAATATTTAATAAAAGTAAAGAGTAAGGCCGCTGCCTCGAATCTTGCGGGCAGCGGGGCGGCGGCGGCAGCGGCGGCGGCGGCGCGGGGGCCGAGCGGGCATCGAAGACCCGTTCTCGAAACTAGCGGGCAGATCGCACGTCACTATAGCCGCGTAGTGTTGTGTTCACGATTGTGTCGACGAGATATTTGTTTTTATTCACGAAAGAAATGCCTGAACAATAGCGGCAACATCTTTTTGATTCAAATTTATTCCTATCGCTCGATCACCGCTCGCTGCCCGCCCGCCGCCCGCAATTTCGAGCGCGAGAAGTACACCGCTCGCTACCCGCCGCCGCCCCAGCGGCAAGGCAACGGCCTTATACGACATTATTTTTTGAAACAACAAAATACTTGTCCAGTATTTTTAAGTAAAGACCTATGTACAAAATTTCAAAAATATATCATGAAAAATCACAAAGTTATGAGCTTGTTATCTTACTTGTTTGTCTGGGGGGCTGTCCTGCTATGCGCACGCGCTTAGTACTATGATCTACCGTCAACACTGTGTTGTGCGCTTGTTAACCACACTGCAACTATTTCTAAATGTATTTGAGATAAAATAAAATGACCGATCATAATCTTGAAATAAACTACCCCAAAACGAAATTAATAACTTTCCACCCTTACCAAAAAACGCCCTTAACATTAGATTTCACCTTCAACAACTCAAAATTAGAAACCGTTAATGAATTTACCTTACTCGGACTAGTTATAGACACACACGTAAACTGGAAACCACACATACAGAAAACTCACTCAAAAATTTCAAAATTCTCTTACGCCCTCCGTGAAATAAAAAAGACTACCAATTTCGAAACAGCGCTCACCACCTACTATGCTTACGCTTATGCATGGCTTAGCTATGGTGTTACCCTTTGGGGTAACAGTACAGATGTACAAACACTTTTCATCCTGCAAAAGAAACTGATAAGAATCCTCGTAAACATAGAGCAAACAGACAGTTGCAAACCTTTCTTTCAGAAACATAATATTTTAACTCTTCCCTGTATTTACATTCTAGAATCATGCAAATTTGTCCGGAAACACCAAGAGCTATACTCTAAACGAGATGACAACCAGTCACGCTATCAACTCAGACGTCGTTCTAAATTAAACATGCCACGTTCACGCTTAAAAATGCACGCGACAAGTCCCTACGTCATGTCTATTAAACTGTATAATAAACTACCCGCACAAATAAAAAAAGAAGATAAAATAAATATATTTCTAAATAAACTTAAACAATTTCTTTTATATAAGTGCTACTACTCTGTCAGCGAATACCTCAATGATAAAAATATAAATACACAAACTTAAACAGACATACACACATTCGCACACACACACACACACACACACACACACACACACACACACACCCACACACACACACGCACGCACGCACGCACGCACGCACGCACGCACGTACCCGTTAGCAAGCAACGTAGTAGAGTGTAAAAAAGTGCTTCCTCTCTCCTAGCTTCACTTATGTTGTTGTGCCCGACAGGGTCCACATGAACTAATTTTAAGATAATTACCACCTAAGAATACTTGTGGAAAACAATAAAGTATTGAGTATTAAATATAACATGGTGCAAAAAGTTGCTTTTTTTGAACCAACTGTTGGTTCAAAAAAAGCAACTTTTTTTGAACCAATTATTTTATCTCAAATACATTTAGAAATAGTTGCAGTGTGGTTAACAAGCGCACAACACAGTGTTGACGGTAGATCATAGTACTAAGCGCGTGCGCATAGCAGGACAGCCCCCCAGACAAACAAGTAAGATAACAAGCTCATAACTTTGTGATTTTTCATGATATATTTTTGAAATTTTGTACATAGGTCTTTACTTAAAAATACTGGACAAGTATTTTGTTGTTTCAAAAAATAATGTCGTATAAGGCCGCTGCCTCGAATTCTGCGGGCAACGGGGCGGCGGCGGGTAGCGAGCGGTGTACTTCTCGCGCTCGAAATTGCGGTTTCTTAAAAAGAAAAAGTAACCTTGTATATTGATACAATATGTATAAGGCTGTTCCGTTCCGTTAAGGGTGTAGGTTGAAGGGTGTCCAGAAGAGCTTTAAAATGATGCCACACCAATCGATCGATAGTCGATCGATGCCATCGATCGACATCAGTCGACGTTAATCGATTGGTGTGGTAGCTTTAATTGATCGACGGATACCGGTCGACTAACGAATCGATCGATTGCCGGTCGATGGCATCAGTCGACGGAAATCGATCGACGTTATTATTGGCCATTACGATGTTGCTCGTACTATTATTACGGAGACGCAAACGTCGACTTATCCATTTATCATCGATCGATCGCCGATCGACAATCGATCGATTGGTCTAGTAGAAACTATCGATCGACGTCGACCAATCCATTCTACCATCGATGGACGATCGCTCGAACCCTAACGCGTTACTTACCTACCTTATTTATAAACAGTTCAGTAGCTAAGGCATCTAAAGCCTGAGGTAGACAAGTTTAACTCATGTTGTCCTAACGTCCTATAGAGAACCAAAGGTGTCGAGACCCTTGGGTACCTACATCATAACGTTTCTCTAAGTAATTATGAGTTCTATCTAGATATAAATTTCACATACAGACGTCCGTTCATTTTAATTTTCAATTTAGTGATTTAATGAAATATGTTCATTATAGATGGTTAATATCGCTATTAAATTTCATATGGGAAGCGATTATATGGAACCCGGATTATAGAGAACAGTTTGTTAGCGAAGATGGTGTTTATAAACTGTTGGACTTAATTACGGTGAGTTGGAGAAATTATTCTTTATTATACATAAGTACTGATAAACGAGCCAATGAGGTGCCATTTGACGACCTTCTGGAGGTCCATGGCACCGATTGCCTTGGTCACAAACTAAATTAAAGATCCGTGTTTCATTAAGTTTCTTAAAAAAAAAATACAGAAGTTATATTTTATTTTAGTTTTGTCCTATTAAGTCGTGGTGGCCTAGTGGTTAAAAAACCAGCCTCTCAAGTATGAGTATGCAGGTTCGATTCCAAGTCAGACAAGTACCAATGTAACTTTTCTAAGTTATATGTACTTTCTAAGTATGTCTTGGACACCAATGACTGATTAAAAAGTGAAGGAAAACATCTTGAGGAAACCCGGAGTTTAAGTCTGAAATCGCCAACCCGCATTGAGCAAGCGTGGTGATTAAGCTGAAACCTTCTCTGTATGAGAGGAGACCTGTGCCCAGCAGGAGAAGATAAAAAGGTTAATGATGATGATGATGATATTTAGATAGGTACTCCATAAAAAGTTTAGACGCGATTAAAATACCTACAATATTTCTTTTTGTAAAAAAATTACAATCGACTTCCAAAAAAATACTACAAAGTTAAAACTAACTAATTTCGGAAGTCGGCGGCAAAAACGAACATACATATACATATTCATGACCATAGTGTCTTTTGTTTTTGTCACCGACTTCCGAAATTAGTTATTTTTAACTTGGTAGTGTTTTTTTGGAAGTTTGTTGTTTTTCTTTCCTATATTCCCTCGGGATCGAAACTTATGCGATAAACCATGGGGTGCGGGTAGAAGGTACATACATCATCATATTTCTAGCCATTTCCCAACTAATTTGGAGTTTACAGTCTAACCAGAAGCAGCTATAGAATACTAAGGTAAACTGGTAGAAAAAGCCTAAGGCATTAAGTTCGTCATTGTGCAATGATTTTATTTGTGCATGAAGTTTTAATAAATAAATACTAGTATTTTACATGGAACGACTGTCTAAATGACCTCCACAACCCAATTAATGTGTATAATAATAATGTATACGGACAAATCACACAGATTGAGCTAGGCCCAAAGTAAGTTCGAGACTTGTGTTATGGGATACTAACTCAACGATACTATATTTATAATAGATACATATATAAGGTGATAGATGTCATTTGTGACCCCAAAATAATAGGGTTAAGCTTAAGAGGCAGGTCTATAAGACCATCACTAGACCTGTTCTTCTGTATGGCAGGGAGGCGTGACCTGTGCTTGAGTAATACAAGCAGGAGCTGCGTGTCACGCAGATGAATATGCTGCGGTGGATGTGTGGAGTTACGCGAAAGGACCGCAACAGGAACTCCCGCATCCGTGGCAGTCTTCATGTCCGTGACATAGCGGACAAACTGCAGGAGGGTCGCCTACGTTGGTACGGTCGCGTCTTACGAAAACCGGCATGTTACGTGGGTTACAAATGTCTTGCCATGGCGCCTCCGCCGGGCCTGGGGATGCTAAAGATCGCGCGAAATAGGGGAAATTGAGCAAGAAAGTGGACCCCGGGCTCCAACGCGAAAGCCGCGGATGCAACGGGGATAAACGCTAAGATGATGATGATGACATAATATACAGATAAACATCCAAGACCCAGGCCAATCAGGAAAATATCGTTTTCCACCATGACCTGGACGGGGATAGAACCCGGGGCCTCCATGTCGCAGGCAGGCGTGTTGACCGCTGCGCTACGAAGGTGGACAAAATAATAAAGGGCGAAAAAAAATAATACGTTACCATTGGTATGACAACAAATTATTTGTTATGTCAAACTTTCGAGCTTCTGCCGACCCAAACAACTGTAACAGATACGTTAGGAGAGCATCATTTGGCCTCACTATTTTTCTCGGTACCATAACATCGGCTGCCGGCAGAAGTTACTACCCACCAGAAAAGGTCTTGCCGCCAAGCGATTCGTTGTTCTGGTATGATGTCTGGTGAAGCCGAACGGTAGACTGGTGTGAGCAGTTGTGTTACGATTTGTGCCGGGTACGATGCGCCAAATGTTGTTGTGCCGGGAGTTAGATCGTGGAGGGTCTCCAGATCAATCTCCCTCTGGCGCATCATCGTTGGTAGTGTTGTTTGGTTAAACATTCATCACATTCATCACCTCGCTCAACTGTCGTCTTCTTAGCTATTCACTTAGTTTTGTCCCTGTAGGTATCGTGGATGCGTTTACAACATAGAAATCGTAATAACAAGTCAACGATTTCTGTGGATTACAAACATTTAAACAAACATACACAAACAGCCATTCCGAAAACAGCAATCTGTCGGCCATACAAATATTTATTCCGTGCGGGAATCGAACCGCAGCGCAGCAGTCAATCGCTCAACCACTGCACCGACCGTGTCGTTATATAAACCATGCCATTAGCGTTTCTCATTAAGGTCATACACACTACCTACTGCATCAACTGATCTTCTTTCGCTGGTGTTGTCATCATGTTCTAATTACCTACCTATGCAAATAAACGTAAAGTTCAGGTGTTGGTAAAGTCAAAATAACAGCGAATTTTACGAAATGCAAAAAAATACCTATTGACCTGGATCTATGAAATGACTGGCAGGAAGTTGAATCTATTTATTTTAGAAGAAAAAAATGGCTCTTTCTTGAGGGTTTTTGCTCCCGACATGAACGTAAACAAAGTCGCTGGCACAACTATGGACTAGTTGACCTACCACTACTTTTGATTCCACTACTACAAACTTTAAACCAGCATGTACTAGAACCAAACCATCGAAGAAACACATGTGAACAACCAACCCGCACTAGGTTTACGTGGTAGATTACGGCCCACTCCCTCTCCCTGAGACAGAAGATCTCTGTCCCACAGACAGAAAGTCTGTGTTTGGTAATCGCTCTAAAGTCTAATAGAAACCCCGACATTCGACAACATCTTTATAAATACTAGGTAAACCATGCTAAGTATTCGCACATTTCCTTGATTTTTAGAAGAACCACTAAAGTGTGAGTGGTTTGTATATTTTTCCAGTGTAGCAGTCCAGAAAAGCTTTAAAATGGTGCCACATTTATGTATATTGATAAAGAACGAATGAAGCTATGACACGTACCGGCAAAAAAAGAGCCCTTAAGAAATATTTCCCACAATCGCCGGCTGCTTGACCACTTATTCTGAAATAGTGAATGGATTTCACAACCATATTCATTGCACACTCTAAGGATAGGTTCAAGAGACTGCTCGAGACACCACTTTCACAACGTCATTGATTTATGCATAGACTAATATCAATTCTCAATATCTTGTAATTACGGGATGCAATCACGTTTGGCCTGGACGAGGGTGACCCGTAGCACTTGTGGCAATTCCTTTAGCTCTGAATACCAACGGAAAGTGCTATAAATACTGCTGTGGAAGAGCCGCGTGCAAGGGGAGTCGTGAGCGTGACTTCCTACTCGGACTAATCAATTAAAATAAACGCCGGCACTTAGCCACTGTTTCTTTTACTATCTAGAGATGTGGTTCTCATAGTTTCATTGTTTCTAGAAACGAATTTACAGTGTTACATTGCAATCTTGAAACATATTATTCGTCTTTTTTTTCCTACAAACAAAATTGGAAAAGTTCGTCTCCGGATTGAACCGTTTAGTATGGGTTATATGGAACGAATCAGTTTGGCATTCGCTGTGTATGACGGGTGTATATATGGGCCAGATAGACAACTAGAGGATGTAAAAAATCCGTTGGAACGGACGGCGTGATTGTTCGTGTACCTATTCATTTGGGTAACTCTCAACGTATATACGCTGGTTGGGCTATTGGACCCAACGTTTATTTTTATGTTAGATCTTGCAAAGAAACCAGTTCAACGACATCTCACTTGCTTAGATTCAAAGTATACATATACATAATTATGTGTAACATAATAATATGGTGATTACTTAATGTCGCATGAGCAATCAAAGGATTAATTCACATTAAATAACTCAAGTGCGCTCGATCAAGTAGGTTCTCTCTCCATGGGCGTACCCAGGTGCAGGAGAGGCTAGCTGTCAAACCCCTCCACCGGTCCTTTAAAGGGGGATGGTTATGCCTTAACTTTTAAATAAACCGCGCAATAGACACTGATAAATCGTACTGTACAGACGACAGCACATCAAGCTACTACAATCTGTCAGATCCCCTTATTAAATTTTCAACTTTATGTCTAAAGCATTAAGACTCAAGTTTGATTGGGGATATCTGACAGTTTGGGGTAACTTGACCTGCTATCGTCCGTACAATAGCCAAAAAATCGTGTCCGAAGATAGCGCACGTAATATTCATTTTTTTTTAATCTTTATAAACTAGTGCTAGACCGCAATTCTGCCTGATGGTAAGCAGTGATGCAATACTCGATAGTAAAGCGTGCTAGTTTATTAAGCCTGTCCATTAAAAAAACATAGTGAATAGGAAGGAAGACGACAGTAGAGCGAGGTGATGCAATGTTAAACTCAACAACGCGACCAACGATGCTGCGCCAGAGGGAGATTGATCTGGAGACCCTCCACGAGCAAACTCCTGACACAACAACTTTTGGTGCATGGTACCCGGCACACATTGCGACACAACTGCTCAGACCTGTCCTCCGTACGGCTTCACCAGACATCATGCCGAAACACGACGAATCGCTTGGCGGCAAGACTTTGTTTGGTGGGTGGTAATTTCTGCCGGCAGCCGATGTTATGGCGTACCACCGAGCTGCGAGCTGAGGTTGAGATCGACTAGCATTTATTTTATTTGACATGTAATTTTATTTTATTTTGAAAAAACTAAATCCAACGTCGGTGATTTAAAGTGTTCATTCAGTATCTATATCATAGAAGACATACCTAGTAGTTGAAGTAGACGTGATTTATTATTGACTACCTAGCTGTTGCCCGCGACTCCGTCCGCGTGGACTGTAGTTTACAGCGCGCGGTGGTTCCCGTTTCCGTGGGAATGGTCATTCCGAAAAAAAATAAAACATCAACGATTGCGTCACTGCTTACCATCAGGCAGGATTGGGGTCAAGCGCTAGTTTATAATATATATATAAAAAAAAAACAAGCTCAGTTGATATAAAATAAGCGCCTGTTAAAATAATGGGAGCAATATGTACGTCCGCGTTTGCTCCCGTTTTCGTAACATTTTTGTCACTGCTCTGCTCCTATTGGTCATAGCGGGATGTTATATAGCCTATGTCCTTTCTCAAGCTCTGGACTATCTGTGTACCTAAAATTCATTACAATCGGTTCAGTAGTTTTGGCGTGAAAGCCGGACAGACAGACAGACAGAGATACTTTCGCATTTATAATATTAGTATGGATTATTATTAAAGTCCTTCTTTGTATGAGAGGAGACCTGTGCCCAGCAGTGGGACGATAAAAGGTTGATGATGATGATTATTACAGTTATAGTTAAACTTATTTATTTAACTACTTTTCACGGTGATAGGCAACAACATCAGCCGCCGGCATAAGTTACCACCCACCAGACAAAGTCTTGCCGCCAAGCGATTCGTCGTGTTCCGGCATGATGTCTGGTGAAGCCGTATGGTGGACGGGTCTGAGCAGTTGTGTTGCGATGTGTGCCGGGTACGATTTGCTTAATGTTGTTGTGTCGGGAGTTTGGTCGTGGAGGGTCTCCAGATCATCCTCTGGCGCAGCATCGTTGGTCGTGTTGTTGGGTTAAACATTGCATCATCTCGCTCAACTGCCGTCTTCCTTCCTATTCACTCAGTTTTTTTGATTGAATAGGCTTAATAAGCTAGTGCGCTTTGCCATCGACGATTGCGTCACTGCTTGCCATCAGGCGGGATTGCAGTCAAGCACTAGTTTATAACTATTAAAAAAAAAAAAACTACGTCGTATAAAGCAGGATCATTTACGGCTGCTGCGAACGATCCGATCCCAAAGATTTGACTCCCAAGCGCCATGAGCATAACGCTCAACGAAGGCTACTTTCTTAACATCTCCATCTAAGTAGATCAGTTTACATATCCATGCAAATTAGATTTATGAAATGCCTTGATAATCTAAGACACCTTGTTAATATAAGATTGGCAGGTTTATAAAATAAGTAAATACAAGTCACCAGTCAACATTGGAATCGGGTCCGCTTTTACCAGTGTAAATGCTGATTTTTGGCTAAACTTCGATATTTTCCGTGAAGCGACTGCATTCTGAATCACGACCTGAAGGCGATATCGAAGCAGTGCAGTTAGACCAAGTGTTAACTTTTGAGGGCTCCAGCAACAGCCGCAACGATTGCCATTAGATGTTCGTATAGCACCGGGACCAATGGCTTAATGTGCTTTTCGAGCATATTTGTATGCATGAATATTCATTCATGCATACAAATATTTGCACAGATCGGAACCACGCCTCCTTGCGCAGCGGCGGCCGCGTTCGATACCGCCACGGAGGCTATCAAAAAAGTATATACAAGTGTTTGGTTCAAAATAAATTATTTATTTATGCTCGTTTCCAGATGACGCGGCCGTCAGTGCGTTTGCATCGCCTCGCGCTGGTCTGTGACATCGCCCGCGCGAGCGATAGGTCGGCCACCTAGTATCTTGGCGAGCCAATCTTGGAGCCTGCCACGCGGTAACGTCTAACCACCACAGGTTTAGAACAGTGGGATGAAGAAAGATTTTTAAACTTAAATCTTATTTTACCTCTCGGCACCGAGTGAAAATCCATCCAACTCGAAAAATTCCTTCTCTTTGGACCCAGAGCCTTGCGCTAACTATTGGCGTCTCAATAGCAACCGGCGGTGCACTGGCCTTGCTGTAAATATGTAAAATAAAATCGACATTTAGTTGACAAAATTAGGCGCTCCGACGCCGCTTTGTCGGTCTGGATTTAGTGCTCGACGACGGTACATGTGACAAGAGATTGTGAATAGTTATTGAGTTTACCGTCCTCTAAGCATCAAATGCCAGCAGCCCAAGCACTAAATCCAGCATTGTTTTTCACTTGTCGCTTTTTCTCTTATTGCCCAAACGATGACGCTAACTGGCACGCTCGGTCTGCATGGAAAGTGACCGTAGCATCGGCCTCAGAGGCGTATCCGCGCTCTGTAGTACCTAAGTAGTTACCTCGAATCTGATCAGGAACCAGTGAAGGGGTACGAGCAGTGAGAGGATTTATGGCAATTAGTTTATATTTAGTGCTGTTTGATTAGAGGGAAGTTAGTACCAGGTTAATTTTATCAGGATAAGATGGGCACAGCTCGATAACTTTATGGTTCATAACATGACTCTCGAATAATTGCTTGTAATAAATACAGGTGCTAAAGGGGCGAGGACTGCGCTGTGCCTAGCGAACTCCGGGGCCGTCATGTTTATTTTTATTTGGGATAACAAACGGCAATATACAATTTTAGTGTTTTCTTTATACGAAACCTGAATATAGTTTGTTCAGAATAAGCAACTGAATCGATTCCAATCATTTTACAACTTGTTATAGTTTTCCTAAATACATTTAGAAATTGTTGCAGTGTGGTTACCGAGCGCACAACACAGTTCACAGTAGATCACAGTACTAGGCGAGTGTGCACAGTGAGACAAAAGATACTGGACACGTGTTTCGGGTTCCGTATATACAAAAATAACGTTGTATAGGAAGAAATTATTCATATTCATGCATACAAATACTTGCACAGTGCGGGGATCGAACCCGCGCCACCTTGGGCTGGAAAACTGATTTTAATCGAGCTGTGTTCAGATGTACCTACACAAGAACTATTTTGGTTTTCGATTCACAGTCACATGGAGGCAAGTGGTGAAGTGCTATCATTTATAACTTGTTTGGTTGGCGTAAGTGGATTCCAGCGTCTGGGAGTTTCACTATTTCGCTGAGATACGAAGCAGGGAACATATCGCAAATGAAATTGCTTTATTAAATATCGATTTTACTTACAAAAAAAAAAAAAAAAAATATCGTCCATAGATTATGTCCGGGGTCTGCTCTGTCCAGAGTTCCGGGTCTATTGAACCGAGTGACTGTGAGCGACTGAAATTTCAACAGCGCACCCCAGCGCTTCGAAAACCATACTGTTTCTATGTAAGAGCACTGACAATCAAGTGCCCAAAAAAAAAAAAAAAAAAACTTAACACCGCTCCTCCTACACAAGTTATATCTTTAATTTCAGAACCCACAAGTAGTGAAACGTGGTTCCACCATAGCAACCCTGCTGGCAGCAGTGTTTCGTGAAGGATGCCAATCCGCAGGAGTTCCTCTAGACCAAGACGGAGTACTGCAAGGTGGATATATTTTTAAATATTTCAGATTATTTTCATTTTGTATGAAAGATTACATAAGGGAAGACCTGTGCCCAGCAGTGGGCCGATAAAAGGTTGATGATGATGAAAGACTAAAGACTGATTTACACGGTGCAATTTAATTGCCTATGGCATATAATAAAATTGATGCAACAGATGAAATGCATCGTCTACATGGTGTTTAGAAAATACAACTTTTATTGTTGCTTCAACTTAATTGAAGCCATAGGCAATTAAATTGCACCGTGTAAATCTGTCTTAATGAAGGTGCTACTGGTTTCTGCCTTAACACAATAACACCATGAGGACTATTGTCCGAGAAGTCTTATTAACAAGAGTTGGTGGAGTAGGTAATAACCTACCCGCATAATATTGATTCCTTTTGCCATTAGCTTTTCACAAATCCAAACTCCCTCTAAAGCTTTAATATTTATGGCAGACTTGGACTTTCCCATCATGTCGCTGGATGCCCAGAAAGAGCTGTACAACACTTCTAGTAATCGCGGCTTGGGTCATAGAACACCGGTGTGCTTGGCTGCCGCAGAACTGCCAGGCTCATGTATGTCCAAGGTAAGAATTTCTGATGATAATTTATAATAGCACAGAAGACAAAGTGATAAAACTAACATTTTACACTAATATATTTATACATATAACCTACTGCTACTTTTAAGGTGTCTACCTACCTAAAGCTCGGGTATAATATGTAGTCGAAAACCAATTAGCAGATTTTATAAGATAGGCAAAACTGATTCTTAAGTAAAGCGGTCTTAAGATTCGTTGTCCTTCATCCAAAATCTGCTGAATTGTATTTGACGTTGAACTCGAAAACGACCCAAGTTACCGGGATCTTTGTTGTACTAAGCTTCAAGGAGTGCATCGAAATACCATCATAGTTTGTATGTGATGTTAAATTGTTACAGGCCTTTGCAATACTACATATGCTGTCCGAAGACCTACGATTCAAAGTTTCGCTAGCTGATGAAGCGTACAACTTGTACAAGAATATAAAATTATCAGTGGAAGACGAGGTACAATGTTTCTTGGAGCTAAGAGTCCATAGACACTATAGATACTTGACCATGATCTCGACTGATGATCAGGAAAACAGTTTTGGTCCTTTCTCATTCTTCATTTTCTCAACTGACAAAGTACTATACTTATGTCGATTTTAATAATAGGGGCTGTTCTTATAGCACTATCGATAATAAAATATAGATTAAAAATACTAAAAAAAAAACACGTTTTAATAACAATTTTATTTTATACTATTGTATTATCATTGTCTCTTGACCCCCGTGCAAATTTTCAAGTTCATCAGACTCGTAGTAATAGGTGAAAATGAAGTTGAAAGATTCAGTTACATACATACAGGTGAAGCTAATAAAAGCGTGATAAAAAGTTGTGAAGCTGTGTCAAGGCCGCGAGTTGATTGAATGAGATAGGTACCGTGACCCTGGCGCACAGGCAAGTGGAGGAAGGCGAGTGGATTTTAGCCAGTTAAAGTCTGACACACCTTCCGCTCCGATCACTTGATGATTTCCCGTCCTGAAAAAAAAGGGGCGTCCCCTTTCCGAACGTAGTGTCTCTAAACAAAAATTTCTGTCCTTAGGTGATTTTGGTTCTCTGCTCTCATTACCTGACTTTAAAACTGAACGAAGTTTGGAAGGAAACCGAGTTCCAGAGCGTTCCACTGTTCGTTAGGGACAAAAGTATTCTTGAGGACTTCATTAATATTGGCAAGTAAGTTCTCGATTTACTTTGACCTCATACCTATAAAATCATTTAAACTCTAATTTTTAATTTGCTAGACTTAGATTGTAAAGTTGTCGTGGTGGACTAGTGGTTAAAACACCAGCCTCTCAAATATGAGTGCGCGGGTTCGATTCCAGGTCAGGCAAATACCAATGTGACTTTTCTAAAGTTATATGTACTTTCTAAGTATATCTTGGACACCAATGACTGAAGGTGAAGGAAAACATCTTGAGGAAACCTGGTCTGAAATCGCCAACCCGCATTGAGCAAGCGTGGTGATTACGCTCATTCCTTCTCTGTATGAGAGGAGACCTGTGCCCAGCAGTGGGACGATAAAAAGGTGATGATGATGATGATGAGACTTAGATTACAGAATCCGGTTAATCATTGTTGATGAGTGAGAGAGTGAATAATTTCATGTAAACAAAACAATAAGGAGAACATAGACGTCATTTCAGTCCAGCAAATAAAAAAAAAAACACCCTCTTATTACAAAACGAAATCTAACTTTGGTTCCAGACTCAATCTTTAAGTTAGTATTTGTAATTAGAACTTTAATGAGGTTAAGTCAAAATTCTTAATACAAAAATTATTATTTACTAGCTTTCCGC
Source organism: Sesamia nonagrioides (assembly GCA_017933935.1). Lineage (NCBI taxonomy): Eukaryota > Metazoa > Arthropoda > Insecta > Lepidoptera > Noctuidae > Sesamia > Sesamia nonagrioides. Next base: position 491,464 of record JADWQK010000195.1, on the reverse strand, counting down.
CCGCGGCTTCGCCCGCTTGGAATTCGGTTATATCGCGCTTTTTAAATTTCCCTCGGGAATATCAAATTTTTTTTCTGTCATTTTCATATAAAGAATTGCATTTATATAATGGTGGCAGAGGAGCTGTATAATTTAGTAAACAGTCAGCCTAAAAAGACAAATATCGGCAAGTATTCATTTCAATTGGGTTGTAACGTAAAAAGTAATTTAATGTACATCAGACAGACATACTTATAAAAAATATTGAACACGTATTTTATATTTTTTCTTTCATTCAAATACTTAGGAAGATATATTCATTTGAAATCTCGCATGACGTCACGCCGTGGTACAAAATATACTACAGCGTGACGCAATTAGCCCCTACTCGTTATCTTTAATACGCTGTAACTCAGTAGTTTTTGGTAATTTTGACAAAATAAAAAATACGGGTCTTCATTTTTTTTTTTATCCATCCATACTAATATTATAAATGCGAAAGTAACTCTGTCTGTCTGTCTGTTACGCTTTCCCGCTTAAACCTCTCAACCGATTTTGATGAAATTTGGCACAGCCAATCTTTAGACCCTGAGAAAGGACATAGGCTACCTTTTATCCCGGAAAAATTTGATGTTCCCGAGGGAAATCTAAAAAGCGCGATATAACCGAAATCCACGCGGGCGAAGCCGCGGGCGGAAAGCTAGTTATCTATAAGCCGGACTAATATTTTTTGATTTTCATACCTTGGATACCCCCTATTGTCTAGAATTTGTGTTTAATAATACTGTATCAAACACACAGTCGTCCACTTAAAGGACCAAGTGCGAAAACTAAACCCGTCACACAGGACATGGATTACTGCATCTATTAGGTACTAAATAATGTAATCCATGTATAATATATTTTGTGGTTACACCTTGATAAAATGACACACAGGCACTTTTTACAAACTACAGCAGGTCGACCTACCCGAAACTGTCGAATATTCACAACGAACCTTAAGCCTTAATGCTTTACAGATAAAGTTGAAAATCTAACAAATTGTAGTAGTTTGATGTGCTGTCGTCTGTACTTTATGGAGATTTCATCACCATAATCAGGCTATATTGTTCCCACTGTTCGGACACAGGCCTCGTCTTGGTAAGAGGGAAGGGCATTTCACCACCACTGCTCCTAAAAAGGTGAAGGAAAATATCGCGAGGGATATCATAGAACAGCGCTGAGCCCGCGTCATCATATATTACGGTCCACTCCCTCTTACTGAGAGGTGTGTCCCATTGGTGGGAATGTTATAGGCTGATTATACAATATGTAAAGAAAACCCTGACCGACCCATAAGGATAATAAAGGTTAGGTAAACACTTGACCAAACAAAATATGAAATTTTACATAATTATCATAGTAACACTACTAATAAATTTTGAAATATTTTTTTTCCAGCGAATTAAGTAATTCCAACTTCCCCGAAATTTGGTAATTTTAAAAAAAGAGAACACCATTTAGATGGTATTATTATAAGCGATGCGACCACGTACCGCGTGGCCTGCCCCCCGTCGCCCGCGGAAGGGTTGCCTACCGCACATGTATTAAGATGTACCTCTTTTTGCGAAATAATATTTATTTTTTTAGGGGGATTTTGTTTTTAAGTTTAGCCTGTCTTTGTGGGCATTATCAGAATCAGTTATCGATACCTAACAATACCTTCACGGATCGCAGGGTTTTCTTTACATATTGTATAGGTACAAAATAACTTTTTGTTTATGCGAAACCCGAAACACATATCCAGTATTTTTAAGTAAAGAATCTATGTACAAAATTTCAAAAAAATATCATGGAAAACCACAAAGTTAGGAGCTTGTTATCCTACTTGGCATCTTGGCTGCCCCAACAAAAATATGGTCAACGCACCGCTCGCCCGCCCGGGCGTACAGCGGCGCGAGGGGGGACCTGTCTCACTGTGCTAGTACTATAATCTACCGTCAGCTGTGTTGCGCGCTCGGTAACCACACTGCAACAATTTCTAAATGTATTTGGTAAAAAATATAACATGGTGTCAAAATGATTGAAATCGATTCAGTTGCTTATTCTGAACAAACTATATTCAGGTTTCTCTTAAACAAAAAATACCGTTGTATACCTTTGTTTACAACTTTATTTTTAGACTAGACTGCTAGACTCGCTAGACTTTTCTAGAACTAGATTATAACATAAAAACTTACTATACCTGTATACCCGGACGAAGCGTTTCGCCTCCCCCTTTATACCGCGTACATCGAGGGACTGGAATAATTTGCCAGCGGCGGTGTTTCCGTCGGACTACAATTTGAGTGTCTTCAAGGGTAGAGTGAATAGGCTCTTAATAAACTAGTGCGCTTTACCATCAACGATTGCGTCACTGCTTACCATCAGGCAGGATTGCGGTCAAGCGCTAGTTTATAATATAGTATAAAAAAAAAAAAAAAAAAAAACTACATTTTGGAACTGCTTCTTCCTTCCTTCCTTATTCCAGGGGCTGGGCTAAAGAAGTGAAACGTCAGCAAGAAGATGTCGTTGCTGCTGATCGGAAGAGGGTAAGTCATTGGAGAAGGTCACGCTTGTTGTTCCAAGAAGGTATAGGCAGATCTGTGCCTTTAGTGCCCATATTTCGTTAGTTATCACTACAATCCGGACGAAGCGTTTCGCGTCCTCCTTTATACCGCGTACATCGAGGGACTGGAACAGTTTGCCAGCGGCGATGTTTCCGTCGGACTACAATTTGAGTGTCTTCAAGGATAGAGTGAATAGGCTCTTAATAAACTAGTGCGCTTAACCATCAACGATTGCGTCACAGCTTACCATCAGGCGGGATTGCGGTCAAGCGCTAGTTTATCCATACTAATATTATAAATGCGAAAGTAACTCTGTCTGTCTGTCTGTCTGTCTGTCTGTCTGTCTGTCTGTTACGCTTTCCCGCTTAAACCTCTCAACCGATTTTGATGAAATTTGGCACAGACAATCTTTAGACCCCGAGAAAGAACATAGGCTACTTTTTATCCCGGAAAAATTTGATGTTCCCGAGGAAAACCTAAAAAGCGCGATATAACCGAACTCCACGCGGGCGAAGCCGCGGGCGGAAAGCTAGTAATATATAAAAATAAAGTTAGGTTAAGCTCCCAGGTAGCAAGGGAGTCGTCAACAAATCCTGACTCTGGGCTAACTATGAAAATATTATGGAAAACTGAATAGCACTACCCGAACCGTCAATCGAATCAAAGACCAATGAAGAACTTGCAGGGTATTGCGCAACACACAATCAGTAGCAATGAATTTCATTTTGACAGTTACACAACATTCATTGCGCTATTTACTTTGTTGAGCAGACACACTTTTCGAACGTACGGAGCAATGGATTAGCATTATGATGCAAATTGATGGTAATAGTGCTTTACGCAATTAGGGTGCTTATTACCTTTTCTAGTAAGTTTTATGCCATCCAGACATGTTCCGAGTAGACATATAAAGGGTGTATCTGACATCGACGCACAAACGAGTACCATGGATCCAGTACATGATTCTGAACCCCCCAGTGGTGGAATTTATCGTCGGCTTTTTCATGATTTAAAAAAAATTATATGAAGGTTTTGTCACTTTAGACCGTTCACAATTGCTTTACTTTTATGACCCAATAAGATTTTAAAGTAAAAATTAAGTAATTCGCTAATTACACAAAAAAGCGCAATGAAAACAAAACTCGAAAAACTGTCTTGTCAACTGATTTGATAGAGTTTACATCAGGGATCAACGTCATACCTACAAACCCGCACGGCGGCACGCTTGCAACGTTCAAATGCCGAGCCGACACTTTTTTTTAACCACTGTGAATTCTGTAACCGTTCATTAACGACATAAATGACTATCATAATTTTATTAGTGGCATGCGGTGTAGCCTATCCGCGTAGTTTGCGTTACGATGTCAGATACAGCCTGTATTATATTTCACTTGTACTTAGCCCACTTTGAGACTACTATCTACTATTCCCTACGCTTCATTCAGAAGACTCTGTATGTACCTATACATAAATGGTAAAATAAATTAAATTTATAAATATAAATAAATCAATAAAGCCTCTCACTTACCATTTGGCGTAAATATTAAATGAATTAGTAGTGACAGCCTCCGTGGCGTAGCGGTAGCGGACGCGGCCGCTGCGCAAGGTGGCGCGGGTTCGATCCCCGCACAGTGCAAGTATTTGTATGTATGAATACGAATATTTGCACTGGTCTGGTCGTGCCTCGGAAAGCACGTTAAGCCGTTGGTCCCGGTTGCCATACGAACATCTAGTGGCAGCTGTTACAGGTTGTTGGAGCCCTCAAAACTCCAACAATTGGTCTAACTGCAATGCTTCGACGACGCCTTCGGGTTGTGGAGGTCAGACGGCAGTCGCTTCACGGAAAATGTCGAAGTTTAGCCATATCAGCAGTTAGACTGGTAAAGCGGACCCCAGACTCCAACGGATGCGACTGGGATTAACACTGCGATGATGATGATTAAATGAATTAGTAATTTCCACGATTTTAATTAAACGTTTATTCCACATTTTCGTCCGGGTCATCTGTTCCCTGAAGGTCTCAATGCCCACGTGAGTATCTATGACATAAGCTAACCTAACTTCCTTTTGTGTTGTTGCAGGATCGTGAAGAAGAATCATCCCTTTACGCCTTCCTGGGTCGTATTCGTCTGAACATTGCGCTTGATGCGTTGCGGTCGGTGCGTTGCGTCGCGCGGTCGACGGACCACAAGCGCGTCTCACACTCGCTGCTGAACGATGCTGTGTTCGCACACCACCGCCGCAGCGTATTCGCGGAAAAAAACAATGCGACACTCTTGCGCACCTATAAGCCTCCTTTGGACGATCAGGTATTCTACTATTTTATTTGTATTGGAACGATAAAGATAACTGCTTGTTCAAATGGACTTGCTTAACACTATGATCTAACTGAAAGGGATCGCCGCGCGAATATGCGATTACGCGATCGGTTACTTCAATAATGACGTAGTACAGACGACATACGACGACACAACCTCGAGCTATTACAATCTGTCCGATTTTCTTATTAGATTTCCCACTTTATCTCTAAAACATTAAGGCTCAAGGTTGATTGGGAATATCTGACAGTTTGGGGTAGATCGACCTGCTGTCGAAATGTCGACCTGTTGTATAAACGAGTCTAGATGAACGAGCGCGATGACGGTGACTGAGTGTTTCCAGCAAGACGATTTGTGAACGTGGGTCATGCGGATAGCCACGACTTCGCGAAGTGTTCTCAGCGATTTTACAAAATTGTACGCACGCTTTTCGTACCATCTCTATCGCGCACGTCAATAGCTGTCTTTATGCAAACGCAGTGAACACGTAGCTTTCCCGCTACGCTCATGCAACGAACACTTTGAATTATCGCCCACGTTCGCACTGATAAGAATATTGAGACGGGGGTTTTATCGCGCAATGAATTTTCAACTCTCCGCACTAAGCAGAGCGTATGATAGCCTCCGTGGCGTAACAGTAGCGAACGCGGCCCCAGGCGCTGGTTCGATCCCCGCGCAGTGCAAATATTTGTATGCATGAATATGAATGTTTGCACTGGTCTGGTCGTGTCCGGCACGTTAAGCCGTTGGTCCCGGTTGCCATACGAACATCTTATGGGTGTCGTTACGGGTTGTTGGAGCCCTCAAAAGTCCAACAATTGGTCTAGCTGCAATACTTCAATATCGCCTTCGGGTTGTGGAGGTCAGACGGCAGTCGCTTTACGGAAAATATAGAAGTTTAGCTAAAATCAGCAGTTAGACTGGTAAAGCGGACCCCAGACTCCAAAAGCTGAAAAAGCTTCGGATGCGACTGGGAAAGACACGCTGAGCTGATGATGCACTAAGCAGAGCGTTGAAAATCCAGTGCGCATAAAAATACCTCGGACAAGACGATCCCCTGCTAACCTATTCTCAAGTCTTGAGTTAACCACCCTCTCTATTGCAGAACATAACGGGACAAAACGTGAAGGTGATCAGCATCCAAAGTCAGAGTGCCGCAAATCCGTATATTTCAGAAGATGATGATTTGTTGAGGGACGGTGACATAGGACATAATGTTCCCAATAATAGTGACAAACAATCACACGATATCTTACGACCGGTTAATTAACAAAAACTCGATTTTGCTTCGGGTTATTACGCGGTGGCTCGAGGTCATACACAGGTCATTTCATCATTCAGGGAGGGAGATCAATCCGCAAAATGAAACCATGAATCCAGCACATTTCTGGCTGCTTTATAGAAAAGTGTCATACCTAAGCGACTACAATGTATGGAACACCATTTTTAAAAATACTCAACTCAGGTCAGGCCCAGGAGTGGGGCAGGTCAGGTCTAGGGGGTGCAAGTCAAATTATTAGAGTGAGTAATCTTTGTGTGCTGTAGTCGCATGCGGTTTTTTGGCAATTACACCATACATTTTGTCACTACTGCGTGTTTAATTTAAAAGTTAGAGATAACTCCTCGTTTCAACTTTGTTTAATAATTAGGGGAGTTCATACACGTCCTGCGAGATTTCAGGCAGGGGGGCAGCTGCCTCCTCCTGCCATGGATAGGCAGTCTCTCCGTGAAAATACTGTAATTTAGCTGAATCCGTTTACGATTGGAAGATGACCTCAATACTTGGGAAAAAAGACTAGCCAGATGATGATGATAATCATCATAAAATAAACCAAAGTAAGCCTTAGGCCTTCATATAACGCCAGTCTGGTGATGAGATAGGCTTCATTTGCTATATTTGCAGAATATTGAAAAGGTGCATTTTTATTATAAAACCTGTAGCGTAATTGCGAAACACACTGTGAGTAGCAACGGGTTTTAACCTTGACATTACAATGACATTCATTGCGCTTTTTACGTAGTTGAGCAGACTCATTTTTGGAACATGTGGAGCTGTGTATTATTAATATACTTCAAAATTATTCAAATTGCGTTGTTACACAATTGATCTAGTCGGGTTGTTCAGGTTTCTAATTACGCTTCGGAAGGGGTTAATTAATTGTAGAATATAAGCCGGGTCATAACTAAATAAATATAAGCCTTTAAGCGCTGTTTCTAGACCGTTCTAGAAGTCGTCTAACAGACGACATGCACGCGGGATTGACTGTTATACAATTTACGAACCTTTCTTTATCTTCTCCCGAAGCCTGTTTTTTTGATACGTATTATCCGACCTCGTATGTGTAGTTCGTCGGGCCTATACATACGACCTAATGCTTCTAACGTCGAGATTTATGTAATTGAAAATAAAGCTAATAAAGGAAGTACATACGTACATTTATATGAGAGGAGGCCTGTGCCCAGCAGTGGGATGATAAAAGGTTGATGATGATGATACGTACATTAAACGGGGATCCAACGTGTAACGCATGGGCTCTAATCTGTTACTATATTAGTGTCAGAATGGTCAATCAATGTTCCCATAATGACCAATTATCACAATTTTCGTAAGCCACTAACAAAATGGCGTCATTATGACTTTCCATTTGTTAATCACTGACACTCCACTCCATATTAATAAATGTTCAAATGGAGTCGTTTTAAGGAAATCATTTCTACTAACGGGTTTTATAACAATGGCCATATCATTCACTACCATTCCATTACGAGACGACTGACCAATAATTGGTCGATCATTATGAATTTAGCAGATTACGAACTTTAAAGCATAATGAGAATGGAATCGTATCGTGGTATTTTAACAATGACGGTAGAAAACTGTCATACAATATGTAAAGAAAACCCTGTCCGATCCGTGAAGGTATTGTTAGGTATCGATAACTGATTCTACTAATGCCCACAAAGACAGGCTAAACTTAGAAAATAAATCCCCCTAATACAATAAATATTATTTCGCAAAAAGAGGTAACTTAATACATGTGCGGTACGCAACCCCATCCGCGGGCGGGGGGGGCAGGGCACGCGGCACCTGTGACGTGGTCGTGTCGCTATTCGCTTATAATAATACCGGTGTTGTCACTTTTTTAAAAATTACCAAATTTCTGGGAAATTGGAATTAATTCCCGGGAAAAAAGGATTATTTCAAAATTCATTAGTAGGTATTGTTACTAAATACTATGATGGTTATGTAAAATGTTATATTATATTTGGTCAAGTGTTTACCTAACCTTTATTATCCTTATGGGTCGGACAGGGTTTTCTTTACATATTGTATAGTTTCTAGTGTATTTTTTACTGTGTAGTGTTTATTATAATACATAGCAAAGGTGATTGATGACAAGTTAACATTTTGGTTGATATGGAGACGAAATAAAAGATGTATGTAAAAGATCTGTATTTTATTTCTGAAGCCGTTAATGACAATGTGGAAACATTTGTTACAAACAATATGAAGCCTGTTTCATGCAACACAAACATTGTGTCCGTGACACTTATTATAAGAATACAATGATAATGACAACTTATCTAATAGGTAGGTATACAAATTACTACAGCGGCCGTCATAATGCAATGTTAAGGCCATCAATGATCTGTTGTGAAAAAAGGAAGGTCTTTATCTTCGTCTCTTTCTCGCACTAGAACAATGATGACTTCAACACTTCACTATACGGCCACTAATTGGATACATGTATAAGATTTGTTTTTACATTAATTTGAATGCTTAACTACGTCTAAATTTATAAAAAAAAAAAATATGACATATACACCTATGAATGAAATGTACTAAAATCGTGTTATTTCGTTTACCTATCCAGCAAAAAAATCCACGCTAGGCCTAATAATTTTGATCGAAATTTAAAGGTTTAGATTGGATTTTTTAGATTGATTAAAATGAAATCACGCTAAAATCATTCGCTTAGTACAGTTAAAGTAAGATAGTAAATTATTGCTCAATTAGAATAATATTAGATTCGCTAAACACGAAGTTTAAAAAAGAATACATTTTCAAGTTAATTAAAAAATTTCGGGAAAAAATATCCGGTCAATATAACATGACTCGGCTATTAGTAATTACATAAAATCTCTTTGCTCTGAGTACCTTAAACATTTGTTTGACATATTTTGTCCCTCTCGCTAATTTCTTATTAAAATCATTGATTATAGTTTCAATTTCAACTTTGTTAAATTAGTGGTTAATTTTAAAACAGTCAATTTTACCTGAGTAGCGTAGATCAAGTATCAGATTTATTAAAAAAAGAAAAGAAACAATCCTGCCCTTCTATGCTTCAAGTTTGAACAATCCCCTTATTCATAAACGTTGCTTAAAGTTAATTAGTGATTAGCGGTTCTTTAACCATACATTTTTGACCTTTCTAACCTTCATTTAACTTTAATCATCATTTATGAATAAACACCACAGTGTTTAAGGGGTTTAGTCATAAACGTATGGTTAAACAATCGCTTATCACTAGTTAACTTTTTTTTTTTAAATAATTATAAACTAGTGCTTGACTGCAATCCCGCCTGATGGTAAGCAGTGATGCAATCGTTGATGGTAAAGCGCGCTAGTTTATTAAGCCTATTCACTTAAAAAACTAAGGAATAGGAAGGATGACGGCAGTTGAGCGAGGTGATGCAATGTTAAACCCAAGACCGACACGACCAAACGAAGCTGCGCTAGAGGGAGATTGATCTGGAGACTCTCCACGACCAAACTCCCGACACAACAACATTTGGAGCATCGTACCCGCCACACATCGCAACACAACTGCTCAGACCCGTCCTCCGTACGGCTTCACCAGACATCATGCCGGAACACGACCAATCGGTTGGCGGCAAGACTTTGTCTGGTGGGTGGTAACGTCTGCCGGCAGCCGATGTTATGGCCTACCACCGAGAAGAACTTTAAGCAACGTTTATGAATAAGGGGGATTAAGTCAGGAACCACAAACTGGCGCTGTTACAACCAACAATATTGCTGTCATCATTATTGTATCAATCATCTTTAATTCTAAAAATGAGATCAAAAGTGAACTGTCATTCCCATCTAATGTTAGCGATTAACACGATTAACAGATCATTCTAAACTCATATATCATTTTAAACTCATTTCATCTCAACTGTTCACGGTGACATTTTTACTGAATAATAATAATAATAAATTTAGAGTTAGATTATAAATTTAGTGATTTATCTATAATTGCAACAAATATGAATAAATACATATAATCAGTAGCTACGTTGAAAGACGAGAATCGACCTATGGAATAATAAACTAAAAATTTCGGCTAACCAACCCCTTTCCAGTTTCTAAAATTACAAAAACAAGCAGTCCAGTTATATATCTACATTTCATTTTGATTTAGATGGTATTAATTCCAGATACCAGAAAGCTAAGGTCTGAACCAAGTTTAAATTTATATTAAAAATAGATGTGTATGAAATTATTTGTTAAATTGGGTAGAAATTTATTATTTTAATATGAATTTATAAACATATCCCAAAATGTAACACATTTTAAATTTTAAATAAATAAAGGTAGCAATGTTTATTTTGAGTTCTTGACTTCGTTTATTTTGGGAATATAATATCTAGCGAATCTAATATTTTGAGAATTTGATATTAAACGAATAGAGGTAATGATTTTGTAGTTAATTGAATAATACACAAATACAATAAATTATATTACGTACTTGTAATCACAACGGTAAAAATATGTTAGTACAAGTAATTTTATTGCTAATTATTTTAAAAATGTAATTATAAATAATGATAAACATAGAAGAACGTTATGCATTAAATGTACTTACGACAGCAGGTCAAGCTACTTGAAACTATCAAATACAATATGTAAAGAAAACCCTGTCTGATCCGTGAAGGTATTGTTAGGTATCGATAACTGATTCTACTAATGACCACAAAGACAGGCTAAACTTAAAAAAAATCCCTCTAAAAAAAAAAATATTATTTCGCAAAAAGAGGTAACTTAATACATGTGCGGTAAGCAACCCCTTCCGCGGGCGGCGGGGGGCAGGGCACGCGGCACCTGTGACGTGGTCGCGTCGCTATTCGCTTATAATAATACCGGTGTTGTCACTTTAAAAATTACCAAATTTCCGGGAAATTGGAATTAATTCCCGGGAAAAAAGGATTATTTCAAAATTCATTAGTATTGTTACTATGATGATTACGTAAAATTTTATATTATATTTGGTCAAGTGTTTACCTAACCTTTATTATCCTTATGGGTCGGACAGGGTTTTCTTTACATATTGTATAACCAATCAACTTTGAGCCTTAAAGCTTAAGAGATAAAGTTGAAAATCTAATAAAGAAGATTGACAGATTGTAGTAGCTAAATGTGTCGTCAGTACTTTATAATCGGAACTAGTTGAGACTTGAGAAATAAGTATGTACGAACTATGAAAGGAGCAGATCAGTTTGCATCTGTGATCAACCCGGTACTCATTCTTTACGGTTTCTTTAACAACACGTGTCTGTCAAACAAGCTTCTAAAGTGATCCATCCAATACTGCATGTGCAAGAAACACGCATCTCAAGATGTTCACTCGCATTAAGCCCACAGAATTTGACTATGCTTCCAAATCAACAAGCTAAGTATACCTATACAATATGTTAAGAAAACCCTGTCCGATCCGTGAAGGTATTGTTAGGTATCGGTAACTGATTCTACTAATGCCTACAAAGACGGGCTAAACTTAAAAAAAAATAATATTATTTCGCAAAAAGAGGTAACTTAAAACATGTGCGGTATGCCATACAGGCGTGGGCGAAGAGGGGCAGGGTACGCGGCACGCGGTCGCATCGCTATTCGCTCAGAATTATACCGTCAAAAATAATGTTGTCACTTTTTAAAAATTACCAAATTTTGGGGAAGTTGGAATAAATTCGCGAGAAAAAAAGATTATTTCAAAATGCACTAGTACTGTTACTATGATGATTATGTAAAATTTCATATGTTATTTGGTCATGTGTTTACCTAACCTTTACTATTCTTACGGGTCGGACAGGGTTTTCTTAACATATTGTATAATGGGAGCAATTTTACAATGACTATAACTTAATATTATGATTAATGTAAACAACTACAATTTGATGATTTTATTGTACGTTATTTCGATGTATGTATACAAATATTGTCAATAACAGAAAACATACTGCAGATTTTAGTAGTGCCCTCCCAGAAAGTTATATGGCTCTTGCAGGTAGGCGTGACGCGACAGTGGCGCCAATTCTTGTTCACAAACTAAATTAATTATAAATTAAGTGCATCTTTTTCTTTTTATCTCATTTAGAGAAGGATAGAAGATAGCATGTCCATTTAATCCTGTCAAATTAAGATATAAGTGCATCTTTTTCTTTTTATCTCATTAAGAGAAGGATAGAAGATAGCATGTCCATTTAATCCTGTCAAATTAAGATATAAGTGCATCTTTTTATTTTTATCTCATTATGAGAAGGATAGAAGATAACATGTCCGTTTAATCCTGTCAAATTAAGATATAAGTGCATCTTTTTCTTTTTATCTCATTTAGAGAAGGATAGAAGGTAACATGTCCGTTTAATCCTGTCAAATTAAGATACTCCATAGACAGTTTAGACGCGATTATAAACATGGCGACCAAAAATACGGCAATTTACGTCAGGAGCGCACTAATTTGACAGGTCTCAACTGACATTTTATCTTCTGTCCTTTTGTTAATGAAATGGAAAGAAAAAGATAATAATAATAATATTTATAATAATAATAAGAAAGATAAACAAATCAAGGATCTTGACTTGGCTCACGAGGTTGTCGCGACGTGTGGGAAGTAAGTGGATTCAGCAATCATTGTACCGATAGTCGTGACAGCCAATGGCTTAATAGCCAGCCTCGACCAACACCTCAGGAGGCTCTCGTTAGGCAGCTGGATCAAGGGCTTGATTCAGAAAGCTGTAATTCTGGACACGGCTCGCATTGTCAGGAAGTTCCTCTCTCTGGAGCCCTGACTGCCGGTCGCTTGGACCCTGTTCCCGATACCGGTGGGCTACTATTTTTTATATTTTTAAATGCTTTTTATGTATTTTTTATGTAGAAATATTTAAAAATATAATTTATATGTATATACAACAAAATAAAGGAATAATCCATACTAATATTATAAATGCGAAAGTAACTCTGTCTGTCTGTCTGTCTGTTACGCTTTCCCGCTTAAACCTCTCAACCGATTTTGATGAAATTTGGCACAGACAATCTTTAGACTCTGAGAAAGAACATAGGCTACCTTTTATCCCGGAAAAATCTGATATTCCCGAGGGAAATCTAAGAAGCGCGATATAACCGAACTCCACGCGGGCGAAGCCGCGGGCGGAAAGCTAGTAATAATAATAAAGATGCACAGAAGTTAAATTTAGTTTAGTTTTTGATCAAGGGAATTGGGGCCAGTGTGTGGTGATTCTAGTAGTAACTTCATAGAATTTTTTTCCATGAAGTTTTTAGTCGTTGGGAACTTCAAGGACAAATTTACTAGTGGAACTGTCTCAAATTGCTCCATGTACTGGTAATTTCCTCCTTTCTCATGAAAGGTAGTTCTCTGCAAGTGGCAAATTAAATATTTGTCTATTAAAACTAGAAAAAGTTGGACTATGGTTGCAAAACCAAATTTTATACCCCCAAAATCGGGAAGTCGTCGCAGCAAAAATCGGGCTAAAGACTTAAAGAGGATCTTCACAATGTAGGTTTTCACTTAAAATGCGATTCGTGTAATAACAGTGTGTATTAAATGCAATAGTGACTATCTGGCTAACTTACTTATTGGATACAGAGTCAAACTTCCTATTTATATTTTTATGTATTTAATATTTATTGATTATGATTAGGTTAAGAAGCCTTACACATCGCATACGCTTCTATATGTTGACGGTAGGATCAGCTTAACGACTATTTTGTATAGAGTTCATAAAGCTATAACTAGAAATCGGACATTATGGCGCTTATGTACCTAAACTTGAAAAGAATTCCGACCAAAGAATAATGTGCCTTATAAGTAACAATTATGTAAAATATATATATATTTTTTAATATTTATATACTAGTATGGATGACAGCAGGTCAAGCTATCCGAAACTGTCAGATATTCCCAACCAACCTTGAGCCTTAATGCTTTAGACATAAAGTTGAAAATCTAATAAAGCAATCTGACAGATTGTAGTAGCTTTATGTACAGACGAAAGCGACGAAATAACTTGATATACGCCATTTGGCAATATTTTTAGAATTAGTTATAAACAAAACCAGTAGCTAACATATTAACTATGTGTACCGAAAGGCATATCCATATTGTTCTTTCGTCAAATCAAGTTTAGGCATGTAAGGGCGGTTATATCCGACCTCTACTATCTATGAAGCCGACATTGGCATATTCTGGTGTCCACCAACTAAACTTCGTTTAGCCTATTGCTATCTCTTTTGTTCAGATAAAACATGGCATAGGCGAAAGTAAATAGAGGTGGGGTAGACTGTTGTCTTAAAATTCGATATCGATATAGTTGTTGTACATCACTATTGACAATAGAGTACGGAAATAGTTCCATCAAACGTGGCTGAAGGAACAACTTTTTTCTTACGAATTTCCATGGACGGCCAAACGTCAAAACGGCCTTTTTAGATAGATTTTGCTAACAAGGTTGATGCCACTGACTGGTCTGTCTGTAATTATAATCTATTTATTTCGAGCAACAAAACCCACAATGCCAGACGCCAGAAGCTTGTACAGTGTGTATCTGACATCGTAACGCAAACTTCGCGAAAATGCTAGAACACATGAGACTAATAAAATTATGATATTCATTTATGTCCTTAATGAGAGGTTACAGAAATCATGGTGTTTAAAAAAAAAAACCACCACAGGGAGGTTCAGAATCATGTACTGGTTCCATGGTCCTCGTTTGTGCGTCGACGTCAGATACACCCTTTATAATGTCAAAAGATAAAATAGTTTTGAACAGATTGTGTCTTGTGACGATAACATTGTGACATTTTGTAAACGTCACTAATTAGGATCTCAATACTCTAACTATAGTTTGATTAGTTTACTATAGTATAGTTTAGTTTTAACATAAATAACAAGAAATATATTATTATTATTTTCATTCGCGCTAAATACTCTCCAGCGTTTGATGGTTTATTAATCGCTCGCACGTGGTCTTGGCCAAATTGTGGCGTGTTTCCCACAAAGGCCATTCATCAAGAATTGAATTAGTTTATTTGAAGAACTACCAAGTCGGCGCTTTTGTCTGTATATGTATAATATTTGAATGTAATATTGCGATCTTCATATAATAAATAAAATTAATAAATAAATGTGTTATATATTAGTGATAAGATTATGTCTTAATGTTTTCCCTTACTTATATGGCGACTACTTACACCCAGAGCTGACTTAACATTTTCATGCCTACACTACATTAGATATATTGACGATTAAATATTTAAAACTAGTACTAAAAAGATATGGATAGAAATACCTACTGTGGCAAACCGTATGTAAGTATTATATTTTTAATTTAAAAGTATTGAACACGGATATCGGAGTCTTACCGGTAAGATGATGGAAAAACTTAAATTACATGAGCAAAGAACTATAAAGAAATCATTAAGTTTCTATTTATATCAATAATAGCTATGTACTGGTTAGCCTCTGCACAAATAGGTGTGATTTTATTTCATCTGTTGAACATATCCTCATTATTTGAAAATATGTCATAACATGTGAGAGACCAAGATTTCCAGGGAGTTCCTGAAACTTTATCAGTGGTGGTTTGGTTGAGCAACTGTTACTCATAAAAATACCCTAAAAAATGGATTTATGAAGAAAGTATGACAAATATGAGCTGAACACTTTGAAAGTACACTGAAAGCCTGAGGACGGACCGGGAAGTCTATAGTAGCAATGTTGATACAAGGACTCTACAGACCTTACAAATCCACCCACAGAAACTATCTTCATTAAGTTGTAATCATATATGTATAATACAGGAACTTTGCTGTGATTAAAGCCAGCTATATGTTTACGGAGTTCCGAAGGCAACTGCAACCAGCAAGCGTCATCTTTGCTGAATGATGAAACTCTTTTATAGACGGCAACATTGACACTTATAGAAAGCGGTAGTGTCGCTGCGGTCTGTCGTTGCGATGGTAACGTTACAACTTTATATCAAAGTTACGTCGCGTCACCGCGGCGTCAGCGTAGCCTTTACGTTCCATAAAAGTCTTCAATAGACAAACGGGAAGGTTGTAAGCTTTTATAAGAGTTATGGCAATATTTATGTTTCTTAATATATTATTATTATTTATTTATCTGTTTCTTTATCTTTGTTTCTGAATATTCTCTAATTATTAATATAGGACATTATAAGGTGCTTGGCGGATGTCTATGACCGGTAGAGGACGTATTATATTTGAAATTATGAAATCTTTACATGGACATCATTACATAGAATAAATTTATTTAAAAAATCATTAAACTAAAGTCACTAAGTGAACTAATTTGGATGCTAATTTGCGATTATAAAATATTTTTAATTATAATATCAAGCCTAACTAATACCTACCTAAAAAAATTAACAAAATGCAATTTTCATAGCTAATATGCGTCTCGCCCGACATACACGAGTGTTGTACAATGGCGTTATTTAAAGAACTTTAAAAGGAGATGCTTTTTCAAATCGGCTGGCAGGATTTTGGCGTACACTCCGCATATACCTCACTGTTCACTTTAGAATTGAACGGAATACAATAATCTGCTTATTTAACAAATTTCTAAAAGGAAAAATCAACTGTTATTCCAGTTATGTATGTGTTTTGAGGACGAGACGCAATATTAAAAGATAATTTTGATGTTTTTGACAAATATTTAGTTATACTAATATTATTAACCATTAACGAGTGACTAGCAAAACGAATGGTTACAACTAACGCGAAAACGATACACTTGGTGTAATTATGCCAATAAATTACAATGCAATACCATAAAAACGATTTAAATATTATATAAAGTTGCCTTCGCATTCGGCGTAGTTCCAGTGTAAGCGTTTGTCGCACGTATGCACGCGACGTATTGTAGTTACAATGACGTCTACGACGCCAGCACTGGTATATATCACTCGCGAAAGGTAATTGTGCACCTCGCTGTAATGCGAGCCCTCCCCCGCATCCCCGCGCGTAACCGCTGAGTAGCGATAGCATCTATGTTACAATTGTCTAAATACAGATTAAATCCCCTGTTGTTATTACTGTTTGTGTGGAGTTTTTGCTTTGTTAAGTTTTTATTTTACATTTTAGACGCATTAGCGAAGCCTATTGGTTGCACCAACATTATATTTCAGCCCATATGTAACAATTTAATTGCAAAACGTCACGAGTAAAATGAACTAGTATTATGACGCTTTATCACCAAAACGAACTTTTATAAATATTAAAAAGAGATTTTTTTTTATATTTTTTCAACATAATTCTCATTTTTTACAAACGGTACCGTTCGAATGACGTCACAGAGCGAGGTGCACAGTTAACTCGCGCGAGTTGTACGCAGCGTATACGCTGTGCCTACGCAGCATCCACGCTCACGCCAGACGTAAGCCCAGTACGAAAGCCTAACAAACGATCGATAAATAAGGTTAAAAGTAGTAAAGTGTATCAAAACGAGGGTTGGCACGTTACGTGAGACGTGGTCTCAGTCGTTGTTTGAAGGCACTCCACTTACATATGACCGTTTATTTCTTTATATCTGTGTAGCTACCATAAGTTTTCATTACGAGACTCGATCATACGCATCGAGCGCGTTTGGCGCTCTCATTGGTTGAGAGTTCTTACAACCTTGAAGTGGGCCAATCAATGAGTGTAACGCGCTCGATATCGATGATCGAGTACTCGTAATGAGAACTCATGGTAGCCACACTGAACTACTTTTTATACAGCTGCAAAAGGCCGCTGTTGAAGCCATACTGTTTAAATTAAAATATCTAATATGATTATAGAAATCTCATAGAGCTAAATTGCAGCTGTCAGTCCGGCAGGACATGTTGAGTTATTTAGAATTTGGGTAATAAGCAGGTAATTCTGTTAAAAATAAAATATTTCAAAGATCTAGGATCTATATTATGGTACACACGGTACAAGAGGAAGTGGAAGTTCAAGATGACCACAGAATATAAAATCTAAGTTAATTCCCTTAAAATCGCTCTAGTGTCAGTATTACGGTTCTTTTGTCCGGCCCCGAACTAGTGATACCAAAAAAGTCTCATTAGTACGGTTATGACGTCAAACCGAACTGTTGAGCCTATAGCTGTAGTTCAGTTAGTGGTGGGCGGAACAACTTTTACTTTAGCATCGGACTACTGATACTTTTTAAGTCACACGAGTTCGGTTTCACGTCATAACGGTACTAATGAGACTTTTTTGGTATCAGGAGTTCGGGGCCGGACAAAACAACCGTATTACTGACACTAGAGGTTAAAATCTACCAGACACACGACATTAAAAAAGATTTTATTTATAAGCCACAAATAATCATGTTGAAGTCTACAGTGACCTTTAACATTGAATAAATTATATTTTTATTTTTCATAACTATATAATATTTACATTGAACATCGAAATGTAATTGCACATAAAATAACGATAAAGTTTTCCCCAAAACGAAACGGTTAAGAAATATACAGTATGTTAACTAACAGAGGGCGTTCCCGTTAACCCGAAATAGTGTATCATACATACATGCTAAAAAAAATATTTCCATTCGAAAACAAAATGTTTTTAAAATTTTTCCAATAAGAAAATATACAATAAAAATTTTAAATTGACATGTAAAAGAAACACACTGTACACGCGAACATGAAAGACGGCAACGTCGCAATTTATTTATACATGACGACTACTATTTTGATTTAAAACAGGAGGTTTTAAATTTATTTCCAATTAGAATTTTTTTTATTCGGATTTTTTTATGCTTATTTTTCTATGCTGATATTTTTATTTTAATCTATTAATGATATATATTAACGAGTTTAAGGGAACGCCCTCTGTTATTTAACATACTGTATAACGTTACTTTTTCTGTATGCGAAACCTGAATATAGTTAAGCAACTGAATCAATTCTAATATTTTTACCATGTTATATTTTGAAAAGGTTGCAATTTGGTTACTAAGCGACAGGCGCGTACGCATAGCGAGATCTGGTCTTTAGATCCCGGCACCAGTTGATTCGCTCGCCAAAAACAAATTGGGCATTTGTCATAGTTAGAAACTATCGATATGTTTGTGCAAATGCATACACAGACGGGCTGTGTATAAGACAAAGTGGAGGTCATTTGCTAAGTTATGTTTGAGAGTAGAAAGGGCTTTTTTTTAAATATTTTTTTTTAAATTATTATAAACTAGTGCTTAACTGCAATCCCGCCTGATGGTAAGCAGTGATGCAATCGTTGATGGTAAGGCGCACTAGTTTATTAAGCCTATTCACTTAAAAAACTTAGGAATAGGAAGGATGACGGCAGTTGAGCGAGGTGATGCAATGTTAAACCCAAGACCAACACGACCAACGATGCTGCGCTAGAGGGAGATTGATCTGGAGACTCTCCACGACCAAACGACCGACACAACAACATTTGGCGCATCGTACCCGGCACACATCGCAACACAACTGCTCAGACCCGTGCTCCGTACGGCTTCACCAGACATCATGCCGGAACACGACGAATCGCTTGGCGGCAAGACTTTGTCTGGTGGGTGGTAACTTCTGCCGGCAGCCGATGTCATGGTCTACCACTACTAGAAACATTATAAATAGTAATGACTACATTTTTGAACACGCCAAGATGGTTAGCTATAGAACGTTTCTACGCTCTGGTCAAGCAATGCGATGTTTAACACATTTCATCTATTTTGAACTTTAAGTAGTTGGCATAAGGTGTAACAAATCGCTGCACCTATACTTGACCGTTACGACAGTTTAAAGTTTGGAAGTGGGATGGAAAATGTTATCACCAGTTAATTACAATACAAACAGAGGAATATTATGGATAAGCACAAGGCGACGCCATTGTTATAACCATATTTTTATAAGGACAATCAGGTAATATAGCAAGCTTATCACCATCATCATCATGACAGCGTTAATCCCAGTCGCATCCGAAGCCTTTTTTCAGCTTTGGAGTCTGGGGTCCGCTTTACCAGTCCAACTGCTGATATGGCTAAACTTCGACATTTTCCATGAAGCGACTGCCGTCTGACCTCCACAACCCGAAGGCGACGTCGATGCATTGCAGTTAGACCTATTGTTGGACTTTTGAGGGCTCCAACAACCTGTAACGACTGCCACTAGATGTTCGTATGGCAACCGAGACCAACGGTTTAACGTGCTTTCCGAGGCACGACCAGACCAGTGCAAATATTCATATTCATGCATACAAATACTTGCACTGTGCGGGGATCGAACCCGCGCCACCTTGCGCAGCGGCCGCGTCCGCTACCGCTACGCCACGGAGGCTGTCGATATAGCAAGCTTATAATTGTGATTTTTCATGGTACTTCTTTTTAAAAATGGATCAAAGTTATTTACATAAAAAATACTGTACATGTATTTCAGGTTTTGCATATACAAAAAGAAATAACGTTGTATATAGATAAAATTTTACATTAAAAAGCAAGAAATAACTTAATTTTATTATACACAGTTCGAATAAAATTTTGAATAAAACAACGACCGCGTTATAAACTATAACACTTATTGGGAACGATCATTTTATTATAATCATAATGAGTGAGAATTTTAATGAGTGAAATAGTAATGATAACGGTTGCCGCCGCGGCGTTATCAAACCCTAACAGAGGCTACCTTATCAGGTCAGTCATACGACATTCAAAGTCTTTTCTCGTAACTCGCCCAGTCTTACGTTCCTAAACATTTACCCCCTTATTCATAAACGCTGCTTAAAGCGATTCTTTAACCATACATTTTTGACCTTTTAACGTCACTTAACTTTAATCATCTTTTATGAATAAACACCCCAGTGTTTAAGGGTGGACTCTAGTGCCGAGGAATTTGAGAAATAGGTGTTTGAAGAACCTATTGCCGTCGCGCCGCTTTCAACCTTTCCCCGTAAAGTGCGAAAGGGACAGTTGCAACTCAGGCTGATTTTACCTACAAAAACGTTGTCCAACAAATGTTTCGTATTCCGCTGTTTTCTTTATCAAAACACGACAGATCTCAATTATTTATATATCAAAATTTAGACGATGAGTATACTTATGCCTCTATTATTTTCTTTTTTGTCAAAAACTAATCACATTTGTGTAATAGTCATCTGAACATCGCGGTAAAAAATGGGTATTTTTCGGGATTTAGAAACATCATATTTTTTTTTAATAGTTATAAACTAGTGCTTGACTGCAATCCCGCCTGATGGTAAGCAGTGATGCAATCGTTGATGGTAAAGCACACTAGCTTATTAAGCCTATTCACCAAAAAAACTGAGTGAATAGGAAGGAAGACGGCAGTTGAGCGAGGTGATGCAATGTTTAACCCAACAACACGACCAACGATGCTGCGCCAGAGGATGATCTGGAGAGCTTTCACGACCAAACTCCCGACACAACAACATTAGGCACATCGTACCCGGCACACATCGCAACACAACTGCTCAGACCCGTTCTCCGTACGGCTTCACCAGACATCATGCCGGAACACGACGAATCGCTTGGCGGCAAGACTTTGTCTGGTGGGTGGTAACTTAAGCCGGCGGCTGATGTTGTTGCCTACCACCGAGGAAATAAAAAATATTTCTTTTATTAATTAAGTTTTCGAAAAAATAAAATATTAGGGGCGCGTATAATAAAGGTGTGAAATTGTTGAAAAGAAATCAGTGCTCTAAAAGCGTTATCCACGGAGAAAACAGCAAAATACGTTTGTATGGAGAAAACGCCACTAGACTCCCCTCTTAAGGAGTTTATTCAAAAACGATTATTAAAGTTAAGTGACGTGCAAACGTCTAAAATGAATCACTAGTTAACACTAGTGATTAGCGAATGTTTAACCATTAATTTCAAATAAAGTTTTTTAAACAACGTTTTTGAATAAGGGGGTTAAATGAACGAATATCGATTATTTCTCCTACTCTCTTTACAAGAAGTTCCAATAAATAGACGTATATATACGATATACATTAACAAGCGATAAGAACATACGCTATTCTTAACATGTTTAATGAATGAAGATTTTCGGATTTCCTTACTGAATCTTGCACTGAGGAAAATGGCGTTAGTTTCTTGTTGTTGTAAGAGTATTGTAGAGTATATCTTCAGTATGGGTGAGTCATAGAATTAAGAGCGATTTACTACTCCATGTTAACTAAACTAATTACTAACCGAAGCAATTGTCATAAAAATCTTTATTTTTTTTAATAGGAGGAGCGCCACGCTTAAAATTTTCTTACATTTCTTGCAATTTGCAGTTCAAAAAAGGTAAGAAACCGTAGCGCAACCCCTTTGAATATTTAACCCCTTTAGGACCATAAGGTTATTAGACCTTATGCAAGTATTTTAGCTAATTGTATTGACTCATTAGGTCTATAAAAACATATTTTAACAAATCACAACAAAAATATTTATAGGGTTTTTTGGATAGCGATATCTCCTGGTCGATAAGAGATACGTTTCACTCAAAAAATAAAAAGAAACATTCAAAACCTATGTAATTAACAAAAAGATAAAATAAATTTCTAAATTACCATTTTATTGCATTTTATTCTTATTGCGACACCGGTGTCCCCGTGGTCGTCAAAGGGTTAACGGTATGTTTTTTCTTACAGCTTTTGTAAAGTGAAGACCTAATTCTTCCAGTCATAAATAGTTAAATATCGCTCAACTATGTAAAGAATTGGACCTAAAATACTACAGAACTGCTTTGTTTCAGGTCAGACGTGAAGATGCGCTTTACACTTAATAGTGCAATGAAATTTTTATTAATATGATTATAATATAAATCTATCTACAATCCCTGCAAACCTCGCGTATTCAAATAAAGCAGTGCGAATTGGATGAGCATCGCTTGAAGTAATCATATTCTGTATCGACATATAGACAGCAACAACGTTAAAAAAAAAAATTATTAAAATGGCTCTCGTAGAATATATAGGGTGTATCTGACATCGACGCACAAACGAGTACCATGGATCCAGTACATGATTCTGAATCCCCCAGTGGTGAAATTTTTCGTCGGCCTTTTCATGATTTCCAAAAATATATATATGTGGTTTTTTTTCACTTTAGACCGTTCATAATTGCTATACTATTATAACCCAATAAGCTTTTAAAGTAAAAAATATTTTTTTCGCTAATTACACAAAAAAGCGCAATGAAAACAAAACTCGAAAAACGATCTTATCAGCTGATTTAATAGAGTTCACATCAGAGATCAACGTCATACCTACAAATCCGTACGGCGGCACGCTTGCAGCGTTCAAACGCCGAGTCGACACTTTTTTTTTAAACACTGTGAATTCTGTAACCGTTCATTAACGACATAAATGACTATCATAATTTTGTTAGTGGCATGAGGTCTAGCCTTTTCGCGAAGTTTGCGTTACGATGTCAGATACACCCTATAAACATAGGTAGGGAACGTCTATGAAAACCTTTAGGTCATTTAAAAGTCAAAATACGCATTCGAAATTCAATAATTCCTAAAGATATTGGCAAACCTTTAGGTCATTTAAAAGTCAAAATACGCATTCGAAATTCAAATAATTCCTAAAGATATTCGCGCCAATTCTCTTGTTCCCAAACTAAAATAATTTAAAGTTAAATGCATCTTTTTATTTCTATTTCTTTAAGAAAAGGATAGAAGATAACATTTCAGTTTAATCCTGTCAAATTAAGATATTCCATAGACTAGTAATACAGCAATTTACGTCAGGCGCGGACTAATTTGACAGGTCTTGTACGGACAAACAAGTTTTATACAACGTGTAACATAAAGGGTATATACATAACAAAGGCATGGCATTTTTACATGATATCAAACGATATTGGAAGGGTCTTTTAATTCTATCTCTTTATGTTAGGAAGTTATGAGGAAAAACACCTCCTGTGATAGGCTACTACCATACTAGTCGCACAGAGATATTGAAGACATTTATCGGATTTTGGCAAGTAACGTGATGGGTAACGAGTAGTTATTAACATATGTAGTGTGCTGCCACGTTTGTTATAATTTTATTTTAAGAAACACACGAAACCGAAAATTTGGTACCAATTTTTTGAGTATTTTATTTTGAGTTGAAACCCTTCCGATATCGTTTGATATCATCTAAAGATGCCATGCCCTTGGTATGTATATACCCTTTTTGTTACACGTTGTATACATAATTAATTTGGATGACATAGCATAGCATCGATCATGCGCGACCTAAATTTAATATTTCGTCCTTGCATGTAAACTGTGTATGATCAGTGAATTAAATACACTCGTTAGTAAAGGTCGTTTTATTTTGACAACATCCACCATCTCCTACTAGCTGACATCATTTCATCTCAACAACTTATTGACATTTCGTGTATGTGGTCACACAACCACATACAGGTCTTAACTAACGTATTATCTTCTGTCCTTTTCTTAATGACATACATATAAAGAAAAAGATGCATATAACTAGATTACTTTAGGAACAAGTAGGATACTGGATACTGGGATAAAATATCTGATATATTTGAGTAATTTATTCGCACTGCGTACAGCTTACAACCTTACTATAATAACAATCACACAGTCTTACATCCAGTCCGGTTTAGGAGCGGTCGGAGCCTTCCGAGTTGCTGAACATTGAGGCGACCATGTTGTCGAACTCTGGTACAGCATCCTCAAACATCTTGAGCTGTTTCGACATCGACTCGGAGTCTGTCGAGCCGGAAGCATCGATCACGAGGTCGGTCCACTCGTCGCTGGTGGAGCGCGCATGCAAACATTCTTGGTAGAAGTTTGCCAGTTCCGCTATCGGGCTGCCGTCAGCAAATGGGAACTCCTGGAAATTATGACGAATATTGTTAGAATTCGGTTTCATTCAGCAACTGGTCGCAACGTATTTTTACCGGTCCAGTGCAAGCTGGACTCGCATACGCATCCCTTAGGTCCGTAAGGTAACGCAAAAAAAAAAAACAAAAAAGAATAAATTTTTAAAATAAAAAAAAAAAAAAAGTAAAAAAATAATTCTTTATTGTCACAAGTTTTTACATACTTTTATGGGCTAACTGTCACCCAAACTAAGCCAAGGCTTGTGTTTTGGGTAACAGCGGTCAGCCGCAGGAAGTAGCGCACCATAATTGCGAAAGAATTATATTAGAAGCTTTATGTGTCGCTGAGGTAGGTTTAGTGTTCTTAAGAATTTTTCTTAATCTAAGTCTATTTCTTACTTAAAACAATCTATCACATGTGTGTCTGTTGTTATGTGTGTAGTGTGAGGGTGTGTGTTTGTATAGTATGAGTGAGTGTGAGGGTTACAATGTAAACACTTACATTACGTCCAAAAAACAACAACACTTACACAAGTGTTGTTGTTTTTTGGACGTAATGTATGTATTATGCCAGTAAATGTTCCGTCTTCTGATAGTCGAACAATTGAAGCCATTGGGAAACTTTACTTTTGAGTTCATGTCTGTTAAGAGAAGTAATGTTTAATTGCTTGTGAATTGCGTTGTATAGCTTGCAACTTAAAGCCTTGTACTGTCTCCTTGCAAAGACGGTCTTGCATGGTTGTTGAGGGCATACAGGCATTTTGCTGCGTCTGTTGGGATTGGGCAAAGGCACGCTTCGATGCTTCCTGATTATGGCTCTGAGCACAAAGAGTTGGCGAACTGTAAGGACCTTGCATTCTGAATAGAGCCGAGATGTTGGATGTCGGTATGGTTTCCTTGTCATCACTTTCAACACCGCTCTTTGTGCTCTTTCTAAGCTCAGTAGATGCGTTTTTGCGGCCCCTCCCCATACAGTGATGTAATATTGCACAATAGATTGGCAAATGGCAATGTATACAGATTTGAGTTGTTCTAGGGTTGCACTGTCTCTAAGTGTTTTAAATACATGCATGAGTCGTCTTACTCTGGAATTAACTGTGCTTATATGGTTGTCCCACCGCAAGCCACTATCCATATGTACTCCTAAATATTTAACCGATTCCGTGCGAGTGATTTCTTGGCAATTGCAATTGGTCGATGTGATACAAGTGTGGGCTTGTAAAGAAAAGCTTCGCGGTGGAGCCTTAGTTTTGTTGATGGAGAAGGGAACATATTGCGTTTTGGAGAGATTTAGGGTTAGTAGGTTGTGAGTCAACCAGTTATTCACCTTGGATAGCGCGAATTCTGCTCTCTCTTTAACTGTTTGCCAGTTCGGACCCCAAACAAAAATGGGGACCTCCTTTCATTTTCAACTTGATCTTATAGTTAATATTTGTGTTAATTCGTATTAACGTTTCATGAGGTTGAGGAGTCATACAATTCCTTTGCACTCTCCGAAATGCATCCTATAGTACACCAAGAGGCTGGCTACTACTAATTTACATCAGGACAGCTTAAAATGTTATACAAAGCACAGGTCCGTTCGTGTGTGGAGTACTGCAGCCACATTTGGGCTGGTGCTGCAAAATGCCACCTGGCTACTTTAGATTCGGTGGAGAGGCGTGTGAAGAGGCTAATTGGCGACTCAGATTTGATTCAAAACGGCCTCCAAAGCCTGGAGCATGGGCGAAGAGTAGCCAGCCTGTTGGTGTTCTTTAGGATACATTTTGGAGAGTGTGCGAGGGAATCGCATGACTTAATTCCCTCATCTCCGTTTCATCATCGGACAACCCGTCGTACGGCAAGTAGCCACTCTTACGTTGTTGACACCATTACGATCCGGATAAAGCGTTACGCCCCGTCTTTTATACCGCGTACATCGAGGGGCTGGAACAATTTTCCAGCGGCGTTGTTTCCGTCTGACTACATTTTAAGTGTCTTCAAGGCTAGAGTGAATAGGCGTTTTTTTTCTGATATGGCATCTCGTAGGTGGCCATTAGAGGCCGTAACTACTTAACCGGACTTTCCTGTGGATGCCTTAATTAAAATTAAAGCCTCCAGCCAGGGGCACTTAAAACTAAATTAAAATTGGGCGACTACGCACTAAGGGCACCCCCCGTGGGGTACGAACCTCGGCTTAGGGCGTCGCTAGAGAGGACAGCAAGGGACGGCTTGATCGAATGTATTCTTAATGGTTTGATGACCACGACGTTTCCTAGTACTAGCTCTGAGATGAAACGCCGAAAGAAACTCAGAGGTCATTGTTGGGACATTATGATATTACTGACTCAGCTGCGGCGGGGGCTGGCCTTTATCGGACAAGGGACGGGGGAGGGGATTATTACGTGGAGCGCGTCGCGATGGACCTCGGCGGCGAGGTCGGTAGGTCGGTCTGTTTTTGTGTAATGTGCCGGTGGCCCTATTGGCCTCTTGGAGGAGGGTAATGGGGTCATCGGGGTCTGTGAGGGCATGCCGAGGGCGGCGAAGTCGGGAGATGGTGGAGGGAGTTTAATTGGCAGCCGCTGCTATAAGAGGATTGCGGTGCTTGGCAGCAGTGTCAAAGAAACGCTTGGAAAGGCGTTTCTTGAACTGCTGGATGGTGGGGATTTTGAGATCAAGATGGAGGATCTCATTTCGAATGAACCAAGGGGCGTTTGTGGCTTTACGGAGGAATCGGGGTTGGACTACTTGCATCCTATGGATATGACGTGGCTTGGCATGTGCGAAAACTGAACAAGCGTAGGTCATAATCGGGCGTATAAGTGAATAGGCTGTTAATAAACTAGCGTGCGTTACCATGAACGATTGCATCACTGCTTACCATCACATCAGGTAAGTGCCAGTACCATTGCGTTTGCATTGTACTTTATTATTATTGCGGCCAAGCACAAGTTTACTATAAAAAAAAGTTATAATGTTAAGTTTACCATAAGTGCCGAGTATTTATCTCCGTTCTTGGGCTTGGGTACCTCGATAGCCCTGCTGACGTTTCGTGATGACACTGGCACACTGGTGCTGCAGCTCGGCTTGTTTGCATTCTCGTGGTCTGAGGTCGTCAGTGCCTTCATTTTCTGTAACTATTTACACTCAAGATCAATTTCTAACACACATTAAGGACGAATATCTTTATCCACTTGTGTCGTTTGTAATGTAATTGTACATATAGGTACACATACAATATGTTAAGAAAACCCTGTCCGACCCGTAAGGATAATATAGGTTAGGTAAACACATGACCAAATAAAATATGAAATTTTACATAATCATCATAGTAACAATACTAGTGAATTTTGAAATATTTTTTTTCCCGCAAATTAATTCCAACTTCCCCAACATTTGGTAATTTTTAAAAAGTGACAACATCATTTTTGACGGTATAATTCTGAGCGAATAGCGATGCGCTCTTCGCCCGCGCCTGTATGGCATACTGCACATGTTTTAAGTTACCTCTTTTTGCGAAATAATATTTATTTTTTTAGGGGTATTTTTTTTTAAGTTTAGCCCGGCTTTGTAAGCATTAGTAGAATCAGTTATCGCTACCTAACAATACCTTCACGGATCGGACAGGGTTTTCTTTACATATTGTATATGTACTCACAGTTATTATTTGTACTTATATTTCATTCATTCGTACCGATAATAAAAAGCATTCCAGTACTATGAGGTGCTGGTCTGATTATTTTCTACCATACTAGTTGGGATCGTTTGGATCGAACGGACCAATGGGAGGTCCAAAAGATCCCAACTAGCCGCAATCATTTGACAAAAATGTGTTCGCCGATTAGGGGGCTGGACTCGTTATTTATGTCACAATGACAACCTTTTCTTTGAAATTCTTGTTGGATTGCTGTTTTTTTTTATTAGTTTTGTCATCAAAAACTCATTCAAATTCAAAATAATTAACTTTCCATTGGCATGATTATTAAATTTTAAATTTTGCCTTAAAGACATTCTCCGACGTTTCTTGAGAAATCCTCCGAGAGCTGTGGGCAGTTGTGGTCTTTGAGCTGACCAGAACAGCACCTCATAATACTGGAATGCGTGTAAATATGTATACATATTAGTAGAAATAAATATAATTACAATAGAGATTAATATTAAATATAATAGAGTAAAAAAGCCAAATATTTAATTAATATAAATTAAAAAAAATAAAAGCTATAGGTATTATAAAGGGTGTATCTGACATCGACGCACAAACGAGTACCATGGATCCAGTACATGATTCTGAACCCCCCAGAGCTGGAATTTTTCGTCGGCGTTTTCATGATTTAAAAAAATACATACGTAGTTTTTTTCACTTTAGACCATTCATAATTGCTATACTTTTATAACCCAATAAGATTTTAAAGTAAAAATTAATTAATTCGCTAATTACACAAAAAAGCGCAATGAAAACAAAACTTGAAAAACTGTCACATTAGCTGATTTAATAGAGTTTACACCAGGGATCAACGTCATACCTACAAACCCACACGGCGGCACGCTTGCAACGTTCAAAGGCCGAGCCGACACATTTTTTTAAACGCTGTTTATTCTGTAACCGTTCATTAACGACATAAATGACTATCATAATTTTATTAGTGGCATGCGGTCTAGCCTCTTCGCGAAGTTTGCGTTACGATGTCAGATACACCCTGTATGGTAAGCAATGAATAGATATAAGTGATGGAATTAGTATTATATAAATGTGATAGTATTATATACATAATAATAGGTTAATAGAATATAAGTTATTCTCGTTAAATATAATTTTCGTATGCCCACAGGCACAATGTAGCGAACTTCCTGTAACTCTAACACCGTTTGTATTGACGAATAAAAAGATTTGTAAGTACATTACATTAAATGTTAAGGGTGGCAATTGTACGCCCGCGAGTAATGCGGATAATAAAGCCTTGTGGGAGGCCTTTGTCCAGCACTGGACCTCTATAGGCAGCAGAAGAAGGAGAGTAATGCGTACCATTAAACTGGCGGGTAACTGTCGTTTATAGCGTACTATTAACAGTCAGTAAGCGTAGGTTCACATAACGTCAGCGACTGACATCTTAGCCAGGGTCAATAATTACTTCTGTAAACAATCTTAGTATATTCAGTCTATACCTCGTCTGCTGCTGCGCTAGTCACAGAACCAAATAACAGAAGAGCCACTTACTGTTTCCATTTTCTCCTTCTCAGCAAGCAACCAAGCCATGGGTGGCTCTGGAGGCAGTTGTTCACTGAGTGTCCTATGTAACTCCTGGATCTTCTTCTGGTCAACAAATGCCCCAGCCGTCAAGGGTTTAGACAAGTCTAATTCTTTCTTCTCGTTGCGATTTTTTCTAAAATAAATAAAATGAGAAATGTTAACT
This sequence comes from Sesamia nonagrioides, assembly GCA_017933935.1. Classification (NCBI taxonomy): domain Eukaryota; kingdom Metazoa; phylum Arthropoda; class Insecta; order Lepidoptera; family Noctuidae; genus Sesamia; species Sesamia nonagrioides. The sequence goes on along the minus strand of JADWQK010000195.1, from coordinate 461,060 downwards.
TTAGTTAGTACTAGCTTTCCGCCCGCGGCTTCGCCCGCGTGGAGTTCGGTTATATCACGCTTTTTAGATTTCCCTCGGGAACATCAATCTTTTTCCGGGATAAAAGAAAGCCTATGTTCTTTCTCAGGGTCTAGAGATTGTCTGTGCCAAATTTCATCAAAGTCTGTTGAGAGGTTTAAGCGGGAAAGCGTAACAGACAGACAGACAGACAGACAGACAGACAGACAGACAGACAGACAGACAGATAGACAGACAGACAGAGTTACTTTCGCATTTATAATATTAGTATGGATTATTAGCTTGACGATGGCAAGACCAATGTGGATCATAGTCCAATATGTTTTTATTTTTGTATAAAGAGCTTTATAGCAGTCACAATAAAGTTTGAAATGCAAAAAATTACTTTAAACTTGTGCAAAAGTTTGGAACTAGTTGCAGTATATCTCTACCAATATATCTATATAATAATATAACTAACAGAGTGGTGCTGACAATACGACAATAAATGAAAACACAGACCATGCTGGTTCATAGGAATAATCCTGAACCATAGAAAAAAACCTAGCATCAAAAAAATGAAAATTTCAAACTAAATCGCATAAAATTGCAAACTGAATATAACATCCTTTAAAATATTGGTTCAATGACCTCCGATCAGCGGGCGACAGCGCGTTCCTGTATCGATTTGCTTTTTCGCGCCATTATTATTAAAGTTTAGTACCGCTGGATGCGGCGGTCATCAACCTCTAAGCGCTTCCTTATCAACATGTACATCATGTAGAAAATAATTTCCTGTGACTAAACTAATGGATATATTTACATAATTTTTTTATGGGTAGACTGAGAATGTGTTGAGGTACACGATGTTTAATTTATTGTCGTATTGTCAGCACCACTCTGTATAAAGCTGAAGGGATTGTTTGTTTGTTTGAACGCGCTAATGTCAGGAGCTACAGGTCCGATTTGAAAAATTCTTGTGTTGTATAGCACATTAATCCAGGAAGGCTTTAGGCTACATAACATCACGCTGCGACCAATAGGAGCGGAGCATAACTAACTCCACACTGGCGGCCGCTTGTATGTAATAAGACGGACAGTTAATAGTAAGAAGTCGACAGAAGGATCCAGTTAGGTTGGGCAGGGTTTGAAAAACTTTGTCTAGTTCTCTCGTTGCAGTTGTCTATCGATGATGACAATGATATACAATATCCCTATACACATATGTAAATGTTTCAAAATTGACATTAACGGTGTGTTACGTAATTAGGATGCAGGTCTCAGCATTGGGAACATTTACAGACTGGTCATATGTATGTGCGCACGGTTTCCTCCATGTAGATATTTGAATCACCTTCGTTGCTTAAACACCGCACACCATCCTTCACAAAAAGACTTTACTTATAATTCTCTCATCATCACTATCATTACAGGAATTTCTAGATAGCAATCCGGAATTTGGTTTTTTACCTGATTGGTGGCAATATGATTGCCACCAACCCTTGCCCTTCTTACATGGGACTTAAACATATCAGCACTATAATTACGTAACAGACTATTATTATCAGTTGTTTTACTTCCCGCGGTCACCTGTTGTGTTCATGATACTCTTTGTCGCCTTTCGTCATGGAGTAAAATACTTCGTACGATTGTTTACATTTATAATATTTTTTTTTTATTATTATTTATAAACTAGTGCTTGACTGCAATCCCGCCTGATGGTAAGCAGTGATGCAATCGTTGATGGTAAAACGCACTAGCTTATTAAGCCTATTCACTCAAAAAAACTGAGTGAATAGGAAAGAAGATGGCAGTTGAGCGAGGTGATGCAATGTTTAACCCAACAACACGACCAACGATGCTGCGCCAGAGGATGATCTGGAGACCCTCCACGACCAAACTCCCGACACAACAACATTAGGCACATCGTACCCGGTACACATCGCAACACAACTGCTCAGACCCGTCCTCCGTACGTAATAATGATAATAATTTATTTGCATCAAGTTTTACAGTACATTGATACATGTAGTACATACAGTTAAATGGATGTAAACAATAGTGTGGCGACACCAGCACCCTTGTTAAGTTGCCAAGACAACTTGTGTTAAAGATGTTGGGCCCGACCCTTTGATTGATGTTTCTTTCTTGCATTTAGTTACATTCATGCCATTTTGAAATTATACAACTGGTTCGTTATATTTATAGATTGTTTAACTTGTTCTCACGTCGCGGTTTCGGACATATAACTGCAGCTGATTTGAGTTTTGCAGAACACAAACTATTTTAGAATTTTGAAGCAGATTGCTGTTCCATTGTGTCATATGTTTGAAAAATGTGTCTACTCAAGGACTTACATAACGCATTGAATTTCGTTAAACTGTCAAAATGGAACCCATTGCTAATGATAGTGTTTTTCACAACTACCTCGCAGGTCGGCTTACTGTAGGTTTAGCACTGTCTAATCCTTCGGAGAAGACAGGCGTGATGGTAGGTGATTATAACTTACTTGGGACTTTCCGTGTAGAAATGGTCGCTCTTTACCATAATCCCTGTAGTAGCCGGGGAGGCTTCATACTCAGTCTTCTGCCTGGCTTCCGGCATGATTGTCATCTTGGTCCTGTACACCACCTCTATCATCAACGTCCCGATTGGTGTGTGCAGCTCGCTTACTTTCACAGTCTTACGTTTTTCTCCTGCAAGAATCAATGAAATTTTAAAGTAGTATAGAGGTATGTAAAGCGTTGTGGTGCCTAGTTAAAACACCAGCCTCTCAAGTATGAGTGTGCGGGTTTGATTCCAGGTCAGGCAAGAACCTACCAATGTAACTTTTCTAAGTTGTATGTACTTTATAAGTATATTTTGGGCACCAATGACAGATTACAAGGTGAAGAAAAACATCTTGGGGAAAACTAAGTCTGAAATCGCCAACCCGCATTGAGCAAGCGTGGTGATTACGCTCAATCCTTCTCTGTATGAGAGGAGACCTGTGCCCAGCAGTGAGACGATAAAAAGGGTGATGACGATGTAAAGGGCCTGACCGGGTTCGAACTGACGATCTACAACTTATAAGTCGCGGCCGATACCACAAAGCCATCACTGCTCTCAAAACGGTAAAGGAAAACAACTTGCGGAAACCAGCATGTACTGGAGACAACGTCGACGACATGTGACATCCGCGTGGCAGACTGAGGCGTCTCACCGAGAGGAGGCCTGAGTCCCAGGAGTGGGAACATTTTAGTCTGATCATGTTGTGTATAGAGACATGAGATGCTGAGCAGTGGGAACGGCTCTAAATCTTGGTACACGCGTTACTTTGTGTGTATTATTTCATCTTTCAAAACGGTGAAAGAAATCTATCCTAAAACGAATAATTTGAAGATGTACTGCCCGCACTGGGCTCGTGTGGTGAGTACAGCCAATCATCACTCTCAAACAGAGGAGGTCTAGCAATGCGTATGGTGGTATGACAAAGTCCATGAGAGAGGGTATAACAGTAGGGGAAGACCAAACAAACGATGGATGGTATGTGTGAATTATGATTTCTCGGTGGCAGGCCACAACATCGGCCGCCGGCATAAGTACCACCCACCAGACAAAGTCATGCCGCCAAGCGATTCGTCGTGTTCCGGCATGATGTGTGGTGAAGCCGTACGGAGGACGGGTCTGAGCAATTGTGTTGCGATGTACGTGCCGGGTACGATGCGCGAAATGTTGTTGTGCCGGGAGTTTGGTTGTGGAGGGCCTCCAGATCAATCTCCCTCTGGCGCAGCATCGTTGGTCGTGTTGTTGGGTTTAACATTGCATCACCGCGCTCAACTGCCGTCTTCCTTCCTATTTACTCAGTTCCTTTGAGTGAGTAAGTTTAATAAACTAGCGCGCCTTCCCATCAACGATTGCATCACTGCTAACCATCAGGCGGGATTGCAGTCAAGCGTAGTTTGTAATTTATTTAAAAAAAATAATGATATGGTTAAGATGGGACTAAGGAGATGACGTCTAATAGAGAAGTATGGAAGAAAGACATATTACGCCGACAACAAATAAACTGCGATAATGGCAGAAAAATGAAGATGTTTGTCAGGTATGTAACGTTAGATAAGTTAATTTAAGTTGATAACTTCACTCTCGCATTAAGTTAAGGCGTGTAATGATTCCTCGTGGCGGCGATCGGCGGCGATCTCTCGCGTCCGAATCTGGCCCAGGCCATGGTCCGGAGCGAGAGTGTATGGCAGGCAGCTACCACCTTCTGCGAAGCAGTGATGCTGGCAAAGGAGGAGGCGGAGCGCGTGAGGGAGCGGGTATCCCAGCACCCTCATGCCTCTAGTTGCCGCAGGAGACGCCCTGGTCGGGAGACAACATTGAACTCCCGGCCACCGTAAGCGCGGTCTTGCGAGCGATGGGCAGCTCGCCGCCCGGTAAGGAGCAGGCCGTCACGCGCGCTTCATAGAGATATCAGCACACCGTGACAGGGTCCACGAGAACCGATGCTTCCTAAGCCAGGGTTGGTTAAAAATAAAAAGGAAACCGTAGCCCTAGCGCACAGGCATGTGAACGAATACGGGTGGGATTTTAGTCAGTAAAAGGCTGACACGCCCTTCCGCTCGGCCCAGAGCGGAAAAGGTCATTTGATAATTTCTCATCCAGAACAAAAAAAAAATCGTGTAATGATAGCTGTAAGGATGATAATCAAGCTGTTGTCAACTTCACTGTAAAAATATTACGCTAGAATGAAAACAACTTAAGAATCAAGGCGATCTTATCACGAATATTGTTTTTATCAAAGTATTGTGTGTAAATAAACTTTATCTTACCTAACAACACGCAATATAAAATAATTAACATTTTTAAAATATCGTTATTCAATGAGACGCTCGATGAACCATATTTTTGATAAAGTCTTTACTCTGTTACTTAAAAGAGCCGTCAGATATTTCTCGATACACACACAAAAAACAGCACAAACAAACACACGATAAACAGCACATCTAGTTCTATTTCCTTGGAGAAGTCTCATAGATCTACACAAGTCGTTCGCGATAAGACAGTCCCCAACAGAGAAGCGTTGTTATATAGAACTATTTGTCTGTGCTCCGACACAGGAAGTGACGAAGTAGATGGACAGACTATGTCATACTGAACTACTAGCTTTCCGCTCGCGGCTTCGCCCGCGTGTAGTTCGGTTATATCGCGCTTTTTAGATTTCCCTCGGGAATATCAAATTTTTCCGGGATAAAAGGTAGCCTAAGTTCTTTCTCAGGGTCTAAAGATTGTCTGTGCCAAATTTCATCAAAATCGGTTGAGAGGTTTAAGCGGGAAAGCGTAACAGACAGACAGAGTTACTTTCGTATTTATAATATTAGTATGGATTTGTCTGTGCTCCGACACAGGAAGTGACAAAGTAGATGGAGAGACATAATGAATTCTGCAAGCTTGGTTAATGAACGCTGTAGAAGATATTTAACATAGACGGATATGTTAATATACATACTGTATACACACTGTACTACTGTATTTTAACATAGGTACATATCTATCTCCGTTGTCAGCAAAATGTGGTTCACTTAATTATTATCTGTATGCAGGATATCATTTATTGACTAAGTATTTAAATTAGAAGCATTTATGCAAACGCCTAGCTGTAACTATTCCGATTTAACTTAATATTTGCATCAAAATTGATATTCATTTTAATATAAAACGTTTGTTCTAAATACTTGCAGCAAACTATGTTCGACTTGTCTTGACGACTTTTAGCTCTGAACGCTAACAACTATTTACGTGAGCATTCTCTAAAGTTATTGGAAAATTCCTCAAAGAAGAAGGCTTGTAACCAAGTTGTAACAGTATGGCTCCCGGAAAATGCGAATTAATGTGATGGCTCCTACGCTGAGCTGCTCCAATAATCGACTGGATAGATTATACAATATGTAAAGAAAACCCTGTCCGATCCATGAAGGTATTCTTAGGTATCGATTACTGATTCTACTAAAGGCTACAAAACCGGGCTAAACTAAAAAAAAAACCTAAAAATATAATTTCGCAAAAAGAGGTAACTTAATACATGTGCGGTAGGCAATACATGCGCGGGCGATGGGGGACAGGGCACGCGGTCGCATCGCTATTCGCTCATAATAATACAGTCAAAAATGGTGCTGTCTCTTTTTTTAAATTACCATTTTTTGGTGAAGTTGGAATTAATTCGCGGAAAAAAAGATTATTTCCAAATTCATTCAGTCATGTGTTTACCTAACATTTATTATCCTTATGGGTCGGACGGGGTTTTCTTTACATAGGTATTGTACGAGTATATCGCCAAGTGATTTGATACAAACTCATAACCTAATTAGCTACCACTACTATCCAAACAATAACTCTGTCGACCTCCGTGGCGCAGCGGTCAACACGCCTGCCTGCGACGCGGAGGCCCCGGGCCAGGTCATGATGGAAAACGATCTTTTCCTGATTGACCTGGGTCTTGGATGTTTATCTATATATGTATTTATTATAAATATAGTATCGTTGAGTTAGTATCCCATAACACAAGTCTCGAACTTACTTTGGGGCTAGCTCAATCTGTGTGATTTGTCGGTAAAAAAAAATAAATAAAAAATAAATAACTACAGTAGGTACCGCGTCGATCTATAGGACAGGTGAAGGAGGAAGGTGATATTCTTACCTAATTTATCATAATTTGGTTCACCACCATAAATCTTATGAGAGATCTTGTAAGACTCGTTGTGTTGTGACCGGGACAGCTTGTACGCTGGCGTTATCCTAGAGATGCTCAATGTGGACTTCAGCATCACGCTCATACGGTAGTACACAGTCGAAGGAGAGCAGACTTCGGACCCTGGCGACAGCTTGACGGTCCACAACTCCAAGACCATATCATCTCCATCCACCGTGTGTAAAGATATCTCGATGCAGAGAACGTTTGTGAGCGCATCCACTACCTCTCCGTTCAATACTCGCTTCGTGTCCTCCGTCACCTCAGGTTCGTCGGGAATCGATAGGTTGAACTGGAACAAAAGATTTAAAATTGGAAGCACATATAAGCTCGTATGTACGGACGGCAGCTGGCAGGTCAAGCTACCCGAAACTGCCAAATATTCCCAAACAACCAGAGAGAGAGCATGTTTTTAGGATAAAGTTGAAAATCGAATAAAGGAATCTGACATATTGTAGTAGCTTGATGTCTGTACAATACATGTATACATATACATATAGAATACTAGCTGCGCCCCGCGGTGTCATCCGCATAAATAGTATTGACATAAAAAGTAGACATAAACCATCTATTCTCATGCCTAGCCAATGTATATACGAAATTTCATGAGAATCGGTCAAGTCGTTTCGGAGGAGTATGGGAACGAAAACTGACACGAGAATTTTATATAAGTATAATATATTACATAATCAGACAGCCTCAGTTGCGTAGCGGTAGCGGACGCGGCCGCTGCGCAAGGTGGCGTGGGTTCGATTCCCGCACAGTGCAAGTATTTGTATGCATGAATACTTGCACTGGTCTGGTTGTGCCTCGGAAAGCACGTTAAGGTACGCGTACACGCACGGTCCCGGTTGCCATACAAACATCTAGTGGCATTCGTTACGGGTTGTTGGAGCCCTCAAAAGTCCAACAATAGGTCTAACTGCAATGCTTCGATGTCGCCTTTGGGTTGTGGAGGTCAGACGGCAGTCGCTTCACGGAGAATGTCGAAGTTTAGCCATATCAGCAGTTGGACTGGTAAAGCGGACCCCAGACTCCAAAGCTGAAAGGCTTCGGATGCGACTGGGATTAACGCTGTGATGATGATGAAGATATTACATAATCAGCCTATAACGTTCCTGGGACGAACGTCTCGTCTCGGTGAAAGAAAGTGCGGCGTAGTCTACCACGCGGCGCCAGTGAAGGCCCATTGCGGGAAATTTTGCCTCTAGGACATGACAGTTTTCTCACAATGTTTCCTTTGCCATATTGAGAGCAGTGGTGATGAAATAATATACACAAAGTAAAGCGCCTTTCGGGGTTCGAACCTACGACTTACAACTTGTAAGTCGTAGCCGATAGATTCCACTAGGCCACCGCTGCTCTCATAACATACAGGGTGTATCTGACATCGTAACGCAAACTTCGCGAAAAGGCTAGACCGCATGCCACTAATAAAATTATGATAGTCATTTATGTCATTAATGAACGGTTACAGAATTCACAGTGTTTCAAAAAAAGTGTCGGCTCAGCTTTTGAATGTTGCAAGCGTGCCGCCGTGCGAGTTTGTAGGTATGACGTTGATCCCTGATGCGAACTCTATTAAATCAGCTGATAAGATCGTTTTTCGGGTTTTGTTTTCATTGCGCTTTTTTATGTAATTAGCGAATTATTTAATTTTTACTTTAAAATCTTATTGGGTTATAAAAGTATAGCAATTGTGAATGGTCTGAAGTGAAAAAAAAACTACATTTATTTTTTTTTAATCATGAAAAAGCCGACAAAAAATTCCACCACTGGGGAGTTCAGAATCATGTACTGGATCCATGGTACTCGTTTGTGCGTCAATGTCAGATACACCCTTTATACTAATTATTTAAAAATGAAGGATTGTTTATAAATAATTACCTCTTCAAAACAGGTAAACTGCACTCTAACTACGTAACATACTACTACTATCAATTGGACTAATTTTGAAGCATTCTGCTATTGCTAATCCACTGCTCTTTACATTCGAAAAAAGTGTCTGCTCAACAACGTAAATAATGCAATGAATATTGTTAAACTGTCAAAATGAAATCCATTGCTAATGACAGTCATCATCATCATCCCAGTCGCATCCGAAGCCTTTTTCAGCTTTGGAGTCTGGGGTCCGCTTTTACCAGTCCAACTACTGATATGGTTAAACTTCGACATTTTCCGTGAAGCGACTGCCGTCTGACCACCACAACCCGAAGGCGACATCGAAGCATTGCAGTTAGACCAATTGTTGGACTTTTTGAGGGTTCCAACAACCCGTAACGACTGAATCTAGATGTTCGTATGGCAACCGGGACCAACGGCTTAACGTGCTTTCCGAAGCACGACCAGACCAGTGCAAATATTCATATCCATACATACAAATACTTGCACTGTGCGGGGATCGAACCCGCGCCACCTTGCGCAGCGGCCGCGTCTGCTACCGCTAGGCCACGGAGGCTGTCAAATGAAATGCAATGAATATTGTTAAACTGTCAAAATGAAATCCATTGCTAATGACGGTGTGTTACGCAATAGGGTATTTGACAAAAAAAAACTAATTAGTCCGTTAGTCAGATATCCAAAAAATACTAGACACGTATTTTTTCTTTTTTCATATAAACAAAAAATGAAGACTACACAGTGCGTTGAAAACTCGTGTGACGTCACTGCACGCTACACTTTTTAGCGAGCAGGGACGTAACCAGCCATTACTCCTGAACTTTGATGCCTTTTATATTTGTAGATTTGTATTGATTTGATAAAACAAAATATACGTATCTAATATTTTTCTATAATCTGAATGATAAATAGAATCATTTTTTTTACAAAGGAAACATCCCTATTACTCTTCAGGCAGGTGTTAAGAGGCAGAATAATTATTACCCTTGTACACATCGCTACAAGAACTCTCTTTTATTATAATAATTCTTGAACAGATTGTTTGTCCGAGTTCGCTAATCTATGGAGGAAGTCTATGGGCTTATCATCACATTAGGACCCTTAGCAGAAGAGTCAATAGATCAAAAGTCAGAAGGAACGAAACGGAACGCGGTGCCATGTCGTCCCACCATTGACATGGTGGAAGCGAAGAACAAAAAATTTTACGTGGGCGAGCCAACGGGAAAAATGTAGTAATAATGGTCTCCAAAGCCTAGAGCATAGGCGTAGTGTAGCCAGCCTTTCGGTGTTCTATAGGATGCATTTTGCGGCGTGTGCGAGGGAATTGCATGATTTAATTCCCTCATCTCCGTTCCACCATCGTACGACCCGTCGTACGGCTAGTTTCCACCCTTACGTTGGTAACACCACTACGATCCGGACGAAGCGTTTCGCCTCCTCCTTTATACCGCGTACATCGCGGGACTGGAACAATTTGCCAGCGGCGGTGTTTCCGTCGGACTACAATTTGAGTGTCTTCAAGGCTAGAGTGAACAGGCTCTTAATAAACTAGTGCGCTTTACCATCAACGATTGCGTCACTGCTTACCATCAGGCGGGATTGCGGTCAAGCGCTAGTTTATAATTTACTAGCAGCAGCCAGCGACTTCGTTCGCCTGGAGTTAGTTATGCTCCGCTCCTATTGCTCGCAGCGTGATGTTATATAGCCTAAAGCCTTCCTGGATTAATGGACTATCCAACGCAAAAAGAATTTTTCAAATCGGACCCGTAGTTCCCGAGATTAGCGCGAACAAACAAACTCTTCAGCTTTATATATTAGTATAGATAATTTATATTTAAAAAAAAACCTATATTAAATCCATTTTTTGGGTTCCGTACCCAAGGGGTCCCCTGGTTAGTAAGATTCCTCATGAACCGTGATAACTACAAATTGGCGCTGATCCTCTTGTTAACAAACTAATTTTAAGCCCATCTTTAACTTTCTATTTCACTGAGACAAGGATAGATGATAACATTTTAATCCTGTGAAATTAAGATATTCCATATACAGTTTAAACGCGATTACAAACATGGCGACCAAAAATAAATCAATTTACGTCAGTCGCGGACTAATTTGACAGGCCCCTAAACTAACGTATTATCACAGTAGACAGGTATTATCTTCAGTCCTTTTCTTTACAAAAAACTAGCGGCCGCCAGCGACTTCGTTAGCGTGGTTTAGTTATGCTCCGCTCCTATTGGTCGCAGCGTGATATTATATAGCCTAAAGCCTTCCTGGATTAATGGGCTATCCAACGCAAAAAGAATTTTTCAAATCGGACCAGTAGTTCCCGAGATTAGCGCGCACAAACAAACAAACCAACATACAAACTCTTCAGCTTTATACATATGAAGGGCACAGGAAAAAAAGGAGCTCATTGACAATTTTACCTTTTTTGAATTAACTGCACCATTTACTTCGTTTTTGTAAGGCCAATCAGAGCACGTTATTTTAAACATGATAAAAGGGGCTGATTTTGCGTCAAGTCCATTGAAAAAAAACCTACTTTAGAATAAAACGCGCTCATTATATTCTATACCAAGCAAAAAGGTGCCCATTGTCTATGAAACTACGCTAGAACAAGCTGATCGCAGCGGTTGTAACAGAGAACGCGCTCATAGTCGGCCATCTTAATTTTTTTGCCATACAAGTGTCAACTGTCAGTTAAGCTTCCTTTCAGAAAGACCAGAGCAGAACTTCCTTCGGATTGGACTGAAATTTTTCAAAATGCCCGATGTAAGCCGAGTCCATTTGAAGTCATAGAGGTGGACCCATCTTATTTCAGATCATGGACTAGCCATTTGGACACAATTTATGCTAAAAAGTCATGTTTTCCTTCGCGCCCTATAAAAGTTCTCAAAGTTGACAAGTTGAGTACCAAAATAGGCTTCCGCTCTACTTATAATGGGCCCTGGGAGTCTGCTTGCATCAGTGGAAGAAAAAAGAAAACCAGTGAGATGAACACTGTACAACACAATGAATTCATTTTGCCTGGAAGGTTGTATACAGACAAGTTGCCAATTTCTGCTGAAAAATATAGTGACCTTCAGGACTTAAAAAAGTTTTGTTCCCCTGAAAGTATTATATATTACACGAATTTATCCCACAAATAAAGTTTTATGTCAATTAATGTGTTTCATTTCATTACTGTGTTAACAGATTCTATGTATAGTTACACATTATTTATGATCACCATTTTAGTTGTAATATGTAAAAAGGAGATCATTGTGACAATGAGCACCTTCTTGCCAGTTACATTCGGGAGTTAGGCAATTAAAGGCCAAACTCTTATTTATTTACCAACCAAATGTCTTAAAATAATAATCTATTATGTTAAATATACACTGTTCCTTTTTTCATAATGTACAAATCAAATTCCAGTAGAGGTGTAAGTGTAGACATTGAAATTTTAGGTTTAATCCTTTGATTTCTCGAAACAATGAGAATGTTAATGAGCTCCTTTTTTTCCTGTGCCCTTCATATATTAGTATAGATTAAAAACAAAGGTGTGCACTGATTTCAATTTAGTTAAGTTTGTGAACATTATACCTGCAACCGCTATAAAAATAAATACTAAAAACAGGTTTTGTTTTGTATTGATAACGGACGAAACAGTTAGTGCGCGAGTCGGACTCGCACATGGCCGGTTTTTCCTTTGTTTTAATCTAATCAAGGAAGATTTTTCGCAAAATGACAATAAAATCATATTATGTACAGACAACAGCACATTAAGCTACTACAATCCGTCAAATTTCTTTATTACATTTTCAACTTTATCGCTAAACCATTAAGGCTCAAGGTCGATTGGGAATATTTGACAGTTTCGGGTAGCTTGACCTGCCGTCGGTCACACCTGTCGTCGTACCTAAGACTAGCTGTTGCCTACAATTTCATAGACGATCCAAGCTGAAAAGTAGGCTATAATAACCTTCTACAGGTCCAAGGCTACCTAGTCGCAAAAGGCGTAATCCAGTTTCTTTCGCATTTACAATGTAAATAGATTAGATTATAATTATGTTTTTTAAAAGGATTAAGTAATCAAGGGATAGAAAAATTATCTTTTAAATTATATGAGAATAGTTTTGTGGTCTTTGCCATACTTTGAACACCTGTCAATAAGGCCAAACAATTATTATTGTATAGGTATATATATATATATAGTAAAGGTTAGGTAAACACAAGACCAAATAACATACTTAAATGAAATTTTACATAATCATCATAGTAAAACAATACTAGTGAATTTTGAAATACTTAATCTTTTTTTCCCGCGGGGTAATTCCAACTTCCCCAAAATTTGGTAATTCTTAAAAGTGACAACATTATTTTTGACGGTATAATTCTGGGCGAATAGCGATGCCACCGCGTCCCGCGTGCCCTGCCCCTCTTCGCCCGCACCTGTATGGCCTACCGCACATGTTTTAAGTTACCTTTTTTTGCGAAATAATATTTATTTTTAAGGGGGATTTTTTTTTGTTTAGCCCGGGTTTGTAGGCATTAGTAGAATCAGTTATCGATACCTCACAATACCTTCACGGATCGGACAGGGTTTTCTTTTTTTATATATATTATAAACTAGCGCTTGACCGCAATCCTGCCTGATGGTAAGCAGTGACGCAATCGTTAATGGTAAAGGTTCTGGTTATGGTTCTTTACATATTGTATAGTATATACCTTCAAATTAGTGGCGCACACGTAGCGCCGCTATTAACCTTTTGAACGCCCATCTATATAATACGCGATGTGTCCTCCTGCGCCACACTACAAATGTATAACGTATGTATAGTAAAACGTAGGGATGGGATTAGTGTCCTATCTACAAATAATATTATACATATAAAATAATGTTTATTCACCAATTTACGAAGCTAAATAAAAACTGTAATCGTAATTTCATATTTTATTTTATTTCATAAAAAAACAATATGAAAACCTGGATATATTCCCCACAATAAAGAAAAGAATTTTAAATTTATTAGACGTGTGTTCTACAAGGCACATCCCTATTTGTCTCAAAATGTAATCCTTCTACTTCATATCAAGTAGTTGGCGCTCGAGGCACGTCAAAATCCTTTCTGTTCTAGGGATGTCTAGATTTCTATGGTATATATTTTATATTCACTGTGGTCGAGTTACACGTGCATAAACTCAACCGATTCCTGCATAATTTATTTCGTTTACTTACAACAAATACAATTAATAGAAGCTAAATACGTGGTTTTCTACCTTTTAAAAAATAAAATAAAATGGAGGGTAAGTGTCTGTTTTACACAAGACCTTTTTTTTAATGGTGTCGCTAAATACTCGCAATTATTTTTCTGGTTTGTAGAAACTAATAGAAAACTGAAGAAAATTCCTGAAACGGAAGTTGACGACTTAACAGAATGTCAAGACGACGAACTATTTCAAAATTCTGATTCAGACTTGAACAACTCGCAATAATTCGTCATATTCACAGTCACAATTTTTTTAGGACACGTGCGCCAACTCAAGATGTAAACATTGCACTACACTAAAATGCACAAGGTCACTATGACCTTGAAACCCGTCCGCTTATGACGTCACAGATTTCCTTCTATACACGTCGGTGGCGTGTACGGACCGCTAACTAACTAACTTTGTAGGGATGGGTTTTTCAAACGGGGTTTCACTATCGACAATGATTAGAAAACCTATTAATTTTTGATTAAGGTGAATAAAACCTAGTTTAAAGTGTACAATATTTATAAAATATTATATATTTACGTCATTTTCTTGCAATAATAGTATTTATGATCATTTCGACGAGATGAAATATAGCGACATCTTCGTCGTGTCCCATCACTGGCTTACTTGATATCAAGTGATTGGCGCTGGGGGCATTAAAATATTTTCTGGCGTTTTTGTTTCTATTGAAAATTAAACAAATAAGAACTTATTATGCGTGAAAAGTTAAAAATATGGTTGATAACAGGGCAAATTTCCATAAAAACAAAATAAAAGGTCTTGTAAAAGTCGTAAATTTATTTTATACTGTGATTACTTCTAATCAAGTAGTGGCGCTGAGGGCACGAAAATCTCGAACTTGTATAGAAGTGATTGGCGTTCAAAAGGTTAAGCCACAGCTACATTACTGTGTTGTGTTGTGTCGTGATTCGGGATTTAAAAAAAAAGGAAATGAAATATGTTCAGGACTACGTCAAATACAAAAGAGTTTTCATTAGCTAATACTGCGTCACGACACAACTCAACTCAATGATATGAATCGGGCCTTAGTTTTTAGACAACTGCTAGAAATGCCTTGCAACTGTGCCTCCAGAAACGCACCTAGTGAGCCACATGCAGCACGTCTTTCTAACTTGAAGGCGCCCCTACATTCACATGTAAAATTATTACATACACGCATTTCAGTTATTCACCATAGTGAAACGTTTATATTTTTTGACTCCCACATTTTTGTTGAAAAGGTAAGGTCTACTAGGAATTCTGTGTACAATTCGCTCATGGGTTTTAAACGAAAGAGAAGCTATTATTTTTCTATTAACACAATCAGTGCCGACTCGCCCGGAGACTCCACGTAAACTCTCCGGGCGAGTCGGTGGCGCTGAATGGTTTAAGTAGCTAAGTATTAGCTTTCAATAATAAAACAACCCAGACAAAATTAGTATGTATATCGTAGTATTTTAAGATTAGCACTACTATTGAAATATGTATGTAACTTTGAGTGGATGTTACGGGCATTTCTTGTTCTTTTGTGTTTATCTTTAGGCAATTACTTACGCCATTTTGGCCACAAATAAACGTATTTTGATTGTTTCTTCCTTATGATATGGTTTAAATAATTTAAACTAGTTAGTAAGGCAACTGAAAGTACCACTAACAGCTTAGTAGTTATAAAAAAAGGGATTTTCTAGCACTAACATAACTGTAAATAGAGAATAAGAAGAAATTCTTGAAATTATAGAAGAATACTCTTTACTATGTACACCATATACAGGGTGTATCTGACATCGTAACGCTAACTTCGCGGATAGGCTACACCGCATGCCACTAATAAAATTATGATAGTCATTTATGTCGTTAATGAACGGTTACAGAATTCACAGTGGTTAAAAAAAGTGTCGGCTCGGCATTTGAACGTTGCAAGCGTGCCGCCGTGCGGGTTTGTAGGTATGACGTTGATCCCTGATGTGAACTCTATCAAATCAGCTGATAAGATAGCTTTTCGAGTTTTGTTTTCATTGCGCTTTTTTGTGTAATTAGCGAATTAATTAATTTTTACTTTAAAATCTTATTGGGTTATAAAAGTATAGCAATTATGAACGGTCTAAAGTGAAAAAAACTTCATATAATTTTTTTTAAAGCATGAAAAAGCCGATGAAAAATTCCACCACTGGGGGGTTCAGAATCATGTACTGGATCCATGGTACTCGTTTGTGCGTCGATGTCAGATACACCCTTTAGATTACAGAATATAAATATAAAGATTTTACAAATGGTGAGACAATGGGCGGTCTTATCGCTAAGAGCGATCTTTTACAGACAACCTTTACATTATATCATCAGACTATTCAAGATTTTTCTACCAAGCAATTGAAAATGAATTTGTTACATTTAGAAATTGTTGCAGTGTGGTTTTCGAGTGCGCAACACAATTGACGGTAGATCATAGTACTAGGCACGTGTGACAGTGCCACCGCGCCGCGCCATTTCAGGCGCGGGCGGGCGAGCCAAGCGTTGAGCACATTTTTGCTGAGACAATAAGGTAAGTAACAAGCTCATAACTTTGTGGTTTTTCACGATATCTTTTTGAAATTTTGTAGATAGATTCATTACTTAAAATACTGGACACGTGTTGCGGGTTTCGCATATACAAAAAATAACTTTGCATAATGTAGTTTTCTGTATTGACACATATTGGCGCCGATTCTGTTGTTCACAAACTGAACTAATTTTGAGTTATGTGCATCTTTTTCTTTACATTTCGTTAAGAAAAGGACAGAAGATAAAATGTCAGTTTAGACATGTCAAATTAGTGCGCTCCTGACGTAAACTCGCGTATTTTAGTCGCCATGTTTATAATCGCGTCTAAACTGTCTATGGAGTATCTTAATTTGACAGGATTCAAATAAAATGTTATCTTCTATCCTTTTCTTAACGAAATAGAAAGAAAAAGATGCGCATAACTTAAAATTAGTTTAGTTTGTGTACAACAGAATCGGCGCCAATGTCAATCATGTAATTTGCAAAATCGAAATGCATATACAATATGTAAAGAAAACCCTGTCCGATCCGTGAAGGTATTGTTAGGTATCGATAACTGATTCTACTAAGACAGGCACTACTACTACAAAGGCAGGCTAAACTTAAAAAAAAAACCCTAAAAAAATAAATATTATTTCACAAAAAGAGGTAACTTAATACATGTGCGGTAAGGAACCCCTTCCGCGACCGGCGGGGGGCAGGGCACGCGGCACCTGTGACGTGGTCGCGTCGCTATGCGCTTATAATAATACAGGTATTGTCACTTTTTTAAAAATTACCCAATTTCGGGGAAATTGGAATTAATTCCCGGGAAAAAAGGATTATTTAAAAATTCATTAGTATTGTTACTATCATGATTATGTAAAATTTTATATTATATTTGGTCATGTGTTTACCTAACCTTTATTATCCTTTTGGGTCGGACAGGGTTTTCTTTACATATTGTATAATTACAGGGTGGCGCAATAGAACGTGCATTTTTAAAATAATTATTAAAAAATAAATACAAAAGGTATAGTTAAAATAAAACTAAGCAATTATTAAGTGATAACTGAAGTTTATTTTTTAAAAATAACATCATCTAAATGATGACCCTCTCTACGTTGGCACTCCTCTAACCGCAAACGGAAATTACCGAAAACTTTCTTAAGTAGTACTGGTGTGATTGCTGCCATTTCACCACGAATATTCTCCTTGAGCTGACTGATGTTTCTCGGATTATTGGTGTAGACTTTGTGTTTGAGGTATCCCCACAAAAAAAAAGTCAGGAGGCGTCAAGTCTGGACTGCGCGGAGGCCATGGGATATCACCTCTTTTCGAAATCAGTTTGCCAGGGAACATCTGCTTCACAACCGCCATAGAGTCATTTGATGTGTGACTGGTAGCTCCGTCTTGTTGGAACCAAGTCCTAGAGTTCTTTATTCTTGAATTTTCAAGTTCTGGGGCCAAAAAACCTTCCAACATCGCAACATAGCGTTCGGTATTAACAGTGATGTTTTTCCCCCGTGCGTTTTCAAAAAAATAAGGACCAATTATTCCTTTGGCAGAGATTGCGGCCCAAACTGTCACTTTAGGGCTATGTAACGGTTTTTGATGTTTGAGTCTGGGATTCTCACTATTCCAATAACGACAATTTTGGCGGTTTACGAACCCATTCATATGAAAATGTGCCTCATCAGAGAAAAGGATGTTTACAAAATTTGAAAACCGATTGAGCATTTCATTAGCAAATGTGAGCCGTGCTATGAAGTCAGAGTCTTTCAATTCTTGAGTTAATTGCAGCTTGTATGGATGCAATTTAAGATCCAAGTTTAAAATTCGTTGCAAACTTCGTCGCGATATGTTTAGGACAGACGATCTCTTGCGAGAAGACATTTGTGGATCTTCTCGTACCGACTGCTTAACACTCTCAATATTGTCTTCGGTCCTAGGTGTGCGTGGACGACCTTTTGCGTGTGGTTTAAACGTCGATCCAGTCTCTTCAAACCGCTTTATCCAGATTTTAATTAAATTAGCACTCGGAGCCTCCCTAATTTGCCGTACACCATACTCAGAAGAAAATAGTCGCCTGACAACTACGTACGAACGAGAGTTTTCGTAAAATGCGCGCACGCAAAATGCGCGACGCTTCCCGTCGAAGTGACTCATAGTGACTAAAACTTCATGAACCGCGCTACCCAACGATATCGGTCTCCCCTCGCCCACGCCCCTTCTACCCCGCAAAAAAAGATGATGCAATATGCACGTTCTATTGCGCCACCCTGTATTACAAAATGAATTATTACTTTATCATTCAAAGTTTAACTGAGCACAAGTGCACAGATTATGTAATATTGAATAACTAAGAGCATTTTAATGTGGCAAGTCGTTTAATGAAAATCAATGGGCGACGTGGTTTAGAAATACTAATTTACATTGTATTACCTACATCAAAAACACATTCAGATCGAACGTATTATTAAATTGTATCATATTGGTTATAATAGTGTGCTTTTGCAGACCACTAAAATGACCAAACTATTCTATTGTTGAATTAGTATGAAATATGTATTAGGAAAACTTGCAACTGGTAATAAACTAGTAATATTCATCAGCGTTTATCCCGGTTGCACTCGCGGCTTTCGCGTTGGAGCCCTGGGTCCGCTAAACAAACTGAACACTGAACCTGCAAACCATATTTTGTTTGTTTGAAAGTACTTACGCTTCCATCCCTCTATATTTATGAAACTGCAATTTTTGTTAAGGAGAACGTATTTAAGTTTGAAACACTTAATACTAGACGTCACCAAAGCACACTAAAGACAAAAAAACACAGCACTGCACTTTTTTCAAAGAGTTGCCTCGGCATGGGTCCAAAAATTTTTAATAAACTACCAAAAACTTTAAAAAGTATGACTAACATAAATCGTTTTAAATTACAACTAAAGAAATTATTGCTTGACAAAGCTTACTATTCTATCAATGAGTTTTTAGATGATAATAGTTTAAAGTAAAGAAATGTTCAATTGTTAATTTAAATGACTAATATTGTTCTTAAATAATTTGTACGCCTTACAAGGCAAAACATAGTGATACATACAATTTTTTTATACCATGTACCATATTACCTATGTTTCACAAATAAAATACTTTGACTTTGAACACTGTCTGCCGTCCTTACTGCGTGAACTCTTCGGATGGCTGGAGAGGCAGATGGCTGACTCTAAGAAATCACATCAGGACTTGAGAAATAAGAAGTAAGGATTTTATGAAAAACCAAATCGAGTATTGTTGCTTAAAAAATTTTGGGATTACATTTAAAATCCCCAGAGAATGTTCTTGGTAAGGTTTTTAATATATCAAAGAGAGGGTTATGCCCATTGGACTTCAAATATTATATTTTTTTTTATAATTATAAACTAATGCTTAACCGCAATCCCGCTTGATGGTAAGCAGTGATGCAGTCGTTAATGGTAAAGCGCGCTAGTTTATAAGAGCCTATACACTCAAAAAAACTGAGCGAAGGCATGCAATGTTAAACCCAATAACACGACCAATCATGCTGCTCCAGAGGGAGATTGATCTGGAGATCCTCCACGACCAAACTCCCGGCACAACAACATTTGGCGCATTGTACCCAGCACACAACTGCTCAGACCCGTCCTCCGTACGGCTTCACCAGACATCATGCCTAAACACGACGAATCGCTTGACGGCAAGACTGTCCGGTGGGTGGTAATTTCTGCCGGTAGCCAATGTTATGGCCTATCACCGAGAAAAATCAAAAATCTACGGTGAGATTAATATTTTATCAAATAATATTTGAAACTCGTAGATTATTAAAGTAGTTCACTCATAATTATTAGGTCGAAAATCCACAATGGCCGCCTGACACTTTTTACTATTGCACCGAATTTCTACAACCATTCTTTTAATAGTTTTTAAGTTGTAAAATCTAGTTTTACACGTTAAAAAAACGCTTTTAGCAATAAATAGGAAAAAAATGTTATCGAAATACACGCAGACGTTTGTTGTCATTGTTGGTAGGTAATACTTGTTTATAGCCCTACTCTTCATTTATTTAATACAACCGGTAGTTTTATATTTATTAAAATGTAAGGTGGCTGGCCTCCTTTGTCCAAAACTCATTCAATTTATCAAAATGTGTTTTAGAACCAATCCAATAACTATGACTGCAGGTATATTAATATTTTTTTTTTAGCCTTAAATAAAGCAATTTTTAATTATCTCCCATCTAATCACAGTGTCCAAACCATATTTTTTAGAATTCCTACATTGCTATAAAAAAATTGCAGATACAATTTAGACCAATAAAATACGTTAATTCAAATAATTGAATAACATTTAAAGTTAAGTTATCAGCAAGATATTTAATTGCGTTAAATAATTTGTTTGTAGCGGTGCCCACAAACGCGACATGGAACTGTTAATACGTCATACTGACGTCACACGAATTCTACATCTCGCAAGCAGAGTTTACCGTGCAATTAATATACAGACAACTTCCCAACTTAAACCGGAGGGGCAAGTGCCCACCAGACATAACACCCGTCTGGTCGGAGGATCCTCCCTTTTCTATGGAGGATGAGTGAACTTTACTCCCTGTTCCTGACGACTCCACATGTTAAAGCAATTGAATACCTCGCTGATCACAGGAGAAATTGTTTTCATTTTTACAGCTCTAACGAAAACAATCCGCTCAACAAAGCCAATAACGCGATGAATGTACTTGTCGTTGTGTTATTAGCTTTCTTGAGCAGATTGTTTGCGTTGTGTCAATAGTTATTTGTTTTGTTTTGAACGAAAACAGTATCGAAATTGTATTCCCTTATTTTTAATCCATTCTTAACAAGTTATGCATACTGAACCTGATGCAGACACGCAAGGTGTGGTAAGAATAAAATTAAATGCATAATAAGGAAGACTATGCCGCATGGAAAAGAACAAGGTTGGAAAGTCTACCGAAGACAGGGGGCAAAGACAGTTCTAGAAACTTTCCGGAGCTAAGAAACTGCCATTTTGGAAGCATGGGAGAAGATCTTTGTGAATCATCAAAGGCGTATTTTTAATACGTGGCCCTAAGACGACAAAGGATTCCTTTCTAAACTTTCCATTTGCAAGACATACTCTTGAAACTAATAAAAGATGATTGTAAGTACCCGTAAGCAAACTTCACTCAATGACGTGGGCGTTGCGGACGTCAGCCCGTATTACCTATTAGCTAAATACTAAAATAATCCATAGGTAATAAATAGTTTGGACCACTACTACTTTTTTGGGTGTTATATCATCATACAGTATGTTAAATAACAGAGGGCGTTCCCTTAAACTCGTTAATATATATCATTAATAGATTAAAATAAAAATATCAGCATAGAAAAATAAGCATAAAAAAATCCGAATAAAAAAAATTCTAATCCATACTAATATTATAAATGCGAAAGTAACTCTGTCTGTCTGTCTGTCTGTCTGTCTGTCTGTTACGCTTTCCCGCTTAAACCTCTCAGCCGATTTTGATGAAATTTGGCACAGACAATCTTTAGACCCTGAGAAAGAACATAGGCTACCTTTTATCCCGGAAAAATTTGATGTTCCCGAGGGAAATCTAAAAGCGCGATATAACCGAACTCCACGCGGGCGAAGCCGCGGGCGGAAAGCTAGTTGGAAATAAATTTGAAACCTCCTGTTTTAAATCAAAATAGTAGTCGTCATGTATAAATAAATTGCGACGTTGCCGTCTTTCATGTTCGCGTGTACAGTGCGTTTCTTTTACATGTCAATTTAAAGTTTTTATTGAATATTTTCTTATTGGAAAAAATTTTAAAACATTTTGTTTTCGAATGGAAATATTTTTTTAGCATGTATGTATGCTATACTATTTCGGGTTAACGGGAACGCCCACTGTTAGTTAACATACTGTATTATAAGCCAAATTATCTCATAAAATTAAATCAATTACAATTTAAGTTAACGGTACTTTAGATTAAATTTTAGTCATTATGATCATCATGAAAGGCACTTTCTATAGGTATGACTTTGACAGTTGTAAGTACGCGGATGGGTTGCAAAGTTCGCGGCCTCAGTAAGAAAACAATATAAAATATAAACAAAAGTATTTTTATTACGTAATCTCCACTTAACTCAATCCAATGTGACCGTGTGCATTATCCTGATGGAACAACACTTTCTTGCTGATTAATCCCGACCTTTTCTCTTTGATTGTTTCACGCAAACAAGTTTATATTTTCACCTTTTGCAAGGTAGTCCTCCAAGATGACACCCTTAGGCCGCTGCCTCGAATCTTGCGGGCAGCGGGGCGGTGACGGCAGCGGCGAGTGAGCGGCAAGATCTTATTTATGCGTAAAATCAAACGGACCGGTTCTCGAAAACAGCGATGCGGCAACGGGGCGGTGGCGGGTAGCGAGCGGTGTACTTCTCGCGGTCGGATCTTGCGGGCAGCGGGCGGGCAGCGAGCGGTGATCGAGCGTTAGGAATAAATTTTCTCGGTGGTAGGCCATAGCATCGGCTGCCGGCAGAAGTTACCACCAACCAGACAAAGTCTTGCCGCCAAGCGATTCGTTGTGTTCCGACATGATGTCTGGTGAAGCCGTAAGGAGGACGGATCTGAGCAGTTGTGTTGCGATGTGTGGCGGGTACGATGCGCCAAATGTTGTTGTGTCGGGAGTTTGGTCGTGGAGAGTCTCCAGATCAATCTCCCTCTAGCGCAGCTTCGTTTGGTCGTGTTGGTCTTGGGTTTAACATTGCATCACCTCGCTCAACTGCCGTAATCCTTCCTATTCCTTAGTTTTTTAAGTGAATAGGCTTCATAAACTAGTGCGCTTTACCATCAACGATTGCATCACTGCTTACCATCAGGCGAGATTGCAGTCAAGCACTAGTTTATAATTATTAAAAAAAAATTGAATCAAAGAGATGTTGCCGCCATTGTTCAGACATTTCTTTCGCGAATAAAAACAAATATCTCGTCGACACAATCGAGAACACAACACTACGCGGCTATAGTGACGCGCGATCTACCCGCTAGTTTCGAGAACGGGTCTTAGATGCCCGCTCGGCTCCCGCGCCCGGGCGGCTGCCCACAAGATTCGAGGCAGCGGCCTTATAGGTCCGTATTCCAGAAGGAAACTCAAGCATTGATCTGGTTAAACATTACTTAAAACTAGTTTCAACCAATCAAAAGGCTTCAAACGAGACTTAAGTTGAGCTTGAATTTTGAGTTGACTTTCTGTAATACGGACCTTAGAATCTGACGCCATCACCTTGCCAGCTGACAAAACAGCTTTTTTGGAGTCAGTTTATCAGATTTTTTCCACTGCTTGGATTGCTGTTTTGACTCTGGGGTGTAGTGGTGTATCCAGGTTTCATTCATTGTCACAAATCTGGCCAAAAATCTTGTGGATCAGCCTCAAACATTTCCAAACAGTCGCGAGTAATCGTGAGCCGTATTAGTTTTTGTTCAACTGAAAGCAACCTGGGTACCCACCACGCAGAAACCTTAGAAAATCCAAGTTCAATGACTATAATGTTTTGTGTTCGTGCATACGAAATGCCAATAGTGTCTACAATATCCTTGACGGTCAATCTCCAATCTGCCAATATCAGAAATCTCTCGTCCGTGTTTAAATTCTGCAACCCACTGTTTCACAGTCATATAAGACGGAGCAGATTCCCAGATTGTTGTTGACATTTCTTCGTGAATCTCTTTTGGAGTTAGTTTTACTAAGCAGGTATTTGATGACAGCACGGTGCTCAATTTTCTTCATCCTTTAAAAACGCTGCACTTATGCTATTGCGATAGAATTTTATAATGTGACATCCAGAGAACAAGTCGAAACAACAAATCTAATGAGGTCAGTTACATTAAAATAGTTCAGGTATTTGTGTTAGGTCGCGAATATTTCGATCGAACCTAGTGTTATACTTTTTGAGAAAATCGGATTAGAGTTAAAAGTAGCGGGTGACCCGGTTTATTTTCTGTTCAGTATATTTGACTGTCTTAGATAACTCTATTAGTAAAACAAATTTGGCTGTTTATAACTCAAGAATTGTAATAAACAATAGGATCCCGTAAAAGATGCAATATTTTAGGTACGGAACCATCGTATGGTATAACGTGTAAGGGGTTTATTTACGAAAATTCGTGTTGGTATCAGTTGTAAAGAGATACCTGCCGGATGCTCGGGCTAGTAAGGAGGCACTATAGGCAGTCTCCGAATGGGCCGAAGCCAATCTTGTGGCATTAACGCCATCACAACACAAGCGTGTCTACTGTGTCACCGCAAAAAGGAACCCGTTTACCTTGGCTGCTACTTTTCGGAATGTATCCTTGAAGTGCATTGATCGCCTTTAGCTTTTGAGAGTTGAGATTTCCTCGAACCTAAACGTTGGGCGGTTCATTGAGTCCAAAGCCAATGTGGCTGCAAGGAAACTTAGCGTTATTGGAAAGGTCCAGCGGTACTTCACACCAGGACAGCCTCTAATGTTATACAAAGCACAGATCCGTTATTATGTGGAGTACTGCTGGCACATTTGGGCTGATGCTGCAAAATACCACCTGGCAACTTAGATTCGGTGGAGGCGTGCGAAGAGGCTAACTGGCGACCCAGATTTGGTTCAAAATGGTCTTCAAAGCCTGGAGCACAGGCGAAGAGTAATCAGCCTGACAGTTTCTATAGGACGCATCTTGAATGCATGGGAATTGCATGACTTATTTCCCCCGTCTCCATTCCATTATCGGAAGACCCGTCGTACGGCGAGGATCCACCCTTACGTTTTTGACACCACTACACGATCCGGACGAAGCGTTTCGCCTCGTCTTTTATACCGCGTAGGTGTATCGAGGGACTGTACCAATTTGCCAGCGGCTTTGTTTCCGTTTTTAAAGCAACATCAAAATGTATAGCTACCAATTAACTTTAAGCAAAGTATATGAGCAATGTTATTTTTCATCTGTAGTCCTTATGTGTTATAATATATTTGTTGCAACTTGAAAACTGCATTGCTATTTGTACAGCAGTAAATATTATTTCATGACGTTATTGTGCAAACAAATTTACCAATCAATATTATAGTTTACAAACAATTTATAAAAACTAATAAAGAATTTAATTAATGTTTAGCAACATTGACGAAACGGATTTATAATGTAGATTGGCACACATCATTGTGTATCATCAATTTATTTATAATGTAGATTGGCACACATCATTGTGTATCATCAATTTATTTATAATGTAGATTGGCACACATCATTGTGTATCATCAATTTATTTATAATGTAGATTGGCACACATCATTATGTATTATCAATTCATTTATAATGTAGATTGGCACACATCATTGTGTATTATCAATTCATTTATAATGTAGATTGGCACACATCATTGTGTATCATCAATTTATTTATAATGTAGATTGGCACACATCATTGTGTATCATCAATTTATTTATAATGTAGATTGGCACACATCATTATGTATTATCAATTCATTTATAATGTAGATTGGCACACATCATTGTGTATTATCAATTCATTTATAATGTAGATTGGCACACATCATTGTATATCATCAATTTATTTATAATGTAGATTGGCACACATCATTGTGTATTATCAATTCATTTATAATGTAGATTGGCACACATCATTGTATATCATCAATTCATTTATAATGTAGATTGGCACAAATCATTGTGTATCATCAATTCATTTATAATGTAGATTGGCACACATCATTGTGTATCATCAATTCATTTATAATGTAGATTGGCACACATCATTGTGTATCATCAATTCATTTATAATGTAGATTGGCACACATCATTGTGTATCATCAATTCATCATAGTCACTCAGATTGCATAATGCGTCTGTTTCTGTATGTGAGTTTAAATGTTTGTAAACGCACTCATGATACGGGAGCAAATAATTGTGAGGGGCAATCTTAAAAAAAAATGGATCTTAACTTTCTTAACTAAATATGGTGAGATTTGAGTGGAACGTAAATAGCCAATTGGTTTACATAGTACTTTCTCTCATTTGGGTAAATATAATTTGGTACGTATATTGACTGTAGGATGAGCCTATTACGATCCATTACGCACTGTCGACTTGGTCGCCGGCGACTCGGTGGTATTCTAATGGACATGCCGTATGGTGAAGCATATGCTGGAGGTCTGCCCGGCTTGGGTAGAGCACCGTGTCGCGATCTCTCGCATCCGGCGCTGGTCCAGGCCATGGTCTGCAGCGAGAGTGCATGGCAGGTCGTCACTTCCTTTTATGAAGCAGTGATGCTGGCAAAGGATGAAGTGGACCGTGTGAGGGAGCGGGTAACCCAGAGCCCTCACGCTTCTAGCCGCCGCAGGAGACGCCCTGGTCGCCAGACAGCATCGAACTCCCGGCCACGGTAGGCGAGGGCTTGCGGTCGGCGAGCAGTAGGCAGCTGGATGCCTGGGTCAGGATTGCGGGTTGGTGAAAAGAGAAAGTTTCCCTGGCGCACGCAATGAAAGAACACGGATGAGTTTTAGTCAGTAAAAGTCTGACACGGTCTGCCACTCCGCCCAGAGCGGGAGAGGTCAATTGATGATTTCCCATCTAAAAAAAAAAAAAAATACCAGAGATTGAGCGGTCTAGCCTCAAGATACAGGAAATATAATTCCTGTTAGTGAGAAAGCTACTCTGGCTAAAACAGACGTATGTTGAGCAGTGGCGTAGCTAGGTGACCAAGGGCCCTGGGGCAAATTACAAAATGGGGCCCCTCTGCTATCTATGTAAACTGATTAGGTTTTATGAAATAAAAATAAGAAATATACAAATACTGTAAAAATGCTAAGCTAATTAAGCTCTTTGTTGTGCACTGCAGGGCAGGCAGTAAAGATATTGAACAGTAGTATCAATCCATACTTGGTGTAGTTTGGCTAATAAAAATAAATAGAAAAGTTACAAGGGTCTATTAGATAATTGTCGAGTCTACCAACTGACTAAATAACAATTATATTATTTACATTTTTTTCCCATCTTTAGTTTGCGCAAAAGTATCAATGTCATTTAAATCCAGGCTTGATGCTTTTTAGTTTTCAATTGCTATTAGCGATAAATGCCGGAGTCGAGTTTGGCCCATATTGTTTCTTAAATAATTTTGTATTATTTTTAATTTACTAAATGATCTTTCAGCTGCTGCAGAAGTAATATTATAGTGTATTATTTCCTTAAATATTGGTGAACAGTCCATGCTTGAGTTAGTTGAGGTAAAACTAGGTGCTAAATTTTAATAAATTGTAGTGAAAAACTATGGCCTATCATATCTTAATATTTTCTTTGGAATTCGTCCGATTCTTCGGTGAATTTTGATAGTAGATCCCAACGTTTGATGCTGTTTCCATGGGCGTAGCCACACTGGGGCAAGCTGGGGCAGTTGCCCCACCCTTGTGATGAGTGAGAGATCAAGGTGCCAAAAAAAAAAAAAAAAAAAAAAAAAGTGGCGGATCTGATCAAGAATTCGGAAATGCAATTTCATCCCAGTGTAAGAACTGCGCTCGTTATTTATTAACCGAGTTCAAATAAAAGGAGGAGGTTCTCAAATCGTCGTAATCTTTTATGTTTTTTTATTATTTTTTATGTTTGTTCACGGATTACTCTAAGACGCCTGGACCGATTTGTAAAATAATTTTTTTGTTTGAAAGCGTATACTTTCCAGGTGGTCCCATAGTCACCAGGTCAGGATCTGACTACAGCAATCAAGGGGAAATTTAAAAATCTTAGGGGCGACTAGTGCTTTTCTTAGTATTTTCATTAAGTATTTTAAAGCACTACGTACAATTTAATATTTTGAAATTTATAAAAGAAGACTAGCTGGAGCCGGCATTTCCTAACTGACTACCTCTGAGAAGATAAGTCGAAACAAACTCAGGGATCATCGTCTTTTTTCAAGTCCAGACATTAAAAATGAAACTCTTTAGAAATACGAGGAGTGTGGAACCGGCGAGAGATGCCGTGCATTTTTCCACAGGGATCGGTCTTGGGGCCGCATCTGTGGAACATCGGGTACGACTGGGTGCTGCGCGCCGAACTCCCTATCGGCGCCAGCGTAGTTTGTTACGCTGACGTCAGGCTAGTTCTGGCATATGGAAGGTAGCACCAGGCGGCGGCCAATGCAGCGACCCTCGGGATTGCGACAATCGTCGAAAGGATCCGGCAATTGGGACTCGAGGAGATCCTGCACAAATCCGAGGCCATGTGCTTTCATGGTCCTCGGAACGCACCACCGTCAGATTCCCACATAACTGTAGGAGGGGTTCACCTCGGCGTCGGGTCGATGATAAAGTACCTGGGGCTCGTCCTCCACAGCAGGTGGAAATTCGAGGAGGACTTCCGACGTTCGCCTCCCAGACGGGAACGGGCTGGGGCTACCCTGAGGCGGGGCCTCCCCAATCTAGGAGGACAAAACGTCTCCTACAGGAGGCTCCACGCGGGGCCCGTGCGGTCCATGGCCCTTTACGGAGCACCGGTATGGGCGCGATCGCTAAGGAAGCGACCAGCCTACCAGAGGGTCATGGCCGTTCGGCTGATCCGGGGTTACCGCATGGTCTCCGCTGAGGCGGCGAGCCTCCTTGCCAGATTGCCGCCATGGGATCTGGAGGCCAAAGCCCTCGCCCACATGTGGGAGTGGCGAAAGGAGGCAAAACGCCGGAGCATAACTCCGCTGCCGCGAGAAATCGCAGTACGGCGGACAGAACTCCGGCGGAATCTCATGGCGACATGGAGAGTGCGATTGTAGCAACCCAGTGCTGGGCACGCCACAATGGCGGCGATAAGTCTTTTCTTTGAGGAGTGGTTAGAGAGGCGCCACGGTGCCTTCACCTTCCGCCTGACGCAGGTCCACACCGGATACGGCCGTTTCGGGAGGTTCCTGTTCCGTATAAGGAGGGAGGAAACGCCAGGGTGTTACCACTATGTGGATTGCCGTGAGGACACGGTGGAGCATAGGGTGGAGGTCTGCCCGGCTAGGGTAGAACACCGCCGCGTCCTCGTGGCGCCGATCTCTCGCCCTGACCACCCTGGTCCAGGCTATGGTCCGGAGCGAGAGTGCATGGCAGGCCGTCACCTCCTTCTGCGAAGCAGTGATGCTGGCAAAGGAGGAGGCGGAGCGCGTGAGGCAGCGGAAATCCTAGCGCCCTCACGCCACCAGCCGCCACAGGAGACGCCTTGGTCGGGAGACAACATAGAAGTCCCGGCCACCGTAGGCGCGGGCCTACGGGCGGTGACCAGTGACAAAGAGATGTCAGCACACCGTGACGGGGTCCACGAAGACCGATGCCTCCTGAGTCAGAGTTGCGGGTTGTTTAAAAAAGAAACCGTGGCCCTGGCACACAGGCAAGTGAAGAAACACGGGTGGGTTTTAGTCAAGTAGTAAAAGTCTGACACGCCCTTCCACTCCGCCCAGAGCGGGAGAGGTCATTTGATGTACCATCCAGAAAAAAAGTACAGTCGAGGGAACTCTTCAACGATTCTTAGCAGAAACTTTGCGTTTGCGCTTGATTAATTTGTATTGATAGGAACTTTACACCTAGATGGGTTGAGACTCTCATTAAGACTCTGATGATGAAAACAAAGGCCAGTTCAGGGAGCTCTTCTCTTGCAGAAGTCTGACTAAAAAACTTGTAAATTTTGGTAAATTTTTGTTTACTGTCTTTTCTTCATCACTGCACTTCTTTTTATCCATCATTTTAGTTTTCTAATTTATTTAAGTAAACGGTACAATATTAGAATGTGATCCAGTAGGTAGGTACTCACTGTTCACTGATGACATTAAAAGTAAAATTAAAAGGAAACAGAAACACAATGACACGCTACAAGTGTCGTTGGGGAATCATCGGATCTTTTTTAAACGTTCTCGAAAAAAAATACCTAATTCGAATTCACAACAAAACGAATATCGATGCATAATAAAACGCACATACCACTATCCGCCAAATTGACAACACTGCCAACCTACAGAAAGAATTTAGAGGAATTTTCTGGGCATAACTTTTGAATTTTTCTCAACTGAAAATGGGATGAATTTCCAAACGTTCAGTTCGATCGAGATTTCTGGTAAGAATTCGGGGGCCCCCTGAGCTTGAGGGCCCTGGGGCACTGCCCCGCCTAGCCCCTTGGTAGCTACACCACTGATGTTGAGTATGTTTTGGAAAAGTATTATTAAGAGGGGCTTTCGTGGATAAGACTTTTACAGCAATTTTTTTTTATTTAATTTTACACCATGATTATACGTGCCCCTATCATTTGTATTTTTCGGAAACTTAATTAATAAAAGAAATACTATACTTCAAGATCGCGAAAAATCACCCTTTTTTACTGTGATGTTCAGATGACTTAGACAAACGTGATAAGATTTTGACAAACAAAAAAGAAAATAATAGAAGCATAGATATACTGTTCCTCTAAATTTTGATATAAAAATAATTGAGATCTGTCGTGTTTTGAAAAAGAAAACAGAGGAATATGAAACGTCTATTGGTCAACGTTTATGTAGGTAAAATCAGCCTGAGCTGCAACTGTCCTTTTCGCACTTTACCGGGAGAGGTTGGAAGCAGCGCGACGGCAATAGTTTCTTCAAATACCTATTTTCCAAATTCCTCGTCACTTGAGTCCCCTCATAAGGATGACTACTGTTTCAAATAAGGAAGTTCCTTCAACCCGATGATGACTCGATGTTTCGGCAAAAGGTCATAAAATCAAAATCTGTCATTTAGATTGCTGGGTGTTTAACAATTAATATTGGTTATTTGTACTCAACAAATACGGACGGCAGTCGCTGCACGGAAAATGTCGAAGTTTAGCCATATCAGCAGTTGGACTGGTAAAGCGGACCCCAGACTCCAAAGCTGAAAAAACTTCGGTTGCGACTGGGATTAACGCTGAGATGATGATGATTTGTACTTAACAAATAAAAAAGAAGTTTCATTTTTTAGGGTTGTGTACACAAAGGGTAAAAACGGCACTTTATTACTAAATTTGCACTGTCCGTATGTATTTCACTAGGTACCTCATGAACCGTTATAGCAAGATAGTTGAAATTTTTACAGATGACGTATTTCTGTTTCAGCTATATTAAAAATTTATTATAGGAAGTACCCATCGAAAAAAGCATGGAAGGATTTTCATTTAGAATGAATTTTTGTCGTCCTCCGTGGCGCAGCGGTCAACACGCCTGCCTGCGACATGGAGGCCCCGGGTTCGATCCCCGGCCAGGTCATGATGGGAAACGATCTTTTCCTGATTGGCCTGGGTCTTGGATGTTTATCTATATTATATGTATCTATTATAAAATATAGTATCGTTGAGTTGGTATCCCATAACACAAGTCTCGAACTTACTTTGGGGCTAGCTCAATCTGTGTGTTTTAAAAAAGAAAAAAAAAAAAAAAAAAAAATTACATTTAGGAGCTAAGCAAAAGTGGCCAAGGGCTAGTTCATAATTTATATTAAAAAAAAAAAGAACGCTAAGCATAGACAAAGTAATGTAGCACACTTATAGGATATACAAGGTGTTTTTCATGATAATCCAAACTCTATGGTATGATGCATAGACGTATAGTAATGGACATACCATACGCAGCGGCAGTAATTTTTTGGTTTGTAAAGAGTAAGGAAGATTTTTTTTATGATATGACATAACTCTATGATATACATATATGAGATGAGCCATATCAAAGTATCATTGGCATATTATTTTTTTTCCATTACATATTTATAATTTTTTGTTTCCATTTTTCATAATAACTCACGTAATTAATAAATACATATTATGCACAGACAACAGAAGAAATATTTTAATTTAAGCTACTAGAATTTGTCAGATTTCTTTATTAAATTTTGAACTTTATCCCTAAAGTGTTAAGGCTCAAAGTTCATTGGGAACATTTGGCAGTTTGGGGTACCTTGACCTGCTGTCGTCCGTACATACATACGACCACATATTCTACGATTGATTGTTTTATTTTTACTTATTGAATATAACCCTTGAGTTATGAGTATACAAAAAGGAGTTTCAAGGAAATTCTACCCAGATTGCGATATTAAAAATTAGAGTAAAAAAATGTTAATGGTTTAGGTGATCTTTGCTCTTTACTGAAATAGCAAATTGGGACTTAAAGAATTGAAACGCCAGCATGCAGTGATCATAGTCAATTTAGAAAACTATATGTTAATCCTGGATAAAAACCATCTATGTGCCAAATTTTATACAAATCTGTTCAGTATTTTTTGTATGAAAGAGTAACAAATATGTATGTATTGAACATACATTCTCACGAAAACATCCTTACAAACATTCGCATTTAAAATGTTATTCGGATCTATATCTAAACATATTATAAAACACAGTCGCTTATAGTGCCAGTTAGTGTAGCTGCTTAAGATCTTTACTATACAATGGATATCCATCAATTTTGAGAGGAGTTATGTTGAAAGATTTATAGTTTTTTTCGATTATCCGGTCCTCAGTTATGGGGGTTCGCGATTATCCGGACTGCCAACCGTGTTGAGTTTATTCTCACATGAATGTGTCGGAACCGGCACAACTGCCATAAACCCACACCACTTGTGTTGTCCGCGACCTCCACTCGTACATTACATACAATTTCCTAATAAATGTTGATCTTCACAGATATGTAATTGTTGTTTTTATTAAACACCTGACATTAAATATGTTCATACATACATACTACATATGTATGGAAAAAGCCCGCACTTTTTTCGTACATTGGATTATCCAGATGCAGACCGACAACAATTAGTCCGGGTAATCGGGGTCCTACAACTGTACTTTAGTAAAGTATTTTTATTCAAGATTGCATAGTAATAAATTGTTCTGCATAGATGTTAGTCATTATGGTCAGCTCAGCAAATTTCATTTAAATAATAAGTAAGCAAAATAAAAAGTTCGTATTAGGCCAGCATTGAGCAAAAGTTTAAGCACTTATAGGATAAAGTCTAATAAGAACACAAAAATATTAAGGTTCTAGTATACATCATTCTGAAATTACTGCCAACTTTAGGGGTAGATTTTATAGTGCTAGTAAGTTGGCAAATCTGTTTTTTTGTATACAATATGTTAAGAAAACCATGTCCGACCCATAAGGATAATAAAGATTAGGTAAACACATGACCAAATATAATATAAAATTTTACATAATCATCATAGTAACAATACTAATGAATTTTAAAATAATCTTGTTTCCCGCGAATTAATTCCAACTTCCCCGAAATTTGGTAATTTTAAAAAAAGTGACAACACCATTTTGACGGTACGCTTATGCAATTCGACCACGCGTCGCGTGCCCTACCCCCCCATCGCCCGCGGAAGAGTGTCCTACCGCATATGTATTAAGTTACCTCTTTTTGCAAAATAATATTCATATTTTTAGGGTAATTTTTTTTTAAACCTTAGTCCGGCTTTGTCTGCATTAGTAGAATCGGTTATCGATTCCTTACAATACCTTCACGGATCGGACAGGGTTTTCTTTACATATTGTATATAACTATCCTAATATTTTACTTGAGGCCAGGCTAACTAGCGTTATCTTGCTAACCTATAGCTGTTCAAAAATGTGATCCTGACACCTGACTGAGTGGCAATTTTTGTACACATATTTTGTATTTATATCAAATTCGCAAAACCCATGTTCGGTATATGTAAAAAGGGATACGTGTCAAGAATGCTTTATTTACACATATAAAAATATATATATAATAAATATTGCATGGGTAATACAGACTGGTGTTTCCAACTCCAAGTTTGCTTAATTTTGTTTAGTAACAATACAAAACAATATTTTTACAAATCTATACAGCCTTTGTGACATTAATATGTAGGTAACTAAATAAAAAGATACTAGTATCATTGTTTTATCAAAACAAAGTGAAACAATGACAATGAGTAGGTATAACCCGCGCAGATAAAGAAAAGATCTGAAAATAGCGGCGGATACTTATGGTAAGGTTGACAAAACATGCCATTGTTCAATCACAAACCAAAAGCTAAGATAGTAAAATGTCAAATTTACGTTGTAAATATTGTTATTTACAATGTAAATATGACATTTTACTTGTTTGTGTTGTGTTTGTTTTCATTATTGTTTTTATTGATTATAATTGTTCAAACTCAGCAAAAACAACAATATCAACAAAAACAACAATATCAACAAAAACAACAAAATAACAGAAACTTTAGCAGAACGAAATTAACGATAACTCGAAGTGCGTCAAAGTAGCTTCAGTAGTTTGGATCGAATCCTGAATTCCTAATCGATGATTACTTTTTTTGCAGCGCTTACTTCACTGTGTGAGTATAGACAGTGATAGAGAGAGTGAGATCGCATGCGAGTGGATGCCATTTACAGATCTTTTCTTTATCTGCGCGGGTTATACTTGTTTTTTAATACTGGAGTAATGTATAATGAAACAACTTGTGCACTCATCAGCCTAACTAAACTAAATTGGGGTTAGTTTCGATTTGACAAGATGCAGCTGAATATTACCAGTATTTCATTTGCAGCAAATGTTTACTAGACCTCAACAATCCAGAGAACTGTGTACCAACCCCTTGGTAAAACTGATTGTGAGGCTTTCAATGCAACTGGCAATGCACTGTACATGACCATGCATTAAAAAAGATAATATGTTTAGAAACAAATAATCGCTTGCAACAAGTATTATGAGTAAACAAATATTATTATAATGTTTTTACAATGAAGTTACACACGGACCATGTAGGTTCATGTGTGTCTAAATAACTCAGACAAAAATTACCAGGCTAGGAACCTTAAAGCAAGCATGTGTTTTTCTTTGTATATACAGAAATATAGCTTACCCATTGTGGCGAGGATTCTACTCCGTTGTCCGGAAACTTGTCATTACACTCGTGTGTTATTTTTTTCCCTTGCCTGCTCTGAACCACTATTTGCGCCACCTTCAGGGTCAAAACCTTCGTGAACTTGTAGTACAGTTTGCATCTTTCTTGCAACTCCGCGTCAGGAGATGCCATTTTCTTATCATAAAAAAGACAGCTAAAGCAACAATTTCATGTTATTTCAATAATTTACGCAGCGTTAAAAAAATAATTCGGTCGTAAAATAACATCGCCTTAATTAAAAAACTGCACTCTTTATATGTCACTGATTTTAAACTTAAAACACCAAGTTTTGTAAAGCAGTATTTTTTATATCAGTATAATCTCAATTTTATGTTAAATGTAACCAAGAGCAGATGAAACTCTGAATCGCAAAGTAGTTAAGTCTATGAAACGAACGAATACGCCAGCTTACTAAAAAACAATATCACGAAACTTTGTTTAAATCCCCTCATTCTATTCGTCAAAAAACAATTGTCTGTATTTTCTTATTGGCCGAAAACTAATAGAACACTTTTTTAGTGGTTGAAAACCTGTCACTTTATTTTGAATTACGTTACTTTTTACGCAATAATCTAAAATTTATTAGCCTGCTTGTAAATTAACACAATGTATTTTATAAAAATCACTTATTTTTGAGTTTCTACGGTGTCGTTTATAGAACTTAACAAGTTTGTTATTCCCAATTCCGCTTCCTCTTTACTATATCCTCACTCAGGATAAATAGCTATAGACCAATCAACGCTCTTGAGTTTGGCGCGAAATTTTGGTTGATAACTTTTTTACATACATTTCAATGTTTTCAGGAATCTTTTATTATTACAATCTTAATCAATTCTCACAGTTGAATATCTTCGAATTATTATTGTTTTAAATTAAAGAAACAAACTTACATGTGCCTAAGTTGGCTGGCTGCCTTAAGTATATTGGGTAGGTGCTTCGTCAAAAAAATTCTAGACACTGCCGTGCTCCTCCTACTGAAGCTTGTTGCCCTGGTATCCGAGACTGCAAGTAATCGAACATATTGCGACTTGCGCAATGGGGCTGTTCTAACCACGCAGACTTACTACATACACTAGGTTCATCATAAATAAATGTAGGCTCCTACTACAAGTCTACTTACGTTGTACCTACCTACGTCGTACTATTATTCCCAATTCCGCTGATTGACTAGACAGTTTACCTGTTCACGACAGGCGTATCTGAAAATGAAATTCCAATTTCCGTACTCGATGCAGGATATGCTTTGATAATGCATCAAAGAGTGTATTACAAATTAATAGGGAATTGTATGATAGTAAATTGTTTTTAATTTACTTCATACATCTTTATCATAGGCCGGGGCAGAAGCATATTTTCTTAAATATACTATCAACAATTTTTTTCCACCTTTATTCTCAAGACTATCTTGGTCAGTAAGGCATCTTTCAATTGGACTACCATTGGTATTCATGAAAGTGTAAGTTGAGTTCCACATTTACGAATACGAGTCTTTCATTGTACAGTTCATACAGTCGTCTATATTAACTGTACGGTGAAACTATAGGTATAATTATGAACTGTACACTTTATTTATGAACTGTACAATGAAAGGATTTAGCAGGTATGTTAACACCGTGGATCTGTGGTGTCATTGTATAAAAGTTGCTAAGCCTATTATTTACTGCAACATTTACATAATATATATACTCTAATTATTATTTTCTCTAAGTATATAATTTTCAAACTACAACACTCGAAAACTCTAATTTCTGACTCTAATTTTTCATAGGTAACCGTATCCCATATTAATTTCTAAAAAAATATCTTTATTTTGACATGTAATTTTTTTGGTTACCTACTCGGTCGGTGAAAGTATTCAAAAAAATTACCTTTTATATAATTAACTAAGTAGCTTTCCGTCCGCGGCTTCGGCCGCGTAGAGTTCAGTTATATCGTTCTTTTTAGATTTCCCTCTGGAATATCATTTTTTTCCGGGATAAAAGGTATTATTTAACCCTTTTGTCTTTGGGGTCTTCTAACTTTACGTCTGCAAAATTTCAAAGCAATCGGTTTAGTAGTTACGGCGTGAAAGCGGAACAAACAAACAAACTCACTTTTCCATTTATAATATTATTAAGTATTAAAAATATCCGACAGGATTTTATTAGGCAACCCATCACCGTTACATTCATAAACATATTTTAATCAAATCAATAGTAAATTAATGCTATTCAACTACCAGTACCACATATCTCAAAGTCCAATACAAGAAGTCGAGAATTTTAGGGACCTAGGAATTTTATTCGATAGGCAATTGACATTCATACCCCATATTGAAAATGTAATAAAAAAAAACCTGCCAAGTTCATGTCGGACTCACGCACAAAGGGTTCCGTACCACTGATTTATGAAATCAAAGGATTTAAGTTATTTGTATGAAAGATTACACGGTAATAAGCGGTTTACGGGGTATTAAAAAAAAACTACTAACTAGATCTCGTTCAAAACGATTTTCGTTGACAGTTTTTATAGTAATGTACATCTATGTTTTTTTAGATATTTAATTTTCTTATTTTAGAAGTTAGAGGGGGCGGACCAACTTTTTTCCATTTTGGAAGCGTCTGTCACGCAAACTATTCGGTTTAGAAAAAAAGTATTTTAAAAACCTCGTTTTCTTTTTGAAGACCTATCCATAGATACCCCACACGTATATGTTTGATGAAAAAATTTTTTTTGAGTTTCAGCTCCAAGTATGGGGAGCCCCTAATATTTATTATTATTTATTCATTATTGTATCAAAATCTTAATGCGGTTCACAGAATACTTATACCAAGTTTCAACAGTATAGCTCTTATAGTTTTGGGAAATAAAATGGCTGTGACATGCGGACCGACAGACGGAAAGACATAGGTCATGACGAATCTATTAGGGTTCAGTTTTTTGCCATTTGGCTACGGAACCCTAAAAAGCCTCGAAAATGTTGTGATTTGTACCAAGAAATGCACTTGTTTTCGTCGTAGCAAGACAAGATCATGCTTGGTTTGACGGAAAAGCTAAGAAAAGTTGGTCACGCGCATTTTTCATTGGACTTTTAAATTATTATTTTATAGTCTCGTTTACTAAATAAAAGCGCGTGAATTATGTAGCAAAAGGTGCATTCAGTAAATAATTCATAAAGAAAATTGAAATATCGCAGCATAGTGGCCACATCATGACTTTGCCTCAAACCTCCCTCATAGACGGTTCACGCGGCCGTATTATTCAAATGTCATTGGCAGGATTCGCCATTATTGTGAAATAAAATTTTCAAAGAATTTCTATAATTTCTTATACGTGTTATTGCCAAAATTGTGACATATATTTCACAGAGGCCCATTGATCTTATTTATAGTTTTAAAAGTATATGATATTTTAGTTGAGGTTATAAATCTCACCTTGAAAGAAAAAGAAGATTAAGATCATGCTTTACAATTGTCTTGTCCGCAGTGTGCTGGATTAAGGTAGTATGGTATGGAGACCACACTATGCAACACACATATTTAAGGCTAGAGGGAGTGTAAGAACGGTTCCTGTGGCATTTAGCATATACGTCCTGTCTAGTTAAAAAAATACGATCTTTTAATGACAGGCTTTCCCATTTTAAGATGGTATCTTTACAAAAAAAGAAGTTTTCCGTAGCCAAATGGCAAAAAACGGAACCCTTATAGATTCGTCATGTCCGTCTGTCCGTCCGTATGTCACAGCCATTTTTTTTTCTGAAACTATAAGAGCTATATTGTTGAAACTTGGTAGGTAGATGTATTCTGTGAACCGCATTAAGGTTTCGATGCAAAAATAATAAAAAAAAAAATATTGGGGGCTTCCCATACTTAGAACTGAAACTCAATTTTTTTTTTCATCAAACTTTTACGTGGTTGTATCTATGTACAGTAAGGGTCAAAAGTGGAGTACCACTTTTGACCCTTATTGTTAGTGCAATAAAGTTCAAAAGTGGTAATGCACTTTTGACCCTTGATTGTAAGTATAGGTCTTCAAAAATGTTATCGAGGTTTCTAAAATATTATTTTTCTAAACCGAATAGTTTGCGTGACAGACGCTACCACAGTGGAAAAAAGTTGATCCCCCTCTCCTCTAACTTCCAAAATTAGAAAATGAAAAATCTAAAAAGAACTTATGATGTACATTACTATAAAAACTACCATCGAAAATTGTTTTGAACGAGATCTAGTAAGTTTCTTTTTATGTACAATATGTTAAGAAAACCCTGTCCGACCCGTAAGGATAATAAAGGTTGGGTAAACACATGACCAAATAACATATGAAATTTTACATAATTATCATGGTAACAATACTAGTGAATTTTGAAATAATCTTTTTTTCCCGCGAATTAATTCCAATTTCCCCGAAATTTGGTAATTTTTAAAAAAGTACACCGGTATTATTATAAGCGAATAGCGACGCGATCACGTCACAGGTGCCGCGTGCCCTGCCCCCCGCCGCCCGCTGAAGGGGTTGCTTACCGCACATGTATTAAGTTACCTCTTTTCGCGAAATAATATTTATTTTTTTAGGGGGATTTTTTTTTAAGTTTAGCCTGTCTTTGTGGGCATTAGTAGAATCAGTTATCGATACCTAACAATACCTTTCCGGATCGGACAGGGTTTTCTTTACATATTGTATGTTATAAACTAGCGCTTGACCGCAATCCTGCCTGATGGTAAGCAGTGACGCAATCGTTGATGGTAAAGCGCACTAGTTTATTAAGAGCCTATTAACTCTAGCCTTGAAGACACTCAAATTGTAGTCCGACGGAAACACCGCCGCTGGCAAATTGTTCCAGTCCCTCGATGTACGCGGTATAAAGGAGGAGGTGAAACGCTTCGTCCGGATCGTAGAGGTGTTAACAACGTAAGGGTGGAAACCAGCCGTACGACGGGTCGTCCGCTGGTGGAACGGAGATGGGGGAATTAAATCATGCAATTCCATCGCACACTCCCCGAAATGCATCCTATCGAACACCGAAAGGCTGGCTACTCTACGCCTGTGCTTTGGAGACCAACTCGAGTTAGATCAGGGTCACCAATCGGCCTCTTTGCACGTCTCTCCACTGAATCCAAAGTGGCCAGGTGACACTTGGCAGCACCAGCCTAAATGTGGCTGCAGTACTCCACACACGAACGGACCTGTGCTTTGTATAACATTAGAAGCTGCCCAGGTGTGAAGTACTGCCGGACCTTTGCGATAACGCCAAGTTTCCTGGCAGCCACCTTGGCCTTTGACTCAATGAACCGCCCAAAGTTAAGGTTCGAGGAAATCTCAACTCCCAAAAGCTGAAGGCGGTCGGAACACTCCAAGGACACATTTCGAAAAGTAGGAGCCAAGGTGAACGGGCTCCTTTTGGCGGTGAAAAGACACGCTTGTGTTTTGGCGGCATTGTGCTACAAGATTGGCAAGAATTGTGGATTTTGGCCTGATGATGGTAGAAGGCTACCAATGAGATGATGCACCTGTCCTTCAATTTTTAAAGTGGGAATAAAATTACCTAGACTTTTTTGCGCCAAAAGAATTCGTTTGAAAGAGACTATTGTATTTGCATATATTTGTTAATGGGTGACCAGATAATGGATGGTTATTAGTTGGAAGATTTTTTATTTTTGTGTTGATTGCTGAAGGTTAGAAAGATAAACTTTACCAGAAGCGCAGCACATACCATTAGGTTCGTCCGCCCATTTCTTGGCAGAGCAGTTAGAGCAGATCTTATTCATGACTCCGATTTGGACTGACGCTTGTTGTGCATAATCAACCTGCGGATCATATCTGAAAGCCAGTCTGTAGCTGTTTGCTAAAATTAGACTTCGAACTCTATTTGTGGACAACTGCTGTCTCTCTGCCCAGCCAGAGGTTCTTACATTTTGTTCATGGGGACCCTGGAAGCGCTCCGGCCTCGACTCTTGAGCGCGTAACTCGAAGGTTCCCAGACTTTGTTCGGCAAGGCGTTTCGAACGCTCGACACTTGACTTCCGTTCGCGTGAGTCGGAGGTCCTTGCATTTTGTTCATGATGACGTTAGTGCACGTGGCTCAAGGGTTCTCAGATTTTGTT
Organism: Sesamia nonagrioides; assembly: GCA_017933935.1. NCBI lineage: Eukaryota > Metazoa > Arthropoda > Insecta > Lepidoptera > Noctuidae > Sesamia > Sesamia nonagrioides. The sequence goes on along the minus strand of JADWQK010000195.1, from coordinate 419,639 downwards.
GTGCGGGGCGTTGCGAACGTTCAAAGCTCGACTCTCGTGTGCCTGCCTGAAAGTTTCTCTGATTTTGTTCAGCAAGGCGTTGTGAACGTTCGGGTGAGGATTCTCCCATACGACGTATTATTGCTGCCGTGATTGAGAACTGTTTTTATAAAGTTGAAATCTGGCTCTCTTAGGCGTTTTCAGATGTTTGAGAGAATGTTGATAGCGTGTAGTATTCTTTGAAAAGAACTGTTGTTTAGCCCTGAAAGGAACTGCTGGTTGCCCCTGAAAAGAACGATTGGTTGGCCCTGTAGGGAACTGTTAATTAGGTATGAGAGGAACTGTTGTTTGCTTCTGAGAAGAACTTTTGCGTAGGTGTGGTTTTAACAACGAAATCTAAAGAAGAAATCGCACGAAAATTATTGGACTTCGCGCACCACCGCTGCGTAGGGAGCCGACGCGACCTCGCGTTAGAGCCTTACTCATAGATCTAGAATCCCCTCCCGCATGCGTCGAAAGAAATCGTAATAGGTATTTTGATTTCGCCACAATTTCGGGACCGGACGTCCAATTTTAATTATTCAGAGACCAAATATTGTCTAAATAAACTGTGCTTATTGATGAAATGGTTTGTTTTGATAGGGATGAATAGCATGAGTAAAATAAATGCGTTCAAATGTAGTAAAAAAAAAACAAGATTTTTAAATAAAAAAATGTTTGTCGTGCCTCACGCGACATAGATATACACACATCAAAAGTGTCTAGGGATCAAGCATTTTTATGCGGATTTCTTGAGATTGAATCAAATCAAATCAAATCAAATCATTTATTTCAAATAAACCAGTTACAGGCACTTTTGAATTGTCAGAAGGTCGGTCAGTCAATAAGATGAAGCTAGTCGCCCATTCCAAAGAGTAGGTACCCATGGAGAAGAACGGGCAAGAAACCCCATGGACACTCTTTTAAATTTTTAAGCTATTGTTACAAATATTTGATTACATCATTCATGTTGAAATCAACCGCGTGAGAACGATGCAGAAATATATTGTGCGCTGAGAGCGTCCATTATGGAAAACATACAAAAATCAATTCAGAAATTAAAATACGCCGTGGCAGCTAAGAGATGACCAGTCCCCTCCGACGGCGTCTGTTCACGAACATGACGTATGGATCAGCATCATTCAGCTCAACCATATCGAAGGGAACCCAATGACCCAAAACACACGCCACCATCAGCGAGACATTTGAGTGAGCATGACATACTCTCAACAGCCAGAGCACAATTAAGCCAATAAAAAAGACTAACCCAACAAATAAATGCCTTACAGCACATTCGTACATTGTGCTCACACGTTTGCCATGCAATTATACAATACTAAGAAATGGAATCTACACAATGCTAAGATAGTTTTGTCCAAGGTTCAGCAGCTCCAACAGTGTTCCCGAATCTGTGGAAAGTTTAACTCCTGTGCAGTTGCAGCTGCACAAGTGCCGAACACCTCTGTCAGCGATACAATTCCGTAACGTACAATATGCTTGGCTACATAGTGTGTAATACAGGCTTTGACTAAATAACATAAACAATTACATATTAAAACTACAAGAGGAAAAATCAAAGAACAATCATTGTATAGAAATCGGACGCAGCTCAAGCCCAAGCCTTTTTGTCCTCAATATAATCCTTCACACTATAAAATGCTTTCTGACACAACTTACGTTTAATGAAGGATTTGAATTTATTCAGGCTCAGATCTTGAACCACCTCTGGAAGTCCATTGTAAAAATGTATACATTGGCATCTGAAAGAGCCACCTATTTTCTTGAGCCTTGTTGTAGGTACAATAAATTTGTGCCTGTTCCTAGTATTTATATCATGGACATCACTGTATTTTTTAAACAATTTTATATTTTTATGAGCATACAAAAGATTTTCATAAATGTATTGAGACGGCACGGTCAGTACATTAATCTCTTTAAATTTTTCTCTGAGAGAGTGTCTCGGACTTAATTTATAAATTGCACGAACAGCTCGTTTCTGCAAAACAAATATTGTTTGAATATCGGCGGCATTTCACCACAACAGAATGCCGTACGACATTACGCTGTGGAAATAGCCAAAGTACACTAAACGGGCCGTCTCAACATCAGTCAAATTACGAATTGTTCTAACTGCGTATGCAGCAGAACTTAGCTTTTTTGACAATTTTTCTATATGTGAACCCCATTGAAGCTTAGCATCCAGAGTTATACCCAAGAACACTGTGCTGTCGTCAGATTTCAATTCTTCGCCCTTTATCAACACTTTAGTTTCCACCTGCCTCACGTGAGGTAGAGTAAACTTAATGCATTTGGTTTTTTTCTCGTTTAAGAGTAAATTATTAACATTAAACCAACTTAAACAAAATTAATTAATTGAGATGTGGCTTTGTAATAAATTTATGATTTTATAAATTTATATGGATCCTTTTTGGTGCATTTCATAATTTGAATCAGGAACTGTGAATCAAATTCGAGTAAAAGATGAAAATCAGCTGTCAATATTTTCCCTATAAAACATACAACGCATTGAAGACATTATTAGTGCTACTGTTTCCCTACTACTGATTAAAACCAACGTTATTATGGAGCGGCGACGTCATTTAAGCAGGGAAGAAATGCTCAGAGCCGGGGGAATGATAGAAGCTGGTTCCCGGCAACGTACTGTGGCTTTAGCTCTGAATACAAGTCAGAGTGTTATCAGTCGACTTTGGACACGTTACCGAAGCACTGGTACCGTGGCTGAGCGCCATGGAGGACGGTATCGCTGCACCACACGGAGACAAGACCGATACATTCAAATCTTAACTCGAAGAGCTCCAACAATAACCGCTATGATGTTAGCCGTGAGGCTTCATCACTCTTCAGGGAACTTAATTAGCGACCAAACAGTCAGAAACCGCTTGCATGAAGTGAACCTTCATTCCCGAAGACCGCTACGGGTACCACCTATAGCAATGCACAATCGTAGGATTCGATATCAATGGGCTCTTGAACACAGAAATTTGGCAGAAGAACAATGGCGTTTCGTGTGCTTTTCTGATGAGTCTCGTTTTGCTATGAGACCGGATACAAGACGTATACGACACTGGAGAACCCCTGGACGCCAACAGCGATTAAAATCCTGCCAGGAAGTCCATCCTTATAGTGGTGGAACCATCATGGTATGGGCGGGTATTTTGATCGGCGGAAGAACTGAGTTGATTTGGATCAGAGGCAACCTCAACGCTCAAATTTATGCTGAAACGATTGTATCAGACGTCATCGTTCCTCTACAAGTGCAAATCGGTCCCTTTTTTCAGTTAATGCATGATAATGCACGACCGCACACCGCAAGAGTTGTAAGACAGACTCTCGCCGCAGCTAACATCAATGTCCTGCCCTGGCCTGCTCAGTCGCCAGACTTGAACCCGATTGAGCATGCATGGGATATGCTACAGAGAAGAGCTCTGCCGAATATGGAGGGTATCCAGTCGCAAGAAGACCTTTTTTTGTTGTTGCAACGAACATGGGCGGCCATTCCACAGCGTGATTTGGATGAACTCATTTTGAGTATGCCAAACCGATGTTCTTGTGTTGTTAGTGTTCGCGGTAGAAACACGATTATTAATTGTTTAAGTTACCCAATAAAATTTTAGAGAAAACTGTTATTTCAGTCTTTTTTTCGAACTTTTGTGTTAGTGGTTCAAATGTCAAATATCCCTTTATTAGGAAAATGGCAAATTTCTTTATTAATGCAAAGGTGACTTGGTTTATCGTTACTGTGACAAACGAAAACACTTTTTTTGATGAATCCTTAAAGAAAATTTTAATTAATATCAATCAGGAGAAAAGTTATTGCAAAAATATATGTTGATCCCTAGACACTTTTGATGTGTGTATATGTAGGTATAGTATGTCGCGGACTTTTTTGTAGACATTTGTGGGATCTAAGGTTAATTGCGACATTTTATGGTTGTATCTTTTAAATGGTTAAAAAAAAACCTAAAGACTAATGCAACAAAATGCGGACTTGCAAGTACAATTAAATGCCCATAGCACCCTGAGGCATATGCGGTCCGTCCAAAATTGCCTCCTTTTTGGCACGAAAATCTCGCTGGGTTGTTCGCTCACTTTGAATCATAATTTGTTTTATGCCACATTACAGTGGATGAAACTAAATATAATTATATCATCTCACAATTTGATTCTAGGATCTCACAAAGACCTGGTTACTAATCCTCCCCCGAAAGGTTGCCGATATGAGTGGATTAAGGAGGAGATAATCAAACGTTTTTCCACCTCCGAGTCACAAAAGGTTAGCCAGTTGTTGTCAGGTGAGGAGCTTGGTGACCGCAAGCCTACCCAGTTTCTGCGACATCTAAAGTCTTTAGCTGGTAAGACTCTTACAGAAGATAAAATCATTAGAGAACTGTGGCTGCAGCGCTTGCCAAATACTGTACAGGTAATTTTGACAACCCAAGGTGACCTCACCTTGGACAAGGTTGCCGAATTGTCTGACAAAATATTAGAGTTCAACCTCGTCTCTGTCAATGCCATTTCTCCCATTCCAGCTAGTGCCCTTGACCTTGCTGCAATTACTGTGCAGCTGCAAGAGCTGTCACGTCAGGTGGCGGCTTTAACCACAAGGCAGCTCAAACATAGGCGATCTAGTTCTAGGTCGCATTCAAAACCTAGGTATAGATCTGCATCCCTGGCTGACCGACAGCCACTGTGTTGGTACCATAGATATAGGAAGCAAAAAAATCCTACATCTATGGTTGGTACCATCAAAAATTTGGTACGAAGGCCAACAAATGCAACAAATCCTGCTCTTGGTCGGGAAACCTGCAGAACAATCAGTAACAGCGGCGATTGATTGTTTTGCTAGTAGCCGCTTATTTGTAGTGGATAAAGAGACCAAATTCAGATTTTTATTATATACTGGATCTGATATTTGTTGTTTTCCCAAAAAATTGTTTGGTATTAAAGTAGCAGATGGTAACTACAACTTGTGTGCTGCAAATGGCAGTTACATTAAAACTTATGGCTGTCGTAGGTTCACACTTAATCTTGGTCTCCGCCGTGCATTTAAATGGAACTTCATCATAGCTGATGTTGATACCGCCATCATTGGCGCTGAATTCATGACTTTCTACAATTTACTTTCCGACTGCAGAAACAGAATAATATGCTGCGGAGTTACTGGTCCTACTACTCCAGCCTCTGTAGCTAAATTTAACCAGCTCAGTGTAAAAACTGTTAAAATTTAAACTTTAGAATTTCATAAAATCCTGTCTGAATTTCCAGTGATCACGAGACCACCCGGTACCCATCGCGAGGTGAAGCACAACACCGTGCATTACTTTAAGATGACCGTTGGCCCACCTGTGGTGTCCCGGCCGCGCCGCCTCGCACCGGACAAATTGCCCACTGCGCAGAAAGAGTTTGCGGACATGGTGCAAGCTGGCACCGCACGACACTCCATGAGTCCATGGTCCTCGCTATTGCACCTAGCCTTGAAGAAAGACTCTTCATGGCGCTCCTGCGGCGACTACAGAGCGTTGAACGCTCGGATTGTACCAGACAGGTACCCCGTACGCCATATAGGGGATTTTGGTCATGCTCTCGCTGGTTCTACTATCTTTAGCAAAATCGATTTAGTTAAAGCATATAATCAGATTCGTTTAGACCCAGCCGATGTCTGTAAAACAGCCATTACAACATCATTTGGCTTATATGAATTTCCTTATATGACTTTGGCTTCAGAAACGCTGGACAAACTTTTCAATGTTTTATCGATGAAATTCTCCGAGGTTTTGATTTTTGCTTTCCATATGTCGATGACATACTCATATTTAGTAGGGACGCTACGGAGTATCGTAACCACTTACGCATACTCTTTAAACGATTGTCTGACTACGGCGTAGTAGTCAATCCGACAAAATGTGTGCTAGATACGTCTCAGGTTATTTTCCTCGGGTATAAAGTCTCCAGCGAAGGCATAAGCCCCTCGGAAGAAAAAATCCAAGCCTTAAAAGATTTCACCCTTCCTAAAACAGCCCAAGGACTCCGCAGGTTCTTGGGCATGATAAATTACTACCGTCAGTTCCTTCCCAATGCCGCTATGACTCAAGCGCTGCTCATTGACTTCCTTACAGTTACAAAACTCAAGGGAGCCAAGCTCATGCCTTGGACACCTGAACTGGAGCACGCCTTCCATGCATGCAAGGACAGCCTCTCACAGGTTACCAGATTAGCACATCCTGTACCTAACGTCCCATTGGCGTTATACACATACGCATCTGGTACTCGGGTAGGCGCGTGCTTACAGCAGCAAATCGAATAGGGCTGGCAACCACTTGCCTTCTTCAGCAAGAAGCTTACGGAGAGTCAACCAATGTGGCCAGCATATTATCGGGAACTCTTAGCTGTATATTCGGCTGTGCAGCATTTCCGGCATATATTAGAGGCGCAACACGTCACAATATATACGGATCACAAACCTCTCTTGTATGCGTTCAAACAACGTAGAGAAAAACTGCCACCCAGCCAACTTAATCAGCTAACCTTTATCTCCCAATTTGTTACTGACATACGGCACGTAAAGGGAGACGACAACGTCGTCGCCGACACAATGTCACGCATTGAAGTCGTCTCGTTCGAACCCGACAATATCGCATTGGCTCGAGCACAAGAAGCCGACGATGAGCAACGTACTTTAATTCCAGGCACAGAGACGACCATTCAGTGTGACCTTTCAACAGGCAAACCGCGCCCCTATCTACCGGCATCGCTGCGCCGCCTCACCTTCGACCGTCTACATGCAGCGCGCGTCTCGTGGCACAGCGTTACGTGTGGCCCGGCGTAGCGCGCGACTGCGGCGCCTGGGCGAGGGAATGCGTCCACTGTCAACGCGCCAAAGTGACGCGCCACGTTTCCGCACCGCTCGGAAGCTTCAACCCACTATCATTCAGGTTTCGTCATGTCCATTTAGATATTATTGGCCCACTGCCAACATCGAGAGGTTATTCATATTGCCTGACAGCGATCGATCGTTTCTCTCGATGGCCCGAGGTTTGGCCAATGGTTTCGATAACCGCAGAGGAGGTAGCTGATAGGTTCGTAGAAGGTTGGATCGCACTGTTATAAACCGGACTAGGACACTCTTTAAAAAAAAAACAAACACTTTTAACTAAAAAGAATTAAAACACTTTATTTTAAATTTCACAATTACTTTTACAATTATCGCGAGTGCAGTACACAAGTGCACGGGATGAAGGATGGAAGACGACTGCCTGAGAGTGTGGGATGGATGTATGAGGTGATGAGGAATGGTGTGTCAAAACTCTGACGGGAATGCAGCATAAGCTACCAGGTAAGCCAGAAAGGGTACATTGGATATGTATAACATGTATTTTTGCGTTCCTACTACCGTCACGACTGACCAAGGCCACCAGTTCGAGTCCGACCTTTTCAAATGACTCATGAACGTTGGCGCGACCGATCGAAAGCGAACCACCAGTTACCATCCTCAGGCTAACGGCATGATCGACCGCTTTCATAGGCAGTTGAAGGCGGCTCTCATGTGCCACAATAACACATGGCACCGAGCTCTACCGATCGTTCTTCTCGGAATTTGATCTGCCTTGAAGGAGGATCTCGAATGTTCAGCTGCCGAGCTAGTTTATGGGGAGCCGCTGTGCCTACCGGGAGAATTCCTGATAGCCAGTCCACCCCATACCACTGAAAACGCACATGATTTTGTGACGATTCAGCGCGCGAAAGTGTCTGCTCTGCGTCCAACTCGACGCAGTCTGTTGCGACACACGCGACCGACGTCCTTTATTTTCAAGGATCTCCAGGATGCTTCCCATGTCTTTCTTCGGGACGACACCATTCGCCACGCACTTCAACCTCCCTACACCGGTCCTTACAAGGTAATGTCACGGACCAACAAGTTAATCGACATCGCCATGGCAGGTAAACGCGTGACGGTCACTATCAACCGCGTGAAGCCTGCATACATCGCACGTGATGAGAGCGACCTCTCCCGGGTAACCGGACAGACAGCAACAGACCGCAGCGCCCGCGCCTGCCGTGCAAGCGCCTCCTGCATCCGCGCCCGTACAGCCGACTGTACCACCTGTTGTTCAACAACCAGTTACCATTTGGTCAGGTCACACTGTTAGATTTAAGGATAGGTTAGACCTTTAGCTTAAGTTTTCTTTTAAGCTTATTTGTTACCTATTGTTTGTTTGTATTTGCTACTACTATGTGTAATTTGTATTTTTCTTGGTAAGTAAATAGCTACTTGTTATTTTCTCCGTAGGGGAGTGGTTGTGGCGTATTGTGTCAGTAGTTAGTTCATATTAAAACCCTCAACACTTAATGTTTCCGACAGTAAATAAACATAGCTCTGCTTGCGGCTTGCATCGCCGCAGTACGTATACAAACCTTACGACAAGCGGTAGGTTATTAAAGAGTAGACTTTAACTCTCATAACTCATCTCAGTGTTCCAAGTGCATTTTTGGTATTATTGTTACCTACCTAGCGTCAAGTTACGCCTATAATTGTGATAGTGATTAAACTGTTTTCCCGGTATCCACGACTTTTATTTAGGAGTGTACCTCCAAAAAATGATTTCTGTCGTCGAGCCCTCTGACGCCCAGGCTTTCAACATTAAATCTCTGTATGGAGTTTTTACACGTTACTCCATTTAAAAAAAAATGTGTTGATCAACAAACTGTTGACAACGAATGGCGAGAACATGCATTGCTGGAATTTAGGGGCTTAGGTTTAGAATCACTGCCACTCGTTGAGTACTGGCCTAAGGTTTTTAACCTAAAGAATATAGCTGGTATGTTTTTGTTTAAAAGTTTAGAAAAAGTAATAGGTCTTCTATTAATATTACCTTTTTCAAAAGCGACTGTGGAAAGGGTTTTCAGCAACTTAAATAATATTAAAAAACAGCACCGTGGGAGCCTCAACAATGACGCCATTGCTGCGATAATGCATACCAAACAAGGTATAGCTAAAGCGGGGAATATTTTAAAATTTGAACCTGATTTACATTACGGCGAAAATATGGCATGGTGGTTCTCTGTGGTAGGCAACAACATCAGCCGCCGGCATAAGTTACCACCCACCAGACAAAGTCTTGCCGCCAAGCGATTCGTCGTCGTTCCGGCATGATGTCTGGTGAAGCCGTACGGAGAACGGGTCTGAGCAGTTGTGTTGCGATGTGTGCCGGGTACGATGTGCCCAATGTTGTTGTGTCGGGAGTTTGGTCGTGAAGGCTCTCCAGATCATCCTCTGGCGCAGCATCGTTGGTCGTGTTGTTGGGTTAAACATTGCATCACCTCGCTCAACTGCCGTCTTCCTTCCTATTCACTCAGTTTTTTTGAGTGAACAGGCTTAATAAGCTAGTGTGCTTTACCATCAACGATTGCATCACTGCTTACCATCAGGCGGGATTGCAGTCAAGCACTAGTTTATAACTATTAAAAAAAAAAAAAAAATTATGTACAATAATATGTCCAAATAAAATAAGGGCCACCAAATATATAAATAAAAACTTTTTTTTTGTACCTGCATATTCGTCCGTACTCGTATAATTAAGCAGTGTCCCTTACTTTATTTTTAATAGTATGGTAGTTTGATTTTTATTGTTATTTTAATAGTATTAAATAAAGCAAGTTAAATCAAGTTAACTGTAAGAGAATTGTTAAGCAAACTCTGCAAAAGATGTCCTACGATAATACAGAGAATTTATTGATTGTGTTATAGTACATTACGATATTAGTGCGTAATGGTGGTTATAACATGCGAGGCGGAATTTCAGCCCGAGCCGAAGGCGAGGGTGTAATTGAGCCGGGCATGTTATAACCAATACGCACGTATATCGTACGACATTTTTTAACACACTTGCGAAGAAACAGAAAAAAAGATATTCAGAATACAAGTACAAAGAAAAGAAAATTTGAGAAAAATGGCGCGAGGTTTATTTTCTGCCGTAGCTGCGTGAAAATGTTGGCAAAGATGCTAGAGCATGCAGTCAAGTTTTTAAATTACCGAATAAACTGTTTTTTTTACAAATGCTCATTTAAATACAAACAAATACAAATTTCTTTATTTCAAATAGGACATCAGTTATTTTAAATAAACTCAATCTGTGAATGCACACTGTTGCTTTCCCGCCATTAGTATTATTATTTGCTATTTCAAATATGGAACAGCGCGCTGCTCACTGGCTAGAGCCACGCGGCGGCGATCAGTTCCATATTTGAATTTTAATCAGTTGCTTAGCAATTGATTAAAGTTTTTATGAATAAGACTGTAAACAGTCTTATTCATAAAACTTTAATCAATTGCTAAGCAACTGATTAGCAAAATTCTTATTCATAAAAGCTGTTTAGCGCTAAGAGGATGCTAAGCAATTGATTAGTAGCTGTCAAAATTAAACATCACCGGACCGCTGATAAGAGGATGGTTAGAGGCAACAATATGGCGGATTTTATTTGAATCAGCTGATCGATTTCATATGATCATTATGCTTCGAAGTTATTTTATTTATAATATCGAATAGTGCGTAAATATGGATGCTGAAAACCTTTTTTTGAATTTCCAAAATGACGTAGTAAAATTATATTCGCTTTGAAACTTTTTTGATTATATGCTTGATTTGAGAGCTTTACTCGGCGATAGGCTATAACATCGGCTGCCGGCAGAAGTTACCACCCAGCAGACAAAGTCTTGCCGCCAAGCGATTCGTCGTGTTCATGGTGTCTGGTGAAGCCGTACGGAGGACGGGTCTGAGCAGTTGTGTTGCAATGTGTGCCGGGTACGATGCGCCAAATGTTGTTGTGTCGGGAGTTTGGTCCTGGAGGGTCTCAAGATCAATCTCTCTCTTGCGCAGCATAGTTGCTCGTGATGTTGGGTTTAACATTGCATCACCTCGCTCAACTGCCGTCTTCCTTCTTATTCCCTCAGTTTTTTATATAGAATAGGCTCTTCATAAACTAGCGCGCTTTACCGTCAACGATTGCATCACTGCTTGCCATCAGGCGGGATTGCGGTCAAGCATTGGTTTATAATAGCAATAATAAAAAGATAGTGCTACAATTGTATTGTTGTTTAATTGTAATTTATGATGCTATCCTATGTTTCCTTGTGTTATCTTATGATGTCTTATATAAGACACAGGACTAAAAACAAGTCATGTTGTGGCAGTAATACACAAATAATAAGACATTTTCTTTAAATATTTTATTTTAACCAAATCAAAGCATTTAATTCAAATGAACCAGTTACCGGCACTTCTGAATTGTCAGAAGGTCGGTCAGTCAGTCAGTAAGGTGAAGCTAGTCACCCATTCCAAAGAGTAGAACTATGGAGAAGAACGGGCAAGAAACTCCATGGACACTTTTAAATTGTCAAGCTATTGATACAAATATTTGATTACATCATTCGTTTTGAAATCAACCGTGTGAGAACGATGCAGAAATATATTGTACTTACACTAAGAGAGTCCATTATGGAAAACACAAAAAAAAAAAACAACAAAAAAGGACTAACCCAACAAATAGATGCTTTACAGCAAGTACATTGTGCTCACACGTGTGCCATGCAATTATACAATACTAAGGAATTGAATCTATACAATGCAAAGATAGTTTTCTCCAAGGTTCAGTAGCTCCAACAACGCAATAAAACTGTTTACATTTTTGTGCTAAAAATAATTCATTGTTTTTGTTTTCCACTACTTTTCTTCCATAAACTTGAGAGCCATTCTTGACTCACACGACCCTCATTCCTCATCTTTTTCACTCAGCATAGTCTTCTCCTTCGCCGTCATTGCGAGGTTGAATAATATTGCCGCTAGTTGCTAATAGTAGCTTCGTTTATAGCAATAAAATGTGTGCCTGTAAACAAGTATAATAATACTGTAAAAAGCAGTACAAAAACAGTAGGAAGTAATGTAATATATATACAAGAACCCACTTAAATTTCTTAAATAGCACATGGATGTTTACAAGCATAAAGAGCAGGAAAATACACAGTTATTGTCGGCTACTGCTTTAACATTAATTTCGTCAGTTTAGATTAGTAATTACATATGTACAAATACAGAGATAAATACCTGTTTCTGTCTACTATAATATTATTGGAGTTTATTACTTTCACCATTATTATCACAAATACAATTATTTAATTGTAATAAATCATTTTATTTACATTCGAATTATCCGATGAAATTTCTGACATTTCTCTGCCAAACACAACAGATAAAAAATCGTAGTTTTGACAATTTTTTCTAAAAAATCAATTTTTTAGTAAACTATTTTCATTATAATCTGTGCCAAACGCATAGTTTCACCTCTACTTCGTATCGCAACTAATCATCTGCTAACTACCTATTATGAATAAAGAAAAGTTAAACATTGATTAAGAGCTAACTAAATGGTTAGCTAAACAGTCGCTAGTGAGTGATTAACGAGGTTTTTATGAATAAGACAGAAATCAGCCTTATTCATAAAACTTTAATCAATTGCTAAGCAACTGATTAGCAAAATTCTTATTCATAAAAGCTGTTTAGCGCTAAGAGGATGCTAAGCAATTGATTAGTAGCTGTCAAAATTAAACATCATCGGACCGCTGTTAAGAGGATGGTTAGAGGCAACAATATGGCGGATTTTATTTGAATCAGCTGATTGATTTCGTATGATCATTATACTTCGAAGTTATTTTATTTATAATATCGAATAGTGCGTAAATATGGATGTTGAAAGCCTTTTTTTGAATTTCCAAAACGACGTAGTAAAGTTATATTCGCTTTGAAACTGTTTTGATTGCTTTATATATGCTTGATTTGAGAGCTTTACTCGGTGATAGGCTATAACATCAGCTGCCGGCAGAAGTTACCACCCAGTAGACAAAGTCTTGCCACCAAGCGATTCGTCGTGTTCATGGTGTCTGGTGAAGCCGTACGGAGGACGGGTCTGAGCAGTTGTGTTGCAATGTGTGCCAGGTACGATACGCCAAATGTTGTTGTGTCGGGAGTTTGGTCCTGAAGGGTCTCCAGATCAATCTCTCTCTTGCGCATCATAGTTGATGGTGTTGTTGGGTTTAACATTGCATCACCTCGCTCAACAGCCGTCTTTCTTCTTATTCCCTTAGGTTTTTTTTTAAGAGAATTGGCTCTTCATAAACTAGCGCGCTTTACTGTCAACGATTGCATCACTGCTTGCCATCAGGCGGGATTGCGGTCAGGCATTGGTTTATAATAGCAATAATAAATAAGATAGTGCTACAATTGTATTGTTGTTTAATTGTCATTTTAGATGCTATCCTATGTTTCCTTGTGTTATCTTATGATGTCATATATAAGATACAGGACTAAAAAAAGTCATGTTGTGGCAGTAATACACAAATAATGAGACATTATTTTTTAAATATTTTATTTTAACACAAGAAAACTGTTTACATTTTTGTGCTAAAAATAATTCATTGTTTTTGTTTTCCAATACTTTTCTTCCATAAACATGAGAGCCATTCTTGACTCACGCGACCCTCATTCCTCATCTTTTTCACTCGGCATGGTATTCTCCTTCGCCGTCATTGCGAGGTTGAATAATATTGCCGCTAGTTGCTAATAGTGGCTTCGTTTATAGCAATAAAATGTGTGCCTGTAAACAAGTATAATAATACTGTAAAAAGCAGTACAAAAACAGTACGAAGTAATGTAATATATACACAAGGACCCACATAAATTTCTTAAATAGCAAAGGGATGTTTACAAGCATAAAGAGCAGGAAAATACACAGTTATAAGCCCCGCACGATGATATTGCGATTGGCGGCCATCTTGGTGACGTAGTCGAACTCGCACCGTCGGTACCGTTCGCAAATTCAGTCCGCGCTTACCCACTTACGCACATCGAATATTTTTGTTAGCTTTTTGTTTTTGTTATCCTGTTTTATTGTTGTTCTTGAGTTTTGTTGTTTAGTTTTGTTAACTGTTACTCGTTAAAATGAGTAAGAAATTAATTAATAGTCGTACTCATGAAATTATAATTAAAGTGGACAATTATTTTGTTAAAGAGAAAGAGGATTGTAAGTTAGTTCTTGAAAGTATAAACCGTGCTTTAAGAAGTGCTTCGGACATTTTAATACCGAAGCAACTGCTTACAGTTATTAAAAATATTTTGCAAAATTCTATCAAAGTCACGGAGTGTGTGGCATGTGCCACAGGCGTTGCAAAAAATACTGTGACGAAATTGAGACGAGAGCATGAGTCAGCAACAGCCAGTGGCAGCAAAATGAGAACTCCTACTAAAGGAAAAAGACAAAAGAAGAAATATTTCGACGGGTTTTCCATAACAGCTTTAAGAAATATTATAGATTCAATGTGTACGGTGAGGAGAGAAATACCCACAATGCGCAAAATCTTGGCGGCTTCAAAAGTAGACCTTAATTATACTGGTAGTGAAACTACATTAAGAAAAATAATTAAATGTGATTTAGGCTACTAATTTAAACGATGCTACCAAAAAAGACGCCCTAATTCAAAGACCCCAAATTCAAGCGTGGAGGGCTAAATATTTACGACGTATGAAAGAAAATGACTCGCTTGGTAATAACAAAAGACCCGTTATTTATCTCGACGAAACGTGGATACATGCACACTACACGGTAGAAAAATGTTGGCAAACAACAACCGATGGAGTGAGACGGAACGACAGTCCCGGCCGCCGATGGATAATAGTTCACGCGGGAAGTTAAAGCGGTTTTGTTGACAATGCCCTTTTAATGTTTAAAGCAGACACCAAAACGGGGGATTACTATGATCAAATGAATGCTGAGAATTTCACCAAGTGGCTTACAGAAAAAATAGTACCCAACATACCACGCAACTCTAAAATTGTGATGGACAACGCCCCTTATCACAGTAGGGATGAGAATAGGCCACCAAGTATGAACAATAAAAAACAGTTGATTGTTGAGACTTTCCCAACGACACTACAAAACCTGAACTGTATTTATTAATTAAACGGCACAGACCGCCGAAAAATTATAAAATTGACAATTTAGGTATTAGCTGGCAATGGCCATGAAGTCGTTAGATTACCACCTTACAACTGCGACCTCAACCCCATTGAGTACATCTGGAACCTGGTAAAGATAAGGGTGTCAGAAAAGAATGTGGAGCAGTTGGAAAGTCGCATTGAAGCTCTGACGTTGGAGTCGTTGGCGTCAATAACTCCAGATGACTGGCGAAAGGAAGTCAATCATGTTAAACGGCTTGAAGAGGAATAAATACTGGAATAAAGATCGAATAACTGACGAGTTATTTGTCATAAATACGGCGACGATAGTGAATCGGAAACGACAGACACAGAAAGCAGTTATGATTCGGAAGACTATATACATTTTTTACATATTATCCTGGTTTTATTTATAAGCTGATAGATGTAGGTAGTAATTAAAACATGACTACTACACAGTGGACTCTGGTTCAATTCCCGCTCGCAAATTAACAGAAATGTAGTTAGAAAAAAATAGTATACATGTAAGAAAGATATACGAATAAGTATATTTTTCTTACGTCTACAAAAATTATTTCCTTGAAATTTTTAATAATGAAAGTTTATTTGTCAGAATATGGGTGAGTAGGTATACCTACGAAAGAATGTTAAATGCAAAATTAATATTAATTTTATTATACATACACTCTTTATAAAGAGTGTAATAAAATTATAAAATACAAATAAACCCTTAACCCTAATATTAATTTATACATACACTCTTTATAAAGAGTGTAATAAAATTATAAAATACAAATAAACCCTTAACCCTAATATTAATTTTGCATTTAACATTCTTTTGCTAGCTGTCCTTTTGTGTGACAGATGACGTCACAACGCTGTTATTGTGACAAGGTTCCATCGCAATATCATCGTGCGGGGCTAGTATTATCGGCTACTGCTTTAACATTAATTTAGTCAGTTTAGATTAGTAATTACATATAAATACAGAGATAAATACCTTTTTCTGTTTACTATAATATTATTGGAGTTTATTACTTTCACCACTATTATCATAAATACAATTATTTAATTGTAATAAATCATTTTATTTATATTGAAATTATGCGATGAAATTTCTGACATTTCTTTGCCAAACACAACAGATAAAAAAATCGTAGTTTTGACAAGCTTTTTCTAAAATATCCATTTTTTAGTCAACTATTTTGATTATAGTCTGTGCCAAACGCATAGTTTCACCTCTACTTCGTATCGCAACTAATCATCTGCTAACTAACTGTTATGAATAAAGAAAAGTTAAGCATTGACTAAGAGCTAACTAAATGGTTAGCTAAACAGTCGCTAGTGAGTGATTAACAAGTTTTTTATGAATAAGACAGAAAAGCTGTTTAGCGCTAAGAGGATGCTAAGCAATTGATTAGTAGCTGTCAAAATTAAACATCACCGGACCGCTGTTATGAGGATGGTTAGAGGCAACAATATGGCGGATTTTATTTAAATCAGCTGATTGATTTCATATGATTAATAAACTTCGAAGTTATTTTATTTATAATATCGAATAGTGCGTAAATATGGATGTTGAAAACATTTTTTTGAATTTCCAAAATGACGTAGTAAAGTTATATTCACTTTGAAACTTTTTTTGATTGCTTTATATATGCTTGATTTGAGAGCTTTATGCGGCGATAGGCTATAACATCGGCTGCCGGCAGAAGTACCACCCAGCAGACAAAGTCTTGCCGCCAAGCGATTCGTCGTGTTCATGGTGTATGGTGAAGCCGTACGGAGGACGGGTCTGAGCAGTTGTGTTGCAATGTGTGCAGGGTACGATGCGCCAAATGTTGTTGTGTCGGGAGTTTGGTCGTGGAGAGTCTCCAGATCAATCTTCCTCTAGTGCAGCATCGCTTGGTCGTGTTGGTCTTGGGTTTAACATTGTATCACCTCGCTCAACTGCCGTCATCCTTCGTATTCCTAAGTTTTTTAAGTGAATAGGCTTAATAAACTAGTGCGCTTTACCATCAACGATTGCATCACTGCTTGCCATCAGGCGGGATTGCGGTCAGGCAGTGGTTTATAATATCGATAAAATAAAGAGATAGTGCTACAATTGTATTGTTGTTTATTTGTAATTTTAGATGCTATCCTATGTTTCCTTGTGTTATCTTATGATGTCACAGGTATATAAGACACAGGACTAAAAAAAAGTCATATTGTGGCAGTAATACACAAATAATAAGACATTTTGTTAAAAATATTTTAATTTAACGCAATAAAACTGTTTACATTTTTGTGCTAAAAATAATTCATTATTTTTGTTTTCCAATACTTTTCTTCTCTATACATGAGAGCCATTCTTGACTCACGCGACCCTCATTCCTCATCTTTTTCACTCAGCATGGTCTTCTCTTTCGCCGTCATTGCGAGGTTGAATAATATTGCCGCTAGTTGTTAATAGTGGCTTCGTTTATAGCAATAAAATGTGTGCCTGTAAACAAGTATAATAATACTGTAAAAAGCAGTACAAAAACAGTAGGAAGTAATGTAGGTAATATATACACAAGAACCCACTTAAATTTCTTAAATAGCAAAGGGGTGTTTACAAGCATAAAGAGCAGGAAAATACAAAGTTATAAGCCCCGCACGATGATATTGCGATGGAACCTTGTCACAATAACAGCTTTGTGACGTCATCTGTCACGCAAAAGGACAGCTAGCAAAAGAATGTTAAATGCAAAATTAATAAACTGGGGTTAAGGGTTTATTTGTATTTTATAATTTTATTATACATACACTCTTTTTAACTACTCATCCATATTGTGACAAATAAACTTTCATTATTAAAAATTTCAAGGAAATAATTCTTGTAGACATAAGAAAAATATACTTATTCATATATTTTTCTTACATGTATACTAATTTTTATTAACTACATTTCTATTAATTTGCGAGCGGGAATTGAACCAGAGTCCACTGCGTAGCAGTCATGTTTTAATTACTACCTACATCTATCAGCTTATAAATAAAACCAGGATAGTATGTAAAAAAATGTTTATATGTAATTCAATATAAACTTACCCTATTTATTCAATTCCACTCATATAGTCTTCCAAATCCTGCTTTCTGTGTCTGTCGTATGACTCACTGTCGTCTGCCGTATTTATGACAAATAACTCGTCAGTTATTAGATCTTTATTCCAATATTCCTCTTCAAGCCGTTTAACATGATTAACTTCCTTTCGCCAGTCACCTGGAGTTATTGACGCCAACGCCTCCAACGTCAGAGCTTCAATGCGACTTTCCAACTGCTCCACATTCTTTTCTGACACCCTCATCTTTACCAGGTTCCAGATGTACTCAATGGGGTTGAGGTCGCAGTTGTAAGGTGGTAATCTAACGACCTCATGGCCATTGCCAGCTAATAAATTGTCAATTTTATGATTTTCGCCGGTCTGTGCCGTTTAATTAATAAATACAGTTCAGGTTTTGTACTGTCGTTGGGAAAGTCGATGTCGTGAGCTTGTAGCTACTCAACCATCAACTGTTTTTTATTGTTCATACTTGGTGGCCTATTCTCTTCCCTACTGTGATAAGGGGCGTTGTCCATCACAATTATGGAGTTGCGTGGTATGTTGGGTACTAATTTTTCTGTAAGCCAGTTGATGAAATTCTCAGCATTCATTTGATCATGGTAATCCCCCGTTTTGGTGTCTGCTTTATACATTAAAAGGGCATTGTAAACAAAACCGCTTTAACTTCCCGCATGAACTATTATCCATTGGCGGCCGGGGCTGTCGTTCCATCTCACTCCGACATCGGTTGCTGTTTGCCAACATTTTTTTAACGTGAAGTGTGCGTGTATCTACGTTTCGTCGAGATAAATAACGGGTCTTTTGTTAGTACCAAGCGAGTCATTTTCTTTCATACGTCGTAAATATTTAGCCCTCCACGCTTGAATTTGGGGTCTTTCAATTAGAGCTAGTCTTTTTTGGTAGCCTAAATCACATTTAATTATTTTTCTTAATGTAGTTTCACTACCAGTATAATTAAGGTCTACTTTTGATGCCGCCAATATTTTGCGCATTGTGGGTATTTCTCTCCTCACCGTATACATGCCGAAATATTCCTTCTTTTGTCTTTTTCCTTTAGTAAGAGTTCTCATTTTGCTGCCACTGGCTGTTTCTGACACATGCTGTCGTCGCAATTTTGTCACAGTATTTTTTGCAACGCCTGTGGCACATGCCACACGCTCCGTGACTTGGTAGAATTTTGCAAAATATTTTTAATAACAATTAGCAGTTGCTTCGGTATTAAAATGTCCTCAGTAGTGTCCGAAGCACTTTTTAAAGCACGGTTTATACTTTCAAGAACTAACTTACAGTCCTTTTTCTCTTTAACAAAATAATTGTCCACTAAAGTGGACACTAATAAAAATAATGGATAATTAAATTATAATTTCACGAGCACGACTGTTAATTAATTTCTTACTCATTTAAACGAGTAACAGTTAACAAAACTAAACAACAAAACTCAAGAACAATAATAAAACAGGATAACAAAAAGCTAACAAAAATATTCGATGTGCGTAAGTGGATAAGCGCGGACTGAACTTGCTAACGGTACCGACGGAGCGAGTTCGACTACGTCACCAAGATGGCCGCCAATCGCAATATCATCGTGCGGGGCTAGTATTATCGGCTACTGCTTTATCATTAATTTCGTCAGTTTAGATTAGTAATTACCTACATATAAATACAGAGATAAATACCTTTTTCTGTTTACTATAATATTATTGGAGTTTATTACTTTCACCACTATTATCACAAATACAATTATTTAATTGTAATAAATCATTTTTTTTTTGTTCAATTTTTTCCGTTCTTCTGAACGGAAAAGGCAAAGGCATAGTACGCCATACAGCCTAGTCTTCAGTAAATATATTCTTGAGTAAACCCCTATCCTAACTTATCCTAATTAATCCTAACTTATCCTAGCTTATCCTAAACTTATCCTAACTAATCTAACTCCTTTCGTTTCCCGCGTTTGGACGATAAGGAGCGGTTTAGCGTAAAGACATGATGCAGCCACTATGCTACAATATTTCACTGTTCTTTTTGAATTATTCACTGAATGCACTTTTTACTACATAAATCACGCGTTTTTATTTAGTAAACGACACTATAAATAATTTTAAAAGTCCAATGAAAAATGAGCGTGACACTCATCTTGACATTCCCGCCAAAACCTCTGTAATAAATCATTTTAATTACATTCAAATTATCCGATGAAATTTCTGACATTTCTCTGCCAAATATAACAGATAAAAAAATCGTAGTTTTGACAAGCTTTTTCTAAAAAATCCATTTTTTAGTCAACTATTTTGATTATAATCTGTGCCAAACGCATAGTTTCACCTCTACTTCGTATCGCAACTAATCATCTGATAACTACTTAATATGATTAAAGAAAAGTTAAGCATTGATTAAGAGCTAACTAAATGGTTAGCTAAACAGTCGCTAATGAGTGATTAACGAGTTTTTTATGAATAAGACAGTTAAATGAACCGTTGCACAAACAATTTCAAATACACAGGCGTCTATTGACGCGTCTGAGACAAGTACCTGTCGCAGCTCGAAGCGGCGTGTGGCCACGAGAAACGCTCCGCCCTGCTTACGCCCATCCACTCGATCACAACGTATTATTTTATATCCTTGAGGGATAATTTCTGCGTCTTGAATGGATTCGTTGCAGCCTGATTCAGTTATAGCAAATAAGTCTGAATTAAATGATAATACGTTATTTCTAAAGATTTCTAAATTTGTACGCAGACCTCTTGCGTTTTGATAGAAAATTCCAATGTTTCTATTTCCCGTCGTTTGGTTTACTTGTTGATCTCCGAAACCAAATAAATCCATTCGGAAAATTCTGCATTCAGAGGCCATACATCTGGCTCACATAATTTATGGTAAACTCCCTGCGAGATTCTGCATTCAGAGGCCATACATCTGGCTCACATAATTTGTGGTAAACTCCCTGCGAGATTCTGCATTCAGAGGCCATACATCTGGCTCACATAATTTGTGGTAAACTCCCTGCGAGTCTGCAACGATATAAGAAGAGTAGTCTCTCTCTGTCTTATGCTTAATTTTTTCAATTTTTAAATTGATTTCGGATCCACAAACTTGTTTTACATAAGTGGTCAAGCCCTCGACAGTAGTTTCCGGATGAAGGCGCCAAACGTGCAGATGTTTTTTACGCTCCATGGCCTGAATACCTGTGAGGGTCGAGTTCTGGCCTTTTTTAACTTCTTTATTTTGAAATTTCTTTTTGTTCTTATGGACTACATTCCACCCTTCATTACTATCTGCCTTGCTGTTCATCTCAACCTCTGACACAGATACATCCTTCTCCTGTGCTTGTGATACTTCGCTCGTCCTTGGTTGTTGCACTGTTTTCATGGCCACACTTGATGTAACAGCTGATTTGGGTTGTTTACAAGTCGCTTCGGCATAATTCAATGCTTTATGACATTTCACAGTCTCCTTCAATGCTTGTGATGCTGTGGAGATATTTATTTTGTGTTCCAAATATTGATTTCGCGTGCTTAGTTCCTTAATCCGATTTTCTAATGCAAAAACTTGATCAACTTTTTTTTCGAGTACCTTCACATATAAACGTAACTGTTGCAACTCATTCTTCGTACAATCAAATAATTCCTGCATATTTTCCATAATAGTGGTCTGGCTATCCAAGCGTGCGATTACGTCCAATCGAAAGCTTTTCATCTCCTCTTGCAAGTTGGATTTTTGTTCCATCATCGGTGATTGTGCTTTCTTTATGCGGCTGCCTCGCTGAGTGTTGACATTGCTGCATATTGAAGAAGTGCTTGCTTGCCCAGATGTTCTACTCACTGGTGTATCAGCATTTCGATTTGGCTTGCGTTGTAAACAAACACACTCAGGACATACCCATTGATCCTTATATTCCTGAGAGTATAATACGAAATTTTCGGTAGTAAGTCCAAGGCACTTTATTTCATACACTTTATTGCAAGCCTTTTTGGAACACTCAATAAATGGCAGGCCAGTTAGGTCCTCACCACAACCATTGCAATTAAACGACATTCTTGACTTTAAAAAATATTCGGTAACGAACACACAAGACGTCCGCTCGGTACGCGTGCGCGAACTTATTAGAACAATTCGGGTTCCGTACCCAACACTCCTGTCCGCAACAGATCCTACGCATCACTGAACATATTCACGTAGGGTTCCTGCGTGGTATGTGTACACAGGCGTAGTTTACTTCGATATAGCGAAGGCGTTTGACAAAGTCTGGCACAACGGCTTAATCTATAAGCTGTACCAACTCGGTGTGCCTGATCGTCTCGTCCTCATCTTACGGGACTTTCTGTCAAACCGCACCTTTCGCTATAAAATCGAAGGAGCGCTCTCCTCCCCCCGCCCCATCCGTGCAGGTGTTCCCTAGGGCTCTGTACTAGCCCCACTCATTTTTACGCTCTTCACTAGCGATATCCCGAAAAGCAGTAAGACTCAACTCGCTCTGTTCGCAGACGACACAGCCATCTACTGCTCGGGACGCAGTCCAGACTGGATTCGCCTCCATCTTCAATCCGCGGTCAACAAGCTCGCTGACTGGTTTATGAAATGGAGGATTGAAGGCAACCCCCTAAAAAGTCAAGCGGTACTCTACAGGAAACCGCGGGTCAGTGTCACCCTTCCAGGACCCATCACCTTGGACGGCAAGCCGATCCCTTGGGAGAAGCAAGCCAAGTACCTAGGTGTGATTCTCGATCAAAACCTCAACTTCACATTGAGACGGTCCGCGCTCGCGCCGCCTTCGTTCTAGGTCGACTCCACCCCGTCCTAAACCCGCGTAGCAAGCTATCGCTCAGGTGCAAAATGCACTTGTACAAAGCTTGCATACGCCCGATTATGACCTACGCTTGTCCAGTTTTCGCACATGCCAAGCCACGTCATATCCATAGGATGCAAGTAGTCCAAAACCGATTCCTCCGTAAAGCCACAAACGCCCCTTGGTTCGTTCGAAATTAGATCCTCCATCTTGATCTCAAAATCCCCACCATCCAGCAGTTCAAGAAACGCCTTTCCAAGCGTTTCTTTGACACTGCTGCCAAGCACCGCAGTCCTCTTATAGCAGCGGCTGCCAATTACACTCCCTCCACCATCTCCCGACTTCGCCGCTCTCGGCATGCCCTCACAGACCCCGATGACCCCATTACCCTCCTCCAAGAGGCCAATAGGGCCACCAGCACATTACACAAAAACAGACCGCCCTACCGACCTCGCCGCCGAGGTCCATCGCGACGCGCTCCACGTAGTAATCCCCTCCCCCGTCCCTTGTCCGATGAAGGCCAGCCCGCGCCGCAGCTGAGCCAGTAATATCATAATGTCCCAACAATGACCTCTGAGTTTGTTTTGGCGTTTCATCTCAGAGCTAGTACTAGGAAACGTCGTGGTCATCAAACCATTAGGAATACATTCGATCCAGCCGTCTCTTGCTGTCCTCTCTAGCGACGCCCTAAGCCGAGGTTCGTACCCCACAGGGGGTGCCCTTAGTGCGTAGTCGCCCAATTTTAATTTAGTTTTAAGTGCCCCTTGCTGGAGGCTTTAATTTTAATTAAGGCATCCACAGGAAAGTCCGGTTAAGTAGTTACGGCCTCTAACACGAGAAACAAACAAACCTACGAGACGCGATTCAAAAAAAAAAAAAAAACTGTATGTAATTTATTCTGTAAAGATTTTTGAATAAAAATTATATTATTATCCTTTATTTCACTGTACATACATATAAATTATATTTTTAAATATTTCTATATAAAAAAATACATAAAAAACATTTAAAAATATAACAAATAGTAGCCCACCGGTATCGGGAACAGGGTCCAAGCTACCGGCGGTCAGGGCTCCAGAGAGAGGAACTTCCTGACAATCAAATCAAATCAAATCAAATCAAATCATTTATTTCAAATAAACCAGTTACAGGCACTTTTGAATTGTCAGAAGGTCGGTCAGTCAATAAGATGAAGCTAGTCGCCCATTCCAAAGAGTAGGTACCTATGGAGAAGAACGGGCAAGAAACTCCATGGACACTCTTTTAAATTTTTAAGCTATTGTTACAAATATTTGATTACATCATTCATGTTGAAATCAACCGCGTGAGAACGATGCAGAAATATATTGTACGCTGAGAGCGTCCATTATGGAAAACATACAAAAATCAATTCAGAAATTAAAATACGCCGTGGCAGCTAAGAGATGACCAGTCCCCTCCGACGGCGTCCGTTCACGAACATGACGTATGGATCAGCATCATTCAGCTCAACCATATCGAAGGGAACCCAATGACCCAAAACACACGCCACCATCAGCGAGACATTTGAGTGAGCATGACATACTCTCAACAGCCAGAGCACAATTAAGTCAATAAAAAAGACTAACCCAACAAATAAATGCCTTACAGCACATTCGTACATTGTGCTCACACGTTTGCCATGCAATTATACAATACTAAGAAATTGAATCTACACAATGCTAAGATAGTTTTGTCCAAGGTTCAGCAGCTCCAACAGTGTTCCCGAATCTGTGGAAAGTTTAACTCCTGTGCAGCTGCAGCTGCATAAGTGCCGAACACCTCTGTCAGCGATACAATTCCGTAACGTACAATATGCTTGGCTACATAGTGTGTAATACAGGCTTTGACTAAATAACATAAACAATTACATATTAAAACTACAAGAGGAAAAATCAAAGAACAATCATTGTATAGAAATCGGACGCAGCTCAAGCCCAAGCCTTTTTGTCCTCAATATAATCCTTCACACTATAAAATGCTTTCTGACACAACTTACGTTTAATGAAGGATTTGAATTTATTCAGGCTTAGATCTTGAACCACCTCTGGAAGTCCATTGTAAAAATGTATACATTGGCATCTGAAAGAGCCACCTATTTTCTTGAGCCTTGTTGTAGGTACAATAAATTTGTGCCTATTCCTAGTGTTTATATCATGGACATCACTGTATTTTTTAAACAATTTTATATTTTTATGAGCATACAAAAGATTTTCATAAATATATTGAGACGGCACGGAAATTTTTCTCTGAGAGAGTGTCTCGGACTTAATTTATAAATTGCACGAACAGCTCGTTTCAGCAAAACAAATATTGTTTGAATTTCGGCGGCATTTCCCCACAACAGAATGCTGTACGACATTACGCTATGGAAATAGCCAAGTACACTAAACGGGCCGTCTCAACATCAGTCAAATTACGAATTGTTCTAACTGCGTATGCAGCAGAGCTTAGCTTTTTTGACAATTTTTCTATATGTGAACCCCATTGAAGCTTAGCATCCAGAGTTATACCAAGAATACTGTGCTGTCGTCAGATTTCAATTCTTCGCCCTTTATCAACACTTTAGTTTCCACCTGCCTCACGTGAGGTAGAGTAAACTTAATGCATTTGGTTTTTTTCTCGTTTAAGAGTAAATTATTAACATTAAACCAATGGACTACTTTGGAGATCGCGCTATTTACATCGTAGTAACCTGCTGCTGACGTTTCAGTTTAAATAAAAGTGAAGTGTCATCTGCAAACAACACTATATCGTGGTTATCCTTTATTAGGTACGGCAGGTCATTGATGTAAATAAGAAACAAAAAAGGACCAAGAATTGACCCCTGTGGGACTCCCATTGTTACTAAAGATCCAGAAGATCTTTTTCCATTAACGTCAACGCTTTGAATCCTACCACTCAAGTAAGATGTAATAAGATCCAGTGCAGAGTTCCGGATCCCGTAGTGGCGGAGTTTCCTGATTAACGTATCGTGAAGAACGCAATCGAATGCCTTGGACAAATCACAAAAGATGCCCAAGGCATCGCATTTATCCTCCCATGCATTATATATATGACCTAGAAGTTCAACACCGGCATCAGTAGTTGAACGACCCCTTGTAAAACCGAACTGTTTGCTATGTAATAATTTATGTTTATTAAAAAAAACAGCATTTGGTTTAAAATTAATTTCTCAAAAATTTTACTAAAGGTAGGTAGTACAGAAATAGGTCTATAATTTGTGGGGTCTGATGTACTACCAGATTTAAACAAAGGTATTATTTTACTATTTTTCATGAGATCAGGAAACTCTCCACAGTCAATACAAGCATTAAAGATAACAGCTAGAGTGGGTGCCACAATATCAATAATAGACTTAGCAACTTCCACCGAATGACCCGATAGGTCAGCAGTCTTTTTTACACTTAGAGTGTGAAAGATTTTAATTATATCTCTACTGATAACATGTTCAAAATGAAACTCCGAATCACAAACATTAACATTTTCTTTAAGCAAAGACTCCGCAACAGAAGGTGATGAGTTTAGGGATTTAGTAGTTGAAACAGGAATATCCGAAAAGAAATTTTCAAATGCCTCAGAGACTTGCGAGTCTGATTTAATTATGTTGTCATTAATAGACAGGCTATAGTCAGTATTTCTATCTCTGGACCTTCCCGTTTCACTATTAATAATTTTCCAAGTCGTTTTAATTACATTGCCACTGTTCTTTATCTTTGAACTCAAGTAACGTGACTTGGCCATATAACAAACTTGTTTGAATAATTTTGAATATTTTCTAACATATAAATTGAATTCAACAGTGTTAATATAAATCCTCTCATTGTACAATTCATAAAGCCGAGTTCTACTTTTATGAATACCGATGGTAGCCCAATCAGAGAAAGATGCTTTACTATTAACAGAGATAGTCTTGGGAACAAAGGTGGAATCAAATAGCTTACAGTATATATTAAAAAAAATTGTCATAGAGATGATTAGGATCAGCATTAACAGCACTGGATAAGACTGGCAATTTATTGATGAGATCAAATCTAAAAACCTCCAAGCGGCTTTCAGTTTTGGGGTTAACAGTGATATCCTTTTTGGCCACTTTTTTACTATGGTTTGGAATAGTAATCCTTTGTCCGCAGTGATCAGAATCAAGTAAATTAAATAATGCGAGCCGTGTCCAGAATTACAGCTTTCTGAATCAAGCCCTTGATCCAGCTGCCTAATGAGATCCTCCTGAGGTGTCGAGGCTCTTGGCTATCAAGCCATTGGCTGTCACGACTATCGGTACGATGATTGCTGAATCCACCTCCCACATGTCGACAACCTCGTGAGCCAAGTCAAGATACTTGATTTGTTTATCTTTCTCGGGTTTCACGAGGTTCTCATCATGCGGGATGGTTATGTCAACAATCATTGCACGCCGCTCTGATCGATCCACCATCACTATATCAGGCTTATTGGCAACAATAGTCCTGTCAGTGATGATGGATCAATCCCAGTACAATCTGATATAGCCATTTTCGAGAACTGGGTCGGGCGTATACCTGTAGTACGGCACCTCCGATTCCACAAGGTTGTATTTAAGAGCAAGTTGCTGATGAATGATCCTGGCTACAAGGTTGTGTCTATGCAAGTACTCTCCGTTAGCTAGACGAGAACACCCGGAGATAATATGCCTTATTGATTCCCCCGGCCGGTGACATGCCCGACAGATGTCAACTGTGCCGTCTTTCACAATAAATCTCCGGTAATTGTTCGTCATCATAACTTCGTCCATAATTGCAAAGACAAAACTTTCGGTTTCCCCAAAGAGGTCACCGAAACGTAGCCAGGCTACAGACGCTTGAAAATCAACATCGGGCCCGTGTAGGGCTCGGAAAAAGCGTCCGTGAAGCTCTTTGCTCTTCCATACATCCATGCGATCATTTGTGTCAAGCACTACTGGTTTACGCCAGTTCTCTTTAGCCAAGGAGAGCGGAGTGAGGCCCTTGTCAGCCGCGACCACATCTCGATGCATCCCCACGTCGGTTTCTAGGAAATAGTCCCTGAGACTGCATATCTCGCGATTGTATATAACAGTGTAGTATAAAACAGTGTTTTTATTTCAAAAATATAAATTTGGGGAATATGTGGGGAATTCATCAAAACAAGCGGGGAATTTATTTTCTCGGTGTTAGGCGGAGGCCATAATATCGGCTGCCGGCAGAAGTTACCACCCACCAGACAAAGTCTTGCCGCCAAGCGATTCGTCGTGTTCCGGCATGATGTCTGGTGAAGCCGTACGGAGGACGGGTCTGAGCAGCTGTGTTGCGTTGTGTGGCGGGTACGATGCGCCAAATGTTGTTGTGCCGGGAGTTTGGTCGTGGAGAGTCTCCAGATCAATCTCCCTCTAGCGCAGCATCGTTTGGTCGTGTAATTGGTCTTGGGTTTGACATTGCTTCAACTCGCTTAACTGCCGTCATCCATCCTATTCCAATTTTTTTTAAGTGAATAGGCTTAATAAAGTAGTGCGCTTTACCATCACGGATTGCATCACTGCTTACCATCAGGCGGGATTGTAGTCAAGCAGTAGTTTATAATTTGTAGAAAAAATATATGTCGGGGAATTGACAACACTGACGCGGGGAATCGGGATTTTTTTATTGGCAGCACTGCTCTTCAGTCCGCCACAGACCAACCGAAACACAACCGAAAGAGTATATTATGTAACCCAACCCAAAAGGCCCCAGCAAAACGTAGTGATTACTTACTCTGTGGTAATTAATTGCTCTGTGCATCAGTGTTGCCATTGCTACGACAATTACCGTGTACTACGGCTTTTAGGTCAGAAAATCCCTAAATCTACGGGCTACGGCCTTCACCTTAAGGCCGTAGCAGAATTTACGGCTTTTCGCAAATTCTACAGGAATCCATTAATTTATCGTAACTTTTAGAGCGGATAACGATTTTACAAATATTTCGAGTGTGTATTCGAACATTCCGAATGCCACTTAAACTTTTTTTTTCGAGTGTATTTTGGCCGAAAAATGGCTCTTATCAGCCCACCTCTTTTTTTTTTTGGTTCATTTCTTTCCGTTCGGGCGAATGGAAAAAGCAAAGGCATAGTGCGCCATACAGCCAACTCTTCAGTATTTTTTTTTTCTTCATTAAATATCTATCCTAACTTATCCTAGCATAACTTAACCTAAACTAACTCCTTTAGTTTTACGCGTTTGGACGATAAGGAGCGGTTTAGCGTAAAGACATGATGAGGCCACTATGCTACAATATTTCACTGTTCTTTTTGAATTATTCACTGAATGCACTTTTTACTACATAAATCACGCGTTCTTATTTAGTAAACGACACTATAAATAATTTTAAAAGTCCAATGAAAAATGAGCGTGACACTCATCTTGACATTCGCGCCAAACTCCTCAGCCCACCTCCTTCAATATAAAGGTCATTTTATTTTCTCCACAAAAATTTGGCAAAGACACGGCCGACAGTCGATGTTTTTCCGAACATGGCTTTTTTACCATAGATACACGGCCGCCTCAAAATTTGCGTTGGCAACACTGCTGTGCATACGTAGTATCTTCTTAGTAGTCTGTGCTCTGAGCCCCAGCGCTTACGCATTCTGTTTAATGTTTATTACATATTTAAATCCAAATTTAACGTTATAAGGTAATCAATAGCGAAATAATCACTGTGCTGTTTGGTAAGAAACTTTGAAGATTAAATTTTTTTATTGATTGTGAATCCGTTCCAATTATTCTAAATTTGCGCTCTAAATTAGTACTTTTTGCTGATTTAAATATTTCCACTATCTCAACATAGCTATACTTATAAAAGTTCATTATTTCGTCATCTAGCACCTAGATAATTTGTACACGGTGCATATTATACAGTGCCATCCATTATAAATAACTTCTAACTGTGTTTTCGAACATTCTAGCAAATCGGAGAGCGGTCAAAGTCCACGGCGCGCAGCTACGTGACTCGCGTCAATCCTACCTACCCTCTCTGCTTCGCACAATTCTGCAACAGCTTGCCTGGTAATATTTACTTGCCTGCCATTTTAAATAAATAAGTATTGCACCATATTTACAACATTTATTTATATATTTATTTATTCTTTCGCACACATGACATGTACAGAGGCGGACTTAATGCCTTAGGCATTCTCTACCAGTCAACCCCAGGTGGTGAAGAGATAAGATGGTAGGTGCTTTAGCTTGTAAGAAAATAGTAAAGGAAAAAAGAAGCATATTATTCTTTCCATTTCACTATTTTCGAACGCTTGCTATTACTTAAATCTAGCTTATTATCATTTCGCTTTCAGCTGAATTTGAAACTAATTTCGTTGCATTTTCATGCATGGATCTTAAATCCTTAAAGAAAACCAGAGCTAGCCATAAAGCAAAGCTTACCATATTTAAATCTTACATAGAAACATTTTTACCTAATAAAATTCTTAATAATATTCAAGTTCTTGAAATAACAGCTTGTTTAAATAAAATATTAGATTATATGGTGAGTTTGACACTGTTCAGATGGATATTGATGGAAACTCCAGGTGATCAGCACAAGGAACTGGAAGCGTTTGAAACAAGCTACTTCGGCTGCTGAGCGCTGCCTCTGCAGGGCAGGAGACCGGATCGGTGACAGGTCCTAGTGACACTGCTGGTCGCGTGGGCCAAATATTAAGTTACCCACTATTAAATTGCCGATCTTTTCTGGACACTATCAAGAGTGGTTAGACTTTCACAACACTTACAAATCACTCATACACGACAACACAACTATACCCAAAATTCATAAATTTTATTATGTGAGAAATTCATTAAAGGATATGCAGCTTTAATTATTAAATCATTAGACTTTTCTACAGGTAACTATGATGTTGCATGGGACTTCCTCTGCAATTGATATCACAACTATCGAATTTTAATAAACAATCACATTCAAGAATTATTTAATATACAACCAGTAGCTGAAGGATCTTCACAGGCCTTAAGAACCACAATAGATTCAGTCAATAGAAACTTAAGGGCTTTAAAAACATTAAAGTTACCTACCGAACATTGGGACATGCTTATCATACATATCGCTGCTTCAATTCAAAACTACCTACCACAAATCCAAATATCACTTTTTTACAAGATGACTAATCAATAAAATAAAAACTATTTTTTTCCTAATTCTTTCTTATTTCATAGCAAGTATATACATAATATACTTCGTTAGAAGCGTATTTTTAAGACGCATGAAATGTTTTAATTAGGTTTACAATAAACTAAATACCAGAGGAATTATAAGCAGATAAGTTACTTTAGAATATAAAAATATGCAAAAATATGGAGCAAAACAAACATAAATAAAAAAAGAATATTGTATTAATCACGTTTTACTGTAAAACTTTTAGGAAAAATCGCCTTTCATTTTAATAAAATTACTGAAATGCTATCTAAAAGTTAAAACAAATCAAAGTTCTCCTGAAAATAACAAACAAAAATATCGAAATTGTTATTAAAATAATCAGTAATTATTTTTAAATATTTTTTCATACAATGGAAACAAAAGGAAAATAATAAAACTGAAAAAGCTACTATGCAAAACTACCCTAAAGTTTTCAAAACTAAAAATAAAACAGAGACTTTATAAACTTTTAAAAAGTAGGTATTCCAAACTTTTGAAATAAAAATCTATGACATTTTACTGTTAAGTTAGAATCAAACATAACTATTAAAATCTTAGAAATATAATAGTATTTTAAAAATAAATTGGAACACTTATGTCTAAGTTAGATTCATAATATTTAGGAATAATATTTTTATCAATAAGGTTAAGAATACCCTGTTTTTTGCTTGCGTTACATTTAATGTTGGATTATAAAGGACATTGCTAAAATTCCATACATCGAATGCCCCAGAATTGACAGCAATAAAAAAATGCTAGTTGTTTGGAATGATTTATGTAATCATATCAGGTATTTGTTGATACACGGACAAGCTTAGGAACCGAGTATCAAACTAAAATGTGTTTGATTTTAAGGTTATACAATATGTAAAGAAAACCCTGTCCGATCCGTGAAGGTGTTGTTAGGTATCGATAACTGATTCTAATAATAGCCACAAAGACAGGCAAAACTTAAAAAAAAAATTCCCCCTAAAAAAATAAATATTATTTCGCAAAAAGAGGTAACTTAACACATGTGCGGTGAGCAACCCCATACCGCGGGCGGCGGGGGGCAGCGCACGCGGCACCTGTGACGTGGTCGCGTCGCTATTCGCTTATAATAATACCGGTGTTGTCACTTTTTTAAAAATTACCAAAGTTCGGGGAAATTGGAATGAATTCCCCGGAAAAAAGGATTATTTCAAAATACATTAGTATTGTTACTATAATGATTATGTAAAATTTTATATTATATTTGGTCAAGTGTTTACCTAACCTTTATTATCCTTATGGGTCGGACAGGGTTTTCTTTACATATTGTATAATCGTAAAGAAAACTGAATAGATTTATTATTTCTTTTACGTTTAGTAAGAAAATGAATGTAATCATCAAATGTGTAAATAATACAAGTAATTTATAGTCTAGCCTTTTACCAATTATTTTGGGGTCAGCGTCCAGTCTAACCGGACGCTGCTGAATATCAATGTTTTACATGGAGCGACTGCCATCTGACCTTCACAACTGTTACTCGTGTAATCCAGTAACAAAAGTGAACACTCACTACTCTGCACAAAGGCAAGGAAGCGAGTAACAATTTTTTTTTGTTTTTGGTTTAATTCTTTCCGTTCTTCTGAACGGAAAAGGCAAAGGCATTGTAAGTACGCCATACAGCCTAGTCTTTAGTAATTTTTTTCTTGAGTAAGTTTCTATCCTAACTTATCCTTTTTTTTTTTTTTTTTTTTTTTTTTTTTTTTTTTTTTTTTTTTTTTTTTTTTTTTTTTTTTTTTTTTGACCCTCTGGTAATGCATTTACGCACCATACCCCGAAGGGCGTGTGTGGGACTCGCCCAGCCGAAGCCGGGAATACCCACTAAACCCACAGCGGCACAACGACATCGCCTGAGTGGCGGGGTCATGGGAAAATGGCACAGCCTAACTACCAATCCCCCGCCGGCGATTCTCGCCTAGGGCGGGCCCACAGTGGTCCCTCCACTCCACAGGGAGGGGCCGGGCTGGGTACGTCTTTTTGTGCGAGAAGACGCAGCAGCCAAGGGTTTTTAGCGAGGTGTCCTTCCTCTTAGCCCCACTCGTTTGCCCGGAGGCAAACGGGGCCCCCAGCTCCTCTCAATGAGGAGACCGGGCTGCCCGACGGTGACCCGGAGTTCGGGTCACGTCAGCCACCTCGAGTGGTGGCCGACCCGCCGCACGTGTGACCGCCGAAGCGGTCCCCGCATCTGGTTTTGGTCCGCGCCGGTAAACCGGTAACCCCCATATCTGGGGGCCGTTCCCCTATCCGCCACCTGGGGACGCGTCCGATGGCAGGCCAGAAACTGCACACGGAATCCTAACTTATCCTAGCTTAACTTAACTAATCTATCTCCTTTCTTTTCCTGCGTGAGGCCGACAAGAAAGAATTTGGAGTAAGGACATGATGTGGCCACTGTGCTACATTATTTCACTGTTCTTTATAAATTACTAGCTTTCCGCCCGCGGCTTCGCCCGCGTAGAGTTCGGTTATATCGCGCTTTTTGGATTTCCCTCGGGAATATCAATTTTTTCCGGGATAAAAGGTAGTCTAAACCTTCCTTATGAATCACTCTATCTATTAAAAAAAACCGCGTCAAAATCCGTTGCGTAGTTTTAAAGATCTAAGCATACATACGGACATACAGCGAAAGCGACTTTGTTTTATACTATGTATTGATTCACTGAATGCACTTTTTACTACATAAATCACGCGATTTTATTTAGTAAACAACACTATAAATAATTTTAAAAGTCCAATGAAAAATGAGCGTGACACTCATCCCGCCAAAAAAAAAATCGCGAGTAACAAACATAACAAAACAATTGGAGATGTCACTCATTTCCGCATCTATAGAATCGATACCGCTATTTGAACTAACGATTTGAGAATCGATTTTGTTTAATATCGATAAAAACACTATTAATACGCTATTTTACAGATTGCGTTTAATGTATTTTGATAACAAATGTAGTCATAATAATAAAAAAATGCATACATTAAATAAAACTTCATGTTTTTTAATTCATAAATACAATTATTAAACTATCGATTTTGTAAAAACAAGAAGCAACATCTCTAAAGCTCTTGACATGGCAGCAATTTATATGACAGACAAATTGTTTAGTAGTTACAAGGCTTTTAATTATTCGTTTTAAACCCACGCTTGTCCGTTAACTATGGATATTTGCATATAATATAAAAAAATGAAAGAAAAAATAATATTCTGAGATTGATTCATTTTCATCTGCCTGGCCTTATTAATATTGGACACTGATTTAAATTCATTATCATCATTAGGTATATGAAGTTTTAAACAGGAACTTGTTCTTGTTCGTGTTTATCTATTATTAGTATTTTTTATATCAGACCATTTAACCTTCTCTCTGTTTTCATTAGTATTATAGTTACCGCAAGCAAAAGGCATAAAATCAACAGAACTATTATGAGCAAGTTCTTTAACTATGTAAGGGGAACCTTTTATTTTTGCAGTTTTAATTAGGGTGATATACTGATCAGCGCCCTAATTGCGCAACGAACCATTACTATCGGTTGGAATCATTTCAAAGCACATTGCTAATCCATTGCTCCATAAAGGGTGTATCTGACATCGACGCACAAACGAGTACCATGGATCCAGTACATGATTCTGAACCCCCCAGTGGTGGAATTTTTCGTCGGCTTTTTCATGATTTAATAAACATTATATGAAGTTTTTTACACTTTAGACCGTTTATAATTGCTATGCTTTTATAACCCAATAAGGTTTTAAAGTAAAAATTAATTAATTCGCTAATTACACAAAAAAACGCAATGAAAACAAAACTCGAAATACTGTCTTATCAGCTGATTTGATAGAATTTACATCAGGGATCAACGTCATACCTACAAACCCGCACGGCGGCACGCTTGCAACGTTCAAATGCCGAGCCGACACTTTTTTTTAAACCACTGTGAATTCTGTAACCGTTCATTAACGACATAAATGACTATCATAATTTTATTAGTGGCATGCCGTGTAGCCTATCCTCGAAGTTTGCGTTACGATGTCAGATACACCCTGTATATTCGAAAACGGAACACCGCAATGAATTTTATTGAACTGTCAAAATGAAAACCATTGCTACTCGTACTGGATTACCCAATTACCCTGCAGGTACATAAATGGTCAATAATATTCACTTGTTTGAGCATCAATCGTTTCAAATTCTAGTTTTATCAGTACATTGTTGAAATAAATGTCTGTTAACAGATTACTAATGGTCAGATCAAGTCTGTGATGTCATGATCGGTCAGGGCTTCAATCTCTTTATATAAACCTATATAAACGAGATAATTAAACGAGATATTTTCATTAAGCATTTTAAAGCACTACAATTTGATAAAGGTCTGGAGTAGATCTGATGATGGAGCCGTGAGACAGTCGAAGGAACTCCTCAACAATTCATAGCAGCTAGCTCAAACACAACTTTGGCCTTGATTAATTTGTATTGATAAGAACTTTACATCTAGATGGGTTGTGACTGTCATATGAGCTCCGATGATGAAGACAAAGGCCAGTTCCAGGAACTCCTCAACGGTTTACAGTGGCTACTTTGTGTTTGGTTTTAATTCATTTATATTGATGAGAACTTTGCACCTATTGGGTTAAAATAATGGTCTGCAGTAAATCTGATGATGAAGACCATAGGCAGTCGAGAGAATTCTTCAAAATTCCGAGTAAAAATTAAAGTACTTAAACAAAATTACGTCGTTTCCCAACTATATTTGCGTCAGCTTCCAGTCTGACCGGATGTAACTGAATTCATAGTACCTACTTTTCACAACTAAAAAGTGTAAAATAAAAACTTTTTTACAAAAAAACAACCGACTTCTTAAAACCACTACAAAGTGAAAAATAACTAATTGCGGAAGCCGGTGTCAAAACTAATATACAAAAACCAGCGCATTGAGAACTTCTTATAATGTTCCGAGACCTACCGTCAGTCGTAATTTGTGCACCTCCACGACACTCGCGTTCATTAAAATATTAAAGTAGGTGTTTTATTTACCCATTAACTACAAACCGACCAACGCCGGCACCTACTTTTCACAACTAAAAAGTGTAAAATAATAACTTTTTTACAAAAAACAACCGACTTCTAAAAACCACTTCAAAGTGAAAAATAACTAATTGCGGAAGCCGGTGTCAAAACTAATATACAAACCCCAGCGCATTGAGAACTTTATAGACCTACCGTCAGTCGTAATTTGTGCACCTCCACGACACTCGCGTTCATTAAAATATTAAAGGAGGTGTTTTATTTACCCATTACCTACAAACCGACCAACGCCGGCCGACTGTTCAACATACCTTCGGAATAAGTGTGAATACAATAGGTACGTAAAAAACTATATTTGTTTTGAGATAAGGTCAGGTTTAATATATTTTAATCAAACAACCCTGCCAAAATAAAAGAAAAAGGAATGTATTCCTGAAAAATGTCTTTAGAATTATAATAGAAAAAAGCAGTGTTTTTTTATATTCAAAAGAAACCATTTTGAAATACTGTTTTCATCATCATCATCATCAGCCCCTACTCGTCCACTGCTGGACATAGGCCTCCTTCATGGCACGCCCAACAAGCTCGATCCTGAGCAGTTCTCCGCCGGCCACTACCAGCCACCTTTTTGATGTCGTCGCTCCATCTCGCCCAAGGGCGTCCCACGCTACGTTTGCCGAGACGCGGTCTCCACTCGAGGACTCGTTTACCCCAACGGTTGTCGGTCCTGCGGCATATGTGACCAGCCCATTGCTACTTCAGCTTGCTAATCCTCTCAGCTATGTCGGTGACTCTGGTTCTCTGTCGGATCACCTCATTTCTAATGCGGTCCTTCTGAGAGATGCCCAACATAGCCCGCTCCATAGCTCGCTGAGCGACTTTAAACTTATGGACTAGTCTGACCGTTAGTGTCCACGTCTCGGCTCCGTAAGTCATGACGGGTAGGATGCACTGGTTGAAGATTTTTGTCTTCAAACATTGGGGTATGGGCGACGAAAATACCCGACGAAGTTTACCAAATGCTGCCCATTCCAGCTGGATCCTTCTATTTGCCTCC
This sequence comes from Sesamia nonagrioides, assembly GCA_017933935.1. NCBI lineage: Eukaryota > Metazoa > Arthropoda > Insecta > Lepidoptera > Noctuidae > Sesamia > Sesamia nonagrioides. Next base: position 382,430 of record JADWQK010000195.1, on the reverse strand, counting down.
TTCTCGAAGTTGTTTTTCCCTAATTGCAAAGTTTGCCCGAGCTACACATATTCTGAAACAACTTCGAGCGGCATTCTGTTTACGGCAACCGGTCCCGGATTGACCCGTTCATTGAACATAATTTTGGTCTTATCTAAGTTCATCCGGAGATGCGTTTGGAGGAGTCAGCTAAGTTGGCCAGCATTTGTTCCAGCTCTTGCTGCGTTTCCGCCACGATGACGATATCGTCTGCAAATCGCAAGTGTGAGATGTACTCGCCATTGATGTTAATGCCCCGACCCTGCCAATCCAGCGTCTTAAACATATCCTCGAGGGCATTGGTGAACAATTTGGGGGAAATAACGTCCCCTTGTCTCACTCCTCGCTTAAGAGGGATATGTCTAGTCTGCTGGTTCTGGACTTGGACGGACATTGTGGCGGCGTCATAGAGAAAGACAGAAATATTGTACTTCATATTAAATAAATTAAATGCAAAACGGACACATTGTTTGATAAATTCATTTTGATTTGAAAATATAATGTTTGTTTAGGTATTTATCTTTCATGCAAAACAAACAGTTTTGAAATATGGTTCTTTTGATTTAAAAATAATGTCACACTTAAATGATTCCTTCTTTCAAAACTGCAGTATTTCTAAATGGTGTTGTTTTCCTTTTAAAAATAATAATTGACGCACATTAATTTTGTAGATGTGGCACTTTTGCACAAAAGAAGTTCGTTTTTCGAAGCGCAACTAAAAATATGGTGGTTTAGATTATATTTTGTGCGTTCAAAACGAAAATTCAAAACAAACAGTTGTGAGCTTTTGCATCTTAGAATGCAAATCAATGGGAGTCTTTTACAAATATGAAAATATAAAGGTTTAGGATTGTATGCAATAAAAACATTTTTGTATTTTTTTATTTATGGCACTTCAGAATTGAAGCAGCGTTATGGTGACTAGTAAGTTCGACCCATCTACAATACGTGACTGGGAAAAGGAACGTAACAACATTACGCACCTACCCACTTTACATGATTTCAATACATTCCTAAAAAATCGTGCTGACTTACTAGAAACCGTGGAAAAATCATCCATACTATCCATACTAATATTATAAATGCCAAAGTAACTCTGTCTGTCTATCTGTCTGTTACGCTTTCCCGCTTAAACCTCTCGACCGATTTTGATGAAATTTGGCACAGACAATCTTTAGACCCTGAGAAAGAACATAGGCTACCTTTTATCCCGGAAACATTTGATGTTCCCGAGGGAAATCTAAAAAGCGCGATATAACCGAACTCCACGCGGGCGAAGCCGCGGGCGGAAAACTAGTAATATTATAAATGCGAAAGTAACTCAGTCTGTCTGTTACGCTTTCCCGCCTAAACCTCTCAACCGATTTTGATGAAATTTGGCACAGACAATCTTTGAACCCTGAGAAAAAACATAGGCTACCTGTTATCCCGGAAAAATTTGATATTTCCGAGGGAAATCTAAAAAGCGCGATATAACCGAATACCACGCGGGCGGAAAGCACACAATCTTTAGACCCTGAGAAAGGACATAGGCTACCTTTTATCCCGCAAAAATTTGATGTTCCCGAGGGAAATCTAAAAGGCGCGATATAACCGAAATTTACGCGGGCGAAGCCGCGGGCGGAAAGCTAGTCATCATATAAAAAACAGCAACAGACACAATGTAGACACAGCGATATCACTCACAATCGTCCTAAGACATTCTTAGTTAGCGAGACACAAAAACAAGCACAATTTAAATGTCCTGTGTGCAAGGGTAATCAATGAACGAAGTTCAAATCAATGCCGATTGAGACACGCATTAACGAGTCAAACAATTAAATTTATGCACAAATTGCTTGCGTTCAGGACTTAACGAGCAGCGTTGTAGGCTTAGTTCCTGCAGGCTGTGCACACAGCGTCATAACACAATGTTACACAATAATACAATTGTTCCTAAGGCTTCAACTTCATCAGAAGGTTGTGTCGTTTCACCAACTGTGCAGGAACAAAACCAAATACAGTCAAGTAGTGTCACACTCTCATCGATACATACTGTCAAGAACTCTTATCCACTGCTGTGATTAACATACAAGATTTGCATGGTCATACACACAAGGTTCGTGCGCTACTCGACAATGGAAGCACATCTAGCTTCATCACAGAAACATTGTGAATTCAATTCCGGCCAGGTCATGATGGGAAACGATCTTTTCCTAATTGTCCTGGGTCTTGCATGTTTATCTATTTAAGTATCTATATATATAAAAATGAATTGCTGTTCGTTAGTCTCGCTAAAACTCGAGAACGGCTGAATGGATTTATCTTATCTTGGTCTTGAATTATTCGTGGAGGTCCAGGGAAGGTTTAAAAGGTGAAAAAATTCAAATAACTGCCGGGAAAATCCTCAAAACAGCATTTTTCTATTTCCCATACAAACGTTTTCTAAATAAAATGGAGAGTCAATTTGTAATTTATTACCGCTGCATAAAGTTCGAATTCGCGTGCGCGTTAGAGGATCTAATATCGCGTTCTGAAACTCAACAAAAGTGAAAGTGAATCGCGAACGCGACAAAATTGCATAGTCTCAAAATACATATAGTACATAAATAGTGGTCGGCTTCGAGAAACTCAATTTTAGCTAACTTCAGTTGTTAATCTGTTAACCAGGGTAGCACAAAAGTGTAGGAGAAGTCGAAACAATGAAGCTCGGAGTTGCAAGGTACCAGGGTCGCAGAAAAGTGTAGGAGAAGTCGAAACAATGAAGCCTCATTCATCATCATTATTAATCTAATATTACATGAATAAAGTTTCATTTTGCCTACTTTGAGGAGTTGCAAGGTACCAGGGTCGCACCAAAAGTGTATGAAGTCGAAACAATGAAGCTCCATTCATCATTAATAATCTAATAAATATTACATGGATGAAGTTCTATTTTGCCTACTTTGAGGAGTTGCAAGGTACCAGGGTCGCACAAAAGTGTAGAAGTCGAAACAATGAAGCTCATTCATCATTATTAATCTAATATTACTTTTGCCTACTTTGAAGAGTTGTAAGGTATTAGGGTCGTATAAAAGTGTAGAAGTCGAAACAATGAAGCTCATTCATCATTATTATCTATCTATCTAATATTACATGGATGAAGTTTTATTTTGCCTACTTTGAGGAGTTGCAAGGTACCAGGGTCGCACAAAAGTGTAGGAGAAGGCGAAACAATGAAGTTCATTCATTCACACAGGAACAACGGGAACGGGGTAAAAAGGATATCCTATGTCCTTCTCCCAGTCCTTAGCTACCTCCCTACCAATTTTCAGCCAAATGGGTTCAGGCGTTCTTGAGTTATAAATAGTGTAATTAACTCGACTTTCTTTAATGTATATAGATTATCCTAATTTAAAAAGTAGTAAATAATACCATGCCATATTGCCTTTAAGGCGGAACTTTATTGATAAAACTTTTATTTTAGTTTCCTTTTGGCCAGTAATATCATAATGTCCCATCAATGACCTCTGAGTTTGTTCCGGCGTTTCTTCTCAGAGCTAGATGCATTTATGCAAGGTGAAGTAAAACATCAGGAAACGTGGAATTTACGTCTGAAATCGCCAACCCGCATTGAGCAAGCGTGGTGATTACGCTCAACCGAAATGATGAGCTTCATTGTTTCGACTTCTCCTACACTTTTGTGTTACCCTAATTTGAAAAGTAAAAAATTGGATCATGTGATATTGCCTTCAAGGCGGAACAAAGTTCGCCGGGTCAGCTGCCACTTTCTTTGCAATTTTATAACTCAGGAACGGACTCACCTATCCAAACCAAATTTTTAGGCTTTGTTGTGACTAATTAGCAGATGGTTTGTGTGAAGTTTGAATAAAATCCGCCGAGCGGTTCTTCATTTATCACGTTTTCACAAATGAATTCAATGAACGGTGGATCATCATCTCATCTTCTATATATATATAAAATTCAATGATAATTTCTTTGTATTTTTTTAAACAAACAAAACTGTGTAATGGCACCAGATTGACAGTGAAAAACTTATTGCGAAATTTAATTGAATCTACGATTTCAACTGGTATATCAAAAGGAGAAGTTTATATGTTACGGAGTATCCCTATGATCCCAATTGATATGCCATTTGAGTTCAAACGATTACAATATCCTGTGCGTTTATCATTAATGAATGAACTTCATTGTTTCGGCTTCTCCTACATTTTTGTACTACCCTGGTACCTTGCACCTCCTCAAAGTAGGCAAAATAAAACTTCATCCATGTAATATTAGATTAATAATGATTAATAAGCTTCATTGTTTCGACTTCTCCTACACTTTTGTGCTACCCTGTTACCATACACCGTACATCTTTAAAAAAAAAGTCTCACCCGTTGATGCATTCGGTTAAAGCAAGAAATCCATACTAATATTATAAATGCGAAAGTAACTGTCTGTCTGTCTGTCTGTCTGTTACGCTTTCCCGCTTAAACCTCTCAACCGATTTTGATGAAATTTGGCACAGACAATCTTTAGACGCTGAGAAAGAACATAAGCTACCTTTTACCCCGGAAAAGTTTGATGTTCCCGAAGGAAATCTAAAAAGCGCGATATAACCGAACTCCACGCGGGCGAAGCCGCGGGCGGAAAGCTAGTCTATTATAAATATAGTGTCGTTGAGTTAGTATCCCATAACACAAGTCTCGAACTTACTTTGGGGCTAGCTCAATCTGTGTGATTTGTCCGTATATATTTATTTATTTATTATTATTAATTAGGGATACCCAGTTATTTCACCTCTCTATTAGTACAAGGATTAAACAATCCTCACAAATTACCCAAATATGTGACGTCACAATATCGTCACTTACAAACAGTGGTTACACAACTGACGTCAATTGTTTCGTTGTGCCACATATCACCCAGTTGATACCTACCTCACAAATAAATTGTAATTCTTTCTCCATTCCCCCTCGCATCCACCTCGCGGGTCCGAGGTTCTCAATCCCGTCAGAGGTGCAGATGTTGCTAGGGGCGGACATCTTTTGGGATGTCTTTCTAAATAATGTTGCCCTGGGTAAGAACAAGCCAACCTTTATTGAAACAACATTAGGGTGGCTCGTCACAGGCTCAGTACATTCATATAAATCTACTTACTACACCAATCAATCACATACAGTCCATTGTCATTTTTTAAACAATAACGATATCGAAGAGAAATTAGAAAGGTTTTTTGAACTAGAATCAGTTCCGTCTACTCAACAAATCCATACAAAAGGTGAGTGTGAACAAATTTTTAAACTAACTACAAACCGCCACCCAGATGGCAAATTCATTGTCACAATACCATTCAAGGAATCACCCGAATCCTTAGGCGATTCTAAACAGCAAGCTTTGATACGGTTTCAATCCTTGGAACGTAAATTCAAACGCAACCCAGAGTTCAAAGAAAGATACATACAGTTTCTTGACGAATATTTAATTCTAGGTCACATGTCAGAAAACACAACTACACATAGCGATAGCATTTCATACTTCATGCCACAACACGGTGTGCTGCGTGAGGATAGCTTAATCATAAAGTTACGCACTGTCTTTGAGTTAGGTAGAGGTGCAAGGTACCAGGGTAGCACAAAACTGCAGGAGAAGTCAAAACAACTTATCCTAGATCACACGCTTTTTCAAGCAATCAGCGCTACTGCCGGGCTAGTTTGTGAATCTAAACCATCCAGGGCACCACTCAAACGCATACAGAAAAATTCATTTAAATCGGTCAAGCCGTTTAGGAGGAGTTCAATGACATACACACGTACAGCAGAATTATATATATATAGATTTATAAATTTTCCTTTTCTCTATACAAACTAAACTAAAATTAAACTAATTAATTTAGTTTTGTAAAACACATACAATTTGTTCAAGTTCTGCTAATACGCTCATAACTGTTTGTGCACTATTAATGCGAAGACACTATAATAATAATAATAATATTTATTTCATCAAGAAAGGATCAGATTTCACATAGTTATACATATAACTGATCTGTACACCAAAAGAGGAAACTCTGCCTCTCAAACTAAGCGGTAGCCTGTATCTTGAGAGACAGTGATTCGTTCCCTTAACTAATTATTATTAATACAATAAAAAGTCGTTGAAATGAAAATGGTCGTGATATTGCCAAAAATTTTAATTTCCTACGCTACGAGTGTTCATGTGTGTGTGTGTGTGTGTGCATGTGTGAAAGGGTGTGTGCGCGCGTGTGTGTGTGGCGGGGGTGGGGTGATTGTGGGTGGGTGAGTGTAATGGAGAAATTTAGGAAGTTAGGTGAGATACTTGAGTAAGGATTCAGTTTCTATATAGTCACGCTCCAGTAGCCATTCCATCAATTTTGATTTTATTTCATATTTATTTAGATTGACAATATTTAAATTTTTGTGAAGTTGTTTGTATATGTGTGTGCTTAAAGTATTGTATTGGTGTTGTGCAAAGGTAGTTTTGTGTGGGGTACCTATCGGTAATTGCTTTCTTTTTGTGGGGTCAGCTTGGGGAACGCTAGGATGTTTTCTAATGGTAGCCTGCATTACAAAGAGTTGGTGCACGGAAAGTACTTTGCAGTCAGCATAAAGTTGAGTTGTAGGATATCGAAAAGGTTTGCGTGACGTCACCTTCAGCACGGCCCTCTGCGCTCGCTCAATCTTTAAAAGACTGGTTTTATTTGCTCCACCCCATACCGTGGAACAAATAAAAACACTGATGATACAGGATCTTCCTAGTTTAGGAGTCAGGGCTTTAAAAAAAAGAAAATTGTTTTGACCGTCAGAATCAGAATCAGAATTTTATTTGTAAAACATAGGTGCATACATGAAGGTCTTACAATTAGATAAATGAGCGCTATGTTTTGCCGTGAAGGCATACAAATATAGAGATCATAAAATCATTAACAACTAAAAAAATGAATAAAGTACTTAACAGAAATGAAACTATCACAAAAAAATAAAATAAAAATAAAAACATACTATCTTACATTTTCATAGAAATATTTATAAATTTAATATTAAAGGAAACTTACATGCATGTAAAATATTAAAAAACATCTCTTAAAAAATCTTCTACAGTATAATAACATTTATTAATTAATAGAGAGTGGAGACTTTTCTTAAATTTTGATTGGGGCAAATTTTTTATGCTGTCAGGTATTTTATTATAAATTTTCGGGGCCATCCCAAAAAAGCTTTTTTTCATTAAAGCGGTTCTGCATTTCCTGTTACACAGTTTGTTCATATACTGAGAACGCATTGGGGTCTTCTTTACTTTCTTTACTTCTTTAACAAAGCAGTTTCGTAAATGTACATACCTGGCATAGTCAATAGTTTTAATGATTTAAAGTGAGGTTCACATGTTTCAGTAGTTTTCAAGCCACACATAGAACCGTACTTTGCTTGTTTCTTTAAATTATTGTTATTACTGTAATTATTGTTCTCCAGATCTTTATGTTATGTTGTTGTTGTCCTCAGGCCTCAGAAGGGGACAAACGTGATGGAGTCATTTGATGAAGACTCAGCGATTGAAGAACCAGAGTTATTTCAGGTTTACTTGAGACTGAAGCCATGCAAAGTTCCAAGTACTTTGTATGACATTCGGTCCGAGAACTCTCTGGTGCTGACTGCGAGGCTGGGGCAAGGACGGCAAACCCCGAATAATGCCTCCAAAATATACCAGTTTACAAAAATCTTTAGGGCTGATTCTGATCAGAAGGTTAGTTAATTTTCTGTAAGAAAGACCTTAAAAAAAATATCTACTAAAATCTATAATATCTAAAACCTAACTATTATCCAACAGGAAATATTTGAATCTGTTGTCCAAGACAACTTGCGAAAGCTGCCAGATGGACAGAAGTTCACACTCCTCACTTATGGAGCCTCTGGTTCAGGCAAGACACACACTCTAATGGGCACCGTCGGTGCCCCAGGTCTGGTACCTCGCTCCCTAGAGCATGTATTCCGGCTGGTGGATGCTGCAAAACAACCTGCCTTCAAGCCAGCTGAAAATGGAGCTCAGAAGCTCAGTCATGATCAACAAGATTATGAGTTAAAGGTAATTTCCTTGCATAGAGTTATGTCTATTTTTTTAAAATTTCTCATTTATCTATACTAATATATAAAGCTGAAGAGTTTGTTTGTATGTATGTTCGCGCTAATCTCGGGAACTACTGGTCCGATTTGAAAAATTCTTTTTGCGTTGTATAGCCCATTAATCCAGGAAGGCTTTAGGCATAACTAATTCCACGCGAACGAAGTCGCTGGCGGCCGCCAGTTCTATATATATACAATGTAAGATGTACATAGTAATAAAGTATATTGCTGATGTGAATAACTTGATACAAAATGGTGTAAAACAAAGCAAATTGTATGTGCTGGTAAAATTAAATGGTTTGTAAATTACACATGCCTTGAATGTTACTAGCTTAAATTATGAGTCAGGGAGAGCCACAAATGATAGTTTATTGAATATATTTAAATACCTTGTAACTAATGCTTTATTAAGTAATGCTGTGTGACAGAGTACAGCTGACTATGAACACTGATTATATTACACTGTCATTTGTAATGTGGCAAAGTAAAACTGCTGTCCTTGGAATGCTCGCATGCCATGTATGATACCTGACTCATACACAAATTAAAACAAATACTGAGCATGAAAACAAGGTGCATTTAATATAATAGGTGCATATTTACAGACTGCTTCAATGTAATTTCCAAATATTCCTATCTTCAAGCCATATCCTATACTAGCGGCGCCACGCGGTTTTACCCGCGTAGGTTTCGATATGCTCCGCTCCTATTGGTCGCAGCGTGATGTTATATAGCCTAAAGCCTTCCTGGATCAATGGGCTATCCAACGCAAAAAGAATTTTTTTTTTCAAATCGGGTCAGTAGATCCTGAGATTAGCGCGCACAAACAAACAAACTCTTCAGCTTTATATATTTGTATAGATTAATTGCATTGATTTCAAAACCTTATTTCTAAAACTCCATTTTTCTGTCTATGGCCCTGGTATTCAATCCAGTACATATTAAATGAATATCCAAGTAATGCTGACCGTATGTGTAAATTCTAATATCCAGTTGGTGAAGCGTCTCCGCCGCTTGTCGGCGCCTCATCGGAAGAAATACCGCCGCATGTCCCACACCCTGCAGCACACTGACCTCGTCGGTAACTCCATGGACTTATCCAACAGGAAACGACACTATGTTTGGGTAAGATAGAATCAAATTAATTGCTTACAAGCCATGTCGCCATGCAGTTTGAGTTGGAATGTCGAATTTAAAATACGAAAGTGCTATTTGAGGGTACAAATCAAAACGCCCTAAAAGTGGCATTAGTGCGTCCCCATCTGCAGTCCAGGGCCGGGGCCTTCCGGCCGAGAATCCAGGCGACGTCGCTAACTCTGGGGATTTAGTTTGTCATTTTAATAAGTTTATTTTATATTTTCTTACTGTAACAATGTATTAAATTACCAAAAATACTTTGAACAAATTATCTTCTAGCTTATAAATGTAACACATGCGACAACACGGTTAGGGCAGACTATCTGACTGGCTTAGAGATGGACTGCTGCGTTGCGGGTCGCGGGTTCAATTCCCGCACGGAATAAATATTTGTATGGCCCACAAGTAGTTGTTATAGATCTGGTTGTTTGTGTATGTAAGTTTTAATGTTTGTAATTCCTAGTGTGAGTCAGCATTAAAAAAAAAATGTGGAATATTGACCCCGCAGTGGCACAAAAATCTCTCGTACCAGAACTCTTTGAGTTTGTAAGGGCGAAGCTCATAAATTTCATATTGGTTTGAGCACATGGGCTTTCTTTTAAACAATAGATCAATAGACGACATTTCTGTATGGGTCTTCTACAAATAAAAGCCGATAACCCGAAAATGTATTATAATATAATAGATATTTTTAGCGAGGAATAAACTTTTGAATGAAAGTGGTGGATGACATATGTAACTGTAAGACCAAGAATATAAAAAAAACCGACAACAGACGGTAGCAAAACCTTCGATGAAGACGTTGAGAACAGCAACCTCTAGCACAGCAGAGCTAGGACATGCAACCCCCGTCCTCCGACTTTCCTAGGAGAAAATCCGACATCCCTAAAATCCGAAATCTCCGATCACGGGGTCATAGGCAATTGCTCAGATAAAGCCACTGTTGCTCGAATACACAGGCCCCATCTTTTCCATTAGATCTGAGTCAGATCTAATGGAAAAGAAGGGGCCTGTGTATTCGAGCAACAGTGGCTTTCAGTTAGGACACTGGGTAACACTGTAACAGTCACTGAGTTATAAATGTCTTAAAGTCTTCTGCTAGACCTCAGTTCGGTAATGGTGGTCCCATTACCGAAGAGAATAAAACTGAAAATGAAGAAAATAAAACTACAAAATTCTTTAATATGAATAGTTTATTTACAGAATTGTTTATTCACAGGTATCCTTTGTGGAGATATACAATGAAAACGTTTACGATTTGTTGGCGCCCCCCCACAACAGGGTGAACCTCAAAATAAGAGAAGACTCTTCTGGAAATGTTTACGTGCAGGTAAATTTTAGAACGTAATATTTTATAAGTTACATATTACACCGACACCTCGTTGTCTTACAAACATGCTTCAGTTCGTGTCCATTAAAAACCTTTTAAACACTCAATTGTAATATTTGTGTAGTTGGAAAATATCTTTAATGAATAAGTTGGAAAGGCCTCCCTCTCCCCTAAGGCTTTCATTCCTTTGGGGAAGTTGCCATATTCCCCTCGGTTATTATGATTATTGCTTCACTGAACTTATATGTAGGTATATCTTGAACACTGATTACAAGGTGAAGGAAAACATGTTGAGGAAACCTGGACTTTCAAGTCTGAAATCGCCAACCCGCATTGAGTAAACGTGGTGATTGGCTCCTCTCTCTATGAGAGGAGACGTGTGACCAGCAGTGGGACGATAAAAAAACGGTTGATGATGGTGAAACTAATAATTATCTACTTTTCTATTGTTTTTATCAAATAGAAAAAACAAACAAGATTATGCTGAAGATTACGTACAGGATCCCTGAAACCATTATTAACACCCCTTTATAAAATGTTTTACTTTTTCATGCAGGGTGCAACACAAGCATTCGTCCGTTCGGGTGAAGAAGCGTACGACGTGTTGGCCGCCGGCAAACACAACCTCGTGGTCGCCGCCACCGGCGTTCACAGTGATTCGTCACGCTCACACTGCATATTTACGATCACTATGCTAACTGAAACAGGTATGTCCGCCATTACTATATATAACTCGTGCGATTTAACTGTTTGTTTTGATTACTTATAAGTTATAACGCGTCATTTTACTCATGACATTTTGCAATTAAATAGATACATATGGACTGAAATATAACGTTGGTGCAACCAACAGGCTTCACTAACGCGTCGAAAATGTAAACAACCAAAACAAACTTAATAAAAAAAAACTCGACAAAGCAAAAACTCCACAGAAACATTAATAACAACCGGGGATTTAAACCGTATTTAGAAAATTGTAACAAAGATGCTATCGCTACTTAGCGCTTCCGGCGAATGCGGGGCGCCGCGCGGGGAAGCGGGAGGGCCTCGCATTCCAGCGAGGTGCAGTTAATGACCTCGCGCGAGTTGTAGAATAGAATACTCTTTATCATGTACGGACGATAGCAGGAAACTGACAAAATATTCCTAATCAACTTTGAGCCTTGATTCTTTAGTTTAAGTTGAAATCTAATAAAGACATTTGACTGATTGTAGTAGCTCGATGTGCTGTCGTCTGCACTTACATCATATAAATTACAGACATAAATATAGTTTACAAAGGGTCACAATGGCCGGTTTAATCGTACGGATTTAAAAGGGGAAGGAGAAACTGTAGAGAGTCTGAAAAAATGTAAATCGTACGCCCATTTATTTATTTATTTTTTAATTTAACATTTATTTAAAAGAACACAGAATTATTTATTTCATTCGTCGTGTTCCGACATGATGTCTGGTGAAGCCGTAAGGAGGACGGGTCTGAGCAGTTGTGTTGCGATGTGTGCCGGGTACGATGCGCCCTATTACGCAAGGAGGACGGGTCTGAGCAGTTGTGTTGCGATGTGTGCCGGGTAGTGGGTACGATGCGCCCTATTACGTGTGTGTTCCTCTTAAGCTCTAGACTTAAGAGAAAGGCTTACAAAAACGTGTAAAAAACCTCAAGTCGTTCTCCTCATTACTGAGGGTCGTGATGTCCCTGTGGAATTATCCTCTTCTTCGTCGTCAGTAACATTTAAATAATAAAAAAGGTATTAAGTACTAAAAAAAAGCTGATCTGATTCTGTGTTTGAGACAACACAAAGTAATTTATTTGGCCCCTTTTTATATGAGATGTAAATATTACCAGTGAAATGTGAATGTAATTTAAAATTCAACATTCGAGGAACACATACAGGGTGTATCTGACATCGTAACGCAAACTTCGCGAAAAGGCTAGACCGCATACCACTAATAAAATTATGATAGTCATTTATGTCGTTAATGAACGGTTACAGAATTCACAGTGTTTAAAAAAAAGTGTCGGCTCGGCCTTTGAACGTTGCAAGCGTGCCGCCGTGCGGGTTTGTAGGTATGATGTTGATCCCTGAAGCTAAACTCTATTAAATCAGCTGATAAGATAGATTTCGAGATTTGTTTTCATTGCGCTTTTTTGTGCAATTAGCGAATTAATTAATTTTTACTTTAAAATCTTATTGGGTTATAAAAGTATAGTAATTATGAACGGCCTAAAGTGAAAAAAACGACACATATATTTTTTTAATCATGAAAAAGCTGACGCAAAATTCCACCACTGTGTGGTTCAGAATCATGTACTGGATCCATGGTACTCGTTTGTGCGTCGATGTCAGATACACCCTTTATGCATAATATTATGCAATCGTTGATGGTGAAAAGTTATAGTTTATTAAAAGCATATTCACTTAAAAAACCGAGTGACTAGGAAGGAAGACGGCAGTTGAGCGAGGTGACGCAATTTTAAACCCAACCACTGGTTTAATGTTAATAATTTACTCTTAAACGAGAAAAAAACCAAATGTATTAAGTTTACTCTACCTCACGTTAGGCAGGTGGAAACTAAAGTGTTGATAATGGGCGAAGAATTGAAATCTGAAGACAGCACAGTATTCTTGGGCATGACTGATCATACGTGTTCATCAAGATTTCCAGGGGAGGGGGGCAGTTGCCTTTTTCTGCCCCCCTCGGTACGCCCATGACAAGAACTTTTCTTACTGCTTCTTTGACTCTTCCAATAAATGAACACGTACAAGTACAAGTACAAGCCCCATTATAAAAGAGAGCAATAGTGACTGTCAGTACCGAAAAGCTGAGATGACTGTACAAAAAAATTACGAATTTTATCTGGAAGGAAACAAAAAACTAAAATTTAACTGACACGACTCAATAACTTACGCCATTTTAGCTGAATACAAAATCGGCTTGTTTCTCGGTAAATCAATTTAACAGAAATAATTCACACAGTAGGTATAAGTCGTTTTAGTTGAATAAAAACTATATACTAGTTTCCACGAAGACAATTTAACTGAAGCGACTCACATAGTTTGGGTCATTTCAGCTAAATGCAAAATCGGCATGTTTCTTCGTATAATAATTTATCAGAAATGATCCACACAATTTGAGTCATTTTAGTTGAATAAAAAAATGTAGGTACTGGTTGATTTTAAGGTATTTTAATTTAACTGAAACGATTCAAGTGTTTTGAGACAATTCTGTTATACTAAAAATAGAACTGCTTCTTTCAAGTCGGATATATCAAAAATGACCCAAGCGATTTGGGATATTGCAGTGGTTTGTAGAAAAATACTCGTCCCTTTGTGGGTTGGTTGATTGGTTCGCGTCATTAAAAAATCATACTTATGTCAGTAGTATCACGGATTTTTTTTGCTGAGTGAAAGAACCATACAACCGGTTATTCTCCGCTCCTATTGGTCGCAGCGTGATGTTATATGGCCTAAAGACAAAGAAACAAACAAACTCTTCAGCTTTATATATTAAGTAGTATAGATTTTTGACAATTTGTGGCTTGAGTCCTTACTGATAAACTACGTCAAAATCATCTTCATTCTCTTAATCTTCCTGAACTACTTACTTCTCGATTAGTCCTCCACTAAGTAGTAGTAAAGGGGGTTTACTACTGAGATGGAGAACTAATCGATGAAGTCCCCAATATGAAATAGCTGTTGGCTTATACATAAACTCATAAAGGATTAATTTTTTTTAGAGCTGATGCTCAAATCAAGGCACAGGCAAGATCTATGGAAGAACTTCGACAAAAGTCTGCAAACACTATGCTAGAGTTAGTAGATGAGGCCAAGGACATGACCAAACAGTATTATGAGGCACGGCTTGAGGCGTTACGCTCTGAGGTGAGAGGTTTAATATTTCTTACATTTTGTTATAATATGTATTATGATCATCAGTGGATTAACTTAAATGCAGTTCAATGCCTGACATACCCAAGTCAAAAATTACATTTTATTATATTAGAATTTCAAGTTCTGTTTCCTATTTGTTACGCATGCCGGAAGAACAAGGCACTAATTATTCTTTATTACAGATGGAAGATATGGTGGAAGAATATGAGAGCCGGCTAGCCATGGTGCCGGCGCCACCGAAGACCGACGCTGGTACGTCGTCACACTTCTTACACAATACGGTAAGCACTGTAACCGCTAGACTCGGTGATTTGATTTCTATGCGCTTTAATACCAGCCGATATTATTATAGATATACCCCGATATTAACCAATATTACCCGATAACCATATTTATTAGCCGATATTATTATGTTATTATATTAGAGGAAACCTGTGCCCAGCAGTGGGACGATAAAAAGGTTGATGATGATGATTATATCTACTATTTTTACTGTTGCAGGTTGCAAAACTTATAAAAAAAAAAAATACAGTATCAAAGGTTATATGATTCATTTAAATGGTTTCAAGTAGCACAGGATTATAGATTTTATTGGTATATAAATACTTATGTGTTTTCTCTTGTTTACAGGAGAAGTTTACCATGGAAATCTTTATAAAAGAGAGAAAAGGCAAGGAAAATGTTTATACAAGTAAATATTTATTTCAAACTGATATCATTTATTTTGACACTTAGAATAAAGCAGTTGTATTCAAGACTTAAAAAAATGTTTTTTGTTGCAGAAAAGGCAGTCAAAGATACAACGCCACCTCAAGAAGTGGTATCATTGTCGGACACCGATACAGATGAAGATAGTAATGATCTAATACATCAAAGTTTGGAACCTATAATTAAAAAAAAACTATACAAATCCAAAACTATAGTTGATAGTGACCTTGATAAATCACATGAAACACGTGAAAAGGACGACTCTAAAAATAACGAAAACTTGAACAAAGATCCTGTGACAAATGTATCTAAAATTAGTGAAAGTGCTGAAGTTGATACGGGCAAAGATGAAAATGAAGGAATATTGGCAGAATGCGAAAGCAAGAGTCGTAGAAAAGATGATGAAGGTGATGGTAATGATAAGCTAAAAGATATTGTACAAAAATTGCAGATATTGTGCTTACAAAGCGAATTTTCTGACGTCACAATGTCACATGAAACACGTGAAAAGGACGACTCTAAAAATAACGAAAACTTGAACAAAGATCCTGTGACAAATGTATCTAAAATTAGTGAAAGTGCTGAAGTTGATACGGGCAAAGATGAAAATGAAGGAATATTGGCAGAATGCGAAAGCAAGAGTCGTAGAAAAGATGATGAAGGTGATGGTAATGATAAGCTAAAAGATATTGTACAAAAAATGCAGATATTGTGCTTACAAAGCGAATTTTCTGACGTCACAATGTCACATGAAGCACGTGAAAAGGACGACTCTAAAAATAACGAAAACTTGAACAAAGATCCTGTGACAAATGTATCTAAAATTAGTGAAAGTGCTGAAGTTGATACGGGCAAAGATGAAAATGAAGGAATATTGGCAGAATGCGAAAGCAAGAGTCGTAGAAAAGATGATGAAGGTGATGGTAATGATAAGCTAAAAGATATTGTACAAAAATTGCAGATATTGTGCTTACAAAGCGAATTTTCTGACGTCACAATGTCACATGAAACACGTGAAAAGGACGACTCTAAAAATTACGAAAACTTGAACAAAGATCCTGTGACAAATGTATCTAAAATTAGTGAAAGTGCTGAAGTTGATACGGGCAAAGATGAAAATGAAGGAATATTGGCAGAATGCAAAAGCAAGAGTCGTAGAAAAGATGATGAAGGTGATGGTAATGATAAGCTAAAAGATATTGTACAAAAATTGCAGATATTGTGCTTACAAAGCGAATTTTCTGACGTCACAATGTCACATGAAACACGTGAAAAGGACGACTCTAAAAATAAC
Organism: Sesamia nonagrioides; assembly: GCA_017933935.1. Taxonomy (NCBI): domain Eukaryota; kingdom Metazoa; phylum Arthropoda; class Insecta; order Lepidoptera; family Noctuidae; genus Sesamia; species Sesamia nonagrioides. The sequence continues at coordinate 365,954 of JADWQK010000195.1, read as the reverse complement.
GAAAACTTGAACAAAGATCCTGTGACAAATGTACCTAAAATTAGTGAAAGTGCTGAAGTTGATACGGGCAAAGATGAAAATGAAGGAATATTGGCAGAATGCGAAAGCAAGAGTCGTAGAAAAGATGATGAAGGTGATGGTAATGATAAGCTAAAAGATATTGTACAAAAAATGCAGATATTGTGCTTACAAAGCGAATTTTCTGACGTCACAATGTCACATGAAACACGTGAAAAGGACGACTCTAAAAATAACGAAAACTTGAACAAAGATCCTGTGACAAATGTATCTAAAATTAGTGAAAGTGCTGAAGTTGATAAGGGCAAAGATGAAAATGCGAAACAAAGCGAATTTTCTGACGTCACAATGGGCCTGCCTGCTACTAAAAACCAGGTCAAAGATATACCATCACCTGAAAAGGTTGACGAAGAGATCTCCTAATACCGGAATATAGAGTTGCCCTTCTAAAATGTTAGTTCAGTTTCTTATATTACATCCTAAAAAGAAAATAATAAGGAGCCCCAATCCATACTAATATTATAAATCCGAAAGTAACTCTGTCTGTCTGTCTGTCTGTTACGCTTTCCCGCTTAAACCTCTCAACCAATTTTGATGAAATTTGGCACAGACAATCTTTAGACCCTGATAAAGAACATAGGCTACCTTTTATCCCTGAAAAATTTTATGTTCCCGAGGGAAATCTAAAAAGCGCGATATAACCGAACTCCACGCGGGCGAAGCCGAGGGCGGAAAGCTAGTAGTTTATAATAATAATAATAATTAATTTCAGCCGTAGTCCATAGAATGTGAGTGATACCAAAAAAAAATAAAAACAAAACCTTATAAATCTATTGTTAGTAATTACAAAAAAGTAGCAATGGGCCTCTTTATTATCCTCTTTTTCATCAAAACTCTCATCCTCTTCTCTTTCTATACTTTTGCTTTAGGGAATTTAGAAATTTGTGGCGCCTTCAAGGAGCTAAGAAGCATCGTGATTACAAATTACACACAACAACACACACACGACACACATGATACAAACTACACACACACACACACACATCACACAACATCATCATCTCATTTGTTACATGATAACAAATTAGGTTTTTATTCTTCCAAGTAAGAAATGTTCAGTTTTTCAGGTAGTAGGTGTTTAAATCTGAGAGAATTTATGATTTTTATGGAAAGATGCGATAATTACTATTAGCTAAAGCTTGATTATATGTATTTTCTTTTTTAGTTTCTGTAAGTCAGCCAAAGGAAGCCTAATCTAGCCATGGCCTAAAGAAACCATGGCTACACACACCAATTCGTTACAAAAACTTTTATTTCTTCCCAGGGTTAGCTGCAGTCGACGCAAACTGTTCAACCCTCGGGCTGAAATTTTGGACGAATCGTTAAATGTGACGGAGGATAGCAACGAACGTTTTCAGTGACCATCTTACCACCGACCTATAGCCCGTCGTAAGCTCTGAATTTGCATGTGCTTCAGTTTTTATCAAAATAAATTAATGTTTACTAAACATTACATCATTTTGTTTATTTCCGTATCCTTCGATCGTTCCCTATCATCTAATAAAAATGGTTACTTAATAATGGGGCAAATAGACATAGCCGTTACTACTCAAAGCGGGCCGGGCACACTCTAAAAAATACTTTTTAGTGCTCTTCTTGGCCCTTTCAAAAAAGCTACTGAGGAAATAAGTGTTGCAAATTATGTAACTTCAAGCTTAGCCATTCCTTTTACAAATTTAGTGACACAAGTTACAGATCAAACAACTCCATTAATCTCTTTAGGGTTGATTGTAAAAAAGCTTTACTCAAATAAGTTGAAGACAAAATGGCTTCTTTAGAAAGAAATCCTTTTCTCTCAGTAGCTACTATTTAGGACCCTCGGTTCAAGCGTATCCACTTTACCTAGCTAATTCTCGTGTCAAATGCTATATCCAAAATTAGTGCTGAGATTCATTCAGAACATCGGCGTAGAGGACAACTTTCTCCGGAAAAAATCCTGATCAAGCAGCACCAGAGCAAGTGGCTCCTCTATCTGGTCCAGGCATGAGAAATTATTAAATCTGAACATAGCTTCGTCAGAAGTAGCAGTAGCTGTGTCCCCAATGAACTGAAGCAGTATTTGGACCAAGCACTTTTAGAACGAAAATCTGATCGAATAAAGTTCTGGGTAAATTGTCAAAATATTTGACTTTTCAAGCTTCATCAGTGTCATCTTAAAGGGTACCTTTAGTGGTAAATTTGGCTGCGCCAAATGGTAGGAGCAGATTAACAAGGAAACACATCAAACAAAGAGTGCTCCTGATATCAACATCAGACAAATACTGTTTTTTATGTCAAGCAATTCGCACGCCTGATGGCAAGGGTCACCTCTGTCCATGGACAGCTGCAATGCCAAACAGTAACCAACAGTAAGGCTGAGGCCGCACTACGGTTAAACCGCGGCGGTTTTTAATCGCGTGAATTTGTGTCCCTAGAAGACTAATACAAGCGGCCGCACCTGCGTTTTTTTCCCGCGAGCATTTTGTAGGAAAAAAATCAGTCGCGGGAAAAAACCGCAGCGGTTTAACCGTAGTGCGGCCTAGGCCTTACTTAATTACTGCTCTAATAATGCTTCTAATAATTAGGTCTCGTATACCCAGAAATTTCTTTAGCATAGTATTGTGTTGAAGATGTTGATTATTTCAGCCTTAAAACTTATGTCAAAACAGCCACAGGTGTATTTGCTTTAAAATTTCGAATATTTTGGCATTTTTTGTAATTAATTGCAAATGGGGCAAAAAATATCGATATTTTTTGGTTGTTTATATCGATACATTTAAAAAATGTCGATAAGATAAATATCGATATATTTTTTCCATTTGCCCATCCCTACTGACGGCTGATTTACCTCAGCTCAGATGATCAAGCTACTACAGTCAGATTTCTTTATTAGATTTTGAACTTGTATCTCTAGAAGGATTAAGTGTGGGGCCTGCGGCGAGTCTGTGACGTCAACGGAAGTGGCTAAGTGTGACAACTGCCGATCCGGGTACCATAAGCAGTGCGTTGGTATTAGGAGGACTAGCTCTGTGCCATCTGCTTGGCGGTGTCCGGAATGCGAAGAAGACGTTGTGCGGGATAACCAGTCTAAGATGCCTGTTAGAGGGCGTGTTGACGCTTTGACAGAGGATTTTATGGACATGATCCCTACATACACCGCCAAAACTACCACCACGGAAGTCACGCAAGGGTTCGTCCTAGATATTAGGACTGAGCTCAAGAAATTTAAACATGACCTTATTAAAGCAGTGCGTAGCGAGTTCCAGTTACTACGCAGTGAACTGGCTGAGGTAAAGTCATCGTTACAGCTGACTAATGAGCGGATGACTGGTCTCGAGGAGAGAGTTGCCACTTTGGAGAACCGTACAGGGGCTCAACCAGTGGTTTCGACAGATGTCCATAAATTAATTGACCAATTGCGTAGCGACATCAACGAGCGTGATCAGAAACTATTGGCTACTGACATACAGATCTCGAATCTACCGGAGACTAGCGGTGAAAACCCTATACACACGTTAGCGTCAAAATCGAGGCCCACGAAATTGTCAGCACCGAGCGGATTGGCGGTAGGCGCATAAAGCGTCGGTAGTGACCCGCCCGCGCTTTCTCGTGCGAATTGCGCGCCGCGATCTTCGTGATGAGATGCTGCAGGCTACGCGAGTACGTCGTGGCATGACTTCTGCAGCCCCCTAATCGGCGGACACATTTTTGTTAGATGATTGCGACTAGTTGGGATCGTTTGGACCGAACGGACCAATGGACGGTCCGAACGATCCCAACTGATGCCAACTAGTCGCAACCATTTGGCAAAAATGTGTTCGCCGATTAGGGGGCAGATCTTGGCATGCCGGGGGCGCCGGCGCGATTCTATGTCAACGAGCGCCTCACGAAACAAAATCGTGAGTTATTTCGGATGGCGCGGGAGGCTGGGGGTAGGCTGGGTTGGCAGTTTGTGTGGTGCAAGCGAGGCCGTATTCTTGCCAGATGCAAACCCGGGGAGCCCGCTCACCAAATTCGGTGCGAGGCTGATGTACAGCGTATATTTGAACCTGCATCTGTTCCGATTGCTGATGGGCAAAGGTCATCCTGAACTAGTGTTGTTTTTAATTTCTGTTTATTTTGTCGTTTTCTTGATATATTATGTAGGTACTACTATTTTTTTTAACATACATTGAGTCTATTTTATCATTTTTGGTCAAAAAATTATGGTTATTTAAGTTTGCGTTGTGTTTTCTTTTTGAAAATGTTTGTCTGGCGGTCGATAATCAGTTTAATCATTACTATAATATATTATTTACTAGCTGTGCCCTCGGTTTCACCCGCGTAAGCTTCGAACCGAAAGTTGATATAAAATAAGCGCCTGTTAAAATAATGGTAGCAATATGTACGTTCGCGTTCGCTCCCTTTTTCGCAACATTTTTTGTTCTTGCTCTGCTCCTATTGGTTATAGTGGGATGTTTTATAGCCTATGAACTTTCTCAGGCTCTATACTATCTGTGTACCAAATTTAATTACAATCGGTTCAGTAGTTTTGGCGTGAAAGCCGGACAGACAGAGATACTTTCGCATTTATAATATTAGTATGGATTTACACCTACTTCTTTCACCCAGGTTTATTCGTCCATTATAATTTATTTAAATATTTCTCTTATATACACTACCGTTTAATTTTTACAAATTACAAAGTTTACACACTAAGACTACTAATATATACAAAAATTAGTTTATCTGTAGGAATAAATTTACATTATCCTCATGCAGCCTAAGAGTGGGAAATATCTCAAGCTTGGCTTCCTTAACGTTGGTTCCCTGGGTACAGGTCATGATGATTTGATTTGTGCAATTGATAGGTATGGTTTCGATATCTTTGCTATTAACGAAACGTGGATTTGAGTTGGCGAGCAGGCGCGCGCGCCGGTCGTGCCCGGTTACCGACTACGTCACACCCCGCGGCCAACAGCTGTTCGCGGCGGGAGAGTTGGGGGCGTTGCATTTTATTTGCGCCGCGGTTTGTGCCCGTGTATCTTCGCTAGCACGGGTGATCCCAGGTTCGATTCCGTCGAACAAATGTGGCTGACAATTACACTTAACGGTAAGAGAATTGCCATTGATACGGCATATCGACCGCCATGTTATGACATAGATTTATTCCTTGATGGCATCACAAACACGGTAGCCTCATTAGGTAATTTTGATCACTATAATTTACTGGGCGATTTCAACGTTAATATGCTCAATTTGAACGATGCTAAAACTACTAGAATTTTTAAATTACATGAGCCTCGCTCAACTGGTCACGGAGCCAACCCATTTTACAGATACGAGTGAGACCTCTTGATCGATATACTATGCACGGACCTTAAAGCAAGGTACACGGCAGTGGAAGCCTTCGGTCCAATTACTGGCCATTCTATTATAGTTAGCGAATTTAACAAACAGCGAGAAAAAATCATTCCGTATGTAATAAAATTTAGGCCTATAATATAATATTTGTAGGGATAGTTTTTGTAGGGATTTGTTGCAATGTAACCTAGAAACGGTTTCAGAATTAGACAATGTTAATGAAATTGTAGACTTTTTTAATAACCGATTAATTACTTTATTTGATATTCATGCCCTACTTAAAACTTTTACTGTTAGGGAGCGATCTTATCCTTGGATCACAGACACTTTGAAGCTCATGATGACCCTACGAGATAAAGCATTAGCTGTGTATAGGAAAACTAAAACTGAGTAAAAAAAAGTATACTATAAGCAATTAAAGTCTCTGGTAGAAAGCTCAATCTATAACGAAAAAGTAGCATATTTTAAGCTTAATCCTAATAAAATATCATAATTTGTTATGGAAGAATATAAAGTTAACGTTTGTGCTTTCAAAGCAAAGTCAAGTGCTCATTTTAGAGACCCTGACCTAATAAATAACTCATTTTTAAAAGTTCTAGGCAACCCAGTTGCTAGCCCGTCCCTTATATCATTTTATGAGTCTTTGGAGGAGGAATCTTCTAGGTAAAATAAAACTTGCGTGTCCGATATGATCTGTGTAATTCGCTTCGTGGTCCTCTCTGCGACCCCGAGTTGGGGGCGCGAGGAGACGGTTTGGGGGCTCCTTAATGGCACCATGACCGTGGGGTCGGTCTCTCGGCCTCCAAAAATGGAGACCCGTCCTTGGGTAGTACACTCCTGCCGGATCCAGGAGTCTAAAATCCTCTCAAAGATCTTCATGGTGTGGGACATGGTGGGGTTGGTCTCTCGGTCCCCAAAATTGGGGACCCGTCGTTGGGTTGCACCCTAGGGGTGCCATCTTCCATCTTCGCACACCTAAGTCGACGCCGCGAGGGTGTGCCTTCCCTCCGGCGGTGGACGGTGTGCTTTGTTGTGTGTGGCTGTAGGAGCGCCTGAAGTGTTTCACGACACCCGTGCGATCAGACCCCTACCAGGTTGGATCACGGGTTGCCCCCGTGAAGGCCCAGCAAGAGTCGATCAGCGACCGGGCGTCGGCTTTGGTTGGCGCTCCGCTACAGCGGGTGATTACCCCGACCCCCTAACAGCTCAGCCAGCTATGTACAGTAGGCTGCGAGGGTACGGGGGGTAGTGTGTGTTACGAGCGGTTTGTAGGTGTGTGTTCACCGCTCGTGCGGTATTCTGAGTGTGTACCTGCATGTGGAGTAGTGCATGTGTGTTCGTCGCGCGCATAGCGCCTATATAAATACAGTCCGCAAATGCGCACGGCGGCGTCGTGTTGCGAATGTATAGTGTCTATCCTTGTCTGAGTAGGCACGTGTATTTGTGTTTGTGACCTACCCGGGTGTCAAGTCCGGTAGCGCGACGTCTGCTATGAGGTCGCGCGGGAATCTCTTCTTATCGGGAGGCCTCGCGTGCCAGGGCGCAATGTCTTTAATGTGGTGGAGCTCGGAGGTGCTGGCACGCGAGAACATCCCCTTCGCCAGGCGGATAACGAAGTCATCGATGCTCTCGACTCGCAGGTCCCTGCTAATGACCGAGTTCCTCACGTACCGGGGGGCTTGGACGATCTGACGCAGCGTGATGTTCTGCTGCGTCGGGAGCTTCTTCCTGTGTGTCTCGGCCGTGAGGGCGAGCCAAGCCGGGGCAGCGTATGTAAGCTGCGGCCGCACGTAAGTCTTGTAGATCCCCAGCTTGACTCGCGTGGAGAGGCGTGACGAGAGCACCGGGCGTAGAAGGTTTCTACTTACCTTAACCCGCGCGACGGTGTCGCAGACGTGCGGGCCCATGGTGAGCCGGCTGTCGAGTGTGACCCCCAGGTATTTGGCGGTCCTGGTCCACTCGACCTCGGTCACCATGAGCCGAAGGTTCGGTGGATGAAGTCCGCCTCGTGCCGTGACAATCATAGCCTGCGTCTTACCTGCGTTCACCGACAGTCTCCACTTGCTGAGCCAGTCGGGGAGGTCGTCCAGAACGCGCTGCATTTTGATGGCCGCGTGGTCGGCCGACAGCGACGTGGTGATATACGCGGCGTCATCTGCGTACAGCGCGAGGGTTGCAGTGTGCGTGGCGGGGATGTCATCGGTGTATACCGAGTACAACGCAGGCGAGACGCAGCTTCCCTGCGGCACGCCCGCTCCAATGGGGCGCGCGCTCGATGACACGTTCTCCACCGAAACCTTGAATGTCCTGTCCTGCAGGAAGGAGGAGACCACCTGTATCAAGCGACGAGGTCTTGGTCAGCTTGTAAATAAGGCCGGCGTGCCAGACCCGGTCGAATGCCTTTTCCATGTCGAGGAATACTGCAGCGGCGTACTCCCTTTTGTTCATTGCCGCGGTGAGTGTGTGCAGTACCCTCGACAACTGGAGCGTCGTACTGTGTTCCGCCCGGAAGCCAAATTGTTCCGGGCGGGGCGTGGTGTGCGGCAGCAGGTGTTGCAGCAGGAGTGCCTCGAACACCTTGGAGGTTGTGGAGAGGAGCGTGATCGGCCGGTAGCTTTCCGGCTTTGAAACGTTCTTCCCGGGCTTGGGCAACATGATCACCTTCCCCTGCTTCCAGCAGTTGGGGAAGGTTCCGGTGCGGAGTATTCCGTTATATAGGCGCGCTATTGCCGCCACCGATTTCGGTGGCAGGTATCGGAGGGCGGTGTTTGTGATTCCGTCCGCACCGGGTGCCTTTCTGGGCTTGGTGCGCCTTATTGCCCCCAGTACTTGGCCCGGGGAGAAGAATATGGGGTCTTCATCTGGAGCTACTCTCCACGTACTCTCCAAGGTGTTGCTCCACTGCTGCGACATGGTCCAGGGCGTCTGTCGGGTTCGGCGTGAACTGACGCTCCAGGTGCTCGGCGAATATTTCGGCCCGGTCGGCCGCCGTGTAGCGTAGCGCCCCGTCGCTGTTGCGTAGCGGGCGCACCGGGGCTGGGGTATTCTTTAGGCGTCGGCACAGCCGGTGTACCGACGCCCAGTCGCCGTCTGCCGAGTCTATAATGTACTCCCAGCTCTCCGATGCGTGCGCGTGTAGCTCGGCCTTAACCTTGTCCGTGACACGGTTGAGCTGGTTCTTAATGGTGGGGCATCTTGTTTGTTGCCACCGCCTGCGCAGACGCCTCTTGTCGGCGATCATGTTTGCGATGTGTGCGGGGAGCTTCTGGTAGCGCCCCTGTGACGCGGTGGATGTGCATGTCGCCGCTTCCAAGGCGCTCTTGATGCTGGCGGTGAGCCCCTCAGCCAACTCGTTCACGTCCAAGGCGTCGGTGACGGGCCGGGTGTGTAATTCGACTTCAAATGCCCCGTTTATATTCACACATTCTATAGTACAAGTAGTGGTATGCCTAATTATTTACATTTATCAATACAGTATTATTATTTACGATGTTAGGCACGCGCCGAGTCGCGAGGCGCCGCCGGGCGCCGTGAGCCCGCGCTGTGAATCTATAAATATAGGTCGCTACGCGGAGGCGTTCCTTCGTCCTTCCTTCATCCACCGAACCTTCGGCTCATGGTGACCGAGGTCGAGTGGACCAGGACCGCCAAATACCTGGGGGTCACACTAGACAGTCGGCTCACCATGGGCCCGCACGACTGCGACACCGTCGCGCGGGGAAAGGTAAGCAGGAACCTTTTGCGCCCGGTGTTCTCGTCACGCCTCTCCACGCGAGTCAAGCTGGGGATCTACAAGACATACGTGCGGCCGCAGCTAACATACGCTGCCCCGGCTTGGCTCGCCCTCACGGCCGAGACTCACAGAAAGAAGCTCCGGACGCAGCAGAACATCACGCTGCGTCAAATCGTCAAAGCTCCCCGGTACGTGAGGAACTCAGTTATTAACAGGGACCTGCGTGTCGAGAGCATCGATGACTTCGCCGTCCGCCTGGCGAAGGAGATGTTCTCGCGTGCCAGCACCTCCGAGCTCCACCACATCAAAGAAATTGCGCCCTGGCACGCGAGGCCTCCCGATAAGAAGAGATTCCCGCGCGACCTCATAGCAGACGTCGCGCTACCGGATTTGACGCCGGGGTAGGTTACATACACAATTACACGTGACCTACTCAGACAAAAATATACACTAAACATTCGCAACACGATACCGCCGTGCGCATTGCGGATTATATTTATATAGGCGCTATGCGCGCGACGAACACACATGTACTACTCCACATGCAGGCACACACACAGAATACCACACGAGCGGTGAACACACACCTACAAACCGCTCGCTACTCACCACCACCCCCCGAACCCCGCAGCCTACTGTACATAGCTGATTGAGCTGTTAGGGGGTCGGGGTAATCACCCACTGTAGCGGAGCGCCAACCAAAGCCGACGCCCTGTTGCTTGATCGACCCTTGCTGGGCCTTCTCAGGGGCAACCTGTGATCCAACCTGGTAGGGGTCTGGTCGCACGGGCGTCGTGAAACACTTCGGGCGCTCCTACAGTCACACACAACTGACACAACAAGACACACCGACCACCGCCGGAGAGAAGGCACACCCTCGCGGCGTCGACTTAGGTGTGCGAAGATGGAAGATGGCACCCCTAGGGTGCAACCCAACGACGGGTCCCCAATTTTGGGGACCGAGAGACCAACCCCACCATGTCCCACACCATGAAGATCTTTGAGAGGATTTTAGACTCCTGGATCCGGCAGGAGTGTACTGTCTCAACGTCCAGAGTACGGAACCACGGACCCTATCTTCGCCCTAAGGATCACCATGGAGAGATACAGATCGAAGAACACGCCTCTGCATATGCTCTTTTTAGACATGCAGAAGGCCTTCGACTGTGTCCCTCGGGGGGTGATCTGGTGGGAACTGAGGTCCAAAGGGGTACCAGAAGCCTATGTTGACATAAATCGAGACATGTACCTCAATTCCGATTCCTTTGTTAGGACCTCTGTTGGCGACACTAAACCCTTCCCCATCACCGTCGGAGTACACCAGGGATCCGTCCTTAGTCCGTTCCTGTTCAGGGTGATATTAGATGTTTTGTCAGACAGCATCAAGAATTCACATGAGCAACCTCCCTGGTTGCTCATGTATGCTGATGATATCGCGCTGGCAGACGCGGACAGGGAATGGTTGGTGCGGCGGGTAAATGCGTGGAAGAACTCGCTTGAGAACGGAGGTCTTAAACTCAATGTGGCGAAGACGGTGTACATGGCCAGCAACACCTCAGACCCAATGCCTGTGTGCATAGGCGGAGACTTGGTCGAGTGCACATACCAATTTAAATACTTGGGGTCTGTGCTCCACGCGTCCGGTGACATTGATTGCGACGTTAAGGCACGCATTTCCGCAGCTTGGGCAAAATGGCGTGAGGTGACAGGTGTCATTTGTGACCCCCAAAATGCCGGTTAAGCTTAAGGGACAGGTCTATAAGACCATCATTAGACCTGTCCTTCTATATGGCAGTGAGGCGTGGCCGGCGCTTGAGCGACACAAGCAGGAGCTGCGTGTCACGGAGATAAATATGCTGCGGTGGATGTGTGGAGTTACGCGGAAAGACCGCATTAGAAACTCCTACATCCGTGGCAGTCTCCGTGTCCGTGACATAGCAGACAAACTGCAAGAGAGTCGCCTGCGCTGGTACGGTCACATCTTACGTAAACCGGCAGGTTACGTGGGTAACAAATGTCTTGCCATGGCGCCTCCGCCGGGCCGGAACAAGCGAGGTAGACCAAAGAAGTGGTGGCTTGACGTTGTAAGAGATGACATGCGTGCCAACAAGCTCTTACCACAGGATGCTAAAGATCGTGCGAAATGGAGGAGAATGTGCAGGAAAGCGGACCCCGGGCTCCAACGCGAAAGCCGCGGATGCAACCGGGATAAACGCTGAGATGATGATGATGATGATGATGAGACCAACCCCACGGTAATGGGGCCACAAAGGAGCCCCCAAACCGTCTCCTCGCGCCCCCAACTCGGGGTCGCAGAGAAGGCCACGAACGAGGCGTTCCTTTCGTCGCGGGACTCCGTCGGGTGAAGAACTCCGCCGCGCTGTACCGACCTGGTGTGTAGTCTTCGCGCCAAGATTCTCACTGCGATTAATCCTTCGTGTGCAGTCTTCGTGTACAGATCTCCACTGCGATTCATCCTTCGTGTGCAGTCTTCGTGTACAGATCTCCACTGCGATGTATCAGCTCCGTGTGTCAAAACGTACTTTCGTATCATATTCCTTTAACAGCAAAACGCCCTTTTCAGGGCGACCTCAGTTTCTATTGACGGATGTTATAAAACGTACGGCGTCTTTTTCGAGACGGTGTTGTTCGATTGTTTCTTGATGGAATATAGTCAAAAACGTATGTTGGTAAGGTAAGGTTTTGGAGGTACGGTAAATAAGGTACTGGTTTTGGAGGTACGGGGATTTCGGCGCTTTGTATTTCTGTGGATGTCAAGTAGGTAGAAGTACGGTGAGTGTCGGTTTTCGAACAGCTGTTTATAAAACGTTTCATCCAGGCAATGACCCTTGTAATACGAGTCACATCGCTGTGTCTTTCTAATAACTCAATTACTATTGAAGACGGTTCACATTTCACAACATACGTTTGCATTTGTTTTTGTTTTGATTCGCATGTTGTCGGTGTAATTGCAATTTTGTCAAAAGTATCTTCATTGTAATTTTCCATCCAGTAGGGACCTTGCCACCAAAAAGAATGTTGCAATAGTTGTGAACAACTGACTCCGCGTGATGCACAATCTGCAGCATTTTCCTCGGACTTGACATAACTCCAGTGTTGTTTTGTAATCACGTTATGTACTTGCTGTACCCTATTGCTGACGAACGACTTCCATTTTGTGACGTCCCCATGCAACCAGCCTAATACAATCATGGAGTCTGTCCAGGCGTATGTGTTTTTGTGCACATTATCCCATTTAAAGGCTGTCAGGACCTTTTTCATGAGCCGTGAAAGTAGCAGCGCACCACATAATTCGAGCCGCGGTAGGGTCAATTTTTTGTTGTTTGGCGATAACCTCGATTTTGCAGCGATAAATCTAGTCACAGGCTCGTTTTTGTCATTTGCTGTCACCAAGTATATAGCGCATGCGTAGGTCTTTTCGGACGCATCGCAGAACCCGTGTACTTGGAATGGTTTCGTAGTATCTCCCAGCCACCTTGGTATTCGGTAATGTTGTGTAAATCGCTAGTAAACTGCTTCCATTCTTTTTGCACGTTGTCAGGTAAAGCTTCATCCCACTCGCATCCCGATAGCCAGACGCTTCGGAGTTTCAGTTGTTTTGTATTGTCAAATTGTATTTTATTTGTAAATGAAAACGTGTCAGTTGTAGGATTCCAACGTACCCCTAAGGCTTTTGTCATTCCATCGTTTGTAAAATGCATTGTCGTTTGGTTAAGATTTGAAGAAGATAATCTTTCAATCAAGGTCTGGTTGTTGCTTGACCACTTCCGTAGTGTAAGGCCAGCTCCACTCAGCATGTCGATGAGTTGTTTTTGGATTTCTTGTGCTCGTTCGATGGAGTTGCTGCCACTTAGGACGTCATCAACGTACATTTCGTTAGCAATGATCTCCGCTGCTAACGGATATTTCTGTGCATCATCTTCTGCAAGCTGTTTCAGCGTTCGAAGTGCTAGAAATGGTGCTGCCTTGGTGCCATACGTCACTGTGCATAGCTGGTACTCCTTTAGCTGACCTTGATTGGAATCCCTCCATAGGATCTTTTGTAAATGTTGGTCTTCTTCGTGGACAAGGATCATGCGGTACATCTTCTCACAATCTGCAGTAAAGACGTACCTATTTGTATAGCCGCCATCCTAATAATAATGTCAACAGATCTTGATGAAACTTAGGGCCACACTCCATTAAGTCATTCAGGCTGTAACCTGTGTCAGTTTTCTGGGAGGCGTTAAAAACCACCCTCAATTTTGATGTCACTGAGTCCTGTTTTAGGACTCCATGATGAGGTAAGTAGCATGCCGTGTTGCAGCCAGGCTTGCTCTCCTTCATATGCCCCATTTCCAGGTACTCTTGCATGAATTTAATGTAACTGTCTGATAATTTGTCGTCCCTGCCTAATCTCCTTTCTAATTGCATAAACTGAGCTACAGTTTGTGGTTTTGACTTGCCCAGCAGCTGATTAAAATTATGTTTCATTGGCAAACGAACTGCATATCTGCCATCACCTAATCGCTTGGTTGTTGCAGTATAGAACTCCTCACAATATCGTTCCTCTGACGTCATAGAATCGCATACATCTCCATTGATATCTTCCACTTCATTAACCACGACGTTGCAATTAAATGTTTTGGTGACATTGCCTGACAATATCCACCCCAACCGTGTTTGTTAAGCCATGGGTTCATTAACTTCCCCTTTGACTCAGCCATTCATGAGTATTTCGGAAAGTACGTGTGCATCTAGAAGTATGTCAATGGGATAAGTTGTAATCTGGGTCGGCTAGTGTGATGTCTGTCACATGAGCCCAAGGTTTCTTTGCAAATGTAACATGCAGACTGTTTACTACCCGTGTCATGATTAATGCCTCTGTTGTAAACTTGAAGTCGTTATATAAGGACCTGCAGGATAGATCGACCTTTCCTTTACTCCTGTTGGATAAAGTGCCTATGCCGTTCAGGGGCGTGCACAGAGATTTTGTGGAGGGTATGCATATACAATATGTTAAGAAAACCCTGTCCGACCCGTAATTATATTAAAGGTTAGGTAAACACATGACCAAATAAATTATGAAATTTTACATAATCATCATACAAACAATACTAGTGAATTTTGAAATAATCTTTTTTTCCCGCGAATTAATTACAACTTACCCAAAGGGGAATGCCAAGTCGCCATAGTAATTTAGGCCCACTGTGCACACAAATTTAAAATAATGATAATAATAGGGGGCAATTGTAATAATTAATTAGTAAAAGAAATGCTTTACAAAAAACTTAGCATTTCAAAGTTATTTAAGATTCTTATATTCCATCAATACTGTTTATATCAATACACTCGGAGTCAAATAATACAAAATTCATTGTAGTTTCACATCTTTATTCATTTTGTTCATCATATATCACTAAAAATTGTGCCGGTGGAAAAATATTATTTTGATGCCGTACCCATCCTAAGTACCATACTGTTATAACATGGGCACGTCATCCTACAGTGCGGCGGTCGACAATATAGTTACAGCAGAACTGCTGTATTGCTGCGTGGCCTGTGTTAGCAGTGCTGACTAAAACATAGGTACATGTAGTATACTTTGCGACTAACATAATAGCTAGCGATTCTGACCCTCGCCGGTGAACAGTTATGTCCAAATATATTGCCATTCAAGGTTCTATTTCTAGCATTAGTGCACACTTCAATAATAATATATTTAAATAGTATAATATAATTAAATAGGCTGCAAGTGCAAATGTTCCTCTATGTTATCTCGGTACTTCTGTAGGAATTTTCTCAAATTGCTGTTTGGAAAATCCAAAATAATACTGAACAATATGATTTGCCATAGTCTGAATGTTGTCAAAATCTAAATGCATTATCATATTATCTTTATTTATTTATTTATTTAGGTAACCAACAGCGATACATAATAAATTTTACAAGTATGAGTATTACATTATAATATTATGGCCAATAATAGGTTCAAAAAATAATAATAATAATAATAGGTTTCAGTAAAGAGAGTAGTTCTTCCATTTGTTCAGAGCTAAATGTTCTAATAGGATTCAATATTGATTACAACAATTAATACCGGTCAAGTGATATGAGCAGATTCTACAATCTGAAGGCACATAGTAATTATATATAATCTCAAAGTAAACTTACGCGTAGTGATACTAGGACTAAAAGTCTTTCAACACCGTTACAATCAGGGAAAAAACAATGCCATTGTGTAATTGGGGCCCGTATGTAATTTGGCAGTATTATTTGATCACTGGTATGTATATCTGCATTTCTTTCTTCTGCTTGGGTAGAAGTCACAGTGCATGCCTCAGATTCTAGAGAAGGACTATGTCTTGTTGCTTCAGGTTCACATTCATAAGCAGAAATTGATGCTGGTCTGTCAATCCTTTGCCAACATGTATAACAGAGAAGTGTTGTTCTTATTAACTGCAACAAAAGTAAACAGTTGGTGTAAAGAAATATTATACCAAATTATTTTGTGTTTTTAGTTAGACAATCATAAAAAAGATGAGTAAAGTTTTAAAGTCAGCTCTTAAAATACGTCTAGAATAGTATTGTTAAATAAGATTTCTAATAAATACGTAAGTAAATTATATTTACCTGATCAATCCATCATTGTATAAGAAAGAGATCGAACTTCAGCGATTTCCAAAGTATATCTTCGCATTCTGAATATATTCAATTCAAACCGCTGTTTACACAACGTAGATTATGTTTTTCGCCGGCTGACAGTGACAAGTAAGACTTTGACATAACAAAAGCAAGTTGCCATAAAAAGTATTTATATATTTTTCGAAAAAGGTCGATTTATAGATATACATATTTCTTTATTAATAGTAATTGGAATAATAATAATTATTAAAGGAGTTTTTTGGGAATTAATAAATGTTTGCTTAGAAGAAAATGACCGGTTATTAATAATAAACGAAAACTGATTATTCGTATTAATACCTGCCAACTTTTTTTTTGTAAAGGCAACATTTTGAGCTCAAGTTTTATTCAAGTCAGTTCAAGTTCCATTAGTTTAGTCGGTTTAATGCTTAATATTTTTGAAAAAATGTTGCTGCATTGCTTCTAAGACTAATGAGTACGTGGAAGATATTTGAAAAATATCAACATATTTTTTTTGTAAAACCAAATCCCTGTGCACGTCTGGGCCTAAACCTGGCCCTTTGGTACTTAATTTTAAAAAAGTGACAACATTATTTTTGACGGTATAATTCTGAGCGAATAGCGATGCGACCGCGTGCCCTGCCCCTCTTCGCCCGCGCCTGTATGGCCTATCGCACATGTTTTAAGTTAACTCTTTTTGCGAAATAATATTTATATTTTTAGGGTTTTTTTTTTAAGTTTAGCCCGGCTTTGTAGGCATTAGTAGAATCAGTTATCGATACCTAACAATACCTTCACGGATCGGACAGGGTTTTCTTTACATATTGTATACACTATCCAAATCTCTATTGTAAAACTTAAAAAACGTAACGTAGACGTAGTTTCAATTTAGGATAGTCGCGTACTTTTTCGCACGTCAACATTGATTGATTGATTAATCCCAGTCGCATCCAAAGCTTTGGAGTCTGGGGTCCGCTTTACCAGTCTAATTGCTGATTTTGGCGAAACTTCGACATATTCTGTGAAGCGACTGCCGTCTGACCTCCACAACCCTAAGGCGATACCGAAGCATTGCAGTTAGACCAATTGTTGGACTTTTGAGGGCTCCAACAACCCGTAACGACTGCCAATAGATGTTGGTATGGCAACAGGGATCAACGGCTTAACGTGCTTTCCGAGGCACGACCAGACCAGTGCAAATATTCATATTCATGCATACAAATATTTGCACTGCGCGAGGATCGAACCCGCGCCTCTTTGCGCAGCGCCCGCGTTCGCTACCGCTCCGCCACGGAGGCTGTCAAAATACAATGAACTGTCATTATACTAACGCAACTGTAAATAAGAAATAATTTTTCTCATAGCATAATAGACATTGGCAGAATTGTCGACACCGGCACCATTGCCATAAACAAAAATAGAATAGAATAGAAGAAATAATTTATTTCTCAAAAAATATTTTACTATCTTTAAAGTATAAATTAAATCAACGCGCCTATCTTTTTTTAAATAACTCTGTAAAAATTTAATATGTATGAGATCGTTTTAAAATCGCTAAAAGTTCTTTTTCAATGGAAATATAGACAAATCTTTGAATCTGCGCTACTTATTGGAATCATAACTATTAAATTTTGCTAATTTGTAAACTTCAGGAAAATTATTACAATTATCATAATACTTTTTATTAAAACAACCTTTCTTTTGAGTTAAACCAAAAACTCTAAAAGAAATGAACATTCAATTCCGCTTCAAACAACCATTATACGTACATATTTATGTTTCCAAATACACCGAAATATAACGAAACAACATTAAGCTGATAAAATAAAAAGGTCAAAGTCAAAGTCAAAGGTAGGTATTTGAACGAACAACAATCATATCATGCTATATTTGTGAACTTCTTAAATGGGTCGCTTTATTAGAAGCTGTGCTTATTCGAGCCTAGAAACCCAAAGAAATTACACGCCCACGTATAAGCCCCGCACGATGATATTGCGATTGGCGGCCATCTTGGTGACGTAGTCGAACTCGCACCGTCGGTACCGTTCGCAAGTTCAGTCCGCGCTTACCCACTTACGCACATCGAATATTTTTGTTAGCTTTTGTTTTTGTTATCCTGTTTTATTGTTGTTCTTGAGTTTTGTTGTTTAGTTTTGTTAGCTGTTACTCGTTAAAATGAGTAAGAAATTAATTAATAGTCGTGCTCGTGAAATTATAATTAAAGTGGACAATTATTTTGTTAAAGAGAAAGAGGACTGTAAGTTAGTTCTTGGAAGTATAAACCGTGCTTTAAAAAGTGCTTCGGACATTTTATTACCGAAGCAACTGCTTACAGTTATTAAAAATATTTTGCAAAATTCTATCAAAGTCACGGAGTGTGTGGCATGTGCCACAGGCGTTGCAAAAAATACTGTGACGAAATTGAGACGAGAGCATGAGTCAGCAACAGCCAGTGGCAGCAAAATGAGAACTCCTACTAAAGGAAAAAGAGAAAAGAAGAAATATTTCGACGGGTTTTCCTTAACAGCTTTAAGAAATATTATAGATTCAATGTATACGGTGAGGAGAGAAATACCCACAATGCGCAAAATCTTGGCGGCTTCAAAAGTATACCTTAATTATACTGGTAGTGAAACTACATTAAGAAAAATAATTAAATGTGATTTAGGCTACCAATTTAAACGATGCTACCAAAAAAGACTGGCTCTAATTCAAAGACCCCTAAAAAACAGTTGATTGTTGAGTGGCTACAAGCTCACAACATCGACTTTCCCAACGACAGTACAAAACCTGAACTGTATTTATTAATTAAACGGCACAGACCGCCGAAAAATTATAAAATTGACAAGTCATTAGATTACCACCTTACAACTGCGACCTCAACCCCATTGAGTACATCTGGAACCTGGTAAAGATAAGGGTGTCAGAAAAGAATGTGGAGCAGTTGGAAAGTCGCATTGAAGCTCTGACGTTGGAGGCGTTGGCGTCAATAACTCCAGATGACTGGCGAAAGGAAGTCAATCATGTTAAACGGCTTGTCAGAGGAATATTGGAATAAAGATCGAATAACTGACGAGTTATTTGTCATGAATACGGCGACGACAGTGAATCGGAAACGACAGATACAGAAAGCAGTTCTGATTCGGAAGACTATATACATTTTTTTACATATTATCCTGGTTTTATTTATGAGCTGATAGATGTAGGTAGTAATTAAAACATGACTGCTACACAGTGGACTCTGGTTCAATTCTCGCTCGCAAATTAACAGAAATGTAGTTAGAAAAAAATAGTATACATGTAAGAAAGATATACGAATAAGTATATTTTTCTAACGTCTACAAAAATTATTTCCTTGAAATTTTTAATAATGAAAGTTTATTTGTCAGAATATGGGTGAGTAGGTATACCTACGAAAGAATGTTAAATGCAAAATTAATATTAGGGTTAAGGATACATACACTCTTTATAAAGAGTGTAATAAAATTATAAAATACAAATAAACCCTTAACCCTAATATTAATTTATTCATACACTCTTTATAAAGAGTGTAATAAAATTATAAAATACAATTATACCCTAATATTAATTTTGCATTTAACATTCTTTTGCTAGCTGTCCTTTTGTGTGACAGATGACGTCACAACGCTGTTATTGTGACAAGGTTCCATCGCAATATCATCGTGCGGGGCTTATACGCAAAGTTTACGCACACAAGTCACAACCAAATAATTTTATTCACAGACTGGAACGAAGGAAGCACATAAATTCACTGCTTATGTCGCAACGCGATGTGGCGCGAGCGTCGCGCGACTAAGACGAATTGCGCGGGCGTTATTGTAATGTATGTTAGTAGTTTGCACTAGTCCCAATAGATGGCAGTGTTATCAAACTGATTAACAGTCTCAGTTCTAAGTTTTTAGTATATGTATAAATTATTTTACTGTATTAGATTATAAATTATTATATTTTTTATAGAAAATTATTAGGGTATGCAGTGCTTATCTGCCTCTATGGAGCGCACGCGCCTGATGCCGTTTATGTTTGCATTCAGCTGTTGACGCTTTATGCCCAATCTCTGAGCTGCATTCTCCGTTATCAACGTAATTTGTGAGCCCTGGTCAACTAGAGCCCTTAGTGTAATGTAGTCACCTCCAGCTGTGGCTACTTGTAATAAAGCTGTTGGCAATAATATTTCATCATCATTATTGGATGCGAAGTTATTTTGTAAATCTTTGTTCGACTTAGTTGAAGTCGATGACGACGATTTAGGCGCTGTTTGTGTTGCTAAGGGTGTTTGTGCTGAATTCACCATAACGCTGTGCAAAAGCGTATTGTGCTGTTCGTTGCAATCTCTGCATCTTTTCTGGGATGCACAGTAACCCTTAATATGCACATACAAACAATTTTTGCATATTTTATTGTTTTCTATAAATGCCATTTTTTCCTTACTCAACATATCAGCGAATTTAGAACATTGAAATAATGCATGATTCGTGTTGCACAATGGACAACTAATCTTGCTGAATTGTCCAGCGTTTGACGCATGGAAATTGCGAGAGTGGGTTGCTGAACTTTTATTGGGTTGTGACTTGAAATTTTTTCCGAATGTATGTGGCGTCTTAACACCTGGTTTTGAAGCAGGTTTATCACCGTTTTCTGACCTTTTCCTGTGCAACGGTTCTAATGCCATGAACTTGTTTTCGACGAAATCCATAAAATGATTGTAGATTGGTATCTCGCGCGGATCTGACCTAGACTGCATGTATTCCGAATACGTTTCGGAGTCTAATTTTTCGCATAACACGTAAACCAAAATCGGATCCCATGAGCTTGTATCAATGCCCAAGTTGTGTATCGCGTTTATGGTTTCGTTGGTAGTGTCATATAACCGCTTGAGGTCAAACGCAGATTGTTTTTGCAAATGAGGTTGACGCATAAATATCTCGAAATTTCTGGTAAATATCAGGAACTTATTATTATACCTATGGTTCAAAATTTCCCAACACGTATCGTAATTTTCGGGTGCTATGTGTAAATGCTGCACGAGCTTTTCCGCTTCACCGCGAAGTCTACCCTTTAGATGCTGCATTTTCTGCGTTTTTGCAATCGCTGGATTATTATGAATCGCTTCTACATAAAGATCCATAAAAGTAGGCCATAATGTATAATTACCGTTAAAGATAGGTATGTCAATCTTTGGCAAAGTTTGCTGTTGATGTATAGAAGCGTTTAATTTCGAGTTCAGCGCCCGTTTCATATTTGTAAATGCATATTCGTGACGACAGAACTCGTCGTAATAGTCATGTGAATTCCCCTCTAATACGCCATCAATTTGTAAATGTACCTTGTCAATCGCAGTCCACCGAAGCTCTACAGTGTTAAACATATCTTCAATTTCCCATTTCTCCTTAATCTCGCTTAGGCTTCGATTTGCTAACCTAGTGAATGCACGGAAGTTAGCTTGTTGCAACTGCTGTAACTCGAGCAACTTATCCTCTGTTCTTACGGATGACTCGAACATGGTGTTGTCAAGCTCAACGTTTAACTTACTATGGCCGGCGTTACTGGGTCCAGCAAGAGCCTTTACCTCGAACTCTGCAATCTCCTGGCGCGTTCCATGGTACCAGCTTCTAATGACCTCATAAATGTTACCGGTGAAATATTGATGAGCTTTCTGCTTGACTGTACTCAGCTCCCGGTTCTTCTCTTCACATTCCGCCCAGAGTACATCTAACCTCTCAAGCCTTTTACGAATGTAATCGGTGGTCTTCCTGCTCGCTGAATCCTTCTTAAAATTAGAATGGATTCTCTTCATTTCCTCGAGGATCTCCGCTTGACGCACGAAAAATCCCTCCATTGTAAAGCCGTAAGAAAAAAAATGAACGATCTTACTTGAAATTCAGGAACTCTCCCTGTATGCAAATGCAATGCACTGTGACTATACTCTGTTTTTTAATCTCGTAGACTAAACTGACATTACGAGTGTTGGCAGTTTATTGCAATTCATAAATAGGTGCCGAAACTTAGCGTTCATAAAATCAAGTATCGTTTTTTTACAATAAGTTATCCTGAAATAATGTATAAGTACTTATTAAAAACGTAATAATACAAAATTAATAATGTAAATTTGACATTTGCATGTGTCAATTTAGTCTACGAGATTAAAAAACAGAGTATAGAGATGGGCATTTGCCCGGTAAAAACCCGAACTATGGGTAAATACCCATTTATACCTATTTTTACCCACCCAATTTTAATTTTTACCGGGTAAAAATTATAATCAGTTTAATTTAGGGTAGATCCGTAGTTACATCGTTATTATTATCGCAGATCATATTTTGATCAAGTTACAACCTGACACTGACCAGTAAATTGCAAAAAATTCGACAAAATCTGAATTACACGGGCTGCCACTACGGAACAGGCTATTTGACAGATTTATAATTTTTATCTCGAATTACTTGGTTGCGGTTAAGAAGTTCACCGAAAGTATTTTTTTAAATTTTAAATACGTATTTCGTAAGAAATATGCAAATAAAAATTCATAATTCAAATAAGCCGCGAAAACGATTTATTCAGCAATATGGCGTCGAGCTTTGTAATTGACGTCACTAGCGGTTTTCGGTTCTCAGTGGTGTTTGTTCTTATTTATTATTCTTATCTAATAAAATGGTTTACAAGTGGTGTGCTGTACCGGGTTGTACAAATAAATCGATAAAAACCCCCAAAAAAACGGTCGGATCGCCTCGACAGTAGCGAGGCCGGTAGGGCGCATGAGCCTCTGCCGCCAGTCCGCCACCAGGACCTGACGGAGCTCCTCTCGGCGCAGCTCGATCTGCCGCTGCGCCGGACTGAAGCCCCGTGTCCGCTCTTCCTCGCGCCATCAGTACAATGACGCTAGTACTTTCCCCTCTAGATCCCAGGGCGGGATCCGGCCAGGACGCAAGCCGCCTCGTAGGAACGACCCTGGCGGCCATCGCCCTCTGCGGCTTGCGCAGAATGGCGAGTGTTCCGGCCGTCAGGTCCATCGCTCACATAGGGGCCCCATACAGGGCCATGGATCGCACGATTCCCATGTACAACCGCCTACAGGCGACGCTCGGGCCCCCCATGTTAGGAAGCAACGTTGACAACGCGCCTGCTGCACCCATCAGCTTGGGCGCCAGCCGCCGGAAGTGGGGTCCGAATTCCCATCGGCTGTCGAGCACCAATCCCAGATACTTCATGGTGGACTCGACAGCTATCCGGGCCCCACTGACAACGATATGTGATCCCGGCGCCGGCGCGCGCCGGGGGCCATGGAAAACTATGGCCTCCGACTTGTCAAGGGCCACCTCCAGGCCCAGGCGCCGTGCTTTCCCTAACCCTACCTCATACTTTACCTACCATAACGGATGTCATTAATTGCTCCATTTGGACATCCGAGTTTCCTAATCCATGGAAAATTGGTATAGTCAGACCCATACCCAAAAGTACTAACCCTATAGAAGTCAAAGACTTGAGGCCAATAAGTACCTTACCGTGTCTTTCAAAGGTAATGGAGAAGGTGGTGTGCCGTCAATTGACTCGGTTTTTGGAGAAAACGAGTTGCTGCCTGACCTACAATCTGGTTTTAGGAAACACCGGAGTACGTCTACGGCTTTGCTAGACGTCACCGACAACAAGCTGACATTCTGTCAGCTCAAATGCATGTGTTCACTGTTGGTTCTACTTGATTTCTCACGTGCTTTTGGCTTTATCAATGTATCGTTATTAATTGCCGGCCGGGTTTATCTTCCGTGGTGCTGGGTGCTTAGTTGCGCCATTTCTTCTCCCCAGCGAAAACGCTAGGAGGTGGAGAAGGGCGGGCATTTTAGGGACTGTCTTTTGTAGTTAGGACTAGGGTTGTAACGGAGGCTTGTTAGCGGAGGCGGAGGCGGACGCGGAGGCGACGAGTCTCACCTCCGCGGAAGCGGAGGTTAACGGAGGCGGAGGTGAAAGTACATATAGAAAAAATTGAAATTTATGGTTAATTAAAACAGTTTTTTTTTATTTTTAATACGTACAGTAATAGCATACTTGGTAAACAAAAATATTACCTTCTTAACAATATAATAAATATTAAGGAGAAACAAATTGTGTTTGCCGCATTCCCGCCTCGCACTAGTTGATTCTTGACCATTTCGCGCTCAAACGCGGCCGGACGGTTGTCGTACACGTAAATAAACCTCCGTTATAACTCCACAAAAATTGTGCGGAGGCGGAGGCGGAAGCAAAGATACGATTTATTGCGGAACTTCCGCAGTAACGGAAGCGGAGGCGAAGCTCCGTTGCAACCCTAGTTAGGACATTCAAACAGTGCTGACTCTCAGCCTAATTTGAATAAATGAGTACAACAAATGTTTACATCCCTTTTTTAATTACAATTTCATTAAGGGTCACTTCGTTTGAAGATAGCTCACATAATATTTTCCATAAAACAGTCAAAGTAGCGAACTACAGTTACATTTTATATGATAATCACGCCCTCACAGCTAACATGATAATTTTATCTCAACACCTTTCTAGAAAAGTATACATTGAAAGTATAAGTGGTAAGTATACATTGTAGCTACAATTGTAGGATAGTATAATGAATTAGATAAAAAGCTATCTCCCTGAAAAGATATAGTAAAAACTAGGGCCTTATGGCTATGATTTTAAGACGGAGGCAAACCTAGGGTTTTCCTCACAAGTCGCTCAGCAATTCTATTAAACTGTTCACGGTCTTCCCTCCACATTTTGGCGGCATCAACGTTAGCACCGCTTTCATCGTTTGGTTCTGAAATCGTACAATTATGGCAATGAGTATTATTTTATTTATTTATAAATACTTTATTATAGACGAAAAACATACATCGATCAAAATACATTCAATACAACAAAAGATACAATGGGCGGCCTTATCGTTAATGCAATCTTTTCCAGGCAACCAATGAAGGGACAAAGATTTTCCCGAACCACAAATGGTTAAGTATATCAGGAGCCATGGTAAGACTTGGAGGAGAGATGACAGATTCAGGCGCATTTAAATTGTCAAGGGGTAGAAGAGTCAGGAACATGAAGCTTGTCGTGGAGTACTGCAGCCACATTCGGGCTGGTGCTGCGAAATATCACCTGGCCACTTAGGATTCAGTGGAGAGGCGTGCGAAGAGGCTAATTGGCAACCCAGATTTAATTCAAAACGGTCTCCAAAGCCTTGGCAACCCAGATTTAATTCAAAACTGTCTCCAAAGCCTAGAGCACAGGCGTAGAGTAGCCAGCCTTTCGGTATTCTATAGGATTCGTTTTGGTGACTGTGCGAAGGAATTGCATGATTTCGTTCCCCCATCGGACGACCCGTCGCACGGCGAGTTTCCACCCTTGCATCGTTGGCACCACTACGATTCGGACGAAGCGTTTCGCCTCCTCTTTCATACCGCGTACATCGAGGGACTGGAACAATTTGCCAGCGGCGGTGTTTCAGTCGGACTACAATTTGAGTGTCTTCAAGGCTAGAGTGAATAGGCTCTTAATAAACTGGTGCATTTAACCATCATCGACTGCGTCACTGCTTACCATCAGGCGGGACTGCGGTCAAGCGCTAGGTTATGATTTATAAAAAAAAAAACTCCACAACTCCAAACCCCCTTTTTCACCATAAACCAAACATGAGTTACACATCTAACATGTTGAAATTATTCATTAGAAGACTTTTTATTGTCAAAATGGGTATATACAGTTATACACCACAGAATATCTTCAAAACTGTCTCTACATCCTTTTTTTAATACATTCTATGATTGCCTTTAAAAGATCGCTCTCAGCGATAAGACCATCCATTGTGTCGTGCCGTTGTGCTTTGTAAAATGCCTGTAATTTATATGGTCTACCGTCTAAGTATTAAATAATATATTATCTTGAGCTTATTTATGAGCGCAAGTTTTTGTCTCACGGACTAGATTACAATAATTTATTTCTAGTTTTGGGGGACTGTCTGTCTGTGTTATGTAATATATATATACATATATTTTATAACTTATAAACTAGCGCTTGATCGCAATCCCGCCTGATGGTAAGCAGTGATGCGATCATTGATGGTAAAGCGCGCTAGTTTATTAAGAGCCTATTCACTCTAGCCTTGAAGACACTCAATTTGTAATGAGACGGAAACACCGTCGCTGGCAAATTGATCCAGTCCTTCGATGTACGCGGAATAAAACAGGAAGCGAAACGCTTCGTCCGGGTCGCAGTGGTGTCAACAACGTAAGGGTGGAAATTCGCCGTACGACGGGTCGTCCGATGGTGGAACGGAGATGGGGGAATTAAATCATGCAATTCCCTTGCACACTCACCAGAATCCAGAAAAAAGAAAGAAGAGGACCGTTCAGTCAGGAAGTCTTTTACCCAGCCAGTCAGGCCAGCGGAAACGCCGTACGCTGGAAGCTTACTCAAAAGGCCAGCGTGCCATACCCGGTCGGAGGCCTTCGAGACACCAAGGGAGACGACAATGATGATGTTCAAAAAGTGCTGATTCTCAGCCTAATTTGAATAAATTACTTTTGATTTTGGTTTTATATTTCTGGCGTATAATGTTACAGTGGTTGATTTTGAGTAATTTGTATTTTGTGACTTACCAGCAAGCATGCTGACAACGGAAAGTAATATTTTCTCTACGCTCTGCACGGGCGACCACCGCTCAGCACTGCTCTCGTAGCCCATGGGGTCATCACCAGGAGCATGCAGGATTGATATGCACACTCGGCCATCAGTATAAACTGCAAATTGGAAGATAAACTTGCATTTATACATGTTTTTAGGCTTGAGCGAAAATCGGCCAAGCATTGATTACAATAGCTACGTTCGCAGATCCGCTCACTGGTTACTTTCAATTTATACAACGTTATTTTTACTTTATAAGAATCCTGAATACAGTTTGTTTCGAATTTACACCCTGTTATATTTTTTCCCAAATACATTTGTAATTGTAGCATTGTGGTGACCGAACGCACAACGCAGCTGACGGTAGAGCACAGTGAGACAGGCCTAATCGCGCCGGGCGGCCGAGCGGTGCGTTGACCATATTTTTGTTGGGATAACCCAGTAAGATAACAAGATCATAACTTAGTGGTCTCTATGAAATCTTTTTAATTTTTTTTTTTTTTTTTAATACTGGTAACGTTTTTGGGATTTCGCATAAACAAAAAATAACTTTGTATAGCCTGACACATCAATTATTAATTTTAGAGAATCCATTTACGATTCCCAAAGTTCAGACATAATTAGCGAGTATTTATATGTATGATGTTTGTTAGTCAATCACGCAAAAACTATAGAAATCCTAAAACTATCACAAAACTGAGTCGTTAAATTAACGAAACGGTTGAAAGAACCACTCTGTTCATAACTTGGATTAGCAGATAGGATAACTTCTGATAATTTAGCCACCCACGTGAACAAAGGCAAAACCGCTGGAAAAACTAGTCGCTCATAGACAGCGAAACACTATAAGTATACAATATGTAAAGAAAATCCCGTCCGACCCATAAGGATTATAAAGAACTAGCTTTCCGCCCGCGGCTTCGCCCGCGTAGAGTTCGGTTATATCGCGCTTTTTAGATTTCCCTCGGGAATATCAATTTTTTCCGGGATAAAAGGTAGCCTATGTTCTTTCTCAGGGTCTAAAGATTGTCTGTGCCAAATTTCATCAAAATCGGTTGAGAGGTTTAAGCGGGAAAGCGTAACAGACAGACAGACAGAGTTACTTTCGCATTTATATTAGTACTAGCTTTCCGCCCGCGGCTTCGCCCGCGTGGAGTTCGGTTATATCGCGTTTTTTAGATTTCCCTCGGGAACATCAAATTTTTCCGGGATAAAAGGTAGCCTATGTTCTTTCTCGGGGTCTAAAGATTGTCTGTGGCAAATTTCATCAAAATCGGTTGAGAGGTTTAAGCGGGAAAGCGTAACAGACAGACAGACAGACAGACAGACAGACAGACAGACAGACAGACCGACAGACAGACAGACAGAGTTACTTTCGCATTTATAATATTAGTATGGATGGATAGGTAATTATATGACTAAATAAAATTTAAAACTATATAAAACTAGCTTTCCGCCCGCGGCTTCGCCCGCGTAAATTTCGGTTATATCGCGCTTTTTAGATTTCCCTCGGGAACATCATTTTTTTCCGGGATAAAGGGTAGCCTATGTCCTTTCTCAGGGTCTAAAGATTGTGTGCTTTCCGCCCGCGTCTTCGCCCGCGTAAATTTCGGTTATATCGCGCTTTTTAGATTTCCCTCGGGAACATCAAATTTTTCCGGGATAAAAGGTAGCCTATGTTTTTTCTCAGGGTCCAAAGATTGTCTGTGCCAAATTTCATCAAAATCGGTTGAGAGGTTTAGGCGGGAAAGCGTAACAGACAGACAGACAGACAGACAGACAGACAGACAGACAGACAGACAGACAGACAGACAGACAGGCAGACAGACAGAGTTACTTTCGCATTTATAATATTAGTATGGATAGTATGGATTTAACAATACTAATGAATTGCTATATAATTTTTTTTTCAGATTTTAGGTAGATATCGCAAAGCAAAGAAATCATCAGGTATAATAACCCTCCTGGCAGTCGGGTAAAAAGAAACAGTAAATGAGCATCTTGTAATAACATCGCAATATTGCTATATCTACAATCTACAAAGTTGGTTTTGAAGACAGTCTGTGTGACCGCTTAGTTTATTTATTTACTAGCTTTCCGCCCGCTGCTTATTATAATTAATTATATATTAGAATAATTAATTAATTCGGTTATATCGCGCTTTTTAGATTTCCTTCGGGAATACCAATTCTTTCCATAAAACCTAGCCTATGTCCTTTCTCAAGGTCTAAAGATGGTCTGTGCCAAATTTCGTCAAAATCGGTTGGGAGGTTTAAGCGGGAAAGCCTTACAGACTAACAGACAGACGGTTACTTTCGCATTAATAATATTAGTATTGATTTAAGATCTCCAACAAAGAATATACACAAATCCTGAAAAAAGTAAAAATGGACGACAATATTATCACGAAGGTGTACTCCTTTACTTACAAGAGACCACAGCATGCATAAAAGAAATTATAACTAAGAAAACAAAATTAGAAGTTTAAAATAATAATAATAAAGTAAAACATATTCGGTAATCTAGAAAACAAAATACGTAAATGAACAACATCAAAACCATAATTAAGACCAAAAACTATCAACTAGTTATTCCTTTGAGACACGTTTTTATACTTTGCAAGAGGTTCACAAATGTCTAAGTTGGTTGTCTTGGCTAACTTGTTGTATTGCCTACAAAGTCTTGGCAAGTTCAAAACAACACAGTGGTTTTCACATTCATTTAGAAAGAGTTTACTTATTCCTAGATTCTGCCAATGAATTCGCTAATGCGTAGGCAAAGCTGTAGCTCCCATTAGTAAAAGAATTTTCGACAACGGATCAGTTAGTTCCAAATAATAATAAAGAACACATCTGCATTACACATTCATTGTAAATAAAATCGCACGGATGGATTGATCAGTGGGGCAGCACATTATCAATCGGAATCAGTTTCAACTTGACAGGTTACCAATATTCATTGCGTTGTTTAAAGTGTTGTGTAGACAATTTTTTCGAACTTATGAAGCAATTCAAATTGATGCAGATTCCTATTAATAATCTGTTACGTAATTAGGGTGCAGGTTGAGTTACGATTGCCACCATTGATTAAAAACCGTTGAAATGATTGTCAGGCATTCGCTGGATGCCCGAAGCGGGTCGAAATAGCGGTGCATGGGGCGACGCCTTCATCCTAAGTGGGTGTTTTCGGCTGAAAAGACTAAAGTGTCAGGCGCCATCATAGGGTGCAGCTGGCTGCAGCTCGGTAAGGACCAGGCCCTGGTCGAGCGCGCGTTTTGTTCCACGTGCGCCGCACAGAGATGTCAGCACATAGTGAAGGGGTCGCATAGGTAAGTAAAGGAACACAGGTGGATTTTAGCCAGTTAAACTATGACACATACTTTCGCTCTGGCCAAAGTGGAAAAGGTCATATAGTGGTTTTGCTAAAAAAAGGTGCATTTGGTTTATAGTTAGTTTAATCGATTTAGTACTTACTGTTTGGATGAAACATTTCACAAATGAACTGCATTTTCGGCGGACTCAGCGGATAGTCCGGTGGGAAGATTAATTTTGTTGGGAAGATGCCACCTTCA
The DNA here is from genome assembly GCA_017933935.1 of Sesamia nonagrioides. Classification (NCBI taxonomy): domain Eukaryota; kingdom Metazoa; phylum Arthropoda; class Insecta; order Lepidoptera; family Noctuidae; genus Sesamia; species Sesamia nonagrioides. The sequence goes on along the minus strand of JADWQK010000195.1, from coordinate 335,943 downwards.
AAGCATGTCCCTTCTGGGCCACTATAAAAACATATAAACTTCAAGTTAATTATAGTTTCAAGATCAAAGGTTTTTGGTCATCTTACGCGCAGACGAAAAAGTTACGTCTTCATCAGAAGGGCTATTCTGGTTCATAGGAACGTATTACAGAACCTTATTTAAGACTCAAGCGTTAGTTAAAACTAGTTTCTATCAAAATAAAAATGGCTTAAAAACGAGCTTCAAATAATGTTCGAGTTTTGAGTGAGAGCCTGTAATACGGACCTAAGAATGTTCAGTCTGATTTTAGTTAAGATTTTTTTTTATTTAAATACCTCTGATATTATATCGTTTTTGACATTGGTGCTGATTCTCTTGTTCTCAAATTAAACTAATTTTAAGTTAAGTGCAACTTTTTCTTTCGTTTCATTAAAAAAAGGATAGAAGATAATATTTTAGTTCAATGCAAATTAAGAGCATCCATAGACAGTTCAGTCAAATTAAGATATTCTATAGACAGTTTGGAGACCAAAAATACGAAATTGATGTATTTTTGGTCGCCATGTTTATATATAATCGCGTTAGGCGCGTCCTAATTTGACAGGTGACAACTTGTAGCTAAGATGAGATTGTTTAGATTGCAAGCAAGCCATGTAGTAATTCAAAATCAAGTCATTGATTCAAAATACCTAATATTTTCCTAACATCAAAATTATAGCAGACAGCTAAACACATTATACCAATAAATTCATTAGCTAATCAAATAGTGCCATCAATTCATTAAAAAACGTCGAAGTGAATAAATTATGTCAATGAATTAAAATACAAATAAAATGAATTGACTTACATATACCGTCAATGGTTAGAAACAATACTATTGACCTATTAGTAACCTATCAGAAAGCTGATTTTGGCGAAAAAACAAGCTCTTGAGTTAATCAGGGTGATCACGTATTCTCATTGTTTAAATACTTTAAATAGTTGTTGACGGAATGATAAGAATTTAAAAACAGGTTTTATTTTACTAATTTTTAAAGGCATTAGTAGGTAAATCTTGTTTTTAGTGTAGTGTAGTATGCACTATGTAGGTACATCAAGCTATACAATTCCGGAATTTGCTGACCTTTTGTTCATATGGAAAACCATATGAACAAAAGGTAAGCTGTATAAATACAGCTTGATGCATAGTCCTTCAAGCCAGTGTATTCAAGGGTATATTTTGCCTAGTGATAGTTGAGATTGGTCTGTTTACATTGTCAAAATTGATTGATATCTAATGATATACAATATGTAAAGAAAACCCTGTCCGGCCCATAAGGATAATAAAGGTTAGGTAAACACTTGACCAAATATAATATAAAATTTTACATAATCATTATAGTAACAATACTAATCAATTTTGAAATAATCCTTTTTTCCCGGGAAATAATTCCAATTTCCCCGAAATTTGGTAATTTTTAAAAAAGTGACAACACCGGTATTATTATCGCTTGCGGAAGGGGTTTGTCACCGCACATGTATTAAACGCGCACGTGTATTGTGTGTGTTTAAGTTACCTCTTTTTGCGAAATAATATTTATTTTTTTCGGGGGATTTTTTTTTAGTTTACCCTGTCTTTGTGGGCATTAGTAGAATCAGTTATCGATACCTAACAATACCTTCACGGATCTGACAGGGTTTTCTTTACATATTGTATAATATTAACAGATATGATATGTTCTAACAAACTAACCAAAATAAAAGTGCCATTCGGAGCAGCAGCACACACATGCATATTTTTTATTCTGCGTACATTTCACACGTTGATAGAGTGTGAGTGAGATGAGGCGCAATCAAAAGCCTATAGAAGAAAAAGAGGCTAGTGTGTGTCGTTTGCGCTTAAATGGAAACAGCAACAAGGTGGCCAAAGAATAACAAAAAATACAGATAGGAAATATAACAGAGTTAACGGTAACTGGTAATTTCGTAGGTGCTGAGTAGGTGCATATATTTTTTTTTATGAAAACTTTACACTTCAATTATGTATGCAAATGACAAGCATTAAAGTTTTGTAATACTTGATTAAAATGTACTTAATATTTTGTGACTTTAATCAAAGGAAACCTAATGCAATAAAATAAACAATTATAAACCATTGTAATTAGTGAAAGTAATTTGGTTTAATCTATACTTACTATATTTCAAATAATATTTTAATTTTTCAAATGTAAATCATTATGCAAACATTGTGTATATATTTCTAAATGCTAGGCTAATTGGTGTGAGCGTAGGAAATATTTATTTATATTATTATATACTTGGGGGTGTGCGAGGAAATTGCATGATTTAATTCCCCCATCTCCGTTTCACCATCGGACGACCCGTCGTACGGCAAGTTTCCACACTTATGTTAATAACACCACTACGATCAGGCGCGTGCGCTCCATAGAGGCAGATAAGCACTGCATACCCTAATAATTTTCAAAAAAATATATAATAATTTATAATATAGTACAATAAAATAATTTATATACTACAGACTTAAAGACTTCTTTAATCAGTTATTGATAACACTGCCATCTATTGGGGCTAGTGCAAACTACTAACACATATTACAATGCGGCCTGTGCAACTCTGTTTGTCGCGACGACCGCGCCACATTCGCGTGGCGGCCGTAAGCAGAAACGAAATGTGCTTCTCTGACGTGTCTGTGATTCGCGTGTGTGAATAAAATTATTTGATTGTATGTGTAAACTTTCCGTGTGTTGTCTTGTAATTTCATTCGGTTTATAAGCCCAGATATAAGCAGTGCTTCATTTTACGCGGCCGAATCAAGAAGTTGACAAAACTAGCACAATTGTTGTTTGTGAAAATACCTTTTTATTTTATCAGCTTATGTTGTTTGGTTATTGGTGTATTTGGTAACATAAATATATTGATTGTTTTAAGAAAGATCTGTACTGTTGATGTATATTTAGATAAATTTAAAACGGTGAATTTTTCAACGTTAACGTTATTATTTTGTTTCCCGTGTATGTACCTATATTATTTTAAAACGCGGTATTGTCAATTCGTTGTTATAAAAACTTAAAAGACCTTAAATTTTTCAACCTACTTGCTATGAATTTCAATACTATTATACTTTATGTTGTTATAATTTTCCTGAAGTTTACAAATTAGCAAAATTTAATAGTTATGATTAGGGTTGTAACGGAGCTTCGCCTCCGCCTCCGTTACTGCGGAAGTTCCGCAAGAAATCGTATCTTCGCTTCCGACTCCGCCTCCGCACAATTTTATGCGGAGTTATAACGGAGGTTTATTTACGTATTTATAAAATAAATAACGCGCAAGCTGCGACGCTCGACAACCGTCCGGCCGCGTTTGAGCGCGGAATGGTCAAGAATCAACTAGTGCGAGGCGGGAATGCGGCAATTTGTTTCTCCTTAATTTTCATTACAAGGAGGTAATATTTTTTTTTACCAAGTATACTACTATTAATGTACGTATTTAAAATAAACATTTTGTTTTAATTAACCATAAATTTATTTTTTTTCTATATGTACTTTCACCTCCGCCTCCGCCTCCGTTAAACTCCGCTTCCGCGGAGGTGAGACTCGTCGCCTCTGCATCCGCCTCCGCCTCCGCTAACAAGCCTCCGTTACAACCCTAGTTATGATTCCAATGAGTAGCGCATCACGTATATTTATGAAATACATAGGGTTAGACTCCCAGATTTGTCTATATTTCTATTGAAAAAGAACTTTTAGCGATTTTAATATGATCACATATTTAATTTTTATAGAGTTATTTAAAAAAGATAGGCGCGTTAATGTAATTTATAGATAGTAAAATATTTTTTTTCAGTTTTTTGAGAAATAAATTATTACTTATTTACAGTTGCGATAATAATAACATTTCATTGTATTTTGACAGCCCCCATGGCGTAGCGGTAGCGAACGCGGCCGCTGCGCAAGGAGGCGCGGGTTCGATCCTCGCGCAGTGCAAATATTGCAAATATTTACTTGCTTACCTGTTATGTTCAGTTTCTATGGATTAATTTTTGTATATGTATGTATTTGTGTATCTACTTTAGTATATTGGAATAATGATGTTTGCACCAATGACAGTCCCATTTGTGGTTCCGGAATATCTGTCCATCCTTTGGTTGCCTGGAAGAGATCGCATTAGCGATAAGGCCGCCCATTGTATGTTTTTTTGTGATGAATGTTTTTGTTCCATGTTTGATTGGTGTACAATAAAGAATATATAAATAAATATTTGTATGCATGAAATATGAATATTTGCACTGGTCTGGTCGTGCCTCGGAAAGCACGTTAAGCCGTTGGTCGCGGTTGCCATACGAACATCTAGTGGCACTTGTATAAGCACAGATATTTGGGTAGTGCATACCCTCCACAAAAGCTCTGTGCACGCCCCTGACTACGATCCGAACGAAGCGTTTCGCCTCCTCCTTTATACCGCGTACATCGATGGACTGGAACAGTTTACCAGCGGCGGTGTTTCCGTCGGACTACAATTTGAGTGTCTTCAAGGCTAGAGCGAATAGGCTCTTAATAAACTAGTGCGCTTTGCCATCAAGGACTGCGTCACTGCTTACCATCAGGCAGGATTGCGGCCAAGCACTTGTTTATAATGTATATAAAAAAAACTTCATGTTCATTTAATATTTATTTATTTATTAAAACTTTATGCACAAACATTGCACAATGGCGGACTTAATGCCTCAGGCATTTTCTACCAGTCTACCTTGAGGTGATGCAGAGACAAAATTGGTAGGTGCAAATAAATTAAAATTAAAAGAGAGAAAAAAAAGTATTAAAAATATTATAATTAATACATACATACAAAATATAAACAGTAGAGAGAGATAAAACTTATAGATAGAGAAAAAATAAATAAATTATATGTGGGATGAATCTTCCAATTTCTTACGTAGATATTCCCGACTATTACATCGACTCACACTTTCCCATTTTATAATTTCATGTCATTTGACTCTATTACTTAGCAACGCAAAATAAACACGTAATTTTATAAATGTTTTACTTAAGGCGATTAGTAACGACGATGACCTTGCGCATCTAGGCGGGGCTAGGCAGAAACCCCCGCGCACCCCGCATCATATTTACGTGCACATTTCCTACTCGCTTGCTTCGAGCGCGGACGTCTCGCAACAAACGTAGAATGCCATACCATGTCTATAAAGTATACTATTCTGTCTAAAAAGTACCTAATATATAAAGAATTACGTGGTATCAAAACTCATGCCCTAAAGTGAAACATATTAGGTAATTACTTTTATTATGTTGTTTTCGATACTGCGTTGCAAGGATTTTTTTATTTAAAAAAGGGAAAATAAATATTTATTTATAAAAATGATTAATGCAAAATGGGAACCGGTTTATTCTTTTTTATTTATAGTTATTATTTAGCATTTAGCGTTTTTGGTATAATTCCCATTGATACTTACCAGGACTTAAAAAAAATCCCGGAAACTCCATCATCTAAATAAAACTCACAGGTCAGACTAAAATAGGTGCATATTATTTAGAATACATATTGTTTAAAAATTTAGCTGACCAAATTTTAGGTAATGAACACCTGAGACTAATGAACTTAAAGAATGAAAAAAAGAAATTGTTTTAATTTACCTACTAGAAAAAAAAAATTGGGGAAATTTAATCAAGTTTCATATGGATTAAATTACAAGTATCAATTATATATTTTTTTAGGGAAGGAAAATATTATTGTTTTGGACTTAGCAAAATTTTGACGATTTTGTTTTTTTTTTTGAGATGTTCTTAATTTTTATTGGAGGAATGAACAGGGTGTGGCCTTAGAAATAGGGCATGCAATTAGCGTAATTTTTGTTTTACCGGTAAAAAAACGGTAATTGAAATATTTTTACCGGTAAACCGGTAAAAACGGTAAATTTATATTTTTTTTCCAAAATATTAATTATGTGATTGGGTAGTCTTAAAGCAGAAAATAAATAAGTACACAAGGTACAATGGTAGTGAACATGTTACATATTGCTTAAAATGAGCATATAAACACAATTTTTAAAACCATGACCTTTCCTTTGGCGCAGTCAAGCGTAAATGTAGCACCTTTAGATTAATTTAGACAATTTTCATTTTCAAAACGCAGCCAGCCAACGAATGCTGGTAAATCTACATCAAGCCCGTGGAGAACCCGGAAATAACCTCAATGTAGCTTGCTAAACCTCCATGCGATCTTCAGTGTCAAGTAGGTATACTGGCTTGCACCAGTTCTTTTTAGCCAAGGCAAGGAGAGCGGAGTGATTCCCTTGTCAACCGCGACCACATCTCGATGCATTCCCACGTCGGTTTTTAGGAAATATTCCCTGAGACTGCATATCTCGCGATTGTGGAGGGTCTTACCATTTAAAAAGCTTCAACTTTCTCTTTTTCGCGGGGTATACACTAATACAGCCTCATAACCGATGTCAGTGGGTGATGCAATTGAATTGTAGTCAGCACCGTACGGACCCTCCTATCCAGGGTGTCGACTTCGGTCCGAGTCCATTTTAGTATGCTGAAAGAGTACATAAAATCGGGATGATCCAACCGTTGAAGGCTCGTACCTTATAGAAGCCTATTTATTACTTTTTTCAGCGACGCGAAGATGAATATGAGATGCAAAACGTTTCTTCAGCGATTGCTTCATACCAGTAACATTGATACGTTGGGTACCAATGTTACTGGTATAAAGCATTCGACATACCCAATATTTATAGGTTTCAGATGCAGAGAGCGCTCTAAGGTTTACGGAACGTGAGTTGGGTTCCCATGGATGCCGCAATCTCTCCTCGCTTTACATGCATGACCACACATTTATCCACACAAAATTCCATCCTGATAACGCTACTGAAAGTTTCAGTAATTTTCATTAGCTCCTTCAGTTTAAATTTGTGGGGAGCAATGAATTTTAAGTCACTCATGTAAAGGAAGTGCGATATAACCTGACCACCTCTCCTCAGCCGATAGTCTAGACGTGTATTCTCCAGCAGTGTACTTAGAGGATTCAAGGCTAAGCAAAATCAAAGTTGACTCAAAGTATCGCCCTGGAATAGACCTGGCTCGGATCGCTATTCCTATGAATATCCCGATATACAGGATAGCGAAGGACCGTCCTCCATTAGCCATACACGTCATCAAGATGGTGTGCAGAGTTGCATCAACTTTATAGAACTCCATCACCCGCATGAGCCTTGTATGTGGCACCAAGTCATAATAGGCCTTATTATAATATATAATAATAATTATTATTATTCATTTATTTCTCCTCACAATGTTTTGTTTATAGCTAAAACCGTACAATTACTCAGTCTAGTATTTGTTACATATGTGAGGAGCTGGTGCCCGTGAAAGGCAATATAAAAAAAAAAACTATTCAACATGTCGATAGATCCTTTTGGGAACGACGAACTTGTTGGGTAATGGCCATGTTATTAAGGAGTAGCTCCTTAGTACCGCGGGAGCCGCTCCTACATCCATTTTGAGAGGCAGACATGATGAGTTGCTGTCAATATGTTTGTTAATTTTAACTTTAAAATTGGATGTAAGAACTTTAAAGATGGTCGGTAAACAAGTGATCGGCCAATAATTTTTGGGTTCCGCAGTGCTACCTGATTTACGGAGCAGGTGGGTTACTCTAGTTGTTAGGAACTGAGGTAGCGAACCAGACTCAAGCGAGCGTGCAACATTGAAAACCATTTGATCCAAAACAGCGACAGGCACCAAACAGATACTGCGCCAGAATGAACACATGGCATCGTCATCCAGTAGGTAAGTGTCAGCCACCTTGGTCTGGTCGATAAACCCACCATTTATTGTTTTAGAAAGTGCGATTCTGGGTGTACCGTACATTTTCTGCTTCAGGAAGTCGATGTGCTCCCTGACAGGATAGGTTGGTTAGGTAGGTTGGTATTTGTACCTGAAAATACCCGCCTTACAAAGCGTATCACTCTAGGACGAGTATCACATTCCCTGAAGCAGATTAGTTTACCGATAAGTGTTCTGGCCCCACCAATACGGTATTCAATTCTGCACTGCCAAGCTAGTAAGACTGGTTACGTTCGTCTAGCTCTGGAGTCATTGGAAAATTTGACATGAGTTCGATAGTCGTTGTACAGTACAGTTATACAAACTAATGAATGATACGAATAGTCACAAACGCTTACGTCAAAGCTACTTTTAAGTGTCAAACATTACATATAATGGAAAGTTTGACGTATGCGTGAATAAATGAACAACTTTGCCCAAAACATAAAACCGGTAAATTACCGGTTTTATATTTTTTTAACGGTAATTTTATAGTTACGAAAAAAGACGAAAGGAGAAAAGGCGGTAAAAATGAAAACCGGTAAACCGGTATTGCATGCCCTACTTAGAAATAACTTTAACCCGAAGGAATCTAGAAGCGCGATATAACCGACTCATACTAATATTATAAATGGGAAATTGTCATACTAATATTATAAATGGGAAAGTGAGTTTGTTTGTTCTGCTTTCACACTGTAACTACTGAACCGATTGCTTTGAAATTTTGTAGACGTAAAGTTAGAAATCCGGATTAAATGATAGGGTACTTCTTATCCCGGAAAAATTTGGTGTTCCCGAAGGAAATCTGAAAAGCACGATATAATCGAACACCACGCGGGCGAAGCCGCGGGCGGAAAGCTAGTATCAAAATAAAGCATCATATAAAATCACGTAAAGCGTCCCAGCGCGGCAATAAATGCAAACATTCAATAATTATACACAAAATCACTAAAAATACTTCGTTGCACTCGAAGTACTTAGTGTTACAGCTTGCGCTTCCCGCCCATCTATGAAGCTATACTTAGTTTCATAATTATTTTATATTGATCGTAGTAGCGTAATTATTTATGTTAATTTAAATTTATTATGATTACTTTAAATTACTTGGGAGGATTTTAAAACCTAAGTTTATTCTAAAATCACACTTGGAAGTACACTTCCGGTCTTACGACCATTATTTTATTAATTTTAGAATTATTGATGCAACTTCCGATTACTGCCAACTTTTATTATAAATTCCTCTCGAGCATTAGTCTTCCCGCCCATCGGATATTTATTTCAAATCAAATCAAATCAAATCATTTATTTCAAATAAACCAGTTACAGGCACTTTTGAATTGTCAGAAGGTCGGTCAGTCAATAAGATGAAGCTAGTCGCCCATTCCAAAGAGTAGGTACCTATGGAGAAGAACGGGCAAGAAACTCCATGGACACTCTTTTAAATTTTTAAGCTATTGTTACAAATATTTGATTACATCATTCATGTTGAAATCAACCGCGTGAGAACGATGCAGAAATATATTGTACGCTGAGAGCGTCCATTATGGAAAACATACAAAAATCAATTCAGAAATTAAAATACGCCGTGGCAGCTAAGAGATGACCAGTCCCCTCCGACGGCGTCCGTTCACGAACATGACGTATGGATCAGCATCATTCAGCTCAACCATATCGAAGGGAACCCAATGACCCAAAACACACGCCACCATCAGCGAGACATTTGAGTGAGCATGACATACTCTCAACAGCCAGAGCACAATTAAGTCAATAAAAAAGACTAACCCAACAAATAAATGCCTTACAGCACATTCGTACATTGTGCTCACACGTTTGCCATGCAATTATACAATACTAAGAAATTGAATCTACACAATGCTAAGATAGTTTTGTCCAAGGTTCAGCAGCTCCAACAGTGTTCCCGAATCTGTGGAAAGTTTAACTCCTGTGCAGTTGCAGCTGCACAAGTGCCGAACACCTCTGTCAGCGATACAATTCCGTAACGTACAATATGCTTGGCTACATAGTGTGTAATACAGGCTTTGACTAAATAACATAAACAATTACATATTAAAACTACAAGAGGAAAAATCAAAGAACAATCATTGTATAGAAATCGGACGCAGCTCAAGCCCAAGCCTTTTTGTCCTCAATATAATCCTTCACACTATAAAATGCTTTCTGACACAACTTACGTTTAATGAAGGATTTGAATTTATTCAGGCTCAGATCTTGAACCACCTCTGGAAGTCCATTGTAAAAATGTATACAATGGCATCTGAAAGAGCCACCTATTTTCTTGAGCCTTGTTGTAGGTACAATAAATTTGTGCCTGTTCCTAGTATTTATATCATGGACATCACTGTATTTTTTAAACAATTTTATATTTTTATGAGCATACAAAAGATTTTCATAAATATATTGAGACGGCACGGTCAGTACATTAATCTCTTTAAATTTTTCTCTGAGAGAGTGTCTCGGACTTAATTTATAAATTGCACGAACAGCTCGTTTCTGCAAAACAAATATTGTTTGAATATCGGCGGCATTTCCCCACAACAGAATGCCGTACGACATTACGCTGTGGAAATAGCCAAAGTACACTAAACGGGCCGTCTCAACATCAGTCAAATTACGAATTGTTCTAACTGCGTATGCAGCAGAACTTAGCTTTTTAGACAATTTTTCTATATGTGAACCCCATTGAAGCTTAGCATCCAGAGTTATACCCAAGAATACTGTGCTGTCGTCAGATTTCAATTCTTCGCCCTTTATCAACACTTTAGTTTCCACCTGCCTCACGTTAGGTAGAGTAAACTTAATGCATTTGGTTTTTTTCTCGTTTAAGAGTAAATTATTAACATTAAACCAATGGACTACTTTGGAGATCGCGCTATTTACATCATCAGTAACCTGCTGCTGACGTTTCAGTTTAAATAAAAGTGAAGTGTCATCTGCAAACAACACTATATCGTGGTTATCCTTTATTAGGTACGGCAGGTCATTGATGTAAATAAGAAACAAAAAAGGACCAAGAATTGACCCCTGTGGGACTCCCATTGTTACTAAAGATCCAGAAGATCTTTTTCCATTAACGTCAACGCTTTGAATCCTACCACTCAAGTAAGATGTAATAAGATCCAGTGCAGAGTTCCGGATCCCGTAGTGGCGGAGTTTCCTGATTAACGTATCGTGAAGAACGCAATCGAATGCCTTGGACAAATCACAAAAGATGCCCAAGGCATCGCATTTATCCTCCCATGCATTATATATATGACCTAGAAGTTCAACACCGGCATCAGTAGTTGAACGACCCCTTGTAAAACAGAACTGTTTGCTATGTAATAATTTATGTTTATTAAAAAAATTTAGCATTTGGTTTAAAATTAATTTCTCAAAAATTTTACTAAAGGTAGGTAGTATAGAAATAGGTCTATAATTTGTGGGGTCTGATGTACTACCAGATTTAAACAAAGGTATTATTTTACTATTTTTCATGAGATCAGGAAACTCTCCACAGTCAATACAAGCATTAAAGATAACAGCTAGAGTGGGTGCCACAATATCAATAATAGACTTAGCAACTTCCACCGAATGACCCCATAGGTCAGCAGTCTTTTTTACATTCAGAGTGTGAAAGATTTTAATTATATCTCTACTGATAACATGTTCAAAATGAAACTCCGAATCACAAACATTAACATTTTCTTTAAGCAAAGACTCCGCAACAGAAGGTGATGAGTTTAGGGATTTAGTAGTTGAAACAGGAATATCCGAAAAGAAATTTTCAAATGCCTCAGAGACTTGCGCGTCTGATTTAATTATGTTGTCATTAATAGACAGGCTATAGTCAGTATTTCTATCACTGGACCTTCCCGTTTCACTATTAATAATTTTCCAAGTCGTTTTAATTACATTGCCACTGTTCTTTATCTTTGAACTCAAGTAACGTGACTTGGCCATATAACAAACTTGTTTGAATAATTTTGAATATTTTCTAACATATAAATTGAATTCAACAGTGTTAATATAAATCCTCTCATTGTACAATTCATAAAGCCGAGTTCTACTTTTATGAATACCGATGGTAGCCCAATCAGAGAAAGATGCTTTACCATTAACAGAGATAGTCTTGGGAACAAAGGTGGAATCAAATAGCTTACAGTATATATTAAAAAAATTGTTATAGAGATGATTAGGATCAGCATTAACAGCACTGGATAAGACTGGCAATTTATTGATGAGATCAAATCTAAAAACCTCCAAGCGGCTTTCAGTTTTGGGGTTAACAGTGATATCCTTTTTGGCCACTTTTTTACTATGGTTTGGAATAGTAATCCTTTGTCCGCAGTGATCAGAATCAAGTAAATTTAAAACTTCTTTGTGGCTTGGTATTATGTTTGTAAAAATATTATCTAGGCACGTGGCACAAGTAGGTGTTATTCTTGTGGGCTCCAAAAATAGGTTTACAAGATTGTAGGACTGAAATAGACTTATAATTTTATTACAATAACCAGAGTTCTCTAATAAATTAATATTAAAATCACCGCAAACGATAATGGCTTTGTTTGAAACACAAATCTTGTGTAAGACTTCATCCATTACCTTTTCAAAGCAGTCATACAATCCTGAAGGGGGTCTGTACACACTTAACACAATGAAGCCCTCCAACTCTATACAGGCAATTTCAGCTGTTCGTTCAACAGACAGGCCCACAATGTCTTTACGATTTTTAAATTTCAACAGGTTACTAACTAAAATTAATGAGCCACCATGTATAGCATTAATTCTGCTAAACGAACTACCAACCTGGTGATTCTTAAAATTAAACAAGAACTGGTGACTTTTTAGCCAATGTTCGGTTATGCAAAGAATATCAATACCATAATGGTTCATGAATAAATCAACCTCTAAATCTTTGTTCATAAATCCTTGAATATTTTGATGCACCAAATTAATATTATCTATTGACTTTAAATTTCCTCCCGAGTTACCTTTGTAATCCTGTATATTGTTATAGCTAGAGGTTGGCTCTATTGTCTTAATTTCTAATTTAAATTATTAATGATGTCAACTGATACCAAATTATTGGCAGAATTAATTCGAATGTCATTGCATTGCTCAAAAGAAGCAAGTTGTTTAGCCAAATTCTTGGCTGTAATAGAAAAAAAAATATGATAGCGACACGACGATCTGTCTTTTAAAGTAATTAGAAAGATAATACATAACATTGTTATGTCTATCTCTTGTCAAATACAAATTTTTAAAATAATTATTAATGTCAATTAAATGTAATATTTTATTATTAAATGTCAAGTTGGACATTGTCATATTTAGTTCAAATCTAATCCTATTTTCTTCCTGTGGCAACTGGTCACTGTAAGGGAATGTAAACAAGACAACCTTTCCAATATTCAGATTGCTTAATGTTTCACAACTCTTAAGCAGTTCTCTTTTGCTCAAATTTCCCCTATTACCCACAAAAATTAACAATGTTGTATCCTGGGAAAAGTTACATTTAATAATTTTTTGCATAATTCCATATAAAGAACAACCAGGCATGCAGTAGTTCAATATTGAGTGACCCGGACATTCATCAGTCAACAAGCGCCCCAAGCCCTTACCTATCTCATCACAGAACAACACAACATCATTAGTCAAGCTTTGTTTAAGACTATTAAGATCATTACAGTCACGGCTATTGGCACTATTACCAGAAGGAACTATGACATCAACACAGGGCTGCGGCAAGGTGGTATTACATGATGTCAACGAATGATCCAGTGTAAGCACATCTGATGTTAGGCCGCACTCACAGTTGGTTTTTTGTGAGTTAACCAGCTCATTCATCGCCAACACATATTCTCTCATTAGGTCTTCTGAGGTATTATACTTATTAGTCATTGAAATAAGTTTATCTTGCAGATGGTCAAGTTCAGATTGCAATGACTCCATGTCTATGTCATACCTCCTATTACTTTGCTCTAAGTTAAAAGAATACATATCCAACTGTTTCAGCAAATTTAATCTTTCCCTGTTCATCTTAACACTTTTTATAAAGTACCTTTGTCTTTTCACCATTTTTTGAGTTTTGACAATGTACTTATTAATTTTTATATATTTTTTAAATTTATTTTTGCTGGTTACTACCCTCACTGAATTTGATGACCTTGTATCATTGTCATCAGTCAAATCTATAGTGTAAGAGGGGTTTATTGCAGAAACCATTGTGGGGGCGATAGGCATCAACTCGCTAAATAGACTCTGATCCAGCGAGGCAGTGATGTTATTATTGGAAGTCTCTAGTTCTATGATTTGACTTTGAGCCTCATGTAGCTGATGTTGTAAGAGGTGTTTCTGACAAAGAACTTGTTCATACTCTAAGCTACACTGGCTGAACCCGTCCACAACAAGCTGGAGCCTATCCCGGGCGTCTATGGCATCAGTGTATTGAATATGTAGCTGAGCCATTTCATTTCTCAACTTCTTATTTGCTTCATGGGCATTGGAGAGGACTCTCTCATTGTCATCGATTTCCCTAAGTAGTTGGTCACAGGACTCCCGCGAAGCCTTTAGTAGGCTCAAAGCCTCTTTGAGTTTGGACTCTTGGAGTTGAGCATGGGCACTACGAGTCATGATCATTATTGAAACTAGGTAAATAAGGAAATGACAAGAAATTAGAAGTGAGGCGGTAGTTGTGGCAGAAAATGAAGATAATCAGTAAAAATGAAAAATGAGATTTAGATTTAAGTAAATAAAAGGAATAATTTATTGAATCAAGCATTGTTCAAATAAATAAATATAAACAACTTTCGATATTTTAGGTTAATCCAAATATCTGTACACAATTATTGACAATTACTAGCGTTACTATTAACTTTTTCTTAATTTTATTCAATACCTGATAATTTCCGTTTCCGTTGTCTATTAGTTTTGTGACTATTCGTTAGTGTTTTGACTCAATGGTGTATAAAAGCTACTGATGTCTGTACTGTTGATCATTAATTAAACATACTTGTACTGGATCATACTACGTCGTTATTATTTTCCACGCTTCTGAAGCATGTCTTTACATTAGTATCCAAGGGTGCGCGGAGCAAAAAGTGACACAGCCTCCTCTCACGAGCGCTGGCGCGAGACTGCCGGCCGACCCGCGCCCGCGTCCCGCATAGAGCCCCTCTGAACCTCGCAAGGCGGAAACTCGTACGGACACTCATTTTTATTACTTTTCTTATTAAATATTTCATCAATTTTAATATAGAACTATGATTCTATAGTTCTTACAGATACACGTTACTGCGAGTAAGAATATTTAAAAAAGTCTAAGCGCTTTAAGAGAAATAACGATTTAAAAGTTAAAAAACGCCGTGTAGAAATATTTTTCTTTTGACGTAAATATAGGCCGTATAGAAAATAATAAACAATAAATATATTGTGCTTGAATCTATGATTATAATATATTTTTTTCAAAATTTTTGATCAAGGCATTCTGGAGGAATAAACTTTGAAAGATGAGCGTTTTTGGCCGCTCGAGGGTATCTATCCCCTTAACTGTTGCAATAAGATTTTCATAAATAATATTAAACAGAACTATAATTGTAGGTATAAAAGTCACCATAAACATTATCGCTTCTGAGCAACTAATCTATGTCTTCGCGTCTTTTTCACACTCGCAAGAAATCCAATTAGCTCTCTCTTTTTTTACTTACTATGGCAACCTAGGCATCATTTGTAAGAATGTTTGACAAAATAATCGAAACTATATTATTTATCTAAATATTTTGAAATAATTACTTATGATATCTGATTCCATGACTTTTGTTGGTTTTTCTAAAATAATTCGTGCATTTACGCATTACACAAAACGCCATTTTGAATGCGGAAAAGATTTTCTTAGCCACCGAGGACAGACGCGCGTACGGAACGAGAGTATCGAGAGTGACTAAAGCGAGATACAGGACTTACTTTCTTTTGTAAGCTTCATTTTCAGTGCGCCAGTGACATATCTACCTTAGTTTAATATTATATCAATGTTGATAGCCAATGTTTGTACCATTTCAGTATAGTTGGCAAGCACAACAAAATCCTCAGCCAAATAGCATATCAGAATGAATATTACTTTAATTTTATCTCCTTCACAACACACATCTCGTTTATAGAGTTCTTAATCATCTCAATCTTCAATTTAGGAAGCAATGTACCCTGTAGTGTTTGTTTCCTAGATTGAAAAATTGAGATTATAGCATTGATATAATATTAAACTAAGGTAGATAAGTCACTAGCGCATTGAACTTGAAGCGTACAAAAGATTATAATTCTAATCTCTTGCCTTAGTTACTCTCGATACACTCGTAAAAACAAACGACAAACACTAACAGCGCAAATGACAAACACTAGCCATCTTTTTCTTATCTATGCTTTA
This sequence comes from Sesamia nonagrioides, assembly GCA_017933935.1. Lineage (NCBI taxonomy): Eukaryota > Metazoa > Arthropoda > Insecta > Lepidoptera > Noctuidae > Sesamia > Sesamia nonagrioides. Next base: position 319,698 of record JADWQK010000195.1, on the reverse strand, counting down.
GATTGCGCCCCATCTCACTCACACTGTACCAAAGTGTGAAATGTACGCAGAATAAAAAAATTGCATGTGTGTGCTGCTGCTCCGATCGGCACATTTATTTCGGATCAATGGATTATAGGTACATTATTGTAAAAATAAAAGCAATTGTGATTACGCATGAGTTACGATATTACACTCTAACCTTTGTCGAGGAAGGTTATTACCCGACTACGGCAAAGCAAAAGGAGGGTTATGATTTTGACAGGCTATGTATCAGTGGCGAAGAGTCCATACAAGCCGATTCCCACCGGGTTACCTTTCAAAAATCAGTTCCATATTCATACAAAAGTATTTACATTCTATTTCATTAACAAAGTATTATTAATTAAATGCCTGCGCGATTTACAATAGCAATAGTAATTCTTAGCAATACCCTAAGTATCACATTTCATTTTATAGTCGTAAAGGTAACTCGACGAATTACAGCTTATCTCGGCCAACGTTTTACTATGAGGCGAAAAGAGACAGAGCGTGTCACCATCTCTTTCTAATGCTCGCTAACTGTACGTAAAATTTAAAGAAAGATAGGCTATTCGCGACCGGGTTGCAGTTCTCTCCTCTCCTCTATTAGAAAGAGACAAAGAAATTATTGTTATTGAAGCACGGCACGGGAGAAAGAAAACACGACAAAATTAAAAAGAATTAGCGTTATAATGAAATCCTTCGCAAGTCATATTCTTTTTATTTTGGCATATTTTCGTGTTCCATTTCGTAAGGTTGAAAATAAATTATTGTTAGTATGTGACATGTTGCTATACCACTGGTGCGTGATAATTTCGTTTGTTATATTTTAATATTTGTGTTATTTAAACTGTGACTGATTCTGTAAGGTAATTTAATCGCAGATTTGGTTAAATACTGTGGATTTTGTTTGTTATTATGGCTTATATTATTCTACCGGCAATATTATTCAAGATATCCTGCAGTAGGTAAGTGTTTAAGTGTTTATTTTTTTGGACCGGCTTCCCTTTGTCAAAATTTCACCCTTCGCCACTGCTATGTATGTATGTATGTATGTTCATCTGTTCCCTCGTAACTTCTAAACTACTTATCAGAATTCGACAAATGACATATCATTAGAAGCGTCTTAATTGTCTGCTGGTTATAGGCTATATGGGGTTTCACAAAATATACTGTGGCGCCCTCTAGCGGACAAAACATACAGAGTAAAAAAATAAAGTTAAGATAAATATGCCGTGTTTGATATCATTTGAAAGCGCTTTACTTGTACATTTTGAATATATATATATTGCTAGCATTTGCTTGTGACTTTACCTGTATTCAACGGCTGGTTGCATATAATTCACATCTTTTCGTTCATAGCTTCTTTACTACTTATCAGAATGAGACCACTGTAGTACCATTAGAAGGGCCTTGATATTCTGTTAGTTATGGGCTATAAAGCTTATTACTAAATTTAGTATAAATATACCGTGTTTAGTATCGAAATTTGGTCGTGAAAGAGCTTCACGAGTACTTTATGCTTGTACATAATTACAAGAATGCTTTAATGATGTTAAATATGAGCGATAAGAGTAAAGCGCGGATCACGGGAACTGTGAATCACTTTATGCAATGCAGAGCAGTGTGAACATTAATAGAATATGTAATGCACTAATGAAAAGGACATAAACTGGGAGTAACTCCACGCGGTGAAGGCGGAAACAGTTTCATAACAGGCTAAAACTCCCATAAAAATGTCTTCTGCACTATATGCATTCGGGCTTATGTTGTTATGTGGGCGTGTAGATGTAATATGTCAAGTACCTATAGTTGAGCCAAATTCGATAAAGAATAGAGGTAAACAAACCGTTGCTAGGCAACGAGAAGTTTACGCCTAAAACACAGATGTTAACAACCTTTTCAATTTCATAAAAGTAATAATCCTACTTCCTACTTACCTAAACAGTTTATTTGTTTAGATATTTATGATTTGCATAGAACGCTTAACCGATTTGAATGCAATATGACACACATGTAAGCTAATTTCCTAATAGGTTAATTTTTTTGATAAATATAATTATAATTAGTCTATACTAGAAAGTATTACAATGTTTGTGTTATGTAGTTGATTTGAAAGTAATTACAATACGCTAAATTGTATTGACAAATGCCTCAACTTTATTAATTGCTTGAATTCCACAAAATGTGTTTAATACCTGGATTCCATCCATCGTTCTTTTTTTTAGGGCTATCACGTAAAATTAATGTCGACTTTTTAATGGTTTTTCGAAATTCCAAGTTATTATGCATGTTACTTTAATGATTCTATTGAAATATGCTGCAATAGGAATTTTTAATAAATAGCTAGCATGTCAAAGTCGATAATCATGTAAATAACAGAAGATTAGTAAAACGTGAGTTGTGATAACCCTAAATTGGTTTGTTTACCTCTATTCTTTATGGAGCTAGGCGCTGGTATAGTTTTTAGCTCTTCAGTTTAACTTTTGTTAATATTATGCGCCACAAATACACTTTAACACCAAAATAGTACAAATAATAAAAAGTAAAAGAACTAAAATCCAACTACGACAAAAAACGACGCTGAAAAAGTATAAAACAAGATTTTCAGAATACTGAACTGAACAAAGTTGCTAATGTAGTTGCAAGTAAATGGACACAGTAGTAATGTTATACAATACTATTCTGAAGTATGCAATATTCACTATGTAGAGATAAATTTTCATGTTTGGAAAGGCGTAGTCACACGTTACATATACCTACCTACCGTAGCACCTTGACAACGTGTGACTACATCTAAGTGACTACTACTAAGTAGGACAGAGTATATTTTAGTCTAAGTCAAAAGAATAAATCTTACGTTATAAGTGCCTCCCATTCAAAGAAGTTCTCTTCGTTGACTGGCCCCGCAATTATGCCTTCTGGAGGGTTGAGAGTTAGCTCTATAAATAGGAAAACACAGTTTATTAAGGGAAATTCAAATTGTTTTAAAGATAATCCCCTTTCTTCATAAACATTGCTTGAAGTTAACTAGTGATTAAGCGAATGTTTAACTATTCCTTTTTGATGTATGCATGTCACTTAACTTTAATCATTGTTTATGAATAAACACCTTAAACACTATGGTATTTATTTATAAACGAATGATTAAGTGACATTAAAATGTCAAAAAATTATGATTAAAAGTCACTAATCACTAGTTAACTTTAAGCAACATATATGGATAGAGGGGAATATTGATATGGAGATAAAGTTATGGAAATCTAAACCTCCAACTAATGAGATAGCTCATTAGTAGGTCATAATTTCATATTATTATTACGGTCCTTATTTACGTAACTTTCTCTGTGCTTTTGTTACCATAATTAAGCAAATATATTTTCAAAATGTATTTATTCACATTGTGAATAATTGTACAGATGTTGAACAAAACAATATGTTGGTCCACTGAAAACATTTATGATGTGAAACATTTTGCACAGAAAAATTTATAGGTTAAGTGGCAAGAGAATTGTGATTGCTTGTGTGTATGTGATTAAGGAATTAGAAGTTCCGTTGAAATACCTTTACAGATTATATCGATTATAGAATAATACGCGTAAGAAAATTTGGATAATCTTTTTCTAATTAATTAATAGACTAAACACTGATTTTCTTACAACACAGTGCTGTTGATAGGGCGTAGAAAATTTCGATATTATCTGAGCGAAACACGTATAGAAAAATTAATCAAGAATGATGAAATTACCCATTCCCATACCCATAACAATCAGCAAAGTAAATATACGGATATGTTTTTTGTGAAAGTCACATTATAAATGAAATAATGAAAGCACTAACTGTACTTACGTTTATATTCAGCCATAAGCCGCCTTAGTGCTGACCCAGCCATGATTTTTAAGAAGTAGCTACAATCAAATCAATTATTTCATTGAATCTAAAATTTCGCCGAAATTCTTCGCTGTTACAAGACAGGCAAGTGGTATTGACTGCAGTCAAAGAGTTTAAAATGACTGCAGCAAATGTATGCGTTGCGTTTATTGGAGAATATTTATATAGAACACGATTTAATTATACGATACCGTTTATTTAACACTGGTTAGAGATGAAACTTTTCATTTGAATTGAAATGAGTTGACGTGCACTTTTCACGATTTGTTGTCCAATGAAGGACGTTTAGTTATCTGTCGCATGAGTATGACCAACGTTTTGTGGCATCAACAACATAGTTTGTCTATAAAGTCGTGAAATTAATGATCCTGGAATTAAAAAAATTAAAAATAGGGTAACACTAAATTATAGTACATCGAATGTCATCGGCTGTCGTTTATTTGTTTTGTTGCTTGATATCTATAGCATATACTATTGCTTAAAAAAAAAATGAGCGAAACAAATGAAAATGGAGCTCGGGAAATAATTTTTAAAGTTTATCGGCGATGCTTGCTAGAATACGAAGCTGGAAAATTTTTATTAAATTTGGAAGTTATTACTTGGAATTATACTTAAACAGTTGCTGAAACAGGTATGCAATTGTGTTACTGTTTGTTTTTATCTACTTACTACAAGATTCAAATTTACTAAGTAAACGATTTTAAGACTAAAATAAGGATTGTTTACATTGCGCATTTATAGGTTAGATTACAAATATGATTTACTTGGCCTTATTGTAGTGCGACTAGCACAGTTTTGATACTTTAGGTGATTCAATTTACCGCTGATTTTAAAAATAAATTATATCATGTTCGGAATTAAAATTAGTGCTATACTTCTTGATTCTTCTGATAGAAATTAGATATTATTACTTCTAATCTTTCAGGAAAATGTGAGAGTGAACCCTATATCAAGATACAGATGAGTCAGTTATTCGTTATTAGTTCGTGTTAGTGACGCAGCTGACAATGAAAATACTTTTTAACGAAGAATATTTGGAATCAGACGATGAAAGTAATAATTACATTTTTGAATACTTTTCATTGGTAAAATTGGTATGATTTTTTTTTGTTTTATTCATTTTATTTAGACACCAGAGATTATAGATTTGTGGTTTTTATTAAAACCAGTTTTCCTTTTAGTATAAAATAATGTGCTCGTATCAAAATCAGTGACGGATTAAGACTACTTGATGCCCTAAGCAATCCACGCCTGTGGGCCCCCCTATCCGTATGTCAAGGTCAACTAGAATCCTAAAAAACCTTTACCGCCTAAAAACATTCGTTTTTTGTAAAATAAGATGATGAGATGTTTTTCTTTCTTTTTTTTTTTGTTGGGATGGGAAATCATCAAATGACTTCTCCCGCTCTGGGCGGAGCGGAAGGGCGTGTCAGATTTTTACTGACTAAAACCCACCCGTGTTTCTTCTTTTGCCTGTGCGATGGCCACGGCCACGGTTTCTTGTTTAACCAACCCGCAACCCTGACCCAGGAGGCATCGGTATTCGTAGACCCCGTCACGATGTGCTGACATCTCTTTGAGGCGCACGTGAAATACGACGCGCCGTCGACTCGGGCCTGGCCCTTACTGGGCGGCGAGCTGCCCACTGCTCACCGCCCGTAGGCCCGCGCCTACGGTGGCTGGGAGTTCGGTGTGGTCTCCCGACCAGGGCGTCTCCTGCGGCGGCTAGTGGCGTGAGGGCGCTGGGATTCCCGCTGTCTCACGCTCTCCGCCTCCTCCTTTGCCAGCATCACTGCTTCGCAGAAGGAGGTGACGGCCTGCCATGTACTCTCGCTCCGGACCATGGCTTGGACCAGGGTCGGATGCGAGAGATCGCCACCGATCGCCGCTACGAGAACACGGCGGTGCTCCACCCAAGTCGGGCAGACCCCCACCGTATGCTCCACCGTGTCCTCATGGCGATCCACACAATGGTGACACCCTGGCGTTTCCTCCCGCCTAATACGGAACAGGAACCTCCTGAAACAACCGTGTCCGGTGAGGACCTGCGTCAGGCGGAAGGTTAGGGCACCGTGGCGTCTCTCTAGCCACTCCTCAAAGAGGGGACTTACCGCCGCTATTGTGGCGTGCCCAGATGTAACGTACCTTAGAAGTAGAGTAGGCGCGACAACAATAAAAACCAATTGAAGCATAATTTATTTATTTATTGAAATGCGCCTTGCTGCTTTTTCGGGCATTGGATTCACGCAAGATAGTATTAACGTGTAATGTTTTTATCATATCGGACTCTATGTATAATATCAATAAACAATCGAGCCTTTCTTGTATCATCTTTGTCCTTTTTTAATAATTTTAATTTTGTAAAAGAACGGTCCGCTGAGCAATTTGAAATCATAGGCGATAAAAATATACGCAGGGATCTGTATCCATATTAGGGAAAGCTGATTCAATTTTATCATCATGTATTATTTTATACACCTGATCGAGACCTGGGCTGTACTGCAGTCTCTCCAGCGGTGCCAAATAGACTATCGGTATATTAAGCGCTGAAGGGTTTGTACGAAAACGCCACCATGTTAGTCCGAATACAGGACCAGACCTCGAAACCAATACCTCTGCAGCGTGGTGTCAGACAGGGAGATGTTATCTCCCCGAAACTGTTCACCGCTGCATTGGAGGATGTCTTCAAGGTTCTGGACTGGAAAGGACTGGGCATCAACGTCAATAGCGAGTATATGACACACCTTCGGTTTGCTGATGATATCGTAGCCATGGCTGAGACCACGGAGGACCTGAGTACAATGCTCGAAGACCTCAGTAGAGCCTTCGAGCGAGTCGGTCTTAAAATGAACATGGACAAGACCAGCCATGTCTAACGCCCATGTTGTACCGACTCCTATAAAGATTGGAGACTCTGTTCTCGAAGTTGTTGACAGTTACGTGTACCTTTATTTTTTTTTCCGGTGTGGAAATCCTCAATGGATGTCCGCCGCCCTGGGGTTGGCGACGGGGTCTGTCAGACTCTTACTGACTAAAACTACCCCGGTGTCTCTTCTATCACGAGCGCGCGTGGGGCCGCGGGAGTCTAAATTCTTCCACGGCCCAAAGAAACAAAGTCGCACCGCATATTCCAGTACATTCGAATTTCCGAATGCACTAGTGGGCAGCGAGTGGGCAAGCGGGTGCGGGGTTATGACTCTAGGTCGGACTCTGTGTCAACTTAAAACGCGCGAATTTTCAAATTAGTCCTAGGAACTCTTTTGGTGTGGTTTTTGGTGACGTGAGAGTGAGGACGTGATTCGTGATGCCCTCAGGATGGACTTTTTTGTGCTTGTTCTGGTGCCCCCCCAGACGTGATGCCCTAGGCAATTGCTTAATTTGATTACGGGTTAATCCGTCACTGATCAAAATGATTTCAGTCACACTATCAGGGTTGCTATATGCACGACCGCAGCGCCCTAATTTATTTTCACGACTTTATAGACAGAATATTATACCAAATATATCTACGGTACCGTGGGCATTGAGCCAGACAAGTGCGTTAATTGTAATTTAATATTAAAGTAACTGTTTGAAAAGACCGTGAAATGTAGAGTTATTATATAATTAATTATAGTAATATAGACTAACATTAGTCGGGACTATAAATACTACTAATTAGTTTTAAATATTCAATATTATTTATCATCTGTGGCCAGGAAAACGTAAAGCGGAATTTTTAAAAATTCTATAATTTTTTTATTTTATTTGCTGTTATATTTGGCAATTATGTGATCTTAGTTATTTTACTTGATTCACATGCATTAATAAAGAGCAAGGTACGTTCGAAGAAAAATACGAGGTGTCTGAGAAGCAGCCAAGCCGAAAAACACAGAAGTCAGCAGGCCTCTCTGTGGTGTCAAGTAGCATCGATATCTTTTAATTTTTGCATCACTGTTCCAAAGGAGCCAAGGTTAGTTTCAATCATCCTAGTCCATCGAGACTATTTTGTGTCAATGCGTTTTTCACCAAAATAATGTATAACATAGAAATGTAAGAAAATCTATGATCTAGGAATACCAGTGGTCCAATTAGGTTTTTCTAAGTAGGTACCGCTTCAAGACAGACCTCAAATTGCAGGAATGTTAAATAAAAAATGAAATCAGGTTTTTTTTTTTTCACTTAATATAATCAAATGAAACTGTTCTCTGTTATTAGATTCTCACTTTTATTGTGAACGTTTGTCTTTGCACACTCCTAAAAAATGTTCTTGTATTTTGGTTGAGTGACCTTGAGTTTTCTTATAAATCGCGTTGTTAGCGATCACGTCTTAGTTGCCTTGAGACATTGCAATGGGTTCTCGAGTGGCGACCACGCACCGGAAGACGCAGCGTGGGTAGTGGGCGTGGGCAGGTGGGTAAGGTGGACCCACGACCTGGTGAAGATCGCGGTTTGGAGGTACCTACACCCTAGCGGGAAACCACTGGATGCGGGAGGCGCAGTACCGGTCATCGTGGAGATCCTTGGGGAGGCGTATGTCCAGCAGTGGACGTCTTTCGGCTGAAACGATAATGATGATGATGAAATACATATCACAATACCATACGTAAGAAAAATTGAATTTCGTGGGCTACAAGCTGTAATTGCGCATTCGCCTTAACCCTCTACAAATATGTAATAATTTTAATGGTTGACTACGATTACCTTTAGTCAGCTTCAGACATAAACATCTCAGATTAGAGTTCAAAGTGTATTTTGCCACAGGTGTTAAGATATAATGCGAGTATAGAGAGAAACAGCGAAGCAAGACGTCGCGTCGGTGGTAGGTTTTTGGTGATTGGAGGTAGGTTTGCTTAGCTACACAGAAAGGAAACACTGCGCTTATCTTTCTATCCGTTGGTTAGTATTAACACTGCCAAAAGGAGCCAGTTCACCTTGGCTCCTGCTTTTCAGAATGTATCCTTGGAGTGCACCGACCGCCTTCAGCTTTTGGGAGTTGAGATTTCCTCGAATCTAAACTTTGGGCGGTTCATTCAGTCCAAAGCCAAGGTGGCTGCCAGAAAACTTGACGTCATCGCAAATGTCCGGCGGTACTTCACACCAAGGCAGCTTTTAATGTTGTACAAAGCACAGGTCCGCTTGTGTGTGGAGTACTGCAGCCATATTTCGGCGGGTGCTGCGAAATGTCAGCTAGCTACTTTGGATTCAGTGGAGAGGTGTGCGAAGAGGCTGATTGGCGACCCAGATTTAACTCGAAAGGTCTCCAAAGCATGGAGCACAGGTGTAGAGTAGCCAGCTTTTCGGTTTTCTATAGGGTGCATTCTGGTGAGTGTGCAAGGGAATTGCATGAAACCATTCCCCCATCTTCGTTCCACCATCGGACGACCCGTCGTACGGCGGTTATCCACCCTTTTGTTGTTAACACCACTACGATCCGGACGAAGCGTGTCGCTTCCTCTTTTATACCGGGTACATTGAGGGAGTGGAACAATTTGCCAGCGGCGGTGTTTCCGTCCGTGTCTTCTAAGGCTAGAGTGAATAGGCTCTTAATAAACTAGCGCGCTTTACCATCAACGATCGCATCATTGCTTACCATCAGGCGAGATTGCGGTCAAGCGCTAGTTTATAATTTATATATACAAAAATATCCACATTAAATTCTTAGGTTCCTATTTTATTTCCATAAATTTAATTTATCAAGATAAGTTTCTTTCTAGCTCTCACCTATAAGGCGGAAAGGGTGGAAAGTTTAGATTCAATGATTAGGTGAATAATTAAGTTGTGAAGACAGAAATTTAGCCTATATCTATAAGTGAAGCGATATCTGGAGTTCCTAAACATGGAGGTAGTTGGAGAAAATGTGTCACCATCAACGTCAGAGCCGTTACTGCTTTTGCCCAGGAATCTTGTAAGTCCTTAAATAACAATAACGCAACCATTAGTACCCATTTATGTAAGTACAACTATCATCGAAATCCGAATTATTTTGGTGGATATTGCTCATCGATTAGTTTATGTTTTGAAAAAAAATGTCTGCTCAATAACATAAATTATGCAATGAATGTTGTAACATTTTCCGTTGACCTACCTGATGGTTTGTAATGCAATTACCCTGGTGATTGGTTAGGTAAATCATCATCGAATCCCATGTTTTAAAGAAACAAGCCATTCAGGATAGAACATGTACAGAGGACAACATATGACATGCTGTCGTCTAGACTAGTTGTAGTAGCTTGATATGCTGCATATCAAGCAACTAGTCTGTCAAATTTCTTTCTTAGATTTTCAACTTTGCATTAAGGCTCAAGGTTGATTGGGAATATTTGACTGTTTCGAGTAGCTTGACCTGCTGTAGTACGTACAATATCTATGGGGTCGGAAATCATCCAATGACTTCTCCCGCTCTGGGCGGAGCGGAAGGGCGTGTCAGACTTTTACTGACTAAAACCCACCCGTGTTCCTTCACTTGCCTGTGCGATGGCCAGGGCCACGGTTTCTTTTTTTCATTTTTCTTTCTTTTTTAGGGTTCCGTACCTCAAAAGGAAAAAACAGAACCCTTATAGGATCCCTTTGTTGTCCGTCTGTCTCTCTGTCTGTCAAGACCCTTTATCTCGAGAACGCTTGGATGTATCAAGCTGAAATTCACATGAAATACTCAGATCTATTGTCCCTTTAAGCTGTGAAAATATCAAACTTCTAAGCCAAGCCAATCAAAAGATACAGCCGATTATGTCGATATTTTCAACAAACTTTCGACACTCGCAAAGGAATCAAAACCTACAGGATACTTCCCGTAAACTCAGAATCTTGAAATTTGGCATGAAGCATTGTCATATAATGCAAATATAGGAAAAATTGCGAAAATCACATTTTTTTAGTTACATAATATAATAAAAATATTTTAATAAAACGAAACTTACTACCTTATTTCTCACGAACAAATAAAGGTATCAAATTGAAATTTATACCAAATACCTAGGTATTTAGTATAAATTTCAATTTACCAGACCATACCAATTTACAGTTTAATATACCTAGGTCTATTGTCCCTTTAAGCAGTGAAAAAATCAAACTTCTAAGTTAACGCGATCAAAAGATACAGCAGCTTAGACGAATTTCGGCAGAACCCTCGGTGTGCTAGTCCGACTCGCACTTGGCCGGTTTTTTTGTATCAGGGCTCCTCGTTGAGGAGTACCTACAGTTACTCATAATAAATTCAATTAAGTTATATTCATGAACTAGTTTTAGTTACAGTATCCCATAGCATGGCGCGAATCACCGGCGAACTTTACGTGTCGATTGTGTATGAAGACATTTTACAACAAAAAAGCTTTACAAAATCATAGAAAAACACAACACGATGACGACGGTAGTGATGGAGAATTTCAGCAGAAACCTACGCCATTAAACGATCAAGTGAGTCAGCGTTCTTTTACTTGTGTATAATAATAATAATAAAGATTTATTACATTCCACAATTAATAAAGTCATATTAATATAATTCTATTTTCAAATCATCATCATCCCAGCAATCAATCCCGGTTGCATCCGCGGCCTAATCGTTAGAACCCGGGGTCCGCTTTTCTGCTCATTCTCCTCCATCTCGCGTCATCTTTAGCATCATGTGCTAAGAGATTGTTGGCACGCATGCCATCCCGTTAACGTCAAGCTAGCATTTCTTTGGTCTCCCTCGCTTGTTCCGGCCTGGCTGAGGCACCATGGCAAGACATTTGTTACCCACGTTTTCGTAAGACATGGCCGCAGCGTAGGCGACCCTCCTGCAGTTTATCTGCTGTGTCACGGACACGAAGACTACCACGGATGCAGGGGTTCCTGAATTCCATTTACAAATCCAATTCACAAAAAAAAAAAACATTAAAATCCATTTGTGCAAGATATTATTATATTGTTTGCTTTAATTTAGATAGTGTGGTTAGGTCCTCCAAAGATTTCGATTTAATTTTGTCGCTGGGGGTGGACATCCAGTCCTTTTTACCGCGGTGGCCACAATTTTATCCTGAAACCGAGCGCTTGGACGACCCCTACTTTTCCTATCGTATATTCATATCCCTTTCCAGTTTGGGATGTTGATTGTCCAACGATTCTCCTTGTATCTCGCCACATGGCCAATCCACCTCCTTTAAACTTTTAGCAAAACACACTTGTATTATTTCTGTGCGAAACTATTCTATAATCTTTCGAAATTACTAGTTGCCGAAGCATGTCGCATGAACCCAAGGATTGAATCAGGGATACGTGCCTATGTTACCGACCTATGCACGTGTACCTAGATCCGATTTAAGGCTGTAATTGGGTTTTTTCATTTAGATTTAGAATTTTCAGTAAGTATTTGGATTTTTGAAGTAAGTGTGCCTTCCCCGATTCTCCGTGTTTCGGAATTCGCGTAAATCCATTGTTCCTGCGCCTGATCTCTCGCCATTCTAAGCCGTACGTAGGACGGGTTTGAGCAGTAGTGTTGCGATGTGTGCCGGGTCCGATGCGTCAAACGTTGTGTCGGGAGTTTGGTCGTGGAGGGTCTCGAGATCAATCTCCGTCTGGCGCAGCATCGTTGGTTGTGTTGTTGGGTTTAACATGCTCATGCTAATGCCAATCCATTACTTCGTATATTTTAAACATGTGTCAGCCCAACACAAACACATTTATACTTAAGTATGCTGTTGGTGTACAAAACGCAATGATTGTTGTTGAACTATCCAAATAAAAGCCACAGCTACTGAAAGTGTGTTACGCACTTACCCTGCTGGTCGTGTCGGATTACAATCCTTTTCGATAATTAATCGGAGTGAGGATAGAGGAATAGCACCTGTAGTAGTATGTAGCTCATTAACTTTTGTATTGTATTATCTCCTGCGTTAGTACCTACGTAATAGACAGATATTTGTGTATCTCTTGTGCCATGAAATATTTGGATCGACGGACTTAAATAAAGTAAAGGAGTACCATACATACCATATATTACCTATGTAGAAAATTTCAGGTCGGAAATCCCCCACTGCTGAGTAACTGCCCTTTCCTTTCTAACTTTACTGCCCGGTTCTGTTCGTCCTTCATACAGGTGTTTCTTGCGACTTTGACGATACAGGCAACCCAACGGGCTTTGGGATAGCTCTGGTATCTGCGGTATCTCTATCTAACCTAACCTGACCTTGCTTACGATTCGGTCACAGCTTTTCTCCGTCGGCAATCTCCTCGTCTTACCAAAACATCTGAAGAACATTAATTGTAAAGCATTTCTTTTGTGCAGAATGTTAACGGCCTCTGTGGTTTCAAGTTTATACCGCTCCAAGAAAATAATACAGACGAACAAGTCATTGGTCGGGATGGTTTTATTACACGCACCTTTTCTGAAGACACTACTTATTTGATCATTCAAATAGAAATGAATGAGATGGACTCCGATGCCATAAAACGATCACGAATAGACGGTGTCCTCAAAAGGACACAAATCAAACCTAAGCTGCCTATTGATCTGAGGTATTTACATCGTCTATATTCATAACATCACACCAGGTTTCATGTGTCAATTTCGTTATATAGGTAGATTTTAAGTACTTTTTTTTGCTTGCATGGAATGTTTATAGGCGCTTAATATTAATAGTTACCGAAAGCCCAAAAATTTGTGTCCAGGTAGGTACTTATACAGCAAGCTACTCTATTTTAAAGAAATACATTTTATTTGAATTAAAAAAAAAATCATGTGCAGTAAACTGAAAGAATAAATAATGTAGATATCTAGTGCAGACGTTAAATGAACCTGGGATCTTATTTTTAATTTGTTTTAACCAGGGGGCCCTTTACTTGCACTTTTCCTTCGACCATGCGTCCGGACCTGCAGTGTCGTCAGATTTTCTTCAACTGCTGTGATTATTCATTGCACTACCGGGAAGAGCATACTAAAAGACGCAAAGCCGCGCTGCGCTGTCAGGTGTGCGAGAAACGACTCGACCGGGAGTTCTACCACACAGACACTATCGCCGCTCAACTTCAGGCTACAAATCGCTTTACCTTCTCTTGTAGCATCTGCAGTCAAATATTTTTGGATAGCACGGAGTACGATGAACATAATCGTATCGTACATGCTAAGATGAAACCGCACCAGTGCTCCATCTGTGCGAAACGATTCACTCAACAAGGTGGCTTACAACAACACATGCGGATGCACACGGGTGTTCGACCCTTTGGTTGTACTTTTTGCCCTAAAGCATTTACACAGAAGGCTGGGCTGGACCAGCACCTCCGGACTCACACCAAAGTGAAGCCATTCAAATGTGTGATATGTAGCAAGTGTTTCTCGCAGTCAGTGCACCTTCGGCAACACATGCGTACCCATACCAATATACAGCCGTTTGAGTGTTCCGTGTGCGACCGAAGATTCAAGCAAAGCAGTCATTTGAACTTCCATATGCGCTCGCATGTTGGTGACAGTTCCCTGGCTGTAGTGAATTACGTACAAGGGGAGGGCCAGGACAATCAGATGGAATTTCTGAACTTGGCTAATTTGCAGCCCATACAAGACGGAGAAACTTTATATTATACGACAGAGTTGGCAGTAGGTCCAACAACTTCCAATCATGACACATTTTCCTATCGACCCCAAGTTATGCCTGATAACGTTCTTTCATTGTAATATATTTTCTTCGAAAAATTTAAACTTAAATAAACATAATATGGCTTCGATTTTATTAACTCTTAAAATTTATTAAAAACATCACCCTATAAGAAAATACTTGTGGTGTGATGTAAGCAGCTAATGAATATACATCCGAATATAGCATAGCAAATGTCAATTATTGGTTCGATTCAAGTTTGTTACAAAGATTGCATGATATTTTATTGAATAAACTATATTATAAGCATAAATTGAATTTTATTTTCATATCTGCAGGGCAATTACGTAACACACTATCGATAGCAATTAGTTTCATTCTGACAGTTCAACAACATTCATTGCGTTATTTTTATGTACCTGAGTTACCCATTTTTGAAAATATGGAGCAATGGATTAGCAGGATGCTTCAAAATGATTCCAATTGATTGTAATAGTGTGTTACGCGCCGTTTCCTATTATGGAGGGTTTTTAAGGAATAATGACCCCACGAGTCCTAGGAAGCTTTGCTTTTTATAAACTAGTGCTTGACTGCAATCCCGCCTGATGGTAAGCAGTGATGCAATCGTTGATGGTAAAGCACACTAGCTTATTAAGCCTATTCACTCAAAAAAACTGAGTGAATAGGAAGGAAGACGGCAGTTGAGCGAGGTGATGCAATGTTTAACCCAACAACACGACCAACGATGCTGCGCCAGAGGATGATCTGGAGAGCCTTCACGACCAAACTCCCGACACAACAACATTAGGCACATCGTACCCGGCACACATCGCAACACAACTGCTCAGACCCGTTCTCCGTACGGCTTCACCAGACATCATGCCGGAACACGACGAATCGCTTGGCGGCAAGACTTTGTCTGGTGGGTGGTAACTTATGCCGGCGGCTGATGTTGTTGCCTACCACCGAGAGAACTGACCCCACGAGTCCTAGGAAGCTTTGCTTGTTGCGGTTACTCCGTGGATGGATAACCGTCTTTACATACCAAGACCCCGCTGTGCCTCGAAAAGCACGTTGGTTCCGGCTGTGATTCTTGGGCTTTTGACAGTCTTTACAGGTCGTCAGAAGCGATGCCAGAAGATCTGATAACCTTTTTTTTTCTGGGCGGAGCGGAAGGGCCTGTCACACTTTTGCATAAGTAAAACCCATCCATGTTTCTTCACTTACCTGTACGCCAGGGCCACGGTTTCTCTTTCAACAAACTCGCAACCCTGGCAGGCATCGGTCTACGTGGACCCGGTCAAGATGTGCTGACTTCTCTTTAAGGCACTCGTGAAACAATCTGCGTCGACCCAGGCCTGGTCCTACCGGGCGGCGAACTGCCCACTGCTCGACGCCCGCACGCCCGCGCCTACGGTGGCCGGGAGTTCGATGTTGTCTCCTGACCTGGGCATCTGCGGCGGCTAGAGGCGTCATGGTGCTGGAATTCCCACTCCTTCACGCGATCCACCTTCTCTTTTACAAGTATCACTGCTTCGCAGAAGGAGGTGACGGCTTGCTGTGCACTCTCGTTCGGACCATGGTCTGGACCAGGGCCGGACGCGAAAGATCGCCACTGATCGCCGTCACGACATCGTTTGGGTTTGAGACTTATTGACAGTCATTGCAGATGCCAATCTAATCGGAAATTGAAGCCGTTTAAATTGAATTGGGACACCTTTAGGTATGTATAATGGTTTTGATAACTTTTTTCATCGTGTTCCGGCATGATGCCTGGTGAAGCCGTACGGAGGACGAGTCTGAGCAGTTGTCTTGCGATGTGTGCCGGATACGATGCACCAAAGGTTATTGTGTCGGGAGTTTGGTCGTGAAGAGTCTCCGGATCAATCTCCCTCTGGCGCAGCATCGTTGTTCGTGTTTGGTCCTGGGTTTAACATTGCATCACCTCGCTCAACTGCCGTCATCCTTCCTATTTCTAAGTTTTTTAAGTGAATAGGCTTAATAAACTAATGCGCTTTACCATCAACGATTGCATCACTGCTTACCATCAGGCGGGATTGCAGTCTCTAGTTTATAATTAACTAGCTTTCCGCCCGCGGCTTCGCCCGGAGTTCGGTTTTATCGCGCTTTTTAGATTTCTCAGTGTTTCTCTACTATATTATGCATTTATTATACATACAAACCTTCCTTAAGAATCACTCTATCTATTAAAAAAAAACCGCGTCAAAATCCGTTGCGTAGTTTTAAAGATCTAAGCATACATACGGACATACAGCGAAAGCGACTTTGTTTTATACTATGTATTGATATAAAAAACTAATCTTGAAGTTTAATTCGTTAAAGTCCACATTTTATGTTGCTAAAATGGCTTTTTCCACCAGCCACCTATGATTATGTAGTGTATTGAGAGTGTATGTCAGGAAATATCTAGTCGATGAGAGCATCCTGCGAATCAACGATTGTGTAGAAATCTGTCGGTAATTTTATGTATCAGTTCCATCCGCTTTTGCATCGCTGATATTAAATAGTTGTTTAGAGGATGTTTCAGCGAATGGAACTTGAAGCATTTGAACGCGCATATTAACATTATTCACGCGACCGTCAGTTCCAATTTTTCAACATTGTGCCAATGACGATGATTTTAAGCACGCGTTGATCTCATCTGCCTAGCGTGAACGTGGAATGGTGAGTGTTTGACTGAAATCACCTAAAAGGGGTAAAAAAGTGCCGCCAAATAGTAGTTGTTTATAAGGCTCCGTAGTCAACTACCTACCCTTAAAGTTTTAAGTAGGTACCCTTATAGTTTAGAAAAGTCTGTGTGTCTGTCTGTCCATCCGCGGATAATCTCAGTGACCGTTAAAACCAGAGAGCTGAAATTTGGTATGTTTAAAAATAACCAATATGTATAAAAAATCCGACAAAGTGCTAAAATAAGTGGAAAAGAATGTTTTATTAGGGTATTTCTACCCTAACTGATGATATTTGGTTAAATAGGCATTTAAAAGTGAATAGGGGATTACTAAAATCAATTTTTGATAATGTTCATATTTTCGGAAATAATCGCTCCGAAAGTAAAATAAAAGAACCCCCCCCCCCCCCTAACCTCTGAACCATACGTTTGAAAAATCTGAAAAAAAATCTCGATAGTAGAACTTTATAAAACCTTTCTAAGAAAATTATTTTGAACGTGATGGGATGAACAGTTTTTAAAAAAATGTACCAAATATTTTCTGAAATAAGTTTGTAAATTGCTTAATTAAGTATTAATTAAGCATTTCTCTTATATTAATTTACACTATTTTTTAATATTTATTGGCAACTTAAATACTGAATGAGCAGTTCTGTCTCCATCCAATACAGTTGCCGTAATACCAGATGATGCAACTGCTAGTGCGATGCCATTATTATATTTTATTTCGGCAAGAATTAGCGAAATGAGGTTTTTTTTAACTGTGCGAGTTATGTATTCCTGCGTACACTTGACCAGGGGAGACTGGTAGGTGGTGGGAAAAAATGAGTTATTACAAAAATGCACTTATGATTAATGAAACAATTGATCATCATCATCATCATCATCATCATCATCATCATCTCAGCGTTAATCCCAGTCGCATCCGTAGCTTTTTTCAGCTTTGGAGTCTGGGGTCCGCTTTTACCAGTCTAACTGCTAATTTTGGCTAAACTTCCGTGAAGCGACTGCCGTCTGACCTCCACAACCCGAAGGCGATATCTAAGCATTGCAGTTAGACCAATTGTTAGACTTTTGAGGGCTCCAACAACCCGTAACGACTGCCACTAGATGTTCGTATGGCAACCAGGACCAACGGCTTAACGTGCTTTCCGAGGCACGACCAGACCAGTGCAAATACTCATATTCATGCATACAAATTAGGGTTGTAACGGAGGCTTGTTAGCGGAGGCGGAGGCGGATGCGGAGGCGACGAGTCTCACCTCCGCGGAAGCGGAGGTTAGCGGAGGCGGAGGCGGAGGTGAAAATACATATAGAAAAAATTGAAATTTATGGTTAATTAAAACATTTTTTTTTTTAATTTTAAATACGTACATTAATAGTAGTATACTTAGTAAAAAAATATTACCTTGTAATGAAAACGAAGGAGAAACAAATTGTGTTTGCCGTATTCCCGCCTCGCACTAGATGATTCTTGACACGTGCCAGCTTGCGCGTTATTTATTTTATAAATACGTAAATAAACCTCCGTTATAACTCCGCAAAAAATTGTGCGGAGGCGGAGGCGGAAGCGAAGATACGATTTCTTGCGGAACTTCCGCAGTAACGGAAGCGGAGGCGAAGCTCCGTTACAACCCTAATACAAATATTTGCACTGTGCGGGGATCGAACCCGCGCCCCCTTGCGCAACGGCTCGTTCGCTACCGCTACGCCACGGAGGCTGTCAAATGACAAAATTGATATAAACCTATTCTCAGACCTAAAGAAACGATATAGGAAATTTCATTAAAATCAGTTCAGCCGTTTTGAAGGAGTTCGAGGGCAAACAATGTAACAAGAGAAATTTATATATTAGAAATTACACATTTACCCTGTTTTAATCATAATAATTTATTTCGGACAGTATCCATATTTTCCGTGAAGCGACTGCCGTCTGACCTCCACAACCTGAAGGCGAAATCGAAGCATTGCAGTTAGACCAATTGTTGGACTTTTCGTTGGAACCCCCCTTGGTTTCCAACAACCTGTAACGACTGCCACTGGTCTGGTCGTGCCTGGGAAAGCACGCAAATATTTATATGCATGAATAAGAATATTCATTTATATTCATGCATATTTGCACTGCGTGGGGATCGAACTTGCGCCTCATTGCGCAGCGGCTACGTTCGCTACCGCGATGCCAATTAGGCTGTCATATTATATTATAGCTTATGACACTCACAAATAACGAGGTTATCTATTAGTAAAAGAAGTTTCAAAATCGGTCTATTAGATCCAGAGAATAACGGGCTATAACTTCAGAACTCACATTTTTATGTCTTTGTGATAGTAATATGTAGATAATAGGGGTAATTCTGCTAATTACAAATTTATAATTGAACTAAAAGTAGGCTAGAAAAAAACCAAATTTAGAAAAAAAAACAACGACGCTAAGTTTTTTTTGAAGAAAGTGAAAGAGAAACAAATTGTTTTTTTTTTTCATTTTACATCACTAGCCGTGGTGCCGTAATCACCCGTGCCCAGGAGTTTTTGGCGGGAAGCTAAGATGAGTGCCACGCTCATTTTTCATTGGACTTTTAAATTATTTATAGTGTCGTTTACTAAATAAAAACGCGTGATTTATGTAGTAAAAAGTGCATTCAGTGAATAATTCATAAAGAACAGTGAAATATTGTAGCATAGTGGCCACATCATGGCTTTGTACCAAAACTTCCTCCTAGTGTCAGTCACGCGAGAAACGAAAGGAGATAGGTTTAGTTAGGATAAGTTACAAAAGAAGAAGATATAATTAAGACATGGCTTAAAGGTCTTAGAAACCAGGCCATAAAATCCCAAAAAAAAAAACCCGTGCCCAGTGCGGCTTGGCAGACGTCACATGTCCTCGGAAGTTTTTAGCTGTGCTGGACATGCGATGCCATCTTCACGATGTTCTCCTTAACCGTTTTAAGAACAGTGATGATGAAGTCATTAAAATGAGAGCCTGCAGCGGTAGGTTAGTGATATCTATCGGCAGCAACTTACAAGTCGTAGATTTCTTCTAATTCAAATTCATTTCGGGAAATAAATATGAATGTATACAATAAGTAAAGAAAACCCTGTCCCATCCGTGAAGGTATTGTTAGGTATCGATAACTGATTCTACTAATGCCCACAAAGACAGGCTAAACTTAAAAAAAAATCTCCCTAAAAAAATAAATATTATTTCGTAAAAAGAGGTAACTTAATACATGTGCGGTAAGCAACCACTTCCGCGGGCGGCGGGGGCAGGGCACGCGGCAGCTGTGAGGTGGTCGTGTCGCTTATAATAATGCCGGTGATATCACTTTTTTAAAATTTACCAAATTTCGGGGAAATTGGAATTAATTCCCGGGAAAAAAGGATTATTTCAAAATTCATTAGTATTATTACTATGATGATTATGTAAAATTTTATATTATATTTGGTCAAGTGTTTACCTAACCTTTATTATCGTTATGGGTCGGACAGGGTTTTCTTTACATATTGTATATGTTATGCCTTTATATGTTATGTATATATGTTATATAAATAAATAATTGGGGCCAATACATAAATATGTAGATATCATGGCAGCGTATTGCAACTAAGGAACCTTTCAGTGTATGGGAAATTAAATGCATTTCCAACAATAAGCAACAGTGCATCCCGAAAAGTGCAGTTTAACGCATTGTAAGTACTAGGCGATCATGAAAATCCAAGAGATAATACAAACGTAGTGCTCTAGATATCTGAATACTGAAACGTAGTATGGTAATAGCCCTTTCCTACTCGTTCGTGGGGGACAGCTTATTTCCATTTCTTACCTTCTTGCTTCCACGTAGCCGTTAATAGATTTTCAACTTTATCTTTTAAGTATTAGGTTCAAGGTTTATTGGGAAAATTGGACAGTTTCAATGTGCATCACAAAATTTTTTGGTTTCGTTTTAGCACGTAAACATAACATAAGGCAGGTCGTTTCAGTGATTTTAAATGTAGGTTTTGCTTAAATCCTGGTGAGACGTGTTCGAAACGAATGTTATAGGAATGTTTTGTAAGGAATTATAATATCTTAGATACATTTTGGTGTTTTTTGTCATCATCATCATCCCAGCGTTAATCCCAGTCGCATCCGAAGCCTTTTCAGCTTGATAAAGATAGAAATGGATAAAGCACTTGGAACAGTGAATATTACTCATCATAAACCTAGTCGCAGAGTCTGGGGTCCGCTTTACCAGTCCAACTGCTGATATGGCTAAACTTCGACATTTTCCGTGAAGCGACTGCCGTCTGACCTCCACAACCCGAAGGCGACATCAAAGCATTGCAGTTAGACCAATTGTTCGTGCTTTCCGAGGCACGACCAGACTAGTGCAAATATTCATATTCATGCATACAAATATTTGCACTGTGCGGGGATCGAACCCGCGCCACCTTGCGCAGCGGCCGCGTCCGCTACCGCTACGCCACGGAGGCTGTCGGTGTTTTTTGTCGCTGCATTAAATTAGCCATTTAATCACCAACTGACTAGTTTTGCGTCTTCCGGTGTGTGGTCGCCACTCGAGAACTTGTCCGCCCCATCGGGCATAGGTCCTACGGGCAATGTGCTCGGCCTACTTCCACTTACGTGTTGCAATTCTTCGGGCTATGTCGGTTACTCTCGTTCTTCTGCGGATCTCCTCATTTCTGATTTGATCACTCAGTGAAATTACAAGCATAGTCCTCTCCATTGTCCTTTGAGTGACCTTTAGCTTTCTTATAAGACTCATTGTTAGCGACCACATCTCAGTGCCATAAGTCATCACTGGTAATTGCGATGGATTCTCGAGTGGCGACCACGCACCGGAAGACGCAGCGTGGGTAGGCCCCCGACAAGGCGGACCGACGCCCTGGCGAAGGTCGCGGAAACCGCTGGATGCGGGAGGCGCAAGACCGATTGTCGTGGAGATCCCTGGGGGGAAGGCCGATGTCCAGCAGTGGACGTCTTTTGGCTGAAATGATGATGATGATAATGAGCATTTTTATTTCATTTATTCATAAAACATTTACTACATGTGTTGAATTCACATATAAATACAAGGAACTATGAATTTCAAGTGAACTTCAAATCTGTAGTGTAGTTTTAAATATGACCTTTGGTAGCAGTGCTCGTCTCGCTTCACTCTTTGTTCGCACCCGATTGAACACAGTGCTAAACCTAACCCATTAGGTCAGGGTGACATTTCTTTATTATACAATAATACCTAAATAATTAGCTAGGTATAGTGTAGGTAAAGGAAATCAAGATCAGCTCGATTACAACTATACTTATAGCCAAATTCGATGAAGAATACAGGTAAACAAACCAATTGAGGATTGTCACAGCTCACGTTTTACAAATCTTAAATACCAACATATGTTTATATGATTGCCTTTTTATATGATAATTATTTATTAACACAGGAAGTGTTAATAAATAATTATCATATAAAAGGCATTGCATTTGCAGCATATTTGACTAGAATTACTTAAATAACCCGCATATTAACTTGCTACTTCGAAAAACCATTAAAAAGTCGACATTAATTTTACCCTATAGTCCTATATAAAAAGAAACATGGATGAAATTCAGGTTTAAAACACATTTTGGGAAACTTATTTCTTCAACACAATTTCGCATATTTTAAATACCTACTTTAACTATCTACTACATTACACATTACATCTGAAAGACACGCGTTTCGTTGTTTCATTGAAAAATCCATACTAATATTATAAATGCGAAAGTAACTCTGTCTGTCTGTCTGTCAGTCTGTCTGTTACGCTTTCCCGCTTAAGCCTCTCAACCGATTTTGATGAAATTTGGCACAGGCAATCTTTAGACCCTGAGAAAGAACATAGGCTACCTTTTATCCCGGAAAAATTTGATATTCCCGAGGGAAATCTAAAAAGCGCGATATAACCGAACTCCACGCGGGCGAAGCCGCGGGCGGAAAGCTAGTAATAATATATAAGTACTATACGTATCAAAGATATAACCTATTCGGAAATTAGCTTAAATGTGTGGCATTTTTCATTGAAATTGGTTTAGCGTTCAATACCTTTTTTTATAATTATAAACGTGCTTGACTGCAATCCCGCCTGATGGCAAGCAGCGATGCAATCGTTGATGGTAAAGCGCGCTAGCTTATTAAGCCAATTCACTCAAAAAAAAAACTGAGTGAATAGGAAGGACTTTTCTCTCCATAACATCGACTGCCGGAAAAAGTTACCACTCACCAGACAAAGTCTTACCGCCAAGCGATTCGTCGTGTTCCGGCATGATGTCTGGTGAAGCCGTACGGAGGACGGGTCTGAGCAGTTGCGTTGCGATGTGTGCCGGGTACGATGCGCCAAATGTTGTTATGTCGGGAGTTTGGTCGTGGAGGGTCTCCAGACCAATCTCCCTCTGGTGCAACATCGTTGGTTGTGTTGTTGGGTTTAACATTTCATTACCTCGCTCAACTGCCGTCTTCCTAAACTAGTGCTTGACTGCAATCCCACCTGATGGTAAGCAGTGATGCAATCGTTGATGGTAAAGCGCACTGGTTTATTAAGCCTATTCACTTAAAAAACTTAGGAATAGGAAGGATGACGACAGTTGAGCGAGGTGATGCAATGTAAAACGCAAGACCAACACGACCAATGATGCTGCGCCAGAGGGAGATAGATGTGGAGACCCTCCACGACCAAACTCCCGACATAACAACATTTGGCGCATCGTATCCGGCACACATTAACACAACTGCTGAGACCCGTCCTCCGTACGGCTTCACCAGACATCATGAACATAAACATCTACATACAAATAAGCTTTTACAATATTAGGCAGTAGAATTATTACTTGTATGAAAATAATCTACCTAGATAATGTTGTTGACAATCTAACGTTGCCGTTGCCTAACAACTATACATAGAGCGGAAATCGCTTATCGACAAGCATTGTGGTGTGGTGTGGGACGCCTCCCAGCAAGATGGGCAGCCGACCAATCATGACAATATGACACAAATTCTCCGAAGATTAAAGTTGCATAGGTAGGAAGCTAAGTCAAAATAAAACCGTGAACAATAACTACCACTGTTCTCAAATAGGTTTTGATAACGTTATGGGTTAGCGTAGGTAGCTTCGTCCGTCAAAATATGATACCCAAAAAGACTCAAACTGCAAATGTGCAGATTATAAATTGCGGAAGCGCATGTATATAATATATAAATTGTAGCCTAGTTTGTTATGAAAAAGTGCACTATTCGTTTAGACAAAGGTATTGGAGCGATGACGCGTCGTCAAAACATGCATTGCCGGCGTGTGGGCTCGGCATGTTGGATACATTTCGGTCTCTTGTATATTTTCGTAAAGCCGCGTATGGCACGCCGAGAAAACAAAGGGAGCCAACTGATGGCTGCATCCTGACCGACCGCGATGTGCAACCCTTGTGTTTTGAAGCTCTAGGAACCTATTGATAATGGCATGATCGAGTTTGTTTTTAATTTTTTTTTTATACTAGCTTGCCGCCCGCGTGTGTTCCGGTTATATCGCATTTTTTAGATTTCCCTCGGGAACATCAAATTTTTCCTAGATAAAAAGTACCCTATTATTTAAGCCGGACTTCTAACACGTCTGCAAAATTTCAAAGCAATCAGATTGATAATATTAGTAAGGATATAATATATTACTAAGTAGCTGTTCAAATCGGACCAGTAGTTACTGAGATTAGCGAGTTCAAACAAACAAACTTTTCAGTTTTATACAATACTAGCTGTTGCCAGCGACTTCGTCCGCATAGACTTCAGTTTACAGCGCGCGGTGGTTCCCGTTTCCGGAGGAATGCCTACATTACTGCAAGGTTTCAAACACCCTCACACATTTTCGCGTTTCTATTATTAGTGTAGGATTATAAAGATACATAAGGTCTATAGCAACGTTAATTTTACCGGGTTTAAAGGTTTAGAAAAGGAAAGAAACAACAAATATCATACTTCTAATTATTTTGGGTTGGTTGGTGTTTTGGATATGCTTAGGATATTATGAAATAAGGGTTAAAAATTATTACGCTTGATAAAATATGAGCACATTTAAGTAAGTACGGTTTTATAAACAATTTTTTTTTTGTTTTGCTGTCTTTTGCCAAAACAGTTATTATTACAATTTCTGGAATTGATACACGTGAGCATGCCACATAAAGTTGCCCATGAGAAAAACATGTTGTTTCGAAATGAACTCCGGCAACTTTAAGCGTCTGTCGGCTTTGTTATTGTTATAGCAAATGCTGCTTTCAGAAGGAACTGTCCTTTTTTTAATTGAAATGGCAAATCAGTCTATGGAATACGGGGAATCAAGACATTTTATCCTTTTGCCATTCCAGCCATGATTGTAGCCTTTACAATGTTGTGACCCAAATGTGTTATTTGCAACAGAGTACCATTACAAAGCTTTGGAGCGTCAAAATTCCTCATTAATAGGACTCGAACACCAACTTTTAGTATCAACTTATGGGATGACACTCCTGATAATTCTAAAGAGTTGAGAAATTCTATAGGGTATGATGTAACTTGTTCAGTGTCCGTAATATTGTCCACTGAGAGGTATTCGGTAACATTTCCCTGAACGTTTAACATCATTTGTTCATTTATTTTACTATTTCATTAGTCGGCGCCAAAATTTCCTTTTCGCATACCTAGCCATTCTCGGTTGGCCATATTTGTTTGAAGATCCGGATAGAATTATTTAATAGGTCATCTGAGCTATCCACAATTTGACAGAACTCACGACTCACTCTAATCATGCCGTTACTGTCAGTTGGCATGCGATTTACTCTGATTTTTAAAAGAGTAGCTGCATATTGCATATACCCGGCACCCGTTGAGTGAATCGTAATGAAGCTGCCCTCGCATATTCATGGTGAGACAATACTTTTTCACGCGAACCCATAATGCAGATGCTTTCAAAGAGGCATTTATTTCATCTGCCGGTCTGTCTAAAGTCACCAGCTAAAAGTACCACCATCCCTCCCATGATATCTTGGTTGCCTTTGATGTCCCCCATTGTGCGATCTAGTGCTTCAATTGCCCTTTTGTGGAATATCATCACATTCATCCCAAACTAACAACATACACTGCTGTAACATTCTTCCGCGCTCACTGCTTTTACTAATATTGAATTTCCTCATGAGCTAAGTTCAATGGTAACTGAGTGCGCTGTTCGTCCCGTTCCGATAAAAATTTAAAAGAGCTCAGTTTATATAAAATAAACGCCAGTTAAAATAATGGAAGCAATATGTACGTCTACGTTAGCTCACGTTTTCTCAAGATTTTTTGTTATTACTCTGCTCTTATTGTCCTAAGCCTTCCTGGATTAATAGGCTATCCAACGCTAAAAGAATTTTTCAAATCGGACCAGTAGTTCCTGAGATTAGCGCGTTCAAACAAACAAACTCTTCAGCTTTAAGTATATATTAGTATAGATGGGCCCCAATTCCCTTGTACTCGAACTAAATTAAAGTGCATCTTTTTATTTCTATTTCATTAAGAGAAGGACAGTAGTTTATATATGTCAAATTAGTGCGCACCTGTCGTATTTTTAGTCGCCATGTTTATAATCGCGTCTAAGCTGTTGGAGTATCTTAATTTGACAGGATTAAACTAAAATATACAAGAAGACAAGACCGGTCATCGTGGAAAGCCTTGGGGGAGGCCTTTGTCCAGCAGTGGACGTCTATAGGCTGAGGAAGGAAGAAGGAAACTAAAATATTATCTTCTATCTTTTTATTTTAAAATTAGTTTAATTTGTGAACAATCGGCGCCTATTTCAGTTTTTTTTATTTTTTAATCAGCGACGATCACGGAATAGTTTAATTCCTCTCTCTACTTATTTAAAACTTGCTGTGCCCAACAGGGTCCATAATTGTTTCCAATATTATCCATACTAATATTATAAATGTGAAAGTAACTCTGTCTGTCTGTCTGTCTGTCTGTTACGCTTTCCCGCCTAAACCTCCCAACCGATTTTGATGAAATTTGGTACAGACAATCTTTAGACCATGAGAAAGAACATAGGCTACTTTTTATCCCGGAAATATTTGATGTTCCCGAGGGAAATCTAAAAAGCGCGATATAACCGAACTCGACGCGGGCGAAGCCGCGGGCGGAAAGCTAGTATTATTATATTTACCACCTGTAACTGTACATTATGGATTGCAATAAACGATTTGATTTGGATTTGATAGTCAATATGATCATCTCTTCTGTGGCGACGATACCTTGTTTTTAAAACTCTGTCTCACAACGAGACGGATATTCGTTTCAGGTTAGGTACATATCGCATATTATAGAAGCGAATTATACAAAGAGTTATACAAGGACCTCGCAACCTGTTACCATGGAATCAGCATATGATTCTGATAACATCTAAAGGGTACAATCCATTCCAAATGCTTCAAGTTGATGTTATTACAAGTAAGTACAACAAATAGGTATCAATCATTTTGAGGAAACCTGGACTTTAAGTCTCGGTGGTAGGCCATAACATCGGCAGCCGGCAGAAGTTACCACCCATCAGACAAAGTCTTGCCGCCAAGCGATTCGTCGTGTTCCGGCATAATGTCTGGTGAAGCCCTACGGAGGACGGGTCTGAGCAGTTGTGTTGCGATGTGTGGCGGGTACGATGCGCGAAATGTTGATGTGTCGGGAGTTTGGTCGTGGAGAGTCTCCAGATCAATCTCCCTCTAGCGCAGCTTCGTTTGGTCGTGTTGGTCTTAGGTCTAACATTGCATCACCTCGCTCAACTGCCGTCATCCTTCCTATTCCTTAGTTTTTAAGTGAATAGGCTTAATAAACTAGTGCGCTTTACGATCAACGATTGCATTACTGCTTACCATCAGGCGGGATTGCAGTCAAGTACTAGTTTAAAATTATTTAAAAAAAAGTTGAAAGGTATAAAAATGTTTGAAGTGCTGTAAGCTGAACTTAGTTACCTACGTAGCACTTCATCATCAACCTTTTATCGTCCCACTGCTGGGCACAGGTCTCCGCTCATACTGAGAAGGATTGAGTGTAATCACCACGCTTGCTCAATGCGGGTTGGCGATTTCAGACTCAAGTCCAGGTTTCCTCAAAATGTTTTCCTTCACCTTCAGTCATTGGTGTCCAAGATATACTTAGAAAGTAGATATAACTTTAGAAAAGTTACTTTGGTTGCCTGACCTGGAATCGAACCCGCGCACTCATACTTGAGCGGCTGGTGTTTTAACCACTAGGCCACCACGACAATTATTAAACATTATTTTTCAATAAGTTTATATTTATTTATGTACAAGTTTTTGACAGTAATTTTTAATATTAGCAGCGTAGATCGCTGCGATGTTTACAATCATGTGAAATTCACCTGTTTTAATTTGTGCGTTAAGTGTAAGACACTCGAACAAAAATATAATGAACTATTAACAGTTTTGGGCCCGAAACTGAAATCAGTTTTCCTAATCAACCTTGAACTTTAATGCTGCAGAGATAAATTCTCTAATATATATTCTAATAAATATTGTAGAAGAAAGATAATTCCGCCTCGTCGATAACTCTTCCTGCGTGGCGCAACACGGTCAACACGCCTGCCTGCGACGTGGAGGCCCCGAGTTCGATCCCCGGCCAGGTCATGATGGAAAACGGAAAACGATCTTTTCCTGTTTGGCCTGGGTTTTGGATGTTTATCTATACATATATGTATCTGTTATAAATATAGTATCGTTGAGTTAGTATCCCATAACACAAGTTTCGAAATTACTTTGGGGCTAGCTCAATCTGTGTGATTTGTCCGTATATATTTATTTAATTGTATTTTCATGAACTAGTGTGGTACCCTAATTAGATAACTCTTGTATGTATACATATACTTACAACTGAACTACATATATAACTAGACTACATAATTACATATACAACAAGAGTTCTGATCAGCAGATGTGGTCCCTTTGGAATTCCTTAGATTTGTCCTAGTTTGAAGAGCGTCCGGAAGTCGTCCAGCAGGAGTTTATGAAACTATGAACTACCCTTTTTTTTTTTTTTTGTTTACCCAGTGGGAATCTCTACCAGACCGTCCTCCGTCTGAGGGTCGACGGAGGGTGTGCCGGGCTCTCACCGGCTAAACCCACTGGAGCGTTCCTCTTCTTGCCTATTGCCGGGGGTACGGGGCCTAGTTTGCATTCACCGCGTACCCTAATCTACCCTGAATATGAATATTTGCACTGGTCTGGTCCTCGGAAAGCATGTTAAGCCGTTGGTTCCGGTTACCATACGAATATTAGTCTAATTAATAATCGTGTAATGCACTATTATTATCAGTTGGAGGCATTCCGAAGCATATTGCTAGTCCATTGCTCGATATGTTCAAAAAATGTCTTCTTCTTTTTTAAGGTGAGATTCAACCTCAACTCTTGACCAATGGCCTCTGTGGAATATACAATATGTAAAGAAAACCCTGTCCGACCCATAAGGATAATAAAGGTTAGGTATACACTTGACCAAATATAATATAAAATTTTACATAATCATCATAGTAACAATACTAATGAATTTTGAAATAATCCTTTTTTCCCGGGAATTAATTCCAATTTCCCCGAAATTTGGTAATTTTTAATAAAGTGACAACACCGGTATTATTATAAGCGAATAGCGACGCGACCACGTCACAGGTGCCGCGTGCCTCGCCCCCCCACCGCCCGCGGAAGGGGTTGCTTATCGCACATGTATTAAGTTACCTTTTTTTGCGAAATAATATTTATTTTTTTAGGGGGATTTTTTTTTTAAGTTTAGCGTGTCTTTGTAGTCATTAGTAGAATCAGTTATCGATACCTAACAATACCTTCACGGATCGGACAGGGTTTTCTTTACATATTGTATACCACTACCAATTTTGCCAATAACACATACGTAACAAATTACAGAAATTCTTTGAAAAGTTTTATTTCACAATAATGGCGGATGTCGCCAATGACAGTTGAAAAAGACGGCCGCGTGAACCGTCTATGATCCCGCTTTGAGGCAAAGTCATGATGTGGCCACTATGCTGCGATATTTCAATGTTCTTTATGAATTATTTACTGAATGCACTTTTTTCTACATATATCACACGCTTTTATTTAGTAAACGACACTATAAATAATTTTCATCTTAGCTTTCCCGCCAATTAGTCCTCAAAAAATGTCTCTGCTCACTATCTACCCGACAATGTAAATAACGCAATTAATGTTGTTGAACTGTCAAAATGAAACCCATTGCAATTGATAATGTGTCACGTAATTACCTTACGGGTGTAAACCAGAAAAAATGAAAATTTTAGCTGTCAGGAGAAATCCAATGTTTTATAAAGGAGATAAGCGATAAATTAAAGCAAATCTCAGTTAATTTATCCACAGTAAGCCGCATTCAAGAAGGCTCGGCAAAATAGCTAAGTAGTCGACTATTGAACGCACCAAAACCCCGGCTGTGCCCGTGCCGCGTGCTTTTCTAAGCCAGCACCCATTCGAGCCTGATTTTTTATACCCTGACCAGCCTGATGCAATGATTGCGACCGAACGGACCAATGGGCGGCCCGAACGATACCAACTGATCCCAACTAGTTGCAATCATTTGACAAAAATGTGTTCGCCACTTAGGGGGCTGTTCTAAATCGCACAGTAATCGCATAGTTTTTGTGTACGTGTACCAGGTACCGGAAGACGCAGTGTGGGTAGGCGCCCGACAAGGTGGATCGACAACTTGGTGATGGTCGCGGGAAACTCTTGGGGAGGCCTATGTCCAGCAGTGGACGTCTTTCGGCCAAAACGATGATGATGATGAAGAATATCGCAATAAGAAATACAGTCGCTGTCGCCATTGTTTTTTTTTTTTAGTAATTATAAACTAGTGCTTGACTGCAATCCCGCCTGATGGTAAGCAGTGATGCAATCGTTGCTGGTAAAGCGCACTAGTTTATTAAGCCTATTCACTTAAAAAACTAAGGAATAGGAAGGATGACGGCAGTTGAGCGAGGTGATGCAATGTTAAACCCAAGACCAACACGACCAAACGAAGCTGCGCTAGAGGGAGATTGATCTGGAGACTCTCCACGACCAAACTCCCGACATAACAACATTTGGCGCATCGTACCCGCCACACATCGCAACACAACTGCTCAGACCCGTCCTCCGTACGGCTTCACCAGACATCATGCCGGAACACGACGAATCGCTTGGCGGCAAGACTGTCGGGTGGGTGGTAACTTTTGCCGGCAGCCGAAGTCATGGCCTACCACCGAGAAAAAAAAAGAGAAAAGAGTTTATTATAAACTAGTCTTTGACAGCAATCCCACCTGATGGTAAGCAGTGATGCAGTCGTTGCAGGTATAGCGCACTAGCTCGTTAAGGGCCTATTCACTCGAAAATACTGGGTGAATAGGAAAGAAGACGGCAGTTGGGCGACCTGATGCAATTTTAAACCCAACAATACGACCAACGATGCGCCGCCAGAGGGAGATTGATGTGGAGACCCTCCACAACTAAACCTCCCGACAACAACATTTGGCGCATCGTACCCGGCACACATCGCAACACAACTGCTCAGACCCGTCCTCCGTACAACTTCACCAGACATCATGCTGGAACACGACGAATCGCTAGTAATACTGATATTCAGCTGAATCCGAATGTATAGCCTCTGTGATGTAGCAGTAGCGAACGCGGCCGCTGCGCAAGGAGACGCGGGTTCGATACCCGCACAGTGCAAATATTTGTATGCATGAATATGAATACTTGCACTGGTCTGGTTGTGCCTCGGAAAGCATCTTAAGCCGTTGGTCCCGGTGACCATACGAATATCAGTCTAATGGCAGTCGTTTACGGGTTGTTGGAGCCCTCAAAAAGTCCAACAATTGGTCTTACTGCAATGCTTCGATATCGCCTTCGGGTTGTGAAAATACCAAAGTTTAGCCAAAATCAGCAGTTGGACTGGTAAAGCGGACCCCAGACTCCAAAGCTGAAATAACTTCGGATGCGACTGGGATTAACACTGAGATGATGATGATGATTCAGCTGAATCCGGTTAGTTGGAAGCTGACGTCAAAATACATAATACAAACTGTTTGGTTTCATACGACCTGGTAACCTTCCAGGGGCCCTAGTCCGCTATTTTTATAAATTCGTCATTTCAAAACGATTCCATTGTCATCCATACGAAGAGATCTCCTAATACCGGAATATAGAGTTGCCCTTCTAAAATGTTAGTTCAGTTTCTTATATTACATCCTAAAAAGAAAATAATAAGGAGCCCCAATCCATACTAATATTATAAATGCGAAAGTAACTCTGTCTGTCTGTCTGTTACGCTTTCCCGCTTAAACCTCTCAACCGATTTTGATGAAATTTGGCACAGACAATCTTTAGACCCTGAGAAAGAACAAAGGCTACCTATTATCCCGGAAAAATTTGACGTTCCTGAGGCAAATCTAAAAAGCGCGATATAACCGAACTGCACGCGGGCGAAGCCGCGGGCGGAAAGCTAGTTGTACTATAAGTTTGTAATCTGCTAAAAACATAACGATCGATCAATATCGGTCGGAAATTCAATCAAAACAGAATTGGATCGCAACCAAACCAAAACTAGTTTGTTTCGTATCTCGTTAACCTTTTGACAGATGGTTTAACCATAACTGGATCACAATTGGAACGTAACCGCTGTCCAATGAAAAAGTTTAAGTTATGTGCCACTAGCGGCCGCCCGCGACTTTTTCGCATTATTTTTATATGCTCCGTTTCTATTGGTCGCAGCGATGTTATATAGCCCAAAGCCTTCCTGGATTAATGAGCTATCTTAGCTTTATATATTAGTATAGATACCTATATAAAGCTGAAAAGTTTGTATGTTGGTTTGAATGCGCTAATCCCAGGAAGTACCGAGCCATTTTTTTTTGCGTTGAATAGCCGATTAATCCAGGGAAGACTTTAGGCTATATAAAATCACGCTGCTACCAAAAGCAGCGGAGCATTTAAAAAAAACATATCGAAACCTACGCGGGTGAAACCGCGGTGAGCATCTAGTTAGTATATAGATTTGTGAAACTTACGTATTTAGGATTGGATTTACTTATCTATACTAATATTGGTTTTACTTATCCATACTAATATTATAAATGCAAAAGTGTCTCTGTCTGTCTGTCTTTCCGGCTTTCACGCTAAAACTACTGAACCGATTGTAATAAAATTTGGTACACAGATAGTCTAAAGCCTGAGAGAGGACGTAGGCTACATAATATCCCGCTATGACCAATAGGAGCAGAGCATGTTGCGAAAACGGGAGCTAGCGCGGTCGTACCACATATTGCTCCCATTATTTTAACAGGCACTTATTTTATATCAACTGAACTCTTTTTAATTTACGGGAACCACCGCTGTTTCCCTCGACTCCGTCCGCGTGGACTTCAGTTAAAAGCGCGCGGTGGACCACCGTGCGCTGGTAATTTATAAATATTATTTTCATCTCAGCGTTAATCCCAGTCGCATCCGAAGCTTTTTTAGCGTTGGAGTCTGGGCTCCGCTTTACTAGTCTTACTGCTGATTTTGGCTAAACTTGGATATATTCCGTGAAACGACCGCCGTCTGATCTCCACAACCCGAAGGCGATATCGAAGCTTTGCAGTTAGACCAATTGTTGGACTTTTGAGGGCTTCAACAACCCATAACGACTGCCTATAGATGTTCGTATGGCAACCGGGACCAACGGCTTAACGTGCTTTCCGAAGTACGACCAGACCAGTGGAAATATTTTTATTCATGCATACAAATATTTGCACTGCGCGGGGACGAAACCGCGCCTCCTTGCGCAGCGGCCGCGTTCGCCACCACTACGCCACGGAGGCTGTCAATTTATAATTATAAATAATATTATATCTGACGAAATGTATCACTCATACATTGGTTTTACTTCAATCAAAAACTTTAGCGCGATGCGAAATGGAATCGAAACTAAAACAACTAGATCCGAACAAAAGTTTAACTTCTACTGTTTCATTGGGCGCGACTGCCCCCCAGGCGTGTCGTAATGGAACGGTGACAGAATGAAATCGCCGTATTGCCATTATTATAAATCTCGTCAGTAGAAATTATTTTCTATAAACTAATGCTCAATTTGAACATTTATTTTTGGAGTGGAGTGTCAGTGATTGACCACAGGAAAGTCATAATACCATAATATAACATGATATAATATTAAACTAAGGTAGATAAGTCACTAGCGCATTGAACTTGAAGCGTACAAAAGATTATAATTCTAATCTCTTGCCTTAGTCAATCTCGATACACTCGTAAAAACAAAACGACAAACACTAACAGCGCAAATGACAAACACTAGCCATATTTTACTTTTCTATGCTTTAGATTGCGCGTTGCGCCCCATCCCACTCACTGTACCAACGTGTGAAATGTACGCAGAATAAAAAATTTGCATGTGCGTGCTGCTGCTCCGATCGGCACATTTATTTCGGTTAATTTGTTAGAGCATATCATATCTGTTTAATATTATATCAATGCATAATAAAGCTATTTTGTTATTAGATTA
Source organism: Sesamia nonagrioides (assembly GCA_017933935.1). Lineage (NCBI taxonomy): Eukaryota > Metazoa > Arthropoda > Insecta > Lepidoptera > Noctuidae > Sesamia > Sesamia nonagrioides. The sequence goes on along the minus strand of JADWQK010000195.1, from coordinate 284,982 downwards.
CGAAACTTGATGTGAATAATGTAGGTACTTACTACTAACGTTGTTAAAATCATACAACACACAATACTCTTTCTTTGAGATATACCTAGTATTTGTGCTTACCACTTCGGCGCAAAAACTTTTTGCTCGCCCCAAAATGTATTTTTTTATTTCGTTTTCGCACCCGATGTTTTCTCGACCTTATCTTTACCAGACATGTTGTAAAACGTTGATTTTTTATGTGTCAGAATCAGATACCAATTAGTAAGTTTTTTAACCTCAAACAGCGCACATGTGGTGGTAACGCCAGCCGTGATTTAATTTGTTTACATCCGCTGTCCGAGGGTTAAACCTATGCGATGTTGTAAGGGTTGACTTCTAAATGTGTGTGTGTAAAAAAAAACACGAGTGTACGGAAGCATCCATCACAAAACATAGGTATTGATAAAAAAATCTGATCTGCCCCCATAGACACAATCAACGAAAAACAAATTTGCTCATTATCAATAATGCTATTCATTCAACATATTGACCGCTGGTCTAACTGAAATGCTTCGATGTCGCCTTCGGGTTGTAGAGGTCAGACGGCAGTCGCTTTACGGAAAATATCGAAGTTTAGCCAACGTCAGCAGACTGTTAAAGCGGACCCCAGACTCTAAAGCCGAAAAAGCTATGGATGCGACTGAGATTAACGCTGAGATGATGATGATTGAACATCTTGACCGCGTAGATATTCCACTTTTCTATGAGACAACTGTTTATTTTTCGCTTTAGATTCTTGGAAAATCAATGCATGGTAACGGGTTGTGGGTTAATGGGGATCCCTTTATACCAATCTGTCGCAGCAAACTGCTTAAGTTGCAGTTTAAGCAACTGCCTGGCTTTTTGAAGTTGCTGCTCGCTTCGCTTAGCTTTCTCGACTCGCACGCGATTGTTCACAGTTTAAAATCTTAACATTGCCCTAGGAAATACTCCAATTATCGTGCATTAACAAACACTTAAGTTTACTAGCTTGTTGACTAGCTTCACCTTACTGACTGACCGACCTTCTGACAATTCAAAAGTGCCTGTAACTGGTTTATTTGAATTAATAGATGCTTTGATTTGATTTCATTTGATTACATACACAAATTAACAGACTGAACAAAATAACCTGTAGGCCATACAAATATATGTCCCGTGCGGAACAAATCGAATCCGCGATACGCAGGTAATGATTAAAATTACGTCCAGTGTGAAAATAAATAAATATATACAGACAAATCACACAGATTGAGTTAGCCCCAAAGTAAGTTCGAGACTTGTGTTATGGGATACTAACTCAACGATACTATATTTTATAATAGATACATATATAGATAAACATAGACCCAGGACAATTAGGAAAAGATCGTTTCCCATCATGACCTGGCTGGGGATCGAACCCGGGACCTCCACGTCGCAGGTAGGCGTGTTGACCACTGCGTCCGACATCGATAACACGGTATTCTAATATACCCTAAGAATATTACACCACATAAACATCTTACATGCACATGCCCCATATAAAATCTGAAATCACCTGTTTAGTCTCCATTATGGAATTTGTATTTTATTCTAACCTGTAGGGGTATTGCTGACGCAAAACTCATGGAATCTTAGCTACGAGGTTACAACTCGTCATAACCCGATGTTAAATGATGCCAGTAATGTGAACACTAATGCGAGTACATACATAGTGTTCTTGTGCGGCATGAACAAAAAGCGTTCGGGAGATTTAAATTCTCCCTAACGTCTTTTAAGTTGCCGTCAGCCGCTGCTGTTGTTTACGTTCACCGGCTGTTAATGGATCCAGTGCCCTGCAAATGTAGGCGTATTGATAGAAGTACGTCTAATATTACTCTGGGCTCACCGGCCCATTTATACTAACGTTTAAAGTTTCAGGTATTATTTATGAAGTCCAGCGTAACAGCGTTCCATAATTTGCTGAAGATGTAAATAACGATTGTAATGTGAATTTACAATCGATGTTTTAATAATCCATACTAATATTATAAATGCGAAAGTATCTCTGTCTGTCTGTTTGTTCGGCTTTCACGCCGAAACTACTGAACCGATTGTAATGAAATTTAGTACACAGATAGGCTATAAAACATCCCAGTATGACCAATAGGAGCAGAGCAGGAACAAAAAATGTTGTGAAAACGGGAGCAAACGCGACCGTACATATTGCTCCCATTATTTTAACAGGCGCTTATTTTATACCAACTGAGCTCTTTCGGTTCAAAGCTTACGCGGGTGAAACCGCGGGGCACAGCTAGTTTCCTATAATCTCAATTCTTTCCAAGTCTTGTTCAATCTTCTTGACATCACGCTAAGACACTTCGGAGCAGAAAAAATAAATCTGAAACAACATAGTAATATCGGGGGCAAGTAGGTACCTAATAAGATGTGACTGGTGGTTCAGACGAACATAACATTTGACGCTAATCAAGTCGCGGAAGTGCCTGCTATCTACTAGGTATGTAGATTTCGTCTGTGTTTATTTTTATACTTGGAATTTCGTTGATATGATTATAATACTGTTTAGATAAAGCTAGTCAAAACAAGTAATGAAAAGTATTTGCAGGTGCATCATAAATCTCGTTTTATTGTTCTTGCTTATTTCGATGGGAAAATAAACTTGAAGTGTCGATCTACGCTTTCTAACAATGTAACGTAGGATACGTTACATTGTTAGAAAGCAATTTTTGTAGATCACAGACCGATTAGTGTTTTATTCTTGACATAGCTTTTAAGCAGATGAAATCTTGATAATTTATCTCTTGTAAAGCTTACTGTGGACCCATATAGCACAGAATTGCTGCCCTGAGCTAGCGAGACGAGGACGCAGCACATCACATAGAAGATAGCAGGACATCTGGATAGGTTCCGACAAAACTAGGAGGAAAATGCACATAACTGTTAATAGTCCTCGATCCTGTCATCATCATCATCATCATTTCAACTGAAAGACGTCCACTGCTGGACATAGACCTCCCTCAAGGTTCTGGGAAATTCCTCGACGACCGGTCCTGCGCCTCCCGCATCTAGCAGTTTCCCGCGACCTTCACCAGGTCGTCGGTGCGTGGGTGCCACTCGAGAACACGTCGGCCCCATCGGGCATTGGTAAACTCGAACCTGTTATTTCAAAAATATTTAAAAATGCATATCAGTCTGGTAGTTACAAGAAATTAGCGTGTTCAAACAAAGCAAACAAATTCTTTACGTTTAGTCATCATCATCATCCCAGCGTTAATCCCAGTCGCATTCGAAGCCTTTTCAGCTTTGGAGTCTGGGGTCCGCTGTACCAGTCCAACTGCTGATATGGCTAAACTTCGACATTTTTTCGTGAAGCGACTGCCGTCTGACCTCCACAACCCGAAGGCGACATCGAAGCATTGCAGTTAGACCAGTTGTTGGAATTTTGAGGGCTCCAACAACCCGTAACGACTGCCACTAGATGTTCGTATGGCAACCGGGACCAACGGCTTAACGTGCTTTCCGAGGCACGACCAGACCAGTGCAAATATTCATATTCATGCATACAAATACTTGCACTGTGTGGGGATCGAACCCACGCCACCTTGCGCAGCGGCCGCGTTCGCTACCGCTACGCCACGGAGGCTGTCAAATTCTTTACGTTTAGTATTGGTAAGTATAGATCAGGGGTATAGAATGTTACAGAACCTTAGCTTTACAGCTTACGGAGATCTGGGCCTAGTCCATTTAGAGATTAACATCGACGCAATACGAGAAATATAGGTAGGCACTATAAGGGTATTACGTTATTGCTAACATAGTCGGATAGGGCTATCATATTGTTCTCTTTGTATTTCTGTATGTTACGTATTTTATTTAAATACCTACAATAATAGTTTACTAGTGGAATGATGAGCTCGCAAGGCTGAAGAAAGTTGCCACTACCTTCAGGCGAAAAATTAGAAACGCGGCACCGTACCGCAAAGAAATAGTGGTAACTGAGTACCTGAAAAAGAAAAAAGAATATGAGTGCCAAGCCAAGAAAGTTGGAAGCAGTTCTGTAGAAGACAGGACAGGGAAGGGGTATGGGACGGTATATACCGCATCATCCGTAGGACCACCAGGAGACAAGAAGACTTGACCTTAACCAAAGAGGGTGCATTCCTTACCCCAAGAGAGTCGGCTGCCTTATTTTCGGAGACATTCTTCCCACAAGACCTGAAGGAAACTGACAATGAAGAGCATCGCCGCGCTAGAGAAGCGGCAAAGCGGGTAAATGACTGGCGGCACGATGAAATACATGACCCACCGTTTACGCTGCTAGAGCTGAAGACCGCGGCGGGCAGTTTCAATCCTAAAAAGGCCCCGGGAGCTGATGGCTTCACAGCAGATATGTGCAGCAGGGCTACCTACCAGGACCTGGACGCGTCCCTTGCCCTATTCAACAAGTGCCTAGAGACAGGTCACTTTTCGGACATCAGAGTACACGAAGCAGCCGCATTGTACGAGGCAAAGAGAGGGTCGCCCCCGCTGGAGTTGTGTGATAGGGAAACGGAGCGTCCGGTGGGGTTTGCAGAAACTCCTCACCCGGCAGAGCATATGGCTTTAGAATTCACCCAACTGATAGACCAAAGCCTTGTGGACAGGTGTAATGTGCCGCAGGTGCGAATCTTCACCGACGGCAGTAAGATTGATGGGAAGGTCGGAGCCGCGCTATCCTTGTGGAATAGCCAGGCCAAAGTCCGGAACATCAAGGTTTGTCTGTCCGCGTACTGCACTGTCTATCAGGCGGAGCTTCTGGCCATATGTAAAGCCACGAGCGTCATCCTCAAGGGTAAGGAGTTGACCTATGGTCTATACAGCAACTAAAGAGCCGCTTTGGAGACGATCGTTAACCATGGGTCACTCCACCCACTGGCTGTGGAGACGAGGGAGAACCTGCGGAAGGCCTTGGCTCTGGGCAAGGCTGTGTCATTGTACTGGGTCAAGGCCCATGCGGGACTCCCGGGGATACGAGCGTGCTGACTATTTGGCTAAGGAGGCGTTTCTGGCATCGAGAAGGAAGCCTGACTACGACCAGTGTCCCATATCGTACGTGAAGCGGCTTATAAGTCACTCATCATTGGATGAATGGAACAGATGGTATATAGCCGGGGACACTGCGTCGGTCATTAAGATGTTCCTTCCCGATGTCAGAGTGGCTCACCGCTTTGTACTCAAGGTCAAACCCAAGGGGAAGCTCACCCAGATGCTAACGGGGCATTCTCCCAGTACTTAAGCCGGTTTAAGTTAAGGAAGAGTCCATCTTGCATCTGTGAGCCAAACGCCGTAGAAGATGTCATGCACATTCCCGTCGACTGCCTGATTCATATAGTGCAGAGGTTCAGCCTGGAACAGAGTCTAAAGGTAAGAATAGGTAGGCAAAATTTACTTACAAGTAAGAATAGCCAAAACCGATTTATAGATTACTGCACAACTATATGTGAATTAGTAAATAATAAAAATAAGTAGAGATTTTTTGTTGGTTCCGGACGACAGCAGGTCAAGCTACCAGCAACTGTTAAATACTCCCAATCAACCTTGAGTCATAATACTTTAGCGATAAAGTTAAAAATCTAATAAATAAATCTGACGGATTGTAGTAGCTTGATGTGTTGTCGTCTGTACTTACTGGAGATACGTTTCTACTTCAGATAAATTGTCAATATTGAAATAATTTACACAAATTAAGCGCCTGATAGGATTCGAACCTACGAACAACAACTTAAGTCGCGGTCGATACCACTAAGCCACCGCTGGTTAATAATAGTTATGCTGATAATGGTTATGAAGGTACATAATCCAATACCTTATAGCGCACTACCCGTGTAAAAAAGACGTAACTAAACTTGCGTCGAAAATGTTTTATTACGTAAATAAAGCGAGCATCATGGTTTACACCTTCTGTCAAAATCTCGTGAAGCTATTTACAAAAATGAAGGAATAAATGCAAAAATACAAAAATTTTGCGACTTTAAAAAACATAAAATTCCAGCATAAAATAGGGGTATGCATATTTACATTTATTCACTTTAGAATTATCCCGCTGATAAAGTCATAATTATGTTTACGTAAATTTTAAAAGAAGATTTACAAGAAAATCTATAACGCAAATATACATAATTACTTGTTCCTGTATTTTACAATCTGCGACTATTGTGTAATTCTAATTACTTATTTCTTCTACGAAACTTTTAGCTGATAGTTTATGTGTGATTATAGTTACATACTTTCTACCCAGCAAAAGTTCACAATGCGTAAAGTGTAGTTGCAGTTACTTCTTTATTACACGAAACATGAAATAATAATTACTGAATGGAATGTGGAGGATGATGTAAATCAAGATGTCCCAAAAAACTTAGATAACAGTTACGAAGAATTAGAGGAGCCATTTTCGCCAGTTGTTTCGGAGTATATTCCTGATACGGATTCATTCGATTCTGATGAAAATATCTCTGCCAAAAATGCACATGAAAGACGCAGGAAACGTAAGAAACCAAATTTTCAAGATACTTATCATCTTGAAAGTAATAAATCAAATATTTGCACCAAAAACGATGCTGACCTGATATTAAAGCCGCCAATAGATAAAGATCCTGGTAGTCCGAAATCATGTGTTGATGATATCATTAATTATTCTACCCGCACTCATCACGTCTTACTATTACAAAGATAACTAACTACCCCTGAATCATTTAAAGAGATTTTAAGAACTGTACAATGTCGCCCTAAAGAAAATAAACTGAATGACTATACAGCTGTTGCAGATGAATCGAGAGAAAAACAGATTATTTGTATGACCTCCAAGCGAAATAGAAATTACCTCCGGAAAAAAGACACCACATATTATGAGAAATTTTATTTTGTAGCGTCAACTTCTACAGTTTACAATAGTTGCGACATTAATGTTGATCATGTTGAAAACGATAATAGTCCGTTTGATGTCACAGAAATGAGTACCCTTTACTGCGAAAACATAGAAGAACCTTTGAATCGAAATCTTCCAGTACCGTCGTCATCGAATTTCAATGAGACTTCAGCACAATCCACACAAATTAACTTCATTGCATCACAGTTCACGGTGTATCTTAATGATGAAAATACTTTTGAAGACAATGAAACAGCATTAAAAAAAAGTCAGAGCCGTAAAAGAGTTAGTGATGAAAGGTCATGGCAAGTAAACAAAAATAAGCTATTGAAAAATTCTGGAAAACGTTACCATTCTAAATCTGCTAAAAAAGAAACAGAAGGAAAGATAATGGGTGATCCATGTACATGTAAAAAAAAGTGCACCGAAAAGATTGATAACTCAGAAAGAAAACGTGCATTCGAAAGCTACTGGCAGTTAGCTAATCACGAGCGTCAGTGGGATTATATTTTAAAATACGTTAAAGGAAAACCAACACGTGTTGCACTAGTAGGCTCGAAGAGACCTCGATCGCAGACAGTGGTCTATACGTTGCCAAAAATTAATGGACATGATACAATTACTGTTTGCAAAAAGATGTTTTTACAAACACTAAATATCAATGACAAGACTGTATACACAGCTCTTGATAAGCAAGAACTTCAGAAGGTTGTCGATCTGCAAGGTCAACATACTAATAGACCAATCAAAATAAGTGAAAGTACAACCAAAAGTGTCATTGATCATATTAATATGTTCCCACGTAAAGAATCGCATTATCTCCGCAAACAAACACAAAGAGAATTTCTTGATGAAAAGCTTAATTACGCCAAAATGCATCGTTTATACTTAGAGTGGATTAAAAATAACCCAGACTATGAAAATGTTACTCCAGCATCCGAGAGATGGTACTATAATATATTTACTACAAAATTTAATATTGGCTTCTTCCAGCCAAAAAAGGATTTGTGCGAAACTTGCAGCTTATATGAGCAGGCTGATTCTGTAAAAAAAGAACAGTTGAAAGAAGAATATGAAAAGCACATTAAAAACAAGGAGCTTATAAGAAAAATTAAAAACCAAGAAAAAGAAGAATTTAATCCTAAAGAAAACGCTGTGGCTTGTTTTGATTTGGAAAAAGTTTTAAACTTACCGCAATCAGAAGTTGGAGTTTTTCATTATAAACGCAAGTACCCAGTGTATAATTTCACAGTATATAACATACTAGCTTTCCGCCCGCGGCTTCGCCCGCGTGGAGTTCGGTTATATCGCGCTTTTTATATTTCCCTCGGGAACATCAAATTTTTCCGGGATAAAAGGTAGCCTATGTTCTTTCTCAGGGTCTAAAGATAGTTTGTGCCAAATTTCATCAAAATCGGTTGAGAGGTTTAAGCGGGAAAGCGTAACAGACAGACAGACAGACAGACAGACCGACAGACAGACAGACAGAGTTACTTTCGCATTTATAATATTAGTATGGATTGACAAAAAGTGGTAATTGTTATGTTTGGCATGCCCAAATAGCGAAAAGAGGTGCCAATGAAATAGCCAGCTGTCTATGGTGTTTAAAGTGAAGCTGCGAAAGGAATCAAAGTAATTTCTTTTTATTCGGATAACTGCAGTGGACAAAATCGTAATCGGTTTGTTTTTGCACTGTATATTCACGCATCTAAAGCATTAGGTATAAAAATTACGCACAGATTTTTACAGAAAGGTCATACCCAAAACGAGGGTGACTCGATGCATTCCTGCATTGAAAAAAGCAAAAAGAATCACTCTATATTCCAGAAGAAATATATGCAATCATTCGAAATGCAAAATTACAAGGTGAAAAATACAACGTCAAAGAAATGACTCAAGACATTTTTTTCGATTTCAAAAAGCTTGTAGCCAACAATAAGAATTGGGAAAAAGATGACTTCGCAAGGAAAGTGAGTTGGAGTAAAGTTAAAGAGATTTCGGTAGATCCTCAATGTCTGGGGAAATTGCAAATAAAATATGAATTCGATGACGAGACACCAATAATTGTAGACACAAATAGAAGCGTAAGAGTTATGAGAAAAAAAAGAGCTGCAGACAGCAAGCCTTCTGAAACACAACAGGCATTAGTGCAATTATACGATGCGCCGCTACCGATATCTGAAAAATTATACAAAGACTTGATAAGTCTATGTAGAGATAATCACATACCACCACACTACCAGACGTTTTATAAGAGCTTAAGTACTCAATCTGCTGCCACCGAGTCCGATTCCGAAATTGAGGATAATTAATAGAGGTCAATAAAAATATCACTATTTTAAACATTTCTTGATTAAGCTGATTATGCATGCGATAAACATTTCTTTAAAAATAATAAAAATTTAAAAATAACCCTGTTTGTTTTCATTTTCTCTAAATTATTTTGTTTCTGTATTTACAGTTTTGACTTACATACACGCACAAAATAGACTATTTACTGTAAGAAGTAGGTATTGCATGATACAAAGTAAATATTCGGTTACTTTCCGCATTATAAAAGCTATTTTTATAAATACACTAACTAAACTTTAATAAATAGCTAGCTAGAAATACGTAACTCTATGTACAAAAAAGGATTTTCCGTTAAATAACAACGTGATTGTACTTGCAACTCTAGATTATAATGAAATATAAGAGAGTACAAAGCCATAAGTAGAGTTAAATTAGTTCATATATTTCAAAATACATAACTAAAAAGCAATAATTGTAGTTACCCCTGCAAATATGCGATGTGTTTCGTGGAATAAAGAAGTAACCGTGTTTTTTTAGATTATCTCGAAGTACATCAATCTGTTCCTAAATTAAATAACGCGTGTAGTTGAAGGCAACTGTGACCTGCGATTTTCTCTTTGAAACTTATTTCTAGACCTCATAATAAAAATATAGGACAGTTTTTTTAAGCTCCTGAAAAGTAGGTGAAAATCACTTACTTCTTTTTTCCACGAATAGTGCGATAGGTGGTTTAAAATTTATCTAAATAAAGTCAATTTCTTGTAATGAGGGGGATATAGTTTAGCTTGGAATTTATTCCACAGCCCGTCCTCTCCGTTTTCGTGCGTTCACGCAGGTTTTTCGAAATAAGCAAGGAGTGGAAGGCTATGCTTGGGGTTTCACTGTGCGATCGTATCAGGAATGAGGAGATCCGCAGAAGAACTAGAGTAACCGACATAGCCCGAAGAATTACAACATTAGTGGCAGTGGGCTGGACACAATGCCCGTAGGACCGATGCTCGATGGGGCCGACTGGTTCTCGAGTGACAGCCACGCACCGGAAGACGCAGCGTGGGTAGGCCCCCGACAAGGTGAACCGACGACCTGGTGAAGTATAAGTATATAGAAGTTAAGTATAAGTACTTAGAAAGTATATCTTGGAAGTTCACTCATCTTTATAAAACGCTAGTTTTTAGACTGCTAAGTCTCAATGTAACTGCTAGTTTATCTCTAAAAAGTTATGAAATCTATCGTGCCAAGTCTAAGGTCCGTATTACAGAACATCACTCAAAACTCAAGCTCTACTCTTATGTAGAAACGAGACGACGACGAGACTTATTCTCGTTTCAAGCCATTTGATTGGTTGAAACTAGATTTTTTTAGTTTTCGTTTTAATGTTTAAGCAGAGATCAATACTTGAGTTTCCTTCTGGAATACGCACCTAAGGTTCCTTTTACTGTTTTTTTACTATTTACTATAGTTATTGTGGTGCGACTTGACCGTTGAATACCTATTCTTTAAACGTTAGTGGGTACAAGCCAATTTTATTTTCACGTAGTTTTCTATATGTTGTAACTACCTATGTTTGTTTAGCGAGATAATAGCTTGTACTAGGATTGGTAATGCCGCTGGTATTTCATTTTAGGCTCTTGAATGAAAAATTGTACCAACGTCATCAAGATGCAATCATATAATTACTAAGAATAGATTAACAATCTACATACTTAAGCATTATCAGTGGCTAAAAGTTTGAAGAAATATTCAACTTCCATTTCTCCATCTTCAGGTAAATCTGTGCAGTGCACAGCATTGTGTATTTCTGTTTTCCCATATAAGGCTCTTATGGAATCAGGGTATAATTGCCGGCATAAATCCTGTAATAAGAAAATTATTATCTATACTAATATATAAAGCTGAAGAGTTTGTTTGAACGCGCTAATCTCAGGAAGTACCGGCCCGATTTGAAAAATTCTTTTTGCGTTGGGTAGCCTATTAATCCAGGAAGGCTTTAGGCTATATAACATCACGCTGCGACCAATAACAGAGGAGCATTTTTTTTTTTTTTTTAATAGTTATAAACTAGTGCTTGACTGCAATCCCGCCTGATGGTAAGCAGTGATGCAATCGTTGATGGTAAAGCACACTAGCTTATTAAGCCTATTCACTCAAAAAAACTGAGTGAATAGGAAGGAAGACGGCAGTTGAGCGAGGTGATGCAATGTTTAACCCAACAACACGACCAACGATGCTGCGCCAGAGGATGATCTGGAGAGCCTTCAGGACCAAACTCCCGACACAACAACATTAGGCACATCGTACCCGGCACACATCGCAACACAACTGCTCAGACCCGTTCTCCGTACGGCTTCACCAGACATCATGCCGGAACACGACGAATCGTTTGGCGGCAAGACTTTGTCTGGTGGGTGGTAACTTATGCCGGCGGCTGATGTTGTTGCCTACCACCGAGAAAATAACTCCCATAACTAACTCCACGCGAACGAAGTCGCTGGGGGCCGCTAGTTAAATATATTATTACTCTAGATAAAGGTGGTGGCAGTATGCAAAAAGCAATAGCATTTAACTTGTTTGGGAATTGATCGCGATACCTGCGTGATACAGATTAAATACGCACTTGGATATCTGCATATATTATTATCATTTCTCACTTCTATAATCCTATGCGTATCTCTTAACTTTTACATTTTCTATTATATTTATCAATAAAGTCGATTTTGTTTTAGTTTTGACAAAATGTCTAACGTCCATCTTGTTTTGTCTTTTGTCATATAAGTGAAAGTGATTGACATAAATAATATCGATATTTATGTCTAAGGAGTATTTAATACTTTTTTCATATTTTTTTTTTAATTTGCGCTTGACCGCAATCCCGCCTGATGGCAAGCAGTGATGCGATCGTTGATGGTAAAGCGCGCTAGTTTATTAAGAGCCTATTCTCTCTAACCTTGAAGACACTCAAATTATAGTGTGACGTAAACACCGTCGCTGGCAAATTGTTCAAGTCCCTAGATGTTTGCCGTTTCGACAACCCTTCAGAAGATCTCGCATGATACGCTTGGCGAGAGAAAGTTAGTTTGCCGTCGGATAACCCATTCTGACGATTACAAGGCGGCTCGCGTCAGATGGTGTAAGAAAATTCTGCAAAACCGTCAAACGAGAAGAGTCAAATCGCGTTTACGGCATCATCAGTGGTGATGAATGTTGGATCTATGCCTAGAATCCTGATTCCAAGTAACAATCTACAATCTGGGTCTTTTAATATGAGCCAAAGGCGGCAAAGTTGTTCGTTATCGAGGCACCTTAAAGAAGATGGTGACCAAGTTCATTGGACAAACTAGCCATGTTACGACTATTGCGCTTGAAGATAGCCAACGGCTATAACGCAGAGTGGTATACCACAATTTGTTTACCACAATTCATCGCCAAGCTTTGATAGTTTAACTCAAAGCGACGCATCGTCCAGCACCGCGACAACGCAAGCTAACACAGCGCTCGTCAAACGATTAAGTAGTTATTAGAAGCAGGAAAAAGTAGAAATTATTGACCGTACTCCATACAGACCCTGACCTAAGCCCTAACAATTTCTTTACCTTTCCAAAAATTAAGAAAAATCTTCGTGGTCAAAGGATTCAGTCCGGCGAAGAAGCAGTCGACGCTTTCAAGTCGGCCATTTTGAACACCCCCTTTTAGAGTGGAATAAATGATAGCTAATATAACTGGTTTGAGCGAACGGAAAAGTGTATTAAGCTACGTGGTAAATACTTTGAAAAACAATAAAAAAGTACTCCAAGGTTCTAGTTGTTTTTTCTTCAAACGACAAATCTTAAATCTCATGCGTCGTATAGACTACAGGTATACAGCACATCAAGCTACTAAAATCTGTAAAATTTTCAACTTTGTCCTAAAGCCACTCAGGGAATATTTGTTCATCAATCATTACGTATTTGTTTGCGCTGTTAATTACTAATTATCGTATAGATTTTGAGTGTTTTATGATACAATGATCATTGTAAATACTTCGGCGTAGCTACTACGCCGAATTCGTATATGTCGTGGGTAACGGGATCGTTTTGATGAGAATTGCTCATTTGATTTATGTAGTAGTAGGGCAAACGCTGTGACGTTATTTTGTAATGGCGGCACGAGAACATAGTCGTTTTGGAAAGCGGGAATTGTCGAACGGTCACTTTGTTGTCGAACACACATTGAGGCGCGGTCCAGGGCATTTCTCCGGGGCAAAACTATCGGTTTGCCTATTTAAATTGTTACTATCAAGATTGCAGGGTATATTTACACTTCGTGCCCTTACCACCACACTAGGATGATGACGACCCTATCGCTCCACCGCGCCGTCGCTGACTTCGTCATACATACTTAACTACTTTATTTATATAATACTTATCTGCATACGAGGATGTGATCCTGCAGAAATCGGCCCTGCTACATCCCTGGTCGTCGAAATATTTATTATACAATATTTTGTAAAAATACAAATAGACGTTGGCCATTGCTTACGTCTTTAGCAAATTTTGGACCTACTATAAGACTCAAACAAAACAACTTTAAATACTAATAATAGCTGGGTTTAATGATGACTTAAAAATAGTAGTGAAAGATAAATACATTCCTACATATACAATCAATAAAATTATAAGTTTTATTTACCGGATCTCGGGGTCCACATAATTTTCTAAATTCACATACAACGTTTACACTAGGATCCTTACATTTAATTTCCAATACTGTACATTTTCCTGCAGCCATATGTATACACATTGCCTGAAACAGACCGATGAAATTAAATATACTAAACTTATGTATATCAAAGAGCTTTTTCACTAAGCGCCTTCATGTTCATATTTCTCGCCCATCGCCACAACATTCGCAAATGTTCCCATCGCAACCGGCTTAGACTCCCACGCTGGATCCAACTTTACTGTTTTCCCACGTAAAGCCAGACAGACGAAAACAATGCAGCGGGCGTTTTCTTATCAACCATGCTAAGTTCTCATTCGGAATACAACTTTAGAATAGAAGGTACTCATCAGAGAGAAATATTAACCTCATAAGTAGGCAAAACGTCACGATAAACTTCATAAAACTCTCTTGCGTTGACTACATTCAAGGAGAATATTGCCATGGCAGTTATGTGAAACTTGTCCGAAGTGACAATATGTTCGATAATGGAGCCCACGTTGCCGTCTATAAATGCATGTGGTTTGATAACACAACAAGTGCAGTTCTTGAGGGTTGCTCTGAATGGTATTCGTGGCTTGCCATCTTGGGTTCCAAAAAATGCTTCCAATGACTGTAATAGAGAAGAGAAAATACTAGTATGTACTTGTGGAAGGCTATATTGGAGTCTCGAAGACATACTAAACATTAGCCGTCCAAGATCTCCGGCCATCTCTGAACAGCTTTATTAAGCTACTTGCAACATGAAATGATAGGAGGGTCGTTGGGAAGTTTAACTGAGAAATACTTTATTTGAAATCCTATCATCCAAAATATTGCCGATTGAGATTATTTCAATGAGCAGTTTTCGAGGAGCTTTTCTATGACTTGTAAGAAGGCGTAGCCGGCACTTTTAGTAATAGAAGGGTGTTATTTGCACATTTCTTGAATCAAAATACGACTTTTTTTTGTAGTGTGGCACTAGTTATGACTTTGTGCTTTTGCTTTTTACTTTCAAGTAAAAGGTAAAGATTTTTTCTGAAGTAATCACGCACGCTTTGTGCATTTAGTCAATGTCACGTAGGTAATGAATTATTCATGTCGAAAAAGACAGTCACGTGAACCGTCTTCGAGGGAGGTTTGAGGCAAAGTCATGATTCTTTTGATTTCTTTATGAATTATTTACTGAATGCACTTTTTACTACATGAATCACGCACTTTTGTTTAGTCAACAACACTAAATAATTTAAAAAGTCCAATGAAATGAGCAGCTTAATTTTCACGCCAACAAATCAAATTGAAAAAAGTACCAAAATTTATAGCACCGCCATCTCTTGTTAACTTTTGAAACGGTTTAATTTAAAGTTATAAATCGATAAATGTTAAGTGTAGAACAGACGATATTTAACGTTAATCAATTATGGACTTTAACGCAGAAAATCTAAATGTGCACTTCACAACTGAGCAGACTTCTTTAGAGCTCGATAAAGTAAATACTTACACGGATAGCTTCTTTCTTCGAATGCACTCCATGCGCGATGTTTCTGAGTGCATTTTCTGCGTATGTTTTCCGGAGGGTGCCAGGAGCCGCGTCGGCTGGGTCCGTTGCACCCAAAGCGCTCCTCCATTCTTTAACTGCGTTAGGAGCTACCAATTCCAGGCCGATAACTTCACCACTAGTTATGTAGTCGATGATAATTCTGCACAAACGAGTAGGTACAAATTTATTTTTATGGGTTTCCGCATTATGTATAAAGTGTGATTGATTCCTTTTGTGGGTCATTTTGTAGTAATTTAAGTTCATGACTGGCTGACGTGACTACGCCTAACTATCCGTCGCGGAATTTCGGCAACGTTAAAAAAATATATATATACTTTTTTAATAATTGTAAACTAGTACTTCACTGCAATCCTGCAATCCCGCCTGATGGTAAGCAGTGATGCAATCATCATCATCATCATCATCATCATCTCAGCGTTATTCCCAGTCGCATCCGCAGCTTTTTCAGCTTTGGAGTCTGGGGTCCGCTTTACCAGTCTAACTGCTGATTTTGGCTAAACTGCGATATTTTCCGTGAAGCGACTGCCGTCTGACCTCCACAACCCGAAGGCGATATCTAAGCTTTGCAGTTAGACCAATTGTTAGACTTTTGAGGGCTGTAATAATCCGTAATGACTGCTACTAGATGGTCGTATGGTAATCGGGACTAATGGCTTAACATGCTTTCCGAGGCACGACTAGACCAGTGCAAATATTCATATTTATGCATCCAAACATTTGCACTGTGCGGGGATCGAACCCGCGCTTCCTTGCGCAACCGCCGCGTTCGCTACCGCTACGCCACGGAGGCTATCGTGCAGCAGTAAGCAGTGATGCAATCGTTGGTCGTAAAGCGCACTAGTTTATTAAGCCTATTCACTCAAAAAATTTAGGTATAGGAAGGATGACGGCAGTTGAGCGAGGTGATGCAATGTTAAACCCAAGACCAATAAGACCAAACGATGCTGCGCTAGAGGGAGATTGATCTGGAGGCTCTCCATGACCAAACTGCCGACACAACAACATTTGGCGCATCGTACCCGGCACACATCGCAACACAACTGCTCAGACCCGTCCTCCGTACGGCTTCACCAGACCTCATGCCGGAACACGACGCATCGCTTGGCGGCAAGACTTTGTCTGGTGGGTGGTAACTTCTACCGGCAGCCGATGTTATGGCCTACCACCGAAGAGATATTAAGTACAATGTAGTTGTTGCAGACGATCACGCGGAAGCCTTGTGAAGAAAGCAGGGGTAGCTCAATGGAATCTTCCTTAGTTAACGAGTTGTAGGGAAGGTGATATGGGGGTTGTCTTACATAATGTAGACGTTCAAAAGTACTGATTTGCAGCCTAGTTTTATAAATGGCTTATGGTTTTGAATACGGGTGGAGATCTAGGCAGGCCCTTCATTTGCTCTCAAAACGGTGAATGAAAACATCGCGAGGAAATAAGCCAAATCTTTTAAGCCACCCGACCGTCCACTAACCCACACTGTGTTCGTGTGATGGATTTGCCCACTCCATTAGAGTAAGCCTGTTTCATCCAGTAGTGGCAAGTTTATACGTTGATTACGATACGCTGAGGAAAAAACTATTATTAAACCGGCATAACTGTTGAGATACATACCCCGATTCTGTAGTTTTTTTTTTACTAGCCCTGGACTGCAATCCCGTCTTATGGAAAGCAGTGATGCAATCGTTGATGGTAAAGCGCGGTAGTTTATTAAGCCCATTCACTTAAAAAATCTTAGTGAATAGGAAAAAAGACGGCAGTTGAGCGAGGTGATGCAATGTTAAACCCAACAACACGACCAACGATGCTGCGCCAGAGGGAGATTGATGTGGAGACCCTCCACGACCAAACTCCCGACACAACAACATTTGACGCATCTTACCCGGAACACATCGCAACACAACTGCTCAGACCCGTCCTCCGTACGGCTTCACCAGACATCATGCCGGAACACGACGAATCGCTTGGCGGCAAGACTTTGTCTGGTGGGTGGTAACTTCTGCCGCCCGATGTTATGGCCTACCACCGAGAAAAACAAGTTCACAAACTAAACTTCAAACTAAGTTCAGCGAGTAGGTATTTTTCTTTCCATTTCATTAAAACAAGGACAGTAGTTAAATATTATTTTAGAATAAACTAATATCTCTAAATATACGCAAGTGTGAAGAAATATAACTACGATTAAGAACCATGATGTGACCACTTGCTTTAAGATATTATGTAAAAAAAACTTAATACGTATGGCAACACCTGACATGATCACATGATAGAACCTTCATCATCATCATCAACCTTTTATCGTCCCACTGCTGGGCACAGATCTCCTCTCATGCAGAGAAGGATTGAGCGTAATCACCACGCTTGCTCAATGCGGGTTGGCGATTTCAGAAGTCCAGGTTTCCTCAAGATGTTTTCCTTCACCTTTTAATCAGTCATTGGTGTCCAAGATATACTTAGAAAGTATAACTTATAGTATAACTTTGGAAAAGTTACATTGGCCTGACCTGGAATCGAACCCGCACACTCGTACTTGAGAGGCTGGTGTTTTAACCACTAGGCCCCCACAATTTTTTAGAACATTATTTCTGCCTGTTTGCCTGCAATGCACATATAGCAGAGATTCACTTACGGGAGCATTTTGTTTCCACCCAAACGTCTGTAAAGATCCATTGCAAAATCTTTATTGATTTTCCCGTTCTTCATACGAACGATACGAAATCCTTTCTTCATAATAAATGTTATTATTTTACCGTGTATACTTGGTGAAACAGGTTTAATCATAGCGAATGTACTGAAACAGAAAAACGGGGGAATCCTACATTTTTACACGTATTCCAGATCGCTTAAGTGATAGCACATATTCAATTATTCAAATTATGATGGTCCTAAGCCTCCAAGCATGGCACAGTAGTGGCAGTAGCCCTCTGGCTGGAGATGGATAGAACATCTAATTGGATACACAGGAACGTTCCTGTGCCACGTAGGCATAGCGGTCGCCTAGATGATATATACTGCGCCGTGGAACAGCTTGGACAGTGCAGCGATCTACTGAGGATGATGCAGCGTAGACGCCGAAGGGGCGGTAGAAATTACAAAGAACAATTTTATCAATAAATAATCAAAATTTTTATTACCTTTCACTGTGATGGAATAAAGTCCTCATGGTAACTGGGGCGCAGTCTGTTATAAGAAGTAGTTTTGAATATATATTAACAATATTTCCAACTTGTAGCATTTCTAGTGTAATGTTTGGCGTGTGAACCCTTTTAAGTAGGTTTTTGCCTTTTTTAGAATTTATTACTTGACATGAATTATCGAAAGGAAAAAAATTAAGTATCAACTCCACAATAACATCAGCGTCTTCATCGTACATGTCGCACAGAAAAGTATATTTGTCAAAATAATCATATACCTGAAACAAGGTTCACAGATATTACTAACAGTAGAAATAAGCGTGGGAACACACAGTCCCAACAAAAATAAGAGGCTTTATTCTGCTTTATTCTGTAAGTTCTTGTCGAGTTGTTTGTTCGCACCCAAAGACATTAAAATTATTGTTGGTGCCCAACTTAGTGTCCCAGACAACAATGTTCTCACTCCTGGGAGACAAGTGTTGTTGTAAATCGGCTTGGGAATGCTGACGTTTTGTGTGCATAAAATCCTTAACAAACTATAAACAACTCCGTGTCTCAACCTCATCGCTAAAAATTGGGCATAGAACTGTTATAAAAGAGTAACTGTGGAATCTCTTGTCGGCCTTTGTCCACGGGAACAGAGTAACCTTTGTCCACCCACTAGACAAAGTCTTGCCGGCAAGCGATTCGTCGTGTTCCGGCACGATGTCTGGTGAAGCCATAAGAAGGACGGGTCCGAGCAGTTGTATTGCGATATGTGCCGAATACGATGGGCGAAACGTTGTGTCGAGAGTTTGGTCGTGGAGGGTCTCCTGACCAATCTGCCTCTGGCGCAGCATCGTTGGTCGTGAACGTCGAGATGATGATGAATTAATAAGTACTTACCATTTTTATAAATAAGTATAATATAATGTAAGACGACAGGCATAAAACTATTAATAAATTCTACTAAACTATAACGTATACATTTCTTATAACAAAATTAGATAAATAAGTATTCTTTATCACAAGTAAAATATGTTACCAGTATGACACAAGGAGTAAAACAATAGGAACAGGCTTTCTCTCTGGCCTTTGTGATGTGCCGAGCCAAGGAAGTAGGTTTTATAGTGAAACTAGCTTTCCGCCCGCGGCTTTGCCCGCGTCGAATTTGGTTATACTTTTTTTTTAGTAATTATAAACTAGCGCTTGACTGCAATCCCGCCTGATGGTAAGCAGTGATGCAATCTTTGATGTTATAGGGCGCTAGTTTATTAAGCCCAGTCACTTAAAAAAACTTAGTGAATAGGAAGGAAGACGGCAGTAGAGCGAGGTGGTGCAACGTTAAATCCAACAACACGACCAACGATGCTGCGTCAGAGGGAGATAGATGTGGAGACCCTCCATGACCATACTCCCGACACAACAACATTTGACGCATCGTACCCGGCACACATCGCAACACAACTGCTCAGACCCGTCCCCCGTACGGCTTCACCAGACATCATGCCGGAACACGACGAATCGCTTGGCGGCAAGGCTTTGTCTGGTGGGTGGTAACTTCTGCCGGCAGCCGATGTTATGGCCTACCACCGAGAAAATATCGCCCTTTTTAGATTTCCCTCCAGAACATTACAGTTTTCCGGGATAAAAAGTACTCTATTATTTTATCCGGACTTCTAACTTTACGGCTGCAAAATTTTAAAGCAATCGGTTCAGTAGTTATGGCGTGAAAGAGGAACAAACAAACAAACTCACTTTCCGATTAAATAATTTAATATTAGGAAGGATAATCGACCTTTCATGGTAGATCAGTGACAACTGCCCCGATATACGAGTTCGGTCCTAGGTTTGGCCCTGACAGCCAGTTAACTTTGTGCATGTAATTTCGTCTTTCTTTCTTTTCTTTAGAGTGAATACTACTTCAATTTTTCAATGGCCTCTGTTGTTAGATACCACAATTTTGCCAATAATACGTGTAGCAAATTATAGAAATTCTTTGACAGTTGAAAAAACGGCCGCGTGAGCCGACTAATAGGATATTTAATGCAAAGCCATTATGTGGCCACTATGCTGCGATATTTCAATGTTCTTTATACATTATTTACTGAATGCACTTTTTACTACATAAATCACGCGCTTTTATTTAGTAAACAACACTATAAATAATTTTAAAAGTCCAATGAAAAATGCGCGTGACACTCAGCTTCCCGTAAAAAAAATCGTAATTTCGTCAACGCCGTTGTCAAAATCACCAGTTTATGTAACAATGACAACGGCTTTCAGTTATCTATAATATTAATTTTACACTTGTCAAATAATAATAAAAGGTGAGAAAAAATACCTGTAATATTTCAACAACGTTTATTTCGTTATTTAAGTCGTTGAACAGACTATTTTGTTCGGAAATAATGCAACAAGTGGATTCGTTTGTGATTATAGATTAGATATTGGCGCCGATACTGTTGTTTACAAACTAAATAAAATTTAGGTTAAGTGCATCTTTTTCTTTCTATTTTATTCAGAAAAGGATAGGAGATAACATATTAGTTCTGTCAAATTAAGATATTCCATAGACATTTTTTTTTTGTTAAATTCTTTCCGTTCTTCTGAACGGAAAAGGCAAAGGCATAGTACGCCATACAGCCTAGTCTTCAGTAAATATATTCTTGAGTAAACTTCTATCCTAACTTATCCTAATTAATCCTAACTTATCCTAGCTTATCCTAAACTTATCCTAACTAATCTAACTCCTTTCGTTTCTCGCGTTTGGACGATAAGGAGCGGTTTAGCGTAAAGACATGATGCGGCCACTATGCTACAATATTTCACTGTTCTTTTTGAATTATTCACTGAATGCACTTTTTACTACATAAATCACGCGTTTTTATTTAGTAAACGACACTATAAATAATTTTAAAAGACCAATGAAAAATGAGCGTGACACTCATCTTGACATTCCCGCCAAACCTCTTCCATAGACATTTTTTTTTGGTTCATTTGTTTCCGTTCGGGCGAATGGAAAAGGCAAAGGCATAGTACGCCATACAGCCAAGTCTTCAGTAATTTTTTTTTCTTCATTATATATCTATCCTAACTTATCCTAATTTATCCTAACTTATCCTAGCATAACTTAACCTAAACTAACTCCTTTCGTTTTACGCGTTTGGACGATAAGGAGCGGTTTAGCGTAAAGACATGATGAGGCCACTATGCTACAATATTTCACTGTTCTTTTTGAATTATTCACTGAATGCACTTTTTACTACATAAATCACGCGTTTTTATTTAGTAAACGACACTATAAATAATTTTAAAAGTCCAATGAAAATTGAGCGTGACGCTCATTTTGACATTCCCGCCAAACCTTCTTCCATAGACAGTGTAACCGCGATTATAAACATGGCGACCAAAAATTCATCAAATTACGTCAAGGGTGGATTAATTTGACAGGTCTAAACCTACTAACCTAAATATTATGTGAAGGGGTTTTTTGACGGGAAGCTAAGATGAGTGTCACGCGCATTTTTCATTGGACTTTTAAAATTATTTATAGTGTCGTTTACTAAATAAAAGCGCGTGATTTATGTAGTAAAAAGGGCATTCAGTAAATAATGCCTAAAGAACATTGAAATATCGCAGCACAGTGGCCACGTAATGGCTTTGTATGAAATCTCCTCTTAGTCGGCTAACGCGGCCGTTTTTTCAACTGTCATTGGCGATAACCGCCATTATTGTGAAATATTTTTTTAACAAATTTCTATAATTTGTTACACGTGTTATTGGCAAAATTGTGGTATCTAACCACCGAGGCTATTGAAGAGTTGAAGTAGTATTCACTCTAAAGAAAAGAAAAAGAAAGAAGAATAAATAATATGTTCTGTCCCTTTCTAAATGAAATATAAAAAAAATAATTCACTGAACTTAATTTTAGTTTGTGAGCAAGACAATCGGCGCCAGCGTATATCTACCTAAAATCACCCTCTTTTCACAAGCGACAGACATTGCGTTACCATTTCTCAGAGTCATTCAACAGACATCTCGTCACCCGGCAGTTACGGACAAACCATTTCCATCATAAAACATGATGGAAATGTTGCAGCTTCCAGAGTCTGTTTCTCATTCCCCGTACGTCTGCACGGAGCGTTCCCAGAGGCGCCCCCGTCGCGCGAATTTGGCTGCCCGAAGCTTCCAGTTGATGACTGACATTGCACACATGGCCTGCGCGTCATAAAACGTAATTTACAGCCATGTTTCATGCGCACACGGCTTTAGCTTGAATTTCGAACAGCTTTCATGTAGGCATTGTTGGATTTCGTTGCATTCTTATAACTCATTTTGTGTCTGATGTAACGTTTACGGTTTTTTTTTAATTTGCTGTTGTAAAATCTATAATTTCATCATTAAATAGTGTACCCATCATCATCTTAGTGTTTATCCCGGTTGCATCAACGGCTTTCGCGTTGGAGCCCGGGGTCCGCTAACATTAAATAGCTTACCTACTAAAACTATTAATTCTTCGTAGGTAAGTACAAGGACAATATAATCATTGGTTAAAAAATAGATACTACTTAATTTTTTTTTTAAATTTTAAATTCCCTAATAGGAATGCGCTTGAACGTGAATGTTGTAATTGGTAAAGGGTCCTTCACTAATAAAGTTCAATATCGTATTGTACTAACGCACTTGTGTGTTATTGTAATGTAAAATGCACACAGTATAAAGACGCTCCGTCTAAAACGAATGGTAACATTTAAAATTTAGGTTTATTGTTAGGTTCAAGTCTAAGGCGATTACCACATGGCACCGCGTACTGCCGCGGAGGGCAGAGACAGTAAAGCGGATTTCACAGCGGTGGTCCGCGCGGTAAGACGATAAACACACGGCACCGCGTACCGCCGCGGAGGGCGGCGACGGTAAAGCGGATTTCATAGCGGTGCTCCGCGCGGTAAGGCGTACCCACAGAAAAGATAAAAGACATTGTTCTGTGGGCGTACCTAACATAGGTAGTGTATACAGTTATTAAGTTCATGTTATAGGTCGCTACATTATGCCAAGAAGCGTACAAATATACATACTTGTATGCAAAACATAAAAGAATTTTAGTTAATTACGCTAAAGGTAAACACAAAATACCTATTAAATATGTGATGTCAAAATGAAATTAAATAATGAAACTTCCTTCGTGGCGCAGTGGTCAACACGCCTGCCTGCGACTTGGAGGCCCCGGGTTCTATCCCCGGCCAGGTCATGATGGAAAACGATCTTTTCCTGATTGTCCTGGGTCTTGGATGTTTATCTATATATGTATTTATTATAAATATAGTATTGTTGAGTTAGTATCCCATAACACAAGTTTGGAACTTACTTTTGTGCGAGCTCAATCTGTGTGATTTGCCTGTATATATTTATTTATCTTCGTCCTGCACCCACGACAAAGCGCGCGGCTATGCGGCGCCTCGTTTGTGAGCTGCCGCAAGGCTGGCTACTCTACGCCTGTGCTCTAGGCTTTGGAGACCGTCTCGAAATAAATCAGGGTCACCAATCAGCCTCTTCGCCCGCCTCTCCACTGAATCAAAAGTGGTCAGGTGACACTTAGCAGCACCAGCCCAAATGTTGCTCTGTACTCCACACACGAAGCACACACTTGCTTTGTACGTCATTAGCAGCTTCCCTAGTGTGAAGTACCGCCGAACCTTTGCGATAGCGCCAAGTTTCCTGGCAGCCACCTTGGCCTTGGACCCAAAGAACCGCCCAAAGTTTAGGTTCTAGGAAATCTCAACTCCTAAAAGCTGAAACGGTCGGTACAATCCAAGGATACATTTCGAAAAGTAGGAGCCAAGGTGAACGGGCTCCTTTTGGCGGTGAAAAGATACGCCTGTGTTTTGGCGGTATTGAATACTACAAGATTGGCATTGCCCATTCGGAGACTGCCTGTAGTGCAACATTCGTTCGCTCTACCATGGCCTCTCTTTCGGACCGGATTGATTCCCTGCTACTTCGAGCATCAGACAGGTATCTCTCCACGTCTTCACAACTGTGCTGTCATCTGCATACCCATAGATACCGGGCATCAGCAGTTCGTTAATATGCAACAGGAACAGGGTTGCAGAGAGAACAAACCCCTGAGGAACACCGGCATTAGTCGACATGGGCTACGATCCGGGCGAAGCGTTTCGCCTCCACCTTTAAACCGCGTACATCGAGGGACTAGAACAATTTGCCAGCGGCGGTGTTCCCGTCGGACTACAGTTTGAGTGTCTTCAAGGCTAGAGTGAATAGGCTCTTAATAAACTAGTGCGCTTTACCATAAACGATTGCGTCACTGCTTACCATCAGCACAATAGACAGAGAACAGTAAAACATCTTCATATAAACGAGCCGCTCTCGGTTTGAATGTATGCGTGCGCGCCGAGCGCCGTGTCGGTACGCGATTTCACGCACACGCTGGCATAATATAGGATGGTATAGGATGGCGGTAATACGGGCTGTGCCGCGTGACTGTGAGCACGCGCGTAAATTACATGACCGCTCGCGCATAGAATAAAGAGAGGGAAGTACGTTATCTTCATACAAACGGACCGCGCGCGGCTTGTATGTGTGCGCCATAGTATCTATGCGTCGCCGCACGCACACCTAAACACAATATTAGAGTGCCTATGACTGCGCTAGTCGCGGCTAGCACGGAACGAGGTTCGCGCGTCACGGCTTTTCGGCACATTAGCTTTTAAAAAATGATCACATAAACTGCAAAGTTGGTATGTCTATTTATGAACAAATAAAAGACTTATATTTTTCAAATTATATTTCTAAAAGTTATTTACAAGGATACGGATATATTACACATTAAAGTTTAATAACAACGCGTTTCGTAATAGTCGAAACCGAAGAAAGTAGGTATTTTTCTGTAGCTAATTTGTAATTTTGTATTAAATGTGTGATTCAATAGATGTTATGTTTGTATTATTTATATTTGTATTAATTAAAAATAAAAATAAATATGGTTCTTTATGTGTACAAAACTAAAAATAAAAATTACAAAAAAAAAAACTGACTAGTATATGTAAACTAAATACTAAGCAAATAATTTAAACATAAGCTCTTAGTCTATAAATATTTGTTAGCGGTTTGGGCGACAACCGTAACCGACGAAGCGCGGACAGTCGTCAACCCTAAGACAGTAGGCAATTAAATCGCGGATTGGGTCGCAGATAACCTACTTCCCCTCTTTATTCTATGGCTCGCGTTCGTCAATTCTCGCCGGCCACTTACCATAATATTAATTATTACGAGTATCATGACTTCAAAAGGGGGAAAAAAATATTGTAGTGTTTTCGGGTGCCTCAATAATGATTTCGCAAATCCGGACTTATCATTCTTCATACTTCCTACTGAACCAGAAATGTAAGTACAACTTAAATCTTATTAGAAAATGTGATATATGTATTGTTTGTTTCACAGTTTATTTGCTTTATTAAGAGCGTATCCGAGTCGCATTTTTCCATATAATTGTATTCCCAGATTTACTTCCTGACTACTATGTTTAAAGTTAAGTTTATTTTAAGAAGCCCAGTTTTACTATAAAACAGAGGATTGAGTACGAAATATCGTTTAAGTAAACGTATTTGTCGAGTATAGTGTAATAAGGACAATTTCACAATAATCAATATTGCAAATTACTATTATTATTTTTTTTCTATTGTCTTATGTGTTGTTTGATCCAAATATGGCGTCTCAATCATAATATTAAGTTAATAAAATTATAGTAAAATGTGACCGACTAACGCTTAGGGTTGCGTAGAATTTTATTTATAACATTATAACTTTTAATTCCTCCGACGCGCGCGTCGGCAACAGCAACGCGAGGTGCTCTTAATAGCGAGTAAGCGAGCGGCGCCTTTGTTGCATTTGAGCTAGCTGTTGCTATCCGATTATATAAACAAACATTACACATTACCCATATAAACAATCATTATAATTGTACCTCAGAAACTAATGAGGCTAAAAAGGTTTTGCGGTTTTATTAAAGTAAGGTATCATTTGTTAAATATTCGCTACCCATACATAATCTTAGCTTTACTAATGTCTACTTTTTCATAAGAACTACATATTTATTGTTTACGTTCTCATGTTTTATATCATTTAAGCATTAGTTATTAGCTTGTGAATATTATTGTGTTAGTGTTACATTTAAGTACTCATCACTTACAATCTTCTTTGATAAAAACCAGTTATATCGATTTCCCATATCACACATCACTTAAAATTTATCATTATTTACGAGCTTTAGAATATAATTTAGTGTTACACTTAAGTAGTCTTAAAAATTTTGTCGGTATCAAATTTGTAACTTAATATAATAAATGTTATGTGAATAAAGGCTTTTTATTTTTACTAAATTTATAAATTGGTAAAATATTCAATCATAATATGCTTTTTATTCTATAAATTTAGATCAAAGTGACAACCCTAGGGTTCAACGCAAGAGTAGGCAAATAACTCTGCGGGCGGCCTTAGATAATCTACTGTTCTCTGTCTACTGTGCCATCAGGCCACTAAAGTAATTTAATATTAATTAGTAATTATTTATTTTTCATGTTTTTTTATTAAAAAGTTATTAATTGGCGCTTAACCGCAATCCCGCCTGATGGTTAGCAGTGATGCAATCGTTGATGTTAAAGCGCGCTAGTTTATTAAGAGCCTATTCACTCTAGCCTTGAAGATAGTTAAATTGTAGTCAGACGGAAACACCGCCGCTAGCAAATTATTTCAGTCCCTCGATGTACGCGGTATAAAAGACGAGGCGAAACGCTTCTTCCGGATCGTAGTGGTGTCGACAACGTAAGGAACCACCCTTGCGTGACGGGGTCCACGAAGACCGATGCCTCCTGAGTCAGGGTTGCGGGTTGGTTAAAAAAGAAACCGTGGCCCTGGCGCACGGGCAAGTGCAGAAACACGGACGGGTTTTAGTCAGTAAAAGTCTGACACGCCCTTCCGATTCGCCCAGAGCGGAAGAGGTCATTTGATGATTTCCCAAAACAAAAGAGAAAAAAATGGGTGGATACTT
The DNA here is from genome assembly GCA_017933935.1 of Sesamia nonagrioides. Lineage (NCBI taxonomy): Eukaryota > Metazoa > Arthropoda > Insecta > Lepidoptera > Noctuidae > Sesamia > Sesamia nonagrioides. The sequence continues at coordinate 257,395 of JADWQK010000195.1, read as the reverse complement.
GCGGTACGACGACGGGTCGTCCGATGGTGGAAGGGAGATGGGGGAATTAAGTCATGCAATTCCCTCGCACACTCTCCAAAATGCATCCTATAGAACACAGTTCCTAATTATAAGGAATATAATAACCTTCATGCAGTCTGAATTTGTAACCAACAACAGTGTGAGATATTTTTTAGTTTCTCATTTGTTTTGCTGTCAGTGTCAAAAGAGATAATGAAGAGTTGTAGTGGAATACCGGACATAACACATTATTAATTTAAACATAGAAGTTATTTTTTAAGCAATATACCTAAGATTATATTACTCGTATTAAGAAATCGTTATTATGTATTATTAAATATACGATTTACTTACTTGTGTGATGACCTCAGTCACGCGCGGTGGAAAACTAAAAAAAATGGTAACACTTTTCGCTAGATTTACTTATGTAGATCATTATAATATAGACATCAAACTCTGAAATCGAAAGCTTATCTTACTTACTCGAGAATAACGTTATAGATATATTTTGTAAAACTAATCAAGTAAACTAATTAATCGATGTGAATCAATCCACTCACAGACTGATTCACATCAATAGTGTGTTGCCGATATCCACAGTTTAATTCACATCATCCTGTGTGAAAGTCTGATCACATATAGGACTCTGCAATTTATTTGGTTTTTTCAAACGATAAATTGTTCTGGTTTCCACAGAGTAGATATCAATATAAAAAAATAATAATATATATGTTTAGACAATATGTAAAGAAAGTCCTGTCCGATCCGTGAAGGTATTTTTAGGTATCGATAACTGATTCTACTAATGTCCACAAAGACAGGCTAAACTTAAAAAAAAATCCCCCTAAAAAAATAAATATTATTCCGCAAAAAGAGGTAAATTAATACATGTGCGATAAGCAACCCCTTCCGCGGGCGGCAGGGGGCAGGGCACGCGGCACCTGTGACGTGGTCGCGTCGCTATTCGCTCATAATAATACCGGTGTTATCACTTTTTAAAAATTACCAAATTTCGGGGAAATTGGAATTAATTCCCGGGAAAAAAAGAATATTTCAAAATTCATTAGTATTGTTACTATGATGATTATGTAAAATTTTATATTATATTTGGTCAAGTGTTTACCTAACCTTTATTATCATTATGGGTCGGACAGGGTTTTCTTAACATATTGTATATAGTTACCATAAGTAAGTATTATGATACCTAAAACAAAATTTATTTTCATATAGACCAAAGACTCTACGTTGTACTATGTACCTTGTTTCAGGTGTACGATTATTTTGATAAATACACATTTTTGTGCGAAATGTATGACGAAGAGGCCGACATTTTTGTGGATTTGGTGCTTAATTTTTTTCCTTTCGATAATTCATGTCAAGTAATAAATTCTAAAAAAGGGAAAAACCTTCTTAAAAGGGTTCACACGCCAAACATTACACTAGAAATGCTACAAGTTGGAAATATTGTGAATGTTTTTGCAAAACTACTTCTTATAAGAGATTGTGCACCAGCCACCATGAGGACTTTGTTTCATCATAGTGAAAGGTAACAAAAAAAAAAAAAAAATGGATTATGTAATAAGCTCAGTGGTAAGCAAATAATTATTCCATTTTCTTCTCAATTTTCACTGCCTTTTTGGCATCTACGCTACGTCATCTCCCGCCGCACTCTGTGGTCCAAGCTGTACCACGGTGTCTCACGACTGAGCGAGGCGGTTGTCATGCATATATCACGTGAACTTGCTGCCATGCCCAATAATCTTATGTTATTTTTAAAAAAGGTTGCCCACACTAGGAATAACTCCAGTATGTGGGTGTTTTAGCAAAAATTTCAACTCACATACATAAACAGCCAGACCCGGAACAACTACCATATATAAAAATAGTTGTTCGCATGCATCGCAGCAGTCGATTGTTTAGCCACTTTTACGCACCATACCCCGAAGGGCGTGTGTGGGACTCGCCCAGCCGAAGCCGGGAATACCCACTAAAACCACAGCGGCACAACGACATCGCCTGAGTGGCGGGGCATGGGAAATAGCAGAGCCTGCGCTACCAAACCCCGCCGGCGATTCACGGTACCCAGCCCGTCCTCCCATACGGAGGGGCCGGGCTGGGTACGTCTTCTTGTGCGAGAAGACGCGGCAGCCAAGGGTTTTTTAGCCAGGTGTCCTTCCTCTTAGCCCCACTTGTTTGCATAAATGCAAACGGGGCCCCCAGCTCCTCTCAATGAGGAGACCGGGTTGCCCGACGGTGACCCGGAGTTCGAGTCACGTCAGCCACCTGGAGTGGTGGCCGACCCGCCGCGCTCATGACCGCCGAAGCGGTTCCCACGTCTGGTTTTGGTCCGCGCCGGTAAACTGGTAATTCCCATATCTGGGGGCCGTTCTCCTATCCGCCACCTGGGGACGCGTCCGATGGCAGGCCAGAAACTGCACACGGAGATTGTTTAGCCACTGCGCTAATCGTCATCATCATCAACCTTTTCATCGTCCCACTGCCGCGCACAAGTCTCCTCTCATACAGGAAAGGATTAAGCGTAATCACCACGCTTGTTCAATGCTAATTGGCGATTTCAGACTTAAAGTCCAGGTTTCCTCAAGATGTTTTCCTTCACCAGTTATTGGTGTCCAAGATATACTTAGAAAGTACATATAACTTAGAAAAGTTACATTTCTACTTGCCTGACCTGGAATCGAACCCGCACACTCATACTTATGAGGCTGGTGCTTTAACCACTAGACGACCACGATTAATCGTGCTAACCGTGTCGTCTTGTTTTTCAAAGCTGACTTAACCTACTGCTACTGCTGTGGCATGCTTGTAGGTGTACAAAGTTAGGCCTGTCAATATTTTAATAACTATTAGCCTAGCGCCAGCTACACGAACAAGAAAAAATATATTTGTGTACCTTTAAAGGATCTCGAGGAGACCTATTGGTCGTTATGGTAATGTCGGATTAACTAACTAAAACGATTATAGTTAAAATCTCTTATCCGTTTTCAGTACTCTACTTTTACTCGGTGGTAGGCCATAACAGCGGCTGCTGGCAGAAGTTACCAACCACCAGACGAAGTCTTGCTGCCAAGCGATTCGTCGTGATCCGGAATGGTGTCTGGTGACGTATTGTTGTGTCGGATGTTTGGTCGCGGAGGTCTCCAGAGCAATCTCCCTTCGGCGCAACGTCGTTTTATTGGGTTTACCATTGCATCACCTCTCAACTGCCGTCTTCCTTCCTATTCACTCAGTTTTTTTTTTTCAGTGAATGGGCTCTTATAATAAACTAGCGCGCTTTACTATCAATCATCGGACGACCCGTCGTACGGCTGGTTTCCACTCTTACGTTGTTAACACCACTACGATCCGGATGAAGAGTTTCGCCTCCTCCTTTATATCGTGTATATCTAGGGATTGGAATATTTTGCCAGCGGCGGTGTTTCCGTAGGACTACAATTTGAGTGTCTTCAAGGCTAGAGTGAATAGGCTCCTAATAAACTAGTGCGCTTTACCATCAACGATTGCGTCACTGCTTACCATCAGGCAGGATTGCGGTCAAGCGCTAGTTTATAATATATATTTAAAAAAAATGATAGCATCACTGCTTATCATCAGGCAGGATTGCGGTCAAGTAGTAGTTTACAGTTATTAAAAAAAAACATTTTTGCTATGATTTGTAATTTCTATCGCCTCTTCGGCGTCTAAGCTGCATTATCCCCAGCAGAACGTTGTACTGTCTAGGGCACTGTAGATGTCCTTTAGACGGTTGCCATGTCTACATGGCACAGGAACTGTCCGGGGTATCAAATACCCAATTCTTCTTCTTCTTCAGCCTGTAGAGGTCCACTGCTGGACAAAGGCCTCCTCCAAGGCTTTCATTACATTGGGGAGTTTGCCATAATCCCCACGCTTGGCAGACGGGTTGGGGATCGCAGTAGTTTGATATTCCACAAGAGAAGCGCTGCTGCCCGCTTCCCTGATGAGAGTTTCCTTAGGGCGCCTCTTACGACACCCACGGGAGGATATGGGTATGGGAGGGTGTGGGATATGGGGTATGGGTGGTACCGGACTTAGAATACCCAATGGCTGGATATTGTCACTACTGTGGCATGCTTGTAGATTTAGGGCCATCAAAATTTGAATAACTTACTTGCTAGCGATAGAAACTATAAAAGACTGTGCTAACACATAAAGGATCTGGAAGAAGATCCTACATCATGGTGATGGATACGCTGTCTCAAACGATTATAAACTCCGTTTTTTTGTTTTCAGTACATTCGCTATGATTAAACCTATTTCACCAAGTAAACACGGCAAAATAATAACATTTATCATGAAGAAGGGGTTTCGTATCGTTCGTATGAAGAATGGAAAAATTAATAAAGAATTTGCAATGCGTCTTTACAGTAATTTGGGTGAAAGCAATATGCTCCCGTAAGTGAATCCCTGTCATGTGCTGTCAAGAGTAATGTTTGTAATATAAGATTAAAAAATAAAATAATTCAATCTTTTATAGTCCCACTGCTGGGCACAGGTCTCCTCTCATACAGAGAAGGATTAGTAAAATATATATATATATATATATATATATATATATATATATATATATATATATATATATATATATATATATATATAAAATATGTATAGGTAAATACATGATCAAATATAATATGAAATTTTATACAACGTGTAACAAAAAGGGTATATACATACCAAGGGCATGGCATCTTTAGATGATATCAAACGATATCGGAAGGGTTTCAACTCAAAATAAAACTACTCAAAAAATTGGTACCAAATTTTCGGTTTCGTGTGTTTCTTAAAATAAAATCATAACAAACGTGGCAGCACACTACATACGTTAATAACTACTCGTTACCCGTCACGTTACTTGCCAAAATCCGATAAATATCGTCAATATCTCTGTGCGACTAGTATGATAGTAGCCTATCTCAGGCGGTGTTTTTCCTCATAACTTCCTAACATAAAGAGATAGGATTAAAAAACCCTTCAAATATCGTTTGATATCATGTAAAGATGCCATGCCTTTCTTATGTATATACCCTTTATGTTACACGTTGTATAATCATTATAGTAATAATACTAATGAATTTTGAAATCTCTTTTTTTCCGCTAATTAACTTCCCTAAAATTTGGTATTATTTAAAAAGTGACTGCACCATTTTCGATTGTATTATTATGAGCGATGCGACCGCGCGCCGCGCGCCCTGCCACACTTCGCCCGCGCATGTGTTGCCTACCGCATATATATTAAGTTATCTCCTCTTGCGACTTAATGAATGAATTTACAGGCAATTTTTTAAGCTCTTTCGGCAATTTATTACATATAACTGGTGCCATGTGAAATACACTTTTATACATTAAGGCAGTATTCGTTTTTGGAATGCACAGACGACTTTCGTCCCTTTGGATCCATATACATATACATGTTTCTCCTATAATGTTCCTTGAATTTTATTTAACTACCCGCTATTGGTCATCCTAATGCGCCCTACACACCTTCAGTTTTATCTGTACGATTTATCTGTACAGTCGAACCGTACCGATAAGTCGTTAGGTGTGTAGAACAAACAGTTGAACTGTACAGTTAAACTGTGATGTAATCAAAATATGAATAGATAAATCTGTACAGATAGAACTGTACAGTTAAAACTGACAGTGTGTAGTCAAAAACTGCGCAGTTTTGTCAGTTTTGTCGCAGCGAGCGTGAAGTGATCACGACTTATAAGTATTTTTCCTTGCTCTCCGCCTCAACGAAAACTCGTCGACCATGGCCCAAGGCGAATGGCTGGAAGAGTTTATACAACTATACCAATCGGAGCCTTCATTATGGTAAATCAAAAGCAAGGAATACCATAATCGAGTAAAAAAAGATTCAGCTTATGAGAAGCTTATTTTGAAACTACGTGAAAGTTGCCGTTAATCTTTCATGAGGCGTTATAGCATTTGTCTATATGGTATCTTGCCTTTTTATTAATGGTGTCACTAAAGACAGCAGCTGCAAATAAGTTTCCTCATTCATTCTCAAATAATTATTGTAGTCTTTTGGAGTAATTCTCAATTCGTTTATCAAAGATGTGTGTGAATACGATTTTCTCAACAGAAGCCAGTGTTTACACCACAATTCCCGTTTTTTTTCGTTTTCGTCTATTTTCTTGTAACACACAAATTAGTCCTACGGTCGCTAAAGCGTCGTCTATGGAGGCCATGATGATAAAAACTGAAAGATCGCGCAGTTTACTTGAAAGTGTGTAGGCTGTTTGACCGTACAGATAAATCGTACAGATAAAACTGAAGGTGTGTAGTGCGTATAACACATGCGTCATGAGTATAAACTTATTTCTTTGTGCAGCATCATAATCGACTACATAACTAGTGGTGAAGTTATCGGCATAGAGCTAGTGGCCCCAGACGCAGTTAAAGAATGGAAGCGAGTTTTGGGTGCAACAAACCCGGCCGATGCTGCTCCTGGCACGCTCCGGAAAATGTATGGCACAGATACACTAAGAAACATCGCCCATGGAGTAAACTCGAGGCGTGAAGCTATCGATGTATGTAACAGATACCTTATCCACAAAGACAGGCACACCCAGGGGGGAAAGGGGGGGAGGCAGGTGGGAGCAGCTGTTCCCCCCTGGAAATGTCGCAGGACAATATATGAGCTTCCCTAAATCCTAATTACTAATCAAAGTAACGGGGAGTTATCTCTGACTTATAAATAAACCACGCAGTCGACACTGGCAAAATGTACGTGTAAGTCAAACCGCGTGTGACTATTATAATTAAAGTGCATAAAGATTACCGAATCTAGCTGAGCGTTTTTATGCTCCGCTGTAGGTAATCTTCGCTAGTCTTCGGTAGGGAGTTGAGAGCAGGGCCTGTAGCCAATGTAACATCGCTTCGCTACGAAGCGATGTTACATTGGCTACAGGCCTTGAGGTTGCTTATTATAAACGTCTCTATTTGATGGCTCAACTCTCCTCCTTAGTACTAACCACTTTCCAACAACTTTACAGATGCTGGAAGCATTTTTTGGAGAGGAAAATGGCAAGCCAAGAATACCATTTTGTGCAACATTTGAGAACTGCACTTGTTGTGTTATCAAACCGCATGCAATTATAGACGGCAACGTGGGCTCCATTATCGAACATATTGCCACTTCGGGAAAGTTATACGTATCTGCCATGGCTATGTTCTCTATGAAAATAGCCAACGCTAAAGAGTTCTATGAAGTTTATCATGAAGTTCTGCCTACTTATGAGGTTAATATTCTTTGTGACTAGTATCTTTTATCGAAAAGCTCGGAAAGCACGTTAAGCCGTTGGTCCCGGTTGCCATACGAACATCTAGTCGCAGTCGTTACGGGTTGTTAGAGCCCTCAAAAGTCTAACAATTGGTCTAACTGCAATGCTTACATATCGCCTTCGGGTTGCAGTGGTCAGACGGCAGTCGCTTCACGGAAAATATCGAAGTTTAGCCAAAATCAGCAGTTATACTGGTAAAGCGGACCCCAGACTCTAAAGCTGAAAAAACTGCGGGTGCGACTGGGATTAACGCAGAGATGATGATGATGAGTATCTTTTATCGAAAGCTGGCTTCACAATGAGAATCTAGGCGGTTCATTGGCAACCGCTGCAAAAAGCTGGTCGTATATTAAAATTAAAATGGTGAAAAGACTAACAGTAAAATCTTAGGAATTAATGTGTATCAATCAAATGTGGCCTAATATTATTGACCGCGCCTTAAGGTTGTAGGTCGTAGATGCGTACTCCATCAGGAGCTTTACTGGTGTGTAAATTATTTCATCACCACTGCTCTCAAAAAACGGTGAAGGAACACATTATGAGGAAATCGGCATGTCGTAGAGGCAAAACTTCGAAGATATGTGACATCTATCAGCCCGCACTTAGCCCGCGTGTTAGACCCCACTACCCCGTGCAGGAGACGAGGCCCGGCGAGACCGGGCCAGCACGAGGGTGTGGGGCTGTGGAAGAATTTAGACTCCCGCGGCCCCACGCGCGCTCGTGATAGAAGAAACCCCGTCGCCCACCCTAGGGCGGCGGACATCCTATGAGGATTTCCATTCCGAAAAAAAAAAAGAAAAAAAAAAAAAAGTACGACCTACTTCTTCTCACTGAGAGGAGGCCAGTGTCGTAGGAGTGTGAAAATAAAAGGCTGATGATGTATTATATAATATAATCGTTTACTACATAATATCCTTCTTTTCCCATTGCATGCTCGAGCATGCATATCGTATATCATTTTCAATGTCTGGACTTGAAAAACGACGATGATCCCTGAGTTGGTTTCGGCTTTCTTCTCAGAGGTAGTCAGTTAGGAAATGTCCCGCTCTGGGCGGAGCGGAACGGCGTGTTAGACTTTTACTGACTAAAACCCATCCGTGTTTCTTCACTTGCCTATGGGACGGCTAGGGCCACGGTTTCTTGTTTACCAACCCGCAACCCTGACCCAGGAGGCATCGGTCTTCGTGGACCCCGTCACGATGTGCTGACATCTCTTTAAGGCGCGCGTGAAACACGACGCGCCGTCGAATCAGTGATCTTAATTGCATAATAACGATTTCATTTAATTTTGAATATCTATCAATAAACTGGTATATTTTTAGGCAATGTGTATACATCTGGCTGAAGGACATTGTATAGCACTAGAAGTGAAATGTAATGATCCTAGTTTAAATGTTGTTTGTGAATTCAGAAAACTGTGCGGACCTCGAGATCCGGTAAATACTAATACATCAACATATCTCTGATTAATTATTATTGCATTTCATGTTCTATCTATTATCTATCAATAAGTCGTGGTGGCCTAGTGGTTAAAACACCAGCCTCGGGTTCGATTCCAGGCCAGGCAAGTACCAATGTAATTTTTCTTAGTTATATGTACTAAGTATATCTTGGACACCAATGACTGATTACAAGGTGAAGGAAAACAGCTTGAGGAAACCTGGACTTTAAATCTGAAATCGCCAACCCGTATTGACCAAGCGTGGGGATTACGCTCAAACCTTCTCTCTATGAGAGGAGACCTGTGACCAGCAGTGGGACTATAAAAAGGTTGATGATGTTGATTTTCTATCTCTACCTCTCATTGGCTTCGTGTAAAATAATGATATTCGGCTACATCATGATGATGATGATGATGATGTTAGAATGGAAGCCAATCCTAGCTTAGTTGGAAAAAGGCTTGAAAAATCTACTTAGGGCCAGTTTTTTTTATTTGTTTTAAATTCAATTGATAAAAATAGTAACTACTTAATTGACAAAACGACATTTTGCTAATATTTAACCAACCATTGGTAAAATTATTAGCAAAATGTCGTTTTGTCAATTTTGTAGTTTATCTAATGTTATAAGATTACTAATAATTATTGTTTATTAACTAGGTACTTGTTAAAAATGGAGCCGATTGTGTTGTTCTAAACTGAACTAAATTTAAGTTGAGTCTTTTTCTTTCCATTTCTATAAGAAAAGGACATAAAATATCAGTTTGGACCTGTCAAATTAGTGCGCTCCTGACGTAAACTGGCGTATCTTTAGTCGCCATGTTTATAATCGTGTCTAAATTGTCTATTATGGAATATCTTAATTTGACAGGATTACATTAAAATAATATCTACAATCCTTTTCTTAACGAAATTGAAAAAAAAAGATGTGCATAACTTAAAATTGGTTTACTTTGTGAACAACATAATCGGCCTAGCAAAAAATCAAAACACGTTCAAGTTTCCATCATCATATAACTTTATTTATAACTAGCTTTCCGCCCGCGGCTTCGCCCGCGTGGTGTTCGGTTATATCGCGCTTTTTAGATTTCCCCCGGGAACATCATATTTTTCCGGGATAAAAGGTAGCCTATGTTCTTTCTCAGGATCTAAAGATTGTCTGTGCCAAATTTCATCACAATCGGTTGAGAGGTTTAAGCGGGAAAGCGTAACAGACAGACAGACAGACAGACAGACAGACAGACAGACAGACAGACAGACCGACAGACAGACAGACAGAGTTACTTTCGCATTTATAATATTAGTATGGATGAATACAATTAAAAGACGTAGGTGTTGTAGCTTTTTTAATTCAAATAGGTAAAGGAATCTAACATATTTTGTAACACGATTTTTTTTCTAATTGCAGGACTTATGCCGCCAATTATACCCGGATTCCTTAAGAGCCTTATATGGTAAAACAATAATACACAATGCTGTGCACTGCACAGATTTGCCTGAAGATGGAGAAATGGAAATTGAATACTTCTTCAAATTTTTAGTCAATGATAAATAAACTATCAATGATTCTTCCAACAAATCATGTAATCATTATGAGAAAAAATGATTTACTTGTTAATTAGAACTTAAATATACTTTGTTTTGAATTAGCGCAATTATACTTTTTTTTTCTCGTAATTTTTACTGGTCGCAAATGCTGCCTTAGCACCCAAATGTGTAACACACTTTTACTATGAATTGAAATAATTTTGTAGCATATAAGGCCGATCACGTCTCAGTTCTATATATCATTACTGGCAACACACTGGTCGAAGACTTGTCTTGAGACACTGCGGTATTTCGGACGAGAAGACTACATAGCTTCTCGAAAGCAGCCCAGTCGAGTTGAAAAAATGCCAATGTCGACTGCTCACGCCGCTGGCGCGTGCAGACCGCGACCATGTTGAGTCTCAATCCCAACAGTTACTTTAAGCCCAGGTATTTTTCTACTATTGAGCTGTACATGGAATGTGAGGTAATAACCGTACGAAAATTGTATTACCTTTAATAATGCATTCCTGTGTCCAGTTAAGTGTCCTATCCGAAAAAGATATTACAACGAGAAGACGTTTCGATCTGTTGAAATCTGTACCATGCAGAACATCTTTTGCTCAAAAATTCACCATGTTTTTAGCAAAATCAAAATTGTTTATTTCAAATTAACCAACAGTTGGTGCTTTTGAATAGTCAATGTCGGTCAGTCCAGGAAACGTGAAGCTAAATTGCACGTTCCAAAGCGTAGATCTCTATGGAGAAGAACGGCCCAAAACTATTTAACATTGCAAATAAGCAGTTGCAAATTTACTCCATGTCAAAAAGAGAGTGGAAGCAGAATGTAATCACTTGGCTTCTATCCCTAACCTATAAAGAAACCGAAAAACTATTTAGCATAGCTGCATAGGATTTTTTTGAGAAACAAAAATATTTTTTAAATACAATTAATATGTTCTATTTCACAAAAGCAACATGAGTAGTGGTGATGTGTCTGTGGCTGGGTGCACGGTCCCAATTGGTCGTTTTCTATTGAGAGGAGCCAGCAAGAAAAGCCAGGCTTACTATTTTAAATATGATTGACCTCTTTTTCTCTCTTTAATGCTGTCAGGGTGGGCAAAAAGCGCCTGGGTGATCCCTTGTTTATACTTGCTCTAAGTGATTGTCTTATGTCCTATTTTTCTCTGGCACACAGACACGCTACCCACACAAAAACATCATACACCCTCACAAAAACACCCACTCGCGCGCACACACACAGACACACACAATCGCATTCACGCACACATACCTATCACCCATACACACACATTACACAAAAACACACATACACTCACATGCACCTCTATACTACCTAGCAGATACCGTTTATTTGTTTTTATTTTATTTTTCTTTAATCTTAATCTTTTTTTGATAGTTTTTAATTTTGCACCTAAATAGTAATATACTTAAATGATTTTGCCTTGTATCTAAAATCTAACTTATTATAACTTACTCATCTAGGTAATGAAAATTATTAAATTGAATAAAGTACACAGTTTAAGTGTTATTTTGATCATTAGGGTATAATATTGTTACCGAAGGTGGGCGGCCAGGGCGCTGATATCTATAATTACAAGATATTCAAGTTATAGGTAGTCTGTTCGTGTCTCGTAAAGCACGTTAAGCCGTTAGTCCCTGTTGCCATACTAACATCTAATGGCAGTCGTTACGGGTTGTTGGAGCCCTCAAAAGTCCAACAATTGGTCTAACTGCAATATTTCGATATCGCCTTCGGGGTTCGGGTTGTGGAGGTCAGACGGCAGTCGCTTTACGGAAAATATCGAAGTTTAGCCAAAATTTGTAGTTAGACTGGTAAAGTCAGACCGGAAGCGGACCCCAGACATCAAAGCTAAAAAATAATAATAATAATCTTTATTTCAAAAACCAAATACATGTTTTCCATCTCAATAAGGCATAAAAAAAAGAAAACACAATTAAGTACAACGCTATGTATTTTGAGACAGAGTGACCGTCTGTGTCCGTGCTAGTATAAACTGTGTTACAGACACAGGCGACTCCCTCTTACAATTATTTATTCACAATTTGCTGCACTTGGTAGAAGTTTTGGTAGGTATAAAACTTAGTTTAATATTACCACTTATTAAAAATGTAAGGAAGGGCTGGGTGTGTGCGATGTACATGTAAGTGTGGGTGTGTGTAATGTGGGTGTGTTGTGTATATGTGGGTGTGTGTGTGTAAGTGTGGGTGCGTGTGTATTTCGTAAATATGTCACAGTACAAAGTAAATATTGCAGGAGCAATTTAAATCTGAATTTAGATTTGTAAGTTAATAATCTTTTTTTACAAAGCTTCGGATGCGCCTGGGATTAACGCTGAGATGATGATGATTAAGTTAGCATAGGTATTGGAGCTCCGTCACGTACTGGTGGCGGACTGGCGGCAGAGGCTTACGCGCCTAATCGCTACCGTCGAGGCGATCCGGCCAGTACACGACGACTGGCTCGGGAGAAGGCACGGCTTCCTGTCGTTCAGGGTGACGCAGGTGCTGTCGGGGCACGGCTGCTTCGGCAAGTACCTGTGTCGCCAGGGCAGGGAGCCGGACGCTGGATGCCACCACTGCGTCCAATGCGGGGAGGACACGGCGCAGCACAAGCTCTCCGAGTGTGTAGCTTGGGAGGAGCAGCGCCGTGTCCTCACAAATGAAGTAGGAGGCGACCTGACGCTGCCGGCAGTAGTGCTGAGGATGGCCGGCAGCGCAGAGTCGTGGGACGTGATGTCGCAGAAGGAAGCTGCGGAACGGGAGACGGAGATCTCAATTCCCTTCCCGGGCCGCAGAAGACGCACCGGGCGCCGAGGAAGGCCGGACGACGCCCTCTTCCGCCCCCCATGAACGGGTCCAGTTCGTCCTAGTCCTATTCGATGGACCCGGAGGCGCGCGCGAGTGTCAGCGTGCGCCTCTGAGGCGATGCACGGGGTAGCTTAACACCCCACTACCCCGTGCAGGAGACGAGGCCCGGACAGACCGGGCCAGCACGAGAGTGTGGGGCTGCGGAAGAATTTAGACTCCCGCGGTCCCACGCGCGCTCGTGATAGAAGAGACACCGGGGTGGTTTTAGTCAGTAAAAGTCTGACAGACCCCGTCGCCCACCCTAGGGCGGCGGACATCCTATGAGGATTTCCACCCCGAAAAAAAAATATTGGTTGCCAGCGCAACTCTAAAATTTACTTACCTTAGGTCTATTTTTATTGTAAAACAATTGTTTGTGTTTTTCTTTAATTTAAGGTGCAAATAAATGATTTTTATTTATTATTATTTATTTATTTAAGATGCAGCGTGGGTAAGCCCATGACGAGGTGGACTGACGACCTGGTGAAGGTCGTGGGAAACCGCTGGATGCGGGAGGCGCAGGACCGGTCCTCGTGGAGATTCTTGTGGGAGGCCTATGTCTAGCAGTGAAAGTCTTTCGGCTAAAATGATGTTGATGATGATGATGAAGCATATTGCTATTCCATTGCTCAATGTGGTGGTTCTGATATCAGGTCGTTCGGCCATAAATAAATGCTTCTAATTTTCGAAATATTCTGTCACAAATTCTTTGACTGGCATCTTTGTGCGTCACAAAATCGTCACTAAAACCTGGCGTATCAGTCAGCTCCCTATCTCGACTGGCCGAACGTTCTGATGTACTGATAGAAATATATTAGATACCTGGAAATAGTAAACTAGTAAATAAAAGTCATGATAATGATTGACAGTCAGGTTATATTTATCAGCTATGAAATCCCATAACCATTATGTTATTAGGTACTATCACAAGGTTTTATCATATTAAAGAGTATTTAGCAACTTTCTAACAGTAATACAATAATTTATCATAGTTTTTCTTACAAGGAAATTGCACTCTACCGAGTGCTACATTATTTAAGAAGAATACATAAAAATGCAAACAAAACATTATACTTAGCTTCCAATAACCTACAACGTGGCCACTACACAATAACACCCCAGAATCCCCCTTTATCCACTCTTCCAACAATAAGTATTTACAATTTTTCAGTACTTTAGTTTTTTTCAAAATCCTTCAAAAACCATCGTCAAAAACCCCGCACTGACCGCTCTCTAACTTTTTAAATTATAGTTTCGTTTCACGTTAGAAATAAGGCCACAACATAAAAGAATAAATTGAATTTTATACTAAATAAATCTTAGACTAATATTTTGGAACAGTAGAAAGAATTATTAATCAATAATAAAACAATTATTTATAACAGTACATGAAAATTGACTGCTCTACAACGTAAATCAATGAATGTTGTTAAGTCAAAGTTTCGAAGCAAATTGCCAATCCATTGCTTTATATGTTCGAAAATGTGTCTGCTCAACAACGTAAATAACGCAGTGAATGTCATGGAACTGTCAAAATGAAACTCATTGCTACTGATAGTGTGTTACGCAATTACCGTGCTGTTCTGCTCACTTAGTGTTGGCCAATTAGGAAAAAGGGGCAATGAATATTATTGGTCCATTTAAAAATATCTATTATAAGTACCAACGCATATATCGGGTATATACAATATGTAAAGAAAACCCTGTCCGACGCATAAGGATAATAAAGGTTAGGTAAACACTTGACCCAATATAATATAAAATTTTACATAATCATCATAGTAACAATACTAATGAATTTTGAAATAATCCTTTTTTCCCGGGAATCAATTCCAATTTCCCCGAAATTTGGTAATTTTTAAAACAGTGACAACACCGGTATTATTATAAGCGAATAGCGACGCGACCACGTCACAGGTGCCGCGTGTCCTGCCCCCCGCCCCCCGCCCTGCGCCTGCGAAAGGGGTTGCATAACGCACATGTATTAAGTTACCTCTTTTTGCGAAATAATATTTATTTTTTTAGGGGGATTTTTTTTTTAAGTTTAGTCTGTCTTTGTGGGCATTAGTAGAATCAGTTATCGATACCTAACAATACCTTAACGGATCGGACAGGGTTTTCTTTACATAATGTATAGCGCAAATGACAGATAGAGATCTCCTCTCTCTTTTGACTAAGGGAATTTTTATAACCATGCGTGCCACACGTTCGCGGCTCACGGTGGCGTGCTTAGCCTGCGCGTGGTCCCAAACACGCTCGACATTAAAGGACCTCTAATGTCATGCTTGTTACATGCGTCTTACAGCAGCAAGAGTCGATTGAGAAGGTTGAGCTACGCATGCCGTGGTCTGTGCAAAGATAGGTGACGCGTCTGTATATACCAATACCCTCATGTGTGTATATATAGATTCCTACGTTTATCTCCGCTGATATTCGTACATTACGGGTCGGCAATCGTGATGACTTTTCAAAAGACCGAAAGTCTGAAGCAACATTCACAAGGGGCATCTGGTCAAAGAGGCAGTCGCTTTGTCTAGAATACTGGTATTCATCTGGAACCGAATAGACAGAAGAACTGACCTATCCCAATATGGTTTGCTAAAAGCAAGGTGTTCTAGATATCTCAAAATTGATGATGCTGGGAATCCTTAGAATTACGGAGTTCGGATATACTCGATAGCATAAATATAATAACAGTAAATTAAGTAGTTGTTCCGGCAGGGTAATTGCTCAACACTATCAGTAGCAATGGGTTTCATTTTGACGTAGCAATGGATTTCATTTTGACGTAGCAATGGGTTTCATTTTGATGTAGCAAATAGCAATGTGTTTCATTTTGATGTAGCAAATAGCAATGTTTCATTTTGACGTAGCAGTGGGTTTCATTTTGACGTAGTAATGGGTTCCATTTTGACAGTTTAACAACATCCATTGCGTTATTTACTTTGTTGAGCAGACACTTTTTCGGCAATATTAAGGATTAGCAATATGCTTCAAAATGATTCCAACTGATAGTACAGTAACACCCCGGACTTACGCGGATAGCGCTCAGTCCCACCCATCGCTAAATAAATCATAATCCATCCATAAGTTATTGTTCTAAGTAGTCTTCAGTCCCAATTAAACCTACTTTGTATGTCTTTATATGCAAAATTGTACCCCGATTTACGTGTATAGCGCTCAGTCCCACCATCGCGTAAGTCGGGGTACAATTTTACATATAAAGACATACAAAGTAAGTTTAATTGGGACTGAAAACTAAATAAAACAATAATTTAGGAAATAATTAGTATCTAATTCTAGATAATATGACAAACTATATTAATATAGTGTAAAAACACAATCCGAAGTTATTTTGATGTAGAAGGTTTCATAAATTGTAACAAAGTCGTCTGACGAGTCAATGATTTTTTCTTCTCCCGTAATATCTGCTCGTAACATCCTAGTAATTTTTTATTCCATGTTTTGTAACAAAAATGCGCTCTTCACTGGAGTATATGCTTTCCAAAATTGTTAACCCGTTTTCAATCGAGCTGAGGGCTTCTGTCAAGTTTCCAACTGTCATTTGATCTTCTAATTGAACTGGATCCAAAGAATCATTATTATCAATTTCCTCCTCTTGTTCACGCATTGTTATGATCTCATCAATAGTAAGCTCCTCATTGTGTGAATCCAACAGCTCTTGAACATCATCACTATCCACTTCCAAATTTATTTGTCTATCAAGTTCGACAACGTCTTTGATCACATTGCAAATTTCATCAGGCCCTAGCACTGATCCCGCCTGAGTCTCAGTGGAAAAAAAAAACGAGCGGTTTTCAAAACAAAAAAAAAAAAAAATGACAAGAAAATTAAATCGCGTAACTCCGAATTCACGTAAGTCGAGGTAGCGTAAGTCGGGGTATTGCTGTAATAGTGTGTTGCGCCTCAAAGTGATGTCAGCACATAGTGACGGGGTTCACGAAGACTGATGCCTCAGGGTCCAGGGGATGCCCTGAGTCAGGGTTGCGGGTTGGTTAAAAGAGAACCCGTGGCCCTGGCGCACAGGCAACTAATGGAAGACGGGTGGGTTTTATTCAGAAAAAGTCTGACAGACCCTTCCACACCCCCAAGGCTACGTTAGGTAAAAAAAAAAAACATAGGTATTAATATTAATAATTTTATTAAAGTATCTTTGTTATTGATACATAGCCGTATGTAAACGTCCCTTAATCGCTTTCTGAGCTGGAGATTCTTGCGTATCTCTGAAAAGAAATATAGTATTTTAGCAAGCGAAGCGATAGAAACACTAAAATGATGAGTCGGGCGGGCAGCAACGCCAAATGCAATGAAAGCCTTGGGGGAGGCTTTTGGAGCCTACCTGAAAGCCTAACTGTTGGACAAAAGCCTCCCCGGCTTTTGTCCAACAGTTAGGCTTTACCAGTGGTTTACCAGTATAGTCTGTAGAAGAAGAAGAAGTAGACTTACATGTCGTGGTGGCTGCTTAGTGGTTGAAAGCCTCGTTTCTCAAACGGGGAGGTTATGGGTCAACATTCAGGCGAGAACCAACGACTTTGTTCAATGCAAATATTGTTTTGTTTAGAAATGCAATGTTAGACATAACAGAAGGACAATTCTCGTACCTTTAATTATATTTACCGTCTGATCTCAGTTTCAATCTGTTTAAAAATGTTTAGAGGTATGAGGTTCATCCTCCATAGAAAAGGGACGATCCTCCGACCAGACTAGTATTGTCTGACGGGCACTTTGCCCACCGGTTGATGTCCTGAACTTGTATGCGCGCTAGTTGCACTGAAAACTCTGCCTGTGAGATGTAGGGTTTGCGTGACGTCAGTATGACGCCTTGTTCGCACGTTGCGTTGTAGGTACTACTACAAATACTTCCAATTTGTCTAAATTATGACATTTTGTAGTGGTAAAAACATCAACCTCTCAAGTATGAGTGTGCGGGTTCGATTCCAAGGCAAGCAAAGACCAATGCAACTTTTCTAAGTTATGTATACTTTCTGAGTTGACTGATTATAAGGTGAAGGAAAACATCTTGAGGAAACCTGGACTTTAAGTCTGAAATCGCCAACCCGAATTGAGCAAGCGTGATGATGACGCTCAATCCTTCTCTGTAGGAGAGAAGTCTTGAGCCCAGCAGTGGGACGATAAAAAGGTAGATAGATGATGATGAAATTTTTGATAATATGGTATCGTGGAGATTTTGAAAATTTTTAGTTACGAGAAGTGGCCTGCACAAATCCGTCGCATAGATCCGGTTGGCAGTTCTTTATGACAGCTGGATTTGATCAGGTATTTTTTTGTATTTAGTAGCCCAAATTTTGTTACACAACGATGCTCCAAGTTTTTCTTAGACAATACTGACATGAATAACGTGATGTAAAAATCGTTAGGGAACCAATTATTTACCATTAGGATGAGTGAGAAAACGTCAATTTGCTTTGAACAAGCGTAAGATCATGCAGTGAGGTGGTATGAATAAGCTACTATTATTTTAGAAGATTTAAGTACATACTTTAACTCGTGGAGGACTAGTGTCTTGCAGTCTCTCCGCGATGGCCTCCATGGCTCCGGCCAGTCGGTGGAGCGCCGCGGCGACATACCGATTGGCTTCGACCTTCATTCTCTCCACATTGAGCAGATCATCATTAGCTTCACGTATGACAGGATCTTAGCAAAGGAATGTATCCAAGGTATGAAAATCAAAAATATAATTAGTCCGTCTTAGATAATAATAAAAATAATAATTAAGTCACGTATTTTTTATTTTGTCGAAATTATCAAAAACTACTGCGATATAGCGTATTAAAGTTACGGAGTGGGGGCTAATTACATTAAGCCGTTGTATATTTTGTACCACGGCGTGACGTCATGAGAGATTTCAAATCAAAATATATTCGTAAGTATTTGAATAAAAGAAAAAAGAAAAAAAACGTGTTCAATATTTTTTGAAATGAAATGAAATCATTTTCTTTCATTTCATCATTTCATCAATTTTATTAAGCAGTTTTTTTTTTTAACTAGATGAAGCCAGCATTTCCTAAAAGACTACCTCTAAGAAGAAATAGCCGAAACAAACTCAGGGATCATCGTCTTTTTTAAGTCCAGACATTAAAAATGAAAATGTTTATAATAGTTTACGTTATAATTACGCATATTGCTTAATAACAATGCTCAACAGAGCGAGCAGCTCAGTCCCAAGCTTTTTTGTCTTCTAAATAATCTGTAATTTTATAATACCCCTTTTTGCAAAGTTTGGCCTTTGTATGTTTTTTAAATCATTTAATGGGTAAGTTTCGAATGTCCATGGGAAGCTTGTTGTAAAAGTGTATAAATTGACCCATGAACGAGTTGCCGATGTACAGCAAGATTGTGTTTGTTCCTGGTATTTATATTATGCATATCGCTTATTTTTTTTAAAATTCGAGATATTTTTATGAACATACATAAGATTTTCAAATATATATTGTGAAGCTACAGCCAGAATGTTCAGCTCTTTGAACTTTTCTCTAAGACAATCTCTAGGACCAAGGTTGTAAATGGCTCATACAGCCCTCTTCTGTAAAACAAAGATGGTATTGATGTCCGCACAAGTTCCCCAGAGAAGAATCCCATAAGTCATAAGACTATGAAAATAACTAAAATAAACAATTCTGGATGTATCCACATCAGTTATCTGTCTTATTTTCTTAACAGCAAAGGCGGCAGAACTGAGTCCACCCGACAGCTTCTCAATGTGAGGACCCCATTGTAACTTTGCGTCAATAGTTAATCCAAGAAAAACTGTCATCAACTCCACTTCATTCAGTTGAACATTGGTACTTAGCTGCCTGACATTTGGCGTAGGGAATTTAATGACTTTAGTTTTTTTTCATCTATAAGAAGGTTATTTACATTAACATTTTGAAATCTAAATACGATAAAACAAAATAAAAGTAAATCTTCTCAAAGTCATTGCAATGGGGAAGAAAACTGACAAATCTCGCCACTAGAGGCGCTGATATCGTTTGACCCAAATAAACTGTCAAAACCCATTGTAATTTGTTCGAGTTCACGTTGTTTATAAAAAATATGCCGCGTTGTGTAGCAATTTGTTGCAATAATAATGGAAATCACTCTTTCCCTAAAGATACCTATGCATTTCAATTTAGAACAGAATATATAAATAGATTTCAGTAAAGATTATGTTGATGTCTCTATAGCTTTCTGAAGGCGGCAAATTATTTTTTTTTTCTCTTGAATTTCTTGTTCTTGAGGAAGTTAAGAAGTAAAAATTTCGGTCATGCGATTCAAGTCTGGATAATAATTTTAGGTTAATAGGGCTGAAACTTTCAGAATGTGGCAATAATAAGTACATTAATATTTACTTAAATATAACTAAAGAAACATTAAACCTTATACAAAATTAATGTAACTTAAAACATTAATAAGTCTGCATTCAGTTTAAACCCTGGGCATTGTTATTTGCCTGGTAATTAGATCAGCTTTTCGTCCTTTTACTGAAGCTCCTCTAGACGTTTAACTCCTTTTTTATTAACTTGAAACAGTCCATGTACAATACATTGCTCTGCTTTACCTAGAAAAAACTCATCAAACACAAAAAAAAAAAACTCAACATAAAAGGTGATACGACTGACAGCTAATTGTTATGAGTCAAACGCCATCAGCGACATCTGCAAATAGCTTTGCGTTTCCCCACAAAAATAACCTATGACAGGAGGCGTAATTATGTACTGTTTTCTTCAAAATACCTAATTTACTAAATGGAATACCCGTAGGTAGACATAAGACGTTCAACGAATAGCAAAGCATAACTTATCTGTTATCAGGCATGCTGAGACAGACCTCAAAGTATCTACTTACCTATGCGTATTATTTAAGTTATTTAATGGAACTTGCAATTTTTTATAAAAAAAATATTCAGCGGTTGCTGACTTCCATTACATTATTATTTTTGACGATATGTCCGACTTTTACTGTCTAACGGTCCGTTCACACATGGGAGTGAGTCCGTTTGACTCGCACGTTTTTAACGGATACGTTATAAATTTATGCTCTGTTCACACATAGGCACCATATAACGTTCAACCGATCCGTCATTACTGGATGTGATGTGTGAACAGTGTAGCTACCATGAGTTTTCATTACGAGACTCGATCGTCGATATCGAGCGCGTTTGACGCTCTCATTGGTTGAGAGTTCTTGAAGCGGGCCAATAGTTGAGTCAAACGCGGTCGATATCGACGAACGAGTCTCGTCATGTAAACTCATGGTAGCTACACAGAAAACTTACAGTATACTCGCAATGTAAGTAATGAAACAAAACCTGTCGCATCACTCCCCCTCCTACACCCCGCACTCCCGCCCGCCACGCACACAGAATCAATCCGTTAAAATTCTACGTATCCGTATATTTTTACTGTTCCGTCGTCCAGTATTCGATGTCAAAACGGAATGCCATTTTTTTACGGAACGATATTTTTACTGTAGGTATACAGAATACTGTACCATGTGTGAAGTCGCTCATGCAACTAGGTACATACGCCATCGACGAGAAAAAAACAGACATGTCTGAACCGGCTCGGCCGTAAAACCGTCCCGTGTTCCAGAGGTCACCAGCCGCGCCAGAGGTCACGTTACCTCTTTTGAATAACCCTCAGCCCGGGCAGTAGATGCGAGCCATGACGTCTGCATTTGACTCTGATAGCGAAAACAAGCACCTACCGCAGTTTTGCTCGGAGCTAGCTGTTCGCCGTCGTCGTGGTGACCCTTCGACGTTCCCGGATTTAATTTGGTCACTGCGTACCACACGCTCTGATCGCTGGTCTGTATTGACCATAGAATCCAGCCGCTGATTAATGTGACCTATACGTTCTGGCTTTCGTGCAGCATAAACCTCAGGCTCCAAATCTTGGATATTATGGACTGCAGGCTCTTGTTGCCGGCCATTGTGAACAAGATGCTCCAACTGCTGATCAGTATGGGCCACTGTTTCAGAAGCCAACTGACCCATATTGCCCTCTGAGTTAGCAGCTAGATGTCCATTCTCATCCTCAGGATAGTACAACTCTACTTCAGAAGAATCTGATCTGAAACACATTAATTTTATTACTCAAACTGTCCCTTTATATCAAATGATGTTTATAAAAACTAGTTTTAGTTTAGTTTTAGCTAGCTACTGCTCGCGGTGTGGTGTCGCGGTGCGCGATGTCGTGGTGGCCTAGTGGTTAAAACAGCAGCCTCTCAAGTATGAGTGCGCGGGTTCGATTCCAGGTCAGGCAAGTACCAATGTAACTTTTCTAAAGTTATATGTACTTTCTAAGTATATCTTGGACACCATTGATGAAGGTGAAGGAAAACATCTTGAGGAAACCTGGACTTTTAAGTCTGAAATCGCCAACCCGCATTAAGCAAGCGTGGTGATTACGCTTAATCCTTCTCTGTATGAGAGGAGACCTGTGCCCAGCAGTGGGTCAATAAAAAGGTTGATGATGATGACTGCTCGCGGCCTCGTCCGTGTGAAAATTTTTGTTTCATTGGTCCATTATAAATAAGAGCGCTTTGCTATCAACGATTGCATCACTACTTAACACCAGGCTGGATCGCGAACAAGCAATAGCTTTAAGAATTAAAAAAGATACAACCCTTTACATCGTATTGATGGCCCAAGCAATTACATCTTTATTGTAAGTGTTCATTCGGCCTTTTTTCAGCTCTAAAGGGTACTAGCGTGATGGTTAGCGATAAGTATCGTATTCATGGAGTTTAAAAATTGGGATACCATAATAAGAAAAAATTGGAATCCAACCATTCGTTTAAAGATTTGCGATTTCAATGAGATAAACTCTTTAGCTCTAAAAAACAGAAATATTTTACCGCCCTATGCTGGAGATCGTGTCATTCTGCAGTAAAACTTCCGCTGTGCTGCCCGACAGTTCATGGTGCTGAAACTGTTAAATTGATGTGAGTGTATAAGCAAGTGAAACCAACAACAAAAGAGTGGAAATCTTTTCCTAAATGTATTTGATCAAAAACCCCATTTACAACACCGCGTTTAAAATAAATAGTCTCCCAGATTGTATTTACGGCATGGTGGCTAATCTCTTTAGAGAACAGCTTTCGGCTTAGTGTGTATGCACAGGTGCACTTCCTCTTCCCTCGCTCTCAAAGTTTGATGGAACAACAATTCGACAAGACTGGAGATCAGCGTCCAAGCGTGAATACCCGCAGCCAGAAGGCACACACTCCTGCTTGGCCCGTTAAGCTGTTAAAAGCATATTCAGCCGTTAAAAGCATGTTAAGCCGTTGGTTGTGATCTCTATCTAGACAGTCATGTGTAATTATTGTTCCATCAGACTATGAGAGCGCGGGAAGAGAAACTGCATTGGTCTTTTCAAATTTACATGCCCTATTTGATTACTAATTAGTTTTTGTCTTTACTGATGTATTGTGTGTCTTTTAATCTGTGCTAAATAAACGTATTTTCTTTATTTCTTTTCGAGACACGGCCAATTTTAAAACTCTGGGCTGTTACTGAGAAATAAAGGAAAAAATGTAATAACATCACCACCTACCCTGCACCCTAATTGCGCAAGACCCTTTTCAATAATTCATCCCCCCCCCCCCTTCTCCCTTTCCCTTTTGAATTTGAATAATTTTGTAGCATATTGCTGATCCATTGCTACATATATTCGACTAATTGGTCTTATCAACACCGTGGATAACATCATGAATGTTGTTGAACTGACATAATAAAGCCCATTGCTACTGATAGTGTGTTACACAATTATTATTATTTTTTTTTAAATAATTATAAACTAGTGCTTGACTGCAATCCCGCCTGATGGTAAGCAGTGAGGCAATCGTTGATGGTAAAGCGTACCAGTTTATTAAGCCTATTCACTTAAAAAACTAAGGAATAGGAAGGATGACGGCAGTTGAGCGAGGTGATGCAATGTTAAACCCAAGACCAACACGACCAAACGAAGCTGCTCTAGAGGGAGATTGATCTGGAGACTCTCCACGACCAAACTCCCGACACAAGAACATTTGGCGCATCGTACCCGCCACACATCGCAACACAACTGCTCAGACCCGTCCTCCGTACGGCTTCACCAGACATCATGCCGGAACACGACGAATCGCTTGGCGGTAAGACTTTGTCTGGTGGGTGGTAACTTCTGCCGGCAGCCGATGTTATGGCCTACCACCGAGAAAACTCAGCTGGTCCTGGATCAGCAGGCTGATGACGCAACACACTATCAGAACCAAAGATTTCATTATGATAGGTCACACCACACCATTGCCCCGCAAATTTTTACTGACTAAAACCCACCCATATTCCTTCAATTGCTTGTAGGCCAGGGTCATTTCTTTTTTAACCCACAACCCTTACCCAGGAGGCATCGGTCTTCGTGGATCCCGTCATGATGTGCTGACATCTCTTTGAGGCGCGCGTGACACACAACGCGCCGTCGACTCGAGCCTGGTCCTTACCGAGCGGCGAGCTGACCATTGCTCACCGTCCGCAAGCCCGCACCTACGGTGGCCGGGAGTTCGATGTTGTCTCCAGACCAAGGCATCTGCGGCGGTTAGTGGCGTGAGGGTGCTGGGATTCCCGCTCCCTCACGCGCTCCGCCTCCTCCTTTTACCAGCATCACTGTTTCGCAGAAGGAGTTCAGGGCCAGCCATGCACTCTTGCACCGGACCATGGCCTGGACCAGGGCCGGACGCGAGAGATCGCCGCCGATCAAGTTAAATACCCTTAGGTGGGACTCACAATTTTATTAACAAATGTTCACTTACCGATACTGGAGTGTTGCAAACCCTTGGCAATCGTTCTCCAAGGTCGGGTCCTAAAATGACATACAGCCTGTTCTCCAATTCCGACAGCCTATTTTTGACAGGACCTCCTTTAAATCAAGTTTTTTTATATTTTTATACCACATACGGAGTCTTAGTACCTAATATTTGAAACTACTTTTAAAGTTACTTTAAGAAGTAATATGGAAAGAAAGCCTACCTGTAGATGCCATTTCAGCCTTCATATTTTTTACTTTCTTTTTTATTTTGCTCTTGTAAGCATTGTAGTACTGTAAAAATGGAATTAAATTTATCGAATTAAGCTATTTTTAGCTATTTAATTTTGGATAAATATGACGAACAAATCTAAACTTAGAAAGAAAATCGCTTCTCGTGGCCACATCTGTGTGTTCTTAGCTCTGCTCAGAGCATGATGTGACTATATGTATATGTTTACTGATATCCAGGTGTCGGTTAGACTAGAAGTCAATCCCAACACAGAAGTAAAAGCTTTAGGAAGATGACTTTAATATTTACCTAACTTACATAATTTAAGCTTAGAGAATCTAAGTTAGGCAAATATTAATATTATCATCCGAAATCTCGATGTTTTGATAATATTAGCACATACAAACATACATGTACAAATAAATTTTCGCCGTTTAACAAATGATGTCCTCACTAAGAATTTACTTTAAAATGTGTACATGTAAAATGTGATACCTATCGTAAGTTCAAACATCTGGTAAAAACATACACTAAAAGTAACTATTAGCGACACTGTATTAGACTATCAGTATCACATATTTATTTTTGTGCAAAAATGACAAGTTTTGTGCCAAATAAGCGTCATATGTGGGAACTTTTGTTACTTGTTTAATTTGAAGAAATCTGCTGTTGAGACCCATCGATTGCTTATAGAAGCTTATGGTGAAGCTGCTTTATGCAAGAGAAGTTGTCATGAGTGGTTCCAAACTTTAGAAACTTTGAAGACAAAGAACATAGTTTAAGACCGAAATCGTACGACGACACGGAATTGAAAGCATTATTGGAGGAAAATAGAAGGAAGAGGAAAAACGCACCCATTACTTCTCCAGATACGACAAAATTATTCTCCTACGTGATAATGCTCGTCAAAATGTTCAAAAACGGCGGAAATTTATTTGTACACCTATTATTAAACCCATATTCAATATAAAATCAAAATCCCGAAGTAAAATTTTAAACAAATAATATTTGACGACTGTGACACAGTATATACTAGTATAGTCGTCAGCATTATATCTTATAAATACGTAAATAGCTATTCATTGCCATGATTTTGCACATAGAATCATCATCATCATCATCATCAGCCCCTACTCGTCCACT
The DNA here is from genome assembly GCA_017933935.1 of Sesamia nonagrioides. Classification (NCBI taxonomy): domain Eukaryota; kingdom Metazoa; phylum Arthropoda; class Insecta; order Lepidoptera; family Noctuidae; genus Sesamia; species Sesamia nonagrioides. The sequence goes on along the minus strand of JADWQK010000195.1, from coordinate 231,033 downwards.
GTTGGACATAGGCCTCCTTGATGGCACGCCAACAAGCTCGATCCTTAGCAGTTCTCCGCCAGCCACTACCAGCCACCTTTGTGATGTCGTCGTTCCATCTCGCCCAAGGGCGTCCCAAGCTACGTAGCACATAAAATAAGAGTGTGTAATTCTTGCAGTGATCAATAAACTTATAATGCATAATTGCACCTATACGACGCACGAAATACATAAAAACAAATGTAGCGTAAGTAAAATGTAATTTATGATGAATAATTTGTTCTCACATTTCTCCATTGGTCTGGTGTTTTTTGGGCGCAGTTTGGCGTAACATTATTCGCTAGATCAGCACACGCAGCCCAATGCTGTTTTAACAGAAAGTTCCCTTCTTTGGTCCTGCTAAAACGACTGTGCGCCACCTGTGGGTTCCTCTTCATGTAGTCGAAAAGGGTCAACATTTGCTCAACGCTCACCCTCTTTATTTTGAAAAACATTAAATAATTAATCAAAATTATTATTGGGTTATCAAACAATATTACAAAAAATAATACTTCAATAGATAGTATACTCACACTTCTTGGGTCGATAAAATTCATGCTGTACATGTGTCGTATACATAAGTGTCGCAACTTGGTCGCAACTCACCTTCAACTCTTGAACAACTTATGACTTTGGGGAAGAGAATTCCAATGTGAAGTGACTGTGGATGTGACCAATACATTGATCTAACCGAAAACCAATTAGGGTAAACTATCCAATTATTAGCATGTAAATTTTGTAAAATAAATGAAAAAAATTGGATTTCGTAATCCTAACAGAAGATCATATTGTTTAAAGATATGTTGTATATTTTGTTTTTATTTTTAATAATTATAAATTAGTGCTTGACCGCAATCCCGCCTGATGGTAAGCAGTAATGCAATCGTTGATGGTAAACTGCCCTAGTTTATTGAGAGCTTATTCACTCTAATCTTGAAGTCATTTAAATTGTAGTCCGACGGAAACACCGCTGCTGGCAAATTGTGCCTTTCCCTCGATGTACGCGGTATAAAAGACGAGGCGAAAAGCTTCGTTCGGATCGTCGCGTTGTGGTGTCAACAACGGAAGGGTGAAGAGTCGCCGTACGAAGGGTCGTCCAAAGATGGAATTAAATCATGCAATTCCCTCGTACACTCTCCAAAATGCATCCTAGAACACCGACAGGCTGGCTCCAGGCTTTGGAGACCGATCTGAGTTAAATCTGGGTCGCCAATTAGCCTCTTCGCACATCTCTCCAATGAAACTAAAGTAGCCAGGTGACATTTTGCAGCACCAGCCCAAATGTGGCTGCAGTACTCCACACACGAACACGGACCGGTGCTTTGTATAACATTAGAAGCTGTCCTGGTATGCAGTACCGCCGGGCCTTTGCGATAACGCCAAGTTTCCTGGCCATACCATTTAAGTTCTTTCGTTTCCATATTTCCCGGCAATTTTGAATTTGGAACTGTTCTTTCTATATTTGAATATCTTAAAATTTTGAATCTGAGAACAGTTGAAAGTACTTATACGGTTCTTCTTCTTTTTTTTTCAGCCTACAGAGGTCCGCTGCTGGACAAAGGCCTCTTCCAAGGCTTTCTACAATGACCGGTTTTGTGCTGTCCACCCATACGGTTCTTAATTTCTTGTAAGCTATATTTTTATAATTTCGTTGCGGGACCCAAGACAGTTGAATTGTTTCTCCGGGACTCGTCGAGCTTCATTGCTAGGCATTTTTCTGGCGGTCTCCACTGTTGATTCTGGCTTTCAGGAGTTGCAGTGGGTGGGATAATGCGTGGCGAGTTTTGTCCCATAAAAAAAAAAAACTGTATTGACCCACTATTAAGCAAAGGTTGGTAATTGGGTGGTTGGTAAAAAAACCGTAATATTTAGAAGTGTGTATTTATACAGTATGTTAAGAAAACCCTGTCCGACCCGCAAGGATAATAAAGATTAGCTAAACACATGACCGAATAACATATGAAATTTTACATAATCATCATAGTAACAATACTAGTGAATTTTGAAATAATCTTTTTTTCCCGCGAATTAATTCCAACTTCCCCAAAATTTGGTAATTTTTAAAAAGTGACAACATTATTTCTGACGGTATAATTCTGAGCGAATAGCGATGCGACCGCGTGCCGCGTGCCCTGCCCCTCTTCGCCCGCGCCTGTATGGCCTACCGCACATGTTATAAGTTACCTCTTTTTGCGAAATAATATTTATTTTTTTAGGGGGATCTGGCTTTGTAGGCATTAGTAGAATCAGTTATCGATACCTAACAATACTTTCTCGGATCGGACAGGGTTTTCTTTACATATTGTTTATAAGAGAGATTAATAGTGAGTGAATCATTTTGAAGGATTTGCTCCCGCTTCTCCAATTCACAAACTAAACTAATTTTAAGTTCAGTGCAACTTTTTCTTTTTGTGTATTTCATTAAGAAAAGGATAGAAGATAACATGTTAGTTTAATTCTGTCAAATTAAGATACTCCATAGACAGTTAAGACGCGATTATAAACATGGCGACCAAAAATACGTCAATTTACTTCAGGAGCGGACTAATTTAGCAGGTCTAAACTAGCATTTTATCATGTGTCGTTTCTTATTATTACTTAAATTTAATTTAATTTGTGAACTAGGGAATCGGGGCCATTGGCTAACCCATTACTTCTTAATGCTTTAAAATGTGTCTGCTCCATAATGTAAATAACGCGATGAGTGTTCTTGAACTGTCAAAACGAAACCCTGGCCTTAACTAATAATAGTGTGTTACGTGTTTTACCCCAATTAATTAATCACAAGCCAAATTGAAATTATCCTATTTTTATCCTAGTTTTTGGAACGGATTTCCAAAGAAACACAATTTAGTACAGTTTTTGCGCACTAAATTTATAATAACACTCATAATAATTAAACACTATATAATTTAAAAGAGAAAACATTAATGCTTCAGCTGTTTTGGTAAAAACGATAAAAGATAAAATTCCGTCACCAACTATTCAACATTTCAGCCGAAAATCATGTATACTGCCAAACATAGGACTCCAATAAGCACCGTCACTTTGACCGATTCTGAGTTTCCAGCATCTAGTGAATTCCAGCTATTAAATTACTGTATTAAGAAAGTGTTTATCCAATTATACCAATGTAATTTTAATGTATCTCGGTGGTAGGCCATAACATCGGCTGCCGGCGGAAGTTACCACCCACCAGACAAAGTCTTGCCGCTAAGCGATTCGTCGTGTTCCGGCATGATGTCTGGTGAAGCCGTACGGAGGACGGGTCTACGCAGTTTTGTTGCGATGTGTGGCGCGTACGATGCGCCAAATGTTGTTGTGTCGGGAGTTTGGTCGTGGAGAGTCTCCAGATCAATCTCCCTCTAGCGCAGCTTCGTTTGGTCGTGTTGGTCTTGGGTTTAACATTGCATCACCTCGCTCAACTGCCGTCATCCTTCCTATTCCTTTAATAAACTAGTGCGCTTTATCATCAACGATTGCATCACTGCTTACCATCGGGCGGGATTGCAGTACTAGTTTATAATTATTAAAAAAAAAAATGTTCAGGTGCAGGTATATCAACAATTGGACATTTTACCCTAATGTCCACAGCTACCTAACAGTCAATACCTACAGGTATGTCATCGGCGCCGTCTCAAGTTTTTTTTTTCTAATATGCAATATTAAGGAACTAATAAACTGCGTACAAACAGCCAGCTTTTTTGTGTTACGCAACAATACCTATAACTAGTTAAAAAAAAGGTTGGTTCATGTTATTACTTATATCAACGTTTTTTTAATTATTATAAACTTGTGCTTGACTGCAATCCCGCCAATGAAAAATCACAAATCAAGTGATGCAATCGTTGATGGTAAAGCGCACTAGCTTATTAAGCCTAATTACTCAAAAAAACTGGGTGAATAGGAAGGAAGACGGCAGTTGAGCGAGGTGATGCAATGTTTAACCCAACAACACGACCAGCGATGCTACGCCAGAGGATTGATCTGGAGACCCTCCACGACCAAACTCCCGACGCAACAACATTTGGAGCATCATACCCGCCACATATCGCAACACAACTGCTCAGGCCCGTTCTCCGTACTGCTTCACCAGACATCATGCCGGAACACGACGAATCGCTTGGCGGCAAGACTTTGTCTGGTGGGTGGTAACTTTTGCCGGCGGCTGATGTTGTTGCCTACCACCGAGAACGTGTACGTGTGAGGTTTTTAAAGACTATGTAGTGCAAATCAATGTATCTATCTTTTGCATATTTTTTTTGATAGCTACTTAAAAAAATATGTGAGACTAAATTATTTTAATCAATTATGGTAATCTTAGCAACACACTTATGATTTTCATGTACCTACAGACACTAGCACAGAATCAATAAAATTTCTTTTTTAGAATTTTAACGTTAAATCTAATTTTACAGTTACGGGTAAGCTGACTTGCTTGTATCGTACAGCCTATTGCTATACTGTCCCACTGTTTAGCAATGGTTCATAATGAACGTAAAAAAACACCCGTGACATTTGAAGAAGACTGCACTTGAAGTTTATTAGTAGGCATTCAAAATGGTCTCCAAAGCCTACAGCACAGGCGTAGAGTAGCCAGCCTTTCGGTATTCTATAGGATTCATTTTGGTGAGTGTGCGAGGTAATTGCATGATTTAGTTTCCCCATCTCCGTTCCACCATCGGAGGACCCGTCGCAAGGCGAGTTTCCACCCTTACGTCGTTAACACCACAACGATTCGGAGGAAGCGTTTCGCCTCCTCTTTCTTAACGCGTACATCGAGGGACTGGAACATATGCCAGCGGCGGTGTTTCCGTCGGACTACAATTTCAGTGTCTTCAAGGCTAGAGTGAATAGGCTCTTAATAAACTAGCGCGCTTTACCATCATCGATTGCGTCACTGCTGGGATTGCGGTGAAGCGCTAGTTTATACTAAATAAAAAAGACATGCCTTAAATTCTGTCGTTTCCATATTTTCTAGCAATTTTGTATTTGGAACAGTTCTATATTCGAATGTGTTTAAATTTTTAATCTTATAAAACTTTTAAAAAAATGCTAATTTCGGAAGTCTGTGTCTTTGGTTTTAGTATAAGTATTCGTTTTTGATATCGACTTCCGAAATTAGTTATTTTACACTTTGTAGCGTTTTTTGGAAGTCTGTTGTTTTTTTTCAAAGTTTTTATTTTACACTTTTAGTTGTAAAAAGTACTATTCAGCTGCATCCGGTCAGACTCGACGCTGACGCTAATATAGTTGGGAAAGGCCTGTAAGCAAACGACGTAATTTTGTTTCCTTTATACTTTTCCCGTAATTTTGGTTCTTCACAACCGATTTCTATGAAATTCCTATGAGCCCAAAATCAAAGTATGAGGAATGCTGGACATGACGCGATTACGAAACTTAAATTCAGTCTCTTGGTTTTAATTGTATGTTGCATAAGCGTGTGAGTAGGTAGTGGTTGTCCTATGTTAAAATAAATACTATAAATTTTTGAGGAATTCCCTCGAGGCCTCGACTGCCTATAGTCTTCATCGTCTTATTTACTGCAGACCATTATTTTATTTTAACCGTTATATAGGTGCGAAATATCCATCAATATAAATGAATGAAGTCCAAACATAACTTACTACTGTAAACCGTTGAGGAGTTTCTGGAACTGGCCTTAGTCTTCATCATAAGAGCCTTCATGATAGTCACAACCCATCTAGGTGTAAAGTTCTTATCAATACAAATTAATCAAGCCCAAACACAAGGTAGCTGCTGTGAATCGTTGAGGAGTTTCCTCGACTGTCTCCCAGCTCCATCGCCAGATCTACTACAGACCTTTACCAAATTGTAGTGCTTTAAAATACACACATCAAAAGTGTGTAGGGATCAAGCATTTTTATGCGGATTTCTTGAGATTGAGATGTGGCTTTGTAATAAATTTATGATTTTATAAATTTATATGGATCCTTTTTGGTGCATTTCATAATTTGAATCAGGAACTGTGAATCAAATTCGAGTAAAAGATGAAAATCAGCTGTCAATATTTTCCCTATAAAAACATACAACGCATTGAAGACATTATTAGTGCTACTGTTTCCCTACTACTGATTAAAACCAACGTTATTATGGAGCGGCGACGTCATTTAAGCAGGGAAGAAATGCTCAGAGCCGTGGGAATGATAGAAGCTGGTTCCCGGCAACGTACTGTGGCTTTAGCTCTGAATACAAGTCAGAGTGTTATCAGTCGACTTTGGACACGTTACCGAAGCACTGGTACCGTGGCTGAGCGCCATGGAGGACGGTATCGCTGCACCACACGGAGACAAGACCGATACATTCAAATCTTAACTCGAAGAGCTCCAACAATAACCGCCATGATGTTAGCCGTGAGGCTTCATCACTCTTCAGGGAACTTAATTAGCGACCAAACAGTCAGAAACCGCTTGCATGAAGTGAACCTTCATTCCCGAAGACCGCTACGGGTACCACCTATAGCAATGCACAATCGTAGGATTCGATATCAATGGGCTCTTGAACACAGAAATTGGGCAGAAGAACAATGGCGTTTCGTGTGCTTTTCTGATGAGTCTCGTTTTGGTATGAGACCGGATACAAGACGTATACGACACTGGAGAACCCCTGGACGCCAACAGCGATTAAAATCCTGCCAGGAAGTCCATCCTTATAGTGGTGGAACCATCATGGTATGGGCGGGTATTTGGATCGGCGGAAGAACTGAGTTGATTTGGATCAGAGGCAACCTCAACGCTCAAATTTATGCTGAAACGATTGTATCAGACGTCATCGTTCCTCTACAAGTGCAAATCGGTCCCTTATTTCAGTTAATGCATGATAATGCACGACCGCACACCGCAAGAGTTGTAAGACAGACTCTCGCCGCAGCTAACATCAATGTCCTGCCCTGGCCTGCTCAGTCGCCAGACTTGAACCCGATTGAGCATGCATGGGATATGCTACAGAGAAGAGCTCTGCCGAATATGGAGGGTATCCAGTCGCAAGAAGACCTTTTTTGTTGTTGCAACGAACATGGGCGGCCATTCCACAGCGTGATTTGGATGAACTCATTTTGAGTATGCCAAACCGATGTTCTTGTGTTGTTAGTGTTCGCGGTAGAAACACGGATTATTAATTGTTTAAGTTACCCAATAAAATTTTAGAGAAAACTGTTATTTCAGTCTTTTTTTCGAACTTTTGTGTTAGTGGTTCAAATGTCAAATATCCCTTTATTAGGAAAATGGCAAATTTCTTTATTAATGCAAAGGTGACTTGGTTTATCGTTACTGTGACAAACGAAAACACTTTATTTGATGAATCCTTAAAGAAAATTTTAATTAATATCAATCAGGAGAAAAGTTATTGCAAAAATATATGTTGATCCCTAGACACTTTTGATGTGTGTATTTAATGAAAATACTAAGAAATGCACTAGTCGCCCCTAAAATTTTTTAAATTTCCCAAAGTGTGAAGTTAGAAGATTTCTCTGGTCTTACATTATGAGATCCTGACCTGGTGACTATGGGACTACCTGGAAAGTATACCCTTTCAAATAAAAAAGAATTTTGCAAATCGGTCCAGGCGTCTTCAAGTAATCGGTGAACATACATAAAGAAAAACTCCTTTTGTAACCGACTTCAAACAGGAGGAGGTTACTCAATTCGACGGTATATATGCTTTTTTTATGTTTGTTCGCGCATAGCTTCGTCCTTTATGAACTGATTTTGATCATTCTTTTTCTGTTGGAAAGAAGACATTCCCAAGGTGGGTCCCATGATAAGGATATCAGGCTTTGATGGTGGAAGACCAGAGGAAACAAGGGAAACTTTCAAAAATTGCAGGGGCGACTAGTGTATTTCTTAGCATTTTCATTAAGTATTTTAAAGCACTACAATATAATAAAGGTCTGGATTAGATCTGATGATGGAGCCGGGAGACAGTCGAAGGAACTCCTCAACAATTCACGGCTGCTACCTTGTGTTTGTGCTTGAATAATTTGTACTGGCAAGAACCTTACACCTAGATGGGTGGTGACTGTCTTTAGGGAGCTGATGATGATGACAAAGGTCAGTTCAGGGAACTCCTAAACGATTTACAGTAGCTACCTTGTATTTGGACTCAATTGATTTATATTGTTGAGTCCTTTGCACCCATTGGGTTAAAATAATGGTCTGCAGTCAATTTGATGATGAAGTATTAAAGTAAAAGTTAAGAAAAATTAAAGTAAACAAAATTAGGTACTTACGTCGTTTCCCAACTATATTTGCGTCAGCTTCCAGTCTGACCGGATGCAACTGAATACATAGTACTTTTAACAACTAAAAAGTGTAAAATAAAAACCTTCTTACAAAAAAACAACTGACTTCCAAAAACCACTACAAAGTGAAAAATAATTAATTTCGGAAGTTGGTGTCAAAAATGAATATACAAAAACAAAGACACCGACTTCCGAAATTAATTATTTTTCACTTTGTAGTGGTTTTTGGAAGTCGATTGTTTTTTTGTAAAAATGTTTTTATTTGAAGTGGGTTAAAAACAGTTGAACGCATTAGAATTATTTAGTAATGTCATGTTTAGTCACAGCGACACTTGAAATCTGCCAGGTTACGTACAAAAAATGATCTTTCTAGGGAAATGTTCGTGCTATAATTTTCTACGACTTTAGAAGATGCCTGACACGGCTTCAGTGTTTCGAAGAGCTAACATCTGTATTCCGTGATGTAGCCCCATGTTTGCGGACTTTTTTTTTTTTTTTTTATCTATATTACCTATAAACTAGCGCTTGACCGCAATCCTGCCTGATGGTAAGCAGTGACGCAATCGTTGATGGTAAAGCGCACTAGTTTATTAAGAGTCTATTCACTCTAGCCTTGAAGACACTCAAATTGTAGTCCGACGGAAACACCGCCGCTGGCAAACTATTCTAGTCCCTCGATGTACGCGGTATAAAGGAGGAGGCGAAACGCTTCGTCCGGATCGTAGTGGTGTTAACAACGTAAGGGTGGAAACCAGCCGTACGACGGGTCGGGGAACGGAGATGGGGGAATTAAATCATGCAATTCTATCGCACACTCCCCGAAATGCATCCTATAGAACACCGAAAGGCTGGCTACTCTACGCCTGTGCTCTAGGCTTTGGAGACCGACTCGAGTTAGATCAGGGTCACCAATCAGCCTCTTTGCACGTCGCTCCACTGAATCCAAAGTGGCCAGGTGACACTTGGCAGCACCAGCCCAAATGTGGCTGCAGTACTCCACACACGAACGGACCTGTGCTTTGTATAACATTAGAAGCTGCCCAGGTGTGAAGTACTGCCGGACCTTTGCGATAACGCCAAGTTTCTTGGCAGCCACCTTAGCCTTGGACTCAATGAACCGCCCAAAGTTAAGGTCCGAGGAAATCTCAACTCCCAAAAGCTGAAGGCGGTCGGAACACTCCAAGGACACATTCCGAAAAGTAGGAGCCAAGGTGAACGGGCTCCTTTGGCGGTGAAAAGACACGCCTGTGTTTTGGCGGCATTGAATGCTACAAGATTGGCATTGCCCCATTCGGAGACTGCCTGCAGTGCAACACTCGTTCGCTCAACCATGGCCTCTCTTTCGGACCGGATTGATTCCCTACTAGCCCGAGCATCCGGCAGGTATCTCTCTACAACTGTGCTGTCATCTGCATACCCATAGATACCGGGCATCAGCAGATCGTTAATATGCAGCAGGAACAGAGTTGCAGAGAGAACAGACCCCTGAGGAACACTGGCATTAGTTGACATGGGCTCAGAAGAGCATCCATCGACAACAACTCGGAGGGACCGTTCAGTCAGGAAGTCTTTTACCCAGCCAGTCAGGCTAGGGGAAATGCCGTACGCTGGAAGCTTACTCAAAAGGCCAGCGTGCCATACCTGGTCGAAGGCCTTCGAGACATCAAGGGAGACAGCAATCGCTTCCCCATTCCTCTCGAGGGCCTCGCCCCACAAGTGAGTGGCATACACTAGTAGGTCCCCAGTTGACCGATTTCGGCGAAACCCGTACTGTCGGTCACTGAGGAGATCGTTACCTTCCAGGTATGCCAAGAGGCGCGAGTTCAATACACGCTCCATAATTTTGCAAAGTATGGAGGTGATCGAAATCGGCCGATAGTTGGCAGGATCGGCACGACTACCCTTCTTGGGCACGGGCTGTACGTTAGCAAGCTTCCAGGACTTGGGCACTATACCAGTCCTAAATGAGAGGCGATACAAGCGCGTCAATACAGGAGACAACTCGGGCGCACAAGCTTTAAGAACAATCGCTGGTATACCATCCGGACCACTAGCCTTATCTACGTCCAGACGACACAGTACTCTCAGAACTTCCTTGTTCCTAATGCGAACCTCAGGCATTGAAGCTCCGCAATGAGGTAAATTAGGTGGAGTAGCACTGCCAGTATCAAGACGCGAATTATGGGCAAAGAGAGAAGCAAAGAGACCTGCTTTCTCTCTCGCCGTATGAGCCAGTGTTCCATCAGGCCTAACCAGCGGAGGCAGTGAGGGCCGACAGAAGTTCGCCTCAACCGACTTGGCAAGGGACCAAAAAGATCTGCTACCGGATGGCTGCGCAGATAACTTGTTGCCAATATGGGTGATGCGGTCGAAGCGAGCCTTCTTGAGCGCTTTCTTGTAGGACTTGGCAGCACGGTTAAAGGCTCTCTTCTTTGAGCTTAGATCCGGAGCTCCGCGGTCACGAGCGTCAACCCAGGCGAGAAATGCCGTGTGCTTACGCTGTTCAGCTTTTACACAATCGGCATTGAACCATAGGCGAGCCGAGCCACCGACGGGCACGTCATTGAATGGGATAAAATACTCCATAGCTTGACGCACCACATCGGTTATAGCGTCCGCACAGCCCGACGGATTGTCAGAAGAGAAGCAGACCTGCTGCCAAGGATAAGACGCAAAGAAGTGGCGCATCTCATCGCAATCCGCTGACCTGTATCGCCACAATCGCCGTACACCACGAGAGTCGTGATCTGGTGGGGAGAAGGACGACACAAACTTCACCAGACAGTGGTCTGAAGTTCCCAACGGTGAGGAAACTGTTACAACACATCTGTCCGGATCAGTGGTCAGCAGAAGGTCCAAACAGTTGGCAGTATGGCCAACTACATCAGGCACCCTAGTCGCTTGCTCTACCAGCTGGGAAAGGCCCATAGAAAGCGCGAAGTTTCGCGCTTCTCTCCCAGCGTGGTCGGTCCTCTGGTATGGGAAGAGCCAGTCCTGGTGGCAGGCGTTGAAGTCCCCAGAGCGACGAACTGAGCGTCAGGGTGCCGATGTAGCGCATTGTCAGCAGCCTCACTGAGGTGGTCGAATAACCGAGTTGTCTCCTGATCACCGCTGTGCAATCGGTAGACACAGGTGTAGACAATCTTGTCCACACCAGTGTCAACCAACAGCCATAAGGACGAAATATGAGGGTCTTCGAGGTGACGGAGACGCCGGCAACAGATGTCATTGCGAACATACACACAGACCCCGGCTCGCTGCAGGAAATGATGCTCCAAAGAGTATCCCGGGTAGCCGAGGTATGCCGCATCAGGCGGACATCTGATCTGGGTCTCCGTCAAGAAAAGTAGATGTGGCTTTTCAGTCTCAAGGTGGAAATGTACTGCAATGAGATTGGAGTGCAGACCTCTAATATTTGCGAGGTGCACTTTAAATGAGAGGACGTGCGCCCGCTGTGCACACCTACTTTTCTTTATTGAACTTTTCATTTTTAAAAAAAATTGAGTGAATAGGAAGGAAGACGGCAGTTGAGTGAGGTGATGCAACGTTAAACCCCACAATGCGACCAACGATGCCGGGCCAGAGGGAGATTGATCTGGAGACTGCGGGGACGCCCGAACCCCCCCCAGGGATCGCCATCGGGTCCTCTAGTCCGGTCGCCAACCGGCACGATGGGGCCACCCTGGGATTTTTCGCAGTTGGCGGGGCAGCCTTTCGTATGTGGCTGGCACACTACTTGGGCCCCCAACTACCTGCAGTCGGTCAGCGGAGCACCGTGCTTCGGATCCCGCTACCCTCCAGGACCAACCTCCCGACACAACAACATTTGGCGCATCGCACCCGGTACACATCGCAACACAACTGCTCAGACCCGTCCTCCGTACGGCTTCACCAGACATCATGCCGGAACACGACGAATTGCTTGGCGGCACGTTGAGGCCTACCACCGAGAAAAAGTTACTTAGCTCCATGTTTGCCGACTTAGCTCCATGTTTGCGGACTTAGCTCCATGTTTGCGAACTTAGCTCCATGTTTGCGGACTTAGCTCCATGTTTGCGGACTTAGCTCCATGTTTGCGGACTTAGCTCCTTGTTTGCGGACTTAGCTCCATGTTTGCGGACTGTCGAACGCTGGTATTTAGAATTCCAGCGTGGTTCCGTGGATCTCCTCAGTGACCGACAGTTCGGATTTCGACGCAATCGGTCAACTGGGGACCTAGTAGTGTATGCCACTCACATATGGGGCGAGGCCCTCGAGAAAAATGGGGAAGCGATTGCAGTCTCCCTTGATGTCTCGAAGGCCTTCGACCGGGTATGGCACGCTGGCCTTTTAAGTAAGCTTCCAGCGTACGGCATTTCCGCTGGCCTGACTGGCTGGGTAAAAGACTTCTTGACTGAACGGTCCCTGCGAGTTGTTGTCGACGGATGCTCATCGGAGCCCATGGCGACCAATGCCGGTGTTCCTCAGGGGTCTGTTCTCTCTGCAACTCTGTTTCTGCTGCATATTAACGATCTGCTAATGCCCGGTATCTATGGGTGAAGAAGCTCGGGCTAGTGAGGAATCAATCCGGTCCGAAAGAGAGGCTATGGTGGAACGTACGAGTGCTGCACTACAGGCAGTCTCCGAATGGGGCAAAGCCAATCTTTTAGCATTCAATGCCGCCAAAACACAGGCGTGTCTTTTCACCGCCAAAAGGAGCCCGTTCACCCTGCTCCTACTTTTCAGAATGTATCCTTGGAGTGCACCGACCGCCTTCAGCTTTTGGAAGTTGAGATTTCCTCGAACCTAAACTTTAGGCGGTTCATTGAGTCCAAGGCCAAGATGGCTGCCAGAAAACTTAGCGTCATCGCGAAGGGCCGGCGGTACTTCACACCGGGGCAGCTTCTAATGTTGTACAAAGCACAGGACCGTTCGTGTGTGGAGTACTGCAGCCACATTTGGGCTGGTGCTGCGAAATGTCACCTGGCTACTTTGGATTCAGTGGAGAGGCGTGCGAAGAGCCTAATTGATGACCCTGATTTAACTCGAGATGGTCTCCAAAGCCTAGAGCACAGACATAGAGTACTGTTGAAAAAAGCTGTTGGAAAAACCGGACTATTGCACTTGAAGGTCATAGAACGAATAACGTTGAGTGTTAATCATACCACAGTTTGTTTATCATAAGTCATCGCCGAACTATGAAAATATAGCGACAAAACTATCCTGCACCACGACAATGCAAGCTCACACAGCGCTCATCAAACGATGGCGTATTTGAAACAAGAAAAAGTAGAAATTCTTGAGCATCTTCCATACAGTCCTGACCTAAGCCTTAGGGCTTATGTCTGGACTGTTCCGTTGGACTGTTGTGGTCTGGCTGTTTCTTTACATTTCTTTGCATTTCCTAAAATTAAGAAAAGTCTCCATGATCAAAGATTGAGTCCGGCGAAGAAGCAGTCGACGCTTTCATGTCAGCCATTTTGAACAACCCCAATAGAGAGTGGAATAAATGTTAATCAGTCCGATGAAGAAGCAGTCGACGCTTTCATGTCAGTCATTTTGAACACCCCCAATATAGAGTGGAATAAATGTTAATAACTAGTTTGAGCGAATGGAAAAGTGAATTAAGCTACGTGGCAAATTTTTTTTAAAACAATAAATAGTACTTTAAGGTTCTAGTTGAGTTTTTTCTTCAGACGACAAAACTTAAAAGGCATGCTTCATAACTATACTAGTTTTATTCAGCTATATGACTTTTATTTGAGGAACAAATGTTGTCTTGTAACAGCTTTTGTATTGCACTATAATTATGTCAAACTGTCATATTTATTCTTCAGATAAAAGTTATGAGACTTTTGCAAAAACAGTCTGCAGTTATTGCATCAGACCACCTAGTCAAGCTAATTTCTTAAAAATTCTTCACAACACTAAGTTAAACATGTGACAATTTCCAAAAAGAAATCCTTTTTTCTTATGCGGTTTTTTTTTTGCACTGGCAAATGCTTTTCGTTATCTAATGCGTTGCCAGTTCTGAAAATGCGATGTATTAGCGTTAAACGCGATCGATCGCTTGAAAGCCGTACTCGTATGCTCTTGTCAGAGCTTTGTAATTTTGCGAAATAAAACACTGTCATCATAAAGAGAAGTAGAAAATGAAGCTGTTCTGTGGTACTATTTTTATTTAATGCTATGCTCATCTCATACATAGCTACGCAAAATTTGGTCAATTTTTACCAACTTTTCCTAAATGCGACTTATTTTTCGGCTGGCGTGCTAGTTGTTAAGTTATGTTGAACTAAATACATGTTTACTACTGTATTGCCTGTTTTATTTTTGTATTCTTCTCATTCTAATCTTCTGCAAACACGGTAGAAAGAAGAATTTCATCTGAAATAAATATGAAGTGGCTATTGTAATACTGATGTTTTGAGCTGTGAGCGAAAGAGTTGAGTCGGGCTAAGCTGTTTTCTTACTCATTTACATACTACGTTATTGGGATAGTTAAATACAGGTTATAAGATTATGGTTTAAGAAGAATTTGGAATAGGAACGCCATTAAGCGGCGCTCTGTAGTTTAAATGTCCAGTATATTTTGAGCTCTATTTTGGCGCAAATTTAGTACATTAATGTATAGTTTCTTAATTCTCCACCAGTCAAGTTATATTGGACATTGTAAGAGCTTGTGCGCATGTGTGAATAGCTAGAATGTTGCCACTATAATAAAATCCTCATAAGTTAAGATTTAGGATTCGTTTCGCTGTACGGTAGTAATAATATTGCCAGTTAAAAAAAGGCCTCTTTGAAAGATAAGATTAAAACAATATATTTACGTCTAAATTATTACTTTAATATACGTGTAGGGCCTTAATTAAATATTTATAAAGAAAGTGTACTTATAACTCTGGCAATTAGCAAAATGTTGTGTGACCAGCCCTAAAAAAGAAAAGCCACCGACGACGCCCATTTTGCACTTGCACGTGCCCGTTATTGATCTCACTAGCATTAGGTTACTAGGAAAACATGAGTACTAAAGAGAATTGAGGACCAACGGTTGACGCATGCGTATTAGGTGCCAAGATTTTTTTGCATTTGTTGCAATTCGGAAATGTCTGGCATATAAACATGGACATGGTAATCTGGCTGAATAAAATATGAATAAATAAATAGCTAATCTGCGACAAGGATGCGAATGTTTCAATAATCTTTTAGCTATCTAGGTGTTGACCTCAACTTAAGGTCATTCATAAGAGGGAAGTTGGTATATATTAATGAACATATCATTGAAAATACAACTGCAAAAATATTTAAAAGGTCAAGAACATAGATATGTAGGTAATAAAACTAAGATACGATATTATTCTCATCGCTGGCACTGTGGTGCAGATGTCAACAGCCTCGGACACCACTGCCTGTCTTGCAGCCGAAGTGCGGGTCGCTTACCTCGGCAGGTAAACATTAAAGACTTCATTCAACGGGCTCTTGTCACTGTCGGAATTCAAGCTGTATTAGAACCCAATGGCTTGGTGCGCGATGATGGCAAGAGACCGGATGGCATGTTCTTATTTCCTTGAAATATGGGTAGGCCTTTAATGCGGGACGCCGCTTGAGTCAGTACTCTTGTGCCATTCCATCTTCTTGGCTCGGCGTGCTGCTCAAACGGCGAAAATACAATAACCTTATCGGAAATTAGATTTTCGAGACGTTTGGGGTTGAAACTCTCGGGCCATGGGGTCTCAGTGCTCATTGCCTGTTCATGAACTGTCTGTCTGTAATAGGCTTTTTGACACTTCCCGTGACCCAAGGCCTGGCTTTTATCTAGGCCAGAGGCTGCATTGCCATATAACGCAGGAATGCCGCCAGTCTCTTGGGTATTTCCAGTCAATAGCGATGCCGAAAAATTTTTCGACGTATTTTGATTTAGTACCAATAAAAAGTACCTGTAATAAATTACAGATACTATTTGCAAACTTATAAAACTACAAATTATTACAGTTACAGTTTTATAAGTTAAGTGTAAATAGTATCTATCTGTAATTTATTACAGATACTATTTACAAACTTATAAAACTACAAATTATTAAATAAAACTTATCACCTACCCTAATTAAACATATTGGTATTTTAAGTTAATAAATATTGGGAATATTATGTAGCTACGAAATACTGGTGGTGATTTCAATCAGTCAGTTTAGCTTACTGTAGGTACTTGTCAAATTAGTCATTGCTATATCTTTGACAGTCGTTACTAATCCATACTTATATTATAAATGCGAAAGTAACTCTGTCTGTCTGTCTGTCGGTCTGTCTGTCTGTCTGTCTGTCTGTCTGTCTGTCTGTTACGCTTTCCCGCTTAAACCTCTCAACCGATTTTGATGAAATTTGGCACAGACAATCTTTAGACCCTGAGAAAGAACATAGGCTACCTTTTATCTCGAAAAAATTTGATATTCCCGAGGGAAATCTAAAAAGCGCGATATAACCGAACTCCACGCGGGCGAAGCCGCGGGTGGAAAGCTAGTAATAAATAATAATAAATATGTACGGACAAAACACACAGATTGAGCTAGGCCCAAAGTAAGTTCGAGACTTGTGTTATGCGATACTAACTCAAAGACTATATTTATAATTTATACATATATAGATAAACATCCAAGACCCAGGCCAGTCAGGAAAAGATCGTTTTCCATCACGACCTGGCCGGGGATCGAACCCGGGGCCTCCACGTCGCAGGCAGGCGTGTTGACCGCTGCGCCACGGAGGACGATCACGGATCACGGAGGACTGGTCGTCAGAAGCCTGAACGTCTGACCACCAGAATTAGCAAGGGCTAACTGGGGTGTAGAGGTCAGATAGGCATATGCTCCATGTAAAATACTGATATTCAACTGAATCCGGTAAGATTGAAAATTGACCCATAGTTGGGAATAGGCTAAGCATAAGAAGACTTGTAAAACTAATTAGCGCTTGATGTAAATTCAGTAAAGCAAGCTGAAATGGCAAAGGGCTGGTTACATATGCCGCAGGGCCGACAACCGTTGGGATAAGCGAGTCCTCGAGTGGAGACTGCATCTCGGCAACGTAGCGTAGGGCGCCCTTGGGCGAGATGGAGCGACGTCATCAAAAAGGTGGCTGGTAGTGGCTGGCGGAGAACTGCTCTGGATCGAGCTTATTGGCGTGCCATGGAAGAGGCCTATGTCCAGCAGTGGACGAGTAGAGGCTGATGATGATGATGTAAATTGAGGTATAATATAGGTAAAAAAAAAATAACATCTAATTTGCATAAGGAGTAACTCAATTTAACAGGCCTAAACAAATACATATAAACTGTACGTTCTTTGCAATTCGTAATGATTTTTTATACAATATGTACCAAATTTTGGGGAAGTTGAAATCAATTCGCTGAAAAAGAGTTTATTTCAAAATTCATTAGTATTGTTACTATGACGATCATGTAAAATTTCATATTTTATTTGGTCATGTGTTTACTTAACCTTTATTATCAACATCGGTCGTATGGGGTTTTCTTTACACATTGTATAATTATTTACTTATGGTTGACTGCAATCCCGCCTGATGGTAAGCAGTGATGCAATCGTCGATGGTAAAGCGCGATATTTTATTATTCCTTACATATGAAATTGGCGTTTTGTATGGGAGGAGTAAAAGTCGTTTATCTTTTAATATAATAATTATATTTATTTAATCAAAGTATGATCCATTGCTATCTATGCACTTCTGCCATCTCATAGGTAGTTCGTTTATGCCTTTTCCAAAAAAACATTAGGACGGGAAACAATAAAATCTTTGAAGGCCGTTTGGACTGCCTCATCGGAGTTGAATTTTCCCCAGCAAAAAGTGACAATATTGACAGACCCTTTATTAGACTCTAGGCTGGCAGACACGTGCTTGCACATGTTCATGTATCCAATTAGTATATTTTAGCTATACAAGTATACAATAATTACGGTAGACCAGCAATTGGTTATATCATTACCTATACTGCTCAATGTACTTGAGTTCGAAACCCTATTTGTGAAAGCTCAATTTTCTCTTGACCAATTCTTTTGACAAATTGAATTAAAGATCCAGCGGGTTAAGAGCTTTGTTTCATTGTCTTTGTGACAACTCGGGACCCTTGGTCCAGCCCTTTGGAAGATGCACGCAATGGAGAAGAAGGTAATTAGATAGAAGTAGAAGTTGCGCAGGTTCCTGAGGCAAATTTATGTGATAAAGCACGCATCGATTATCCTTGAATGTATTATGCAAGTGCAGCCAAGGATAGAGGTTTTTTAAGGCGTCAAAGACAGGCAAGAAATTGTTGGGAGATCTATTCCTCTTCCGTGTTCTTTCAGGTATGGTAAAAGGAACTGATCACTCACTGGTCTGATGGTTCTGTTTCACTTTAACCTGGTTTAGATTTTGGTGTATGATATACTCAGTATATTTTATGTCATTTACCTATTTTATGCATTGTGTGTACCATGTATGTGTGCTGTAGTAACTGGATGAGTGTTGTTGAAAATGGAGTTGAATGGTGTGAAATAGGAGAGGCCTATGTCCAGCAGTGGACTGCTATAGATTGATGATGGTGATGATGATGTGTTGATGATGTCTATGACGCCCAATCAGGAAGAATAATTATCCATACTAATATGTATTATAAATGCGAAAGTAACTCTGTCTGTCTGTCAGTGTGTCTGTTACGCTTTCCCGCTTAAACGTCTCAACCGATTTTGATGAAATTTGGCACAGACAATCTTTAGACCCTGAGAAAGGACATAGGCTACCTTTTATCCCAGAAAAAATTATGTTCTCAAGGGAAATCTAAAAAGCGCGATATAACTGAACTCCACGCGGGCGAAGCCGCGGGCGGAAAGCTAGTATTTATATAAAACACTAGCTGTGCCGCGCAGTTTCACCTGCTGCGTAACGATATGTTTTTTTTATATGCTCCGCTCCCATTGGTCGCAGCGTGATATTATAGCCTTAAGCCTTCCTGGATTAACGGGCTATACAAAGAAAAATATTTTTTGAAATCGGATCAGGAGTTCCTGAGATTAGCACGTTCAAATAAACAAACAAACTCTTCAGCTTTATATATTAGTATAGATAATGTTATTATAACACTAGCTTTCCGCCCGCGGCTTCGCCCGCGTGGAGTTCGGTTATATCGCGCTTTTTAGATTTCCCTCGGGAACATCTAATTTTTCCGGGATAAAAGGTAGCCTATGTTCTTTCTCAGAGTCTAAAGATTGTCTGTGCCAAGTTTCATCAAAATCGGTTGAGAGGTTTAAGCGGGAAAGCGTAACAGACAGACAGACAGACAGACAGACAGACAGACCGACAGACAGACAGACAGAGTTACTTTCGCATTTATAATATTAGTATGGATAATAAACTTGCTATTGGTATTTGTTCTTGGTATTTCACCTGGCAGTTGCAGTTGCAGTTTTTTTTAATTAATTTTTTTTTCATGCTTTGTTATTACAAATTTACTAATTGACGACGTTTCAAATGCCAAAAATTAATTAGTTAAACTTATTATGTTATAATGGGATTTTTATAAAACCACACCTGGCAATACTTACCGCTATCTATCGGTTTACTCCTTGTGTTACTGTGGTCCTAGTAACATTTTCCACCTGTTTTGGGTCGAATGTAAGAAAATACACTAGAATCTGATCTTAATTTTATTACACAAAAATTAATACCAACAAAATTTATGTCTGGTGAAGCCGTTCGGAGGACGGGTCTGAGCAGTTGTGTTGTGATTGATGTGTGCCCGGTACCATGATTGGCGTTGATGTTGTTGTGTTGAGTGTTTGGTCGTGAAGAGTCTCCAGGTCAATCTCCCTCTGGCGCAGCATTGTTAGTTGTGTTGTTGGGTTCACACCTCGCCAAACTGCCGTCTTCCTTCCTTTTTACTCAGCTTTTTTGAGTGAATAGTCTCTTAATAAACTAGCGTGCTTTACCACTAACGATTGCATTACTGCTTCCCATCAGGTGGAATTGCTATCAAGCACTAGTTTATAAATATCGAAAAAAAGTCTTTTTTTTTTGTCCCCTCTTTTACGGCAAAACGGAGCGACGAATTGACGTGATTTTTAAGTGGCCATAGGTGAAGAACTTTTGTCTCTTTCTAACCCATCACTTCCCCAAAATGGGGGTTTGAAGTTTGTATAGAGCATTCCGCAATTTTCAAGGCAGAAAGCTATAAATTGGCATGCTTACTATTTGTGACTAAAAAAAAATACGTGATTATTATTTTTTTTTTTGGAAATGTGGCCCAACTCCTTAAAAGAGGGGGAAAATTTGATATAGGGTTTTTCGCAGTTTTCAAGGTAGAAAGCTTCAATACAGTATCAGCATACCTACAGACTCTTTGTTACCAACGAAAAAAGCCCTTCTAATTTTTTGTTTTGGAAATTCCTCAGACCCTAAAATAGGTGCTGGAAATTTGGTAAAAGAGAACCGTTTTACCCCGAATTTAACGGGAGCGAAGCCGCAGGCAAATGCTAATAATATTATAATAACTGAACCGATTTTGATGAAATTTGGCACAGACAATCTTTAGACCCTGAGAAAGGACATAGGCTACCTGTTATCCCAGAAAAATTTGATGTTCCCGCGGGAAATCTAAAAAGCGCGATATAACCGAACTCCACGCGGGCGAAGCCGCGGGCGGAAAGCTAGCAAACGATTTTCAAACAACTTTTCAATTGTCGGTGCCACTTTCAGACTTTCTTTTTTGTTCTCATATCTTAGACACACTCTTCCCTCCCTTTCAGAATTCTCATAATACTAATTAATAATCTCACACTGTAAACATGGCTGAATTGATCCTAGAAGGTGACCGGTCGCTGAGGACACGGTGGACCATGAAGGTCTGCCCGGCTTGGGTAGAGCACCGCCGTGTCCTCACAGCGGCGATCGGTGGCGATCTCACGCGTCCGACCCTGGTCCAGGTCGGGAGCGAGAGTGCATGGCAGGCTATCACCTCTTTCTGCGAAGCAGTAAAAGGAGGAGGCAGAGAGCATGAGGCAACGGGAATCCCAGCGCCTTCACGCCACTAACCGCCACAGGAGACGCCCTGGTCGGGAGACGACATCAAAATCCCAGCCACAGTATGCGCGGGCCCGGGCGGTGAGCAGTGGGCAGCACGCCGCCCGGTAAGGACCAGGCCCGAGTCGACGGCGCGTTGTGTTTCATGTACGCCTCTAAGAGATGTCAGCACATCGTGACGGGATCCACGAAGACCGATGCCTCCTGGGTCAGGGTTGCGGGTTGGTTAAAAAAGAAACCGTGGCCCTGGCCGTTGCATAGGCAAGTGAAGAAACACGGGTGGGTATTAGTCAGTAAAAGTCTGTCACGCCCTTCCGCACCGCCCAGAGCGGGAGAAGTCGTTTGATGATTTCGCATCACAACAAAAAAAAAGGTGACCGGTCCATAGTGTCATAGCATTAGTTGGAGCCACTAACTCTACGCTAACTTCTCTTGAGTTTAAGCTGCGTTGGTTATAGTATCGCCCGCTTCTGTTCACGTGTCCAATTCCACGATGCAAACCGATTTTTCATTATATCTCATTTATTAGTAACAACTAACACAAATTAAAGTATCTGTCTGGGATCGAACCTACGACCTACACAACTCTTAGGTTTTAGGGTTACCCCTGGGCCACTACTGCTCGCGTTCCTGAATGTTTATACAATTCTTATTGGTCGGACGGGGTTTTGATATTGTATAAAATAATAGCAGTGATCGAAGCGAATATTAAAAACTATTTTCAGCCAGCATCATTTAAACTAGGAAAATGGTCAATAATAAATAAATACCTACTCTAAAACCATTCATCGATTCGAATTCGAATGAAATTTCAAATAAGAAATAAAATTAGTAAGTTATTAAAGTTTGAATATCAAAACCATTCACCGATACCAATACCAATATCATGTACCAGGGCATCATAGGAGGCTAGCAGGATTAGCCGGAAATCTGAATCTAGGCACAGATCAGTTGACGCATGCGTATAGTAATTGAGTTGCAGGCTGCATACGCCTTAGCCGCTGTAGTGCACGTCTCGAGATTAATTTCGAAATTCAAGTTTTGCCAACGTTTATAACAGTCATGGACGACCTAAACGCACCAGAGATGACGCCCGCGGTCGATTACAGTGATTACCGAGAGAAGAGCATCTCAGAAATGTTCGAAGACTCTGCCCTCATTCAACTCATAATAATGTTTATTCAGATAGCGATGCTGATTTGCAAGATCCTTTTGACCTTGATTTGGGACATTGTTGATGCCATCTTCTTCGCGCTGCGGAGGATTTTTGATGGTGATGGCGAACTGATGCTTCTGCTGCATTATGTGCTGCCCTACCTATACTACATCAAAACTGACTAAATTATCAAAGAAGTCAAGTTGAAAGAAAATGTAATCCCTACAAAACCTTTATGTTGCAGTTATCAATTTTGGAAGATCATAACTATCGAGCTTTGGAGAATTAACTGTGGTTGTGTTAAAAAAAACTCATGAAAGCAGTACAAATGTTGCATTTTAAAAAGTTTCTTTGTAAACGATTTTGAACAGTTTTTTGTGTTGACGATTGTATTGTTTGCAAGATTAATTGGACAACCTTTGCTTTGCTATTAATGTAAGTGTTGTGTATGTCCAGCGTGATTTTAATTAAGCTATATGTATGTGATAAAGTGTGTCCTATTAGCTAGATTATTATCTATTCTGAAGGGGGTCCTTCAGCGTCAATAACCGTCAAAGTAAGCCCCATGAGAACTAAAAGATGTAGGTATTTTTAAGTGTTCACTTTGTTTGTCATCTGTATCAAAAAAGGTACAGTATAGTTTTCTATTATATCTGAATATTATGTAAGCAATAAAAAATACTCCTTCATGTATGTATTTGTGTATATTTATATTTTACGTTGTGAAAAATTCGAAATGGTCCACGTTTTAAATATAAGTGCTTGTTCGGAAATGTTGAAAATAAATCCAATAAAATTGTTTTGGCCTAATGCGAATGATTTACATAAATTAATTTAAGTTAGCAGTGATTTTTATATGCTTCATCAATCCGTGTCGTCATAATATTGAATAACATTGAAAAGTAAATGACCTTTAGTTTGTAACTATTTGTACTGCATAAACCGAATTTACCCTTGTAGACTAGCTGTTTTTGTAATGTGCTTGTTCCTACTATAATTTAAATAAATGTTTACAAAATACATATACGTTTTTTCATTTACCCACACTCATATCTGCTGTTTATGTCATCATCATCATCATCAGCCTCTACTCGTCCACTGCTGGACATAGGCCTCCTTCATGGCACTCCAACAAGCTCGATCCTGAGCAGTTCTCCGCCAGCCACTACCAGTCACCTTCTTGATGTCGTCGCTCCATGTCGCCCAAGGACGTCCTACGCTACATTTGCCGAGACGCGGTCTCCCCTCGAGGACTCGTTTACCCCAACGGTTGTCTGTTTATGTATGAGAGTTTAAATATATGTATAGTCTGTCTATGAAGTCGTGAAAATAAATGAGGACGCTGAGGTCGTGCATAGAGCAACCCTGTTGACTTGTCTGAAATCATTTTGATACTAGCACATTATTTTGTACTAGAAGCAAAACTGGCTTTAATGAAAACACAAATATATGGTCTCTGGCGTTTAGATAAAATGGGTAAAACGAAAACAATCATACATATTTATTATTATATTTTTAACATGTTTTTACCAATGAAAAGTATTCCAAAACGTAATTATTGCTTTCATCATCTGATTCCAAATATTCTTCGTTAAAAAGTATTTTCATTGTCAGCTGCGTCACTAACAACGTCTCCACTACTGCTTTCATCAGCCTGCTACCTTCGCTATGGTGAATAACTGACTCATCTGTATGTTGATATAGGGTATATATGTAATTTCTATCAGAAGATGGATAGCACTAATTTTAATTCCGAACATGCTATAATTCATTTTTAAAATCAGTGGTAAATTAAATCACCAAAGTATTTGCAAAATTGCATTTGCAAATCATACACAAACATATTTGTAATATAACCTATAAATGCGCAATGTAAACAGTCCTCATTTTAGTCTTCAAATCGTTTACTTAGTAAATTTGAAACTTCTAGTAGATAACAACAAACAGTAACATGATTACATAGCCGTTTTAGGAACAGTTCAAGCATAAATATCATCCATATTTGATAAAATTTGTTCTAAAATTGTACTAACAAACATTTATAATAAACTTTAAAAATAATTTCCCGAGGTCCACTCTGGTTTGTTTTTCTTATATTTAACACATTTCTTCGATGTTTTGTTTAAATAAAATTGAAAATTAATACAAACTTCAATAAATAAATAACAAGTCACAAAACAAATCGATGACTGCCGAGACATTCGATGTACTTGTATTTACTAAGATTTAGTGTTGCCCTAATTGTAAAATTGTTAGTTTCAGAAAGATCCATTTTCATGACTTTGTAGACATGGTATAAAGGTAGAGGGAAACCGCTAGATGCGGGAGGTGCGGGACCGGTCGTCGTGGAGAACCTTGGGGAAGGCCTATGTCCAGCAGTGGACGTCTTTCGATGCATCCACGATACAGGGCCCTATTCTGCTATTAGACTATTGTAATAGTTGAGAGATAAGCTTTGTGCAGAATCCACACGTAGTTCCTAATTCGTAGTATCTAAAACACATCTGTTTGTCTCAGACTTTCATTCTGAACTACTTTCGTTACTTATTTTCTCACAAAAATATAAATGGGATAAATTAGTGTTAGTATGTACTTTGAGTGTGTGCATACCTGCTAGCTTAGGTCGACGGCCAATTCATAGGTACCAGGTGCTAAAGGTAGATAAATACAGTACTGATTTTTCTTAAAGTCGCAGTGCTGATATATACATATGTTTTAGAGAATTTTGTTAAAAATTAATAATCATTATTGCCAGACACTTCCATCGGCGCTTACCCTTGCCAGACACTTTATAGTTTCAAAAAGAATAACATATTTTTACTTATATTCTCACTCTTGATTTTTATATAAGATACGTAAGGAACTATTTGAACACACCTGGTCAGCTGCCAGACCAATTGGATGGGTCAAACATCCCCCCAGACACACAAAGTGTCGCTATGTGTATGAGCGCGAGGTCATTATTTAATCATCATCATCTCAGCGTATAATCCCGGTCGCATCCGCGGTTTTCGCGTTGGAGCCCGGGGTCCGCGAGATCACTATTTGTTATTATTAAGTAATGGGGGATCCATTATATAATAATAACTTTTATTAGCATGGAATTTGTGTTAGACAACAAAACGTGTAAAAATTTTCGGTTATACAACGATCCTTTACTAACTACCTTAAATGAAGCATGCAAAACAGTTTTCAGTTTGATTGTCGGTCAAGGGCTCGAGGGGTTTCAAAAATGATGTCACTAAAATTTAAAAAAAAAGTCATCAAATATATTAATGTCAGGTGAAATAAAATGACTAAAAAAATAGAAAAATAAAGTAAAAATAAAAACGAAATATCAATAGAAAATAATGTTCAGTCAGGATTAGTCATATTCTCATCATTAGTTATTAATCATTTATTAATTCGACAATTTCTTTTTTAAAATAGAGTGCTCTAGGTATCTATATATTTTGATTATGCTCTATAAGTAGGTCATCTAATCAAATGACCACTTTTTTATCAATATAATACACTAAAATGTTTCTCATTACTGGGTTACCCAGCTAATTAAAAGTAAAACTGAATTCTTCATTCATTGTAAACGCGATAGAAAAGACCGCCGCCGTCAGTAGCCTGATCCACGATACTAGGCCCGCAGAATAACGGAAGAGATTTATCGTGATACTGGCAAGTGACGTGTTACGTGAACGTGTGTGTGTGTTAGTGCCTACGTAGTAAGGTGAGTGGTGACACAATTTTTATACGCTTTGTAATGGGCGATTAGCTACTGACTGACCCTTTGTCAATTAATTCATAAGTGCTGTAGTGCCTGTAGTTTATTTAAAACTAGCTTTCCACCCGCGGCTTCGCCCGCGTGGAGTTCGGTTATATCGCGCTTTTTAGATTTCCCTCGGGAACATCAAATATTTCCGGCATAAAAGGTAGCCTAAGTATGTCCTTTCTCAGGGTCTAAAGATTGTCTGTGCCAAATTTCATCAAAATCGGTTGAGAGGTTTAAGCGGGAAAGCGTAACAGACAGACAGACAGAGTTACTTTCGCATTTATAATATTAGTATGGATAAATGCTTAGATTTTGAAAACGCCAAAGTTTTCAAAAAAGCAATTATGTATTAGAGAATTTACAAAACTTTACTGGTATTAACTTTTATTTGCACAAAATATTTAAATGTAATTTTGCGTAAATAAAATTTGGGTTTAAAGAATTACTTTTAACAAAACAAGACTGTATAGGTATCGCTACATATTATAAAACAAAGTCACTTTTTCTTTCCCTATGTCCCTTTGTATGATTTAATCTTTAAAACTATGCAACGGATTTTGATGCGGTTTTGTTAATAGATAGAGTGATTAAAGAGGAAGGTTTATATGTATAATAACATCCATTAAATTGTGGAGAAATACTATTATTTTTGAGGTTTCTAATGTGATGTCGTAAATAATTACAATTTTTCCGCGTTTACATTGAAACGCAGGCGGAACCCTACGAGATTTATCAAATAATTTACCTACTAAATATTGTACACATTGAAAAGGTCTACAAAGAAGTACACGATGGTATGTCTATCTGTTGTGGATATCCCACAATACATTTTTTGTCATTTACTTTTTACGACAAACACCGGCTGATTTTCGAAGCGATTTTAACCAATACAGGATTAATCCTAATCTAATACCTTAAATACATTGTTGATTTAATATAAATCTATATTGCCCTTTACAGCATATGATTTAAACGAATTCTTACGAAGATATCACAGATTTAAAAATTGCGGGGCGTCGTGTTTGCTGCGGTACACAGCGCGGCGTTCGCGGCGGTTTTTTTATAAAACGTTCTCAGTTTTTCTGTAGTGTATTTAGTATCAGCATTGCACCCGTGCGAAGCCGCGGGTCGCTAGTAATACTATAACTGCAAATGCAGAAGCAGTTTCTAAATTTATATTTTAGAAAAACTTATTGTGTTTCCAGCAAAAAATTGTCAACTTGCAACTTAGATTTTTCACCGAATTCGAAACAGTGTTTTAATTACAATTGTTTTTTTTATCAAGAGCGACTGCTCTGACTGCAATGGTGTCCATCCTGACTACCGAGATGTAAGTCGTTGGTTCGAATCCAGGAAGGAGCTTTACTTTGTTTAAATAAATTCATCACCATGGTGAAAGAAATTACGATGGGGCTAACGGGTTCTCTCTCGAGTGGCGACCACGCACCGGAAGACGCAGTGTGGGTAGGCCCCCGACAAGGTGGACTGACGACCTGGTGATAGTCGCGGGAAACCGTTGGATGCGGGACGCTTAGGGCCGGTTGTCGTGGAGATCCTTGGGTTAGGCCTATGTCCAGCAGTGGACGTCTTTCGGCTGAAATGATGATAATGATGACGATGGTGAAAGAAAATAATCTTAAGAAAACGAGCACGTCTTGGAAGCAAAAATTCGAAGACACCTACCGCAGTGGGCCCAAGTTTACTGCCAGTCCTTGTCGAGGACAGGACGTCATGCTCGTTATAATAATGAATTATAACGTTATAACATACTAGCTTTCCGCCCGCGGCTTCGCCCGCGTAAATTTCGGTTATATCGCGCTATTTAGATTTCCCTCGGGAACATCAAATTTTTCCGGGATAAAAGGTAGCCTATGTCCTTTCTCAGGGTCTAAAAATTGTGTGCTTTCCGCCCGCGTCTTCGCCCGCGTGGTGTTCGGTTATATCGCGCTTTTTAGATTTCCCTCGGGAATATAAAATTTTTCCGAGATAACAGGTAACCTATGTTTTTTCTCAGGGTCCAAAGATTGTCTGTGCCAAATTTCATCAAAATCGGTTGAGAGGTTTTGGCGGGAAAGCGTAACAGACAGACAGACAGACAGACAGACAGAGTTACTTTCGCATTTATAATATTAGTATGGATAATAAAAATGCGGATTTTGCTATTCGTGTTACATTCAAGAATTCAAGATACTTATAATATTAATATGTATTAGGTATCTGTGTTGAACAAACAATACGGCAGTTTTGTATTTATTGGTAATACATATTAAAATGTAGCCATTATTAGATATTACCACTTTCACAAATTCCACATTTTCATTTGTTTTATAACTTCTTTATTACTTACTTCAGGTACTTACATACTTAAGTGAAAAAATTTGCAAATTTCCAATTTTTTTTTTTTTGTTACGGGTTAGTTCAAAAACATGGCTTGTTAATCTCAATGATAACGTCCTTCTAAACAAGGAACCGTCCTAGTCACCACTTGAATGAAAATTATAAATAAAGTGTTATTAACATAAGTACTTTGCATTTGGAATAATATCTTATGCTAGAAAAGTAAATCTAAATAATTTTCTAAAGTAGGTAATTTAAGAATTACTTCTTTTAAACCCAGGCTTGACAGGATTTGGGTTGCAATATAATATTTTTATTTTTAGGGTTCCGTACCTCAAAAGGAAAAAACGGAACCCTTATAGGATCACTTTGTCTGTGTCTGTCTGTCTGTCTGTCTGTCTGTCTGTCTGTCTGTCTGTCTGTCACCACCCTTTATCTCAAGAACGCGTGGACGTATCAAGCTGAAATTCACATGAAATACTCGGGTCTATTGTCCCTTTAAGCTGTGAAAATATCAAACTTCTAAGCCAAGCCAATCAAAAGATACAGCCGATTATGTCGATATTTTCAACAAATTTTCGACACTCGCAAAGGAATCAAAACCTACAGGATACTTCCCGTAAACTCAGAATCTTGAAAATTGGCATGAAGCATTGTCATATAATGCAAATATAGGAAAAATTGCGAAAATCACATTTTTTTAGTTACATAATATAATAAACATATTTTAATAAAATGGAACTTACTACCTTATTTCTCACGAACGAATAAAGTTATCAAATTGAAATTTATAGCAAATACCTAGGTCTATTGTCCCTTTAAGCTGTGCAAATATCAAACTTCTAAGCTAAGCCAATCAAAAGATACAGCCGATATGTCGATATTTTCAACAAATTTTCGACACTCGCAAAGGAATCAAAACCTACAGGATACTTCCCGTAAACTCAGAATCTTGAAAATTGGCACGAAGCATTGTCATATAATGCAAATATAGGAAAAATTGCGAAAATCACATTTTTTTAGTTACATAATATAATAAACATATTTTAATAAAATGGAACTTACTACCTTATTTCTCACGAACGAATAAAGTTATCAAATTGAAATTTATACCAAATACCTAGGTCTATTGTCCCTTTAAGCTGTGAAAATATCAAACTTCTAAGCTAAGCCAATCAAAAGATACAGCCGATATGTCGATATTTTCAACAAATTTTCGACACTCGCAAAGGAATCAAAACCTACAGGATACTTCCCGTAAACTCAGAATCTTGAAATTTGGCATGAAGGATTGACATATTATGCAAATATAGGAAAAATTGCGAAAATCACATTTTTTTAGTTATATAATATAATAAACATATTTTTAATAAAATGAAACTTACTACCTTATTTCTCACGAACTAATAAAGGTATCAAATTGAAATTTATACCAAATACCTAGGTCTATTGTCCCTTTAAGTACGACTGGACCTAACTTCGGAATGTTTTTCTATGAATTATTTATATTTCGTCTGCAATTCAAATTTAAAAAAAATCTTAGTTCTAGAAAATTTTCCATTATTGTAATAAGCGCCCTCTATTGTTGTGTAGTTTTACTATTTTCTTGTAGAGATGTAGTAATGTTGTTTATCGATTTAGTTATCGATAATACTTATTAAGATGAATACATTTTGTTGTATTTCATTGACATTTAAAATATAGCTAAATAAACTTAAAATATTACTATATTTCAAGTTTATTTATTATTAACTCTATTTAAACATAATCATATCATATTAATAAACAAAATTGAATGAACAATTACTATTCATTTATCTAGGTTTTTGTTATTTTTGGTTTCCGAATAAAAATAATGTCGTAGGGAAAAAGTGGATACGATTTGTCCAGATAGACCGTAGAGAAGAAAATTGGCTTCCGTCTCATTCGTCGAAATTATGCTCAATGCATTTTAAAAGAGAAGTTATCTACTTTGGAAAGACTTGTCGATCAAATTAAAAAAAAAAAGAATCGGTACCTTGTATTAGAAATGAAATAGTAAGTTATTAATTTCAGTACTTTTCTACTTAACCGTAAAAATTGGAATAAAATTTACGGTTAAGTGGATAAGTACATAGATTACATAACTTATTTATAATGAAATATATTCATAAAATATGTAGGTACGTATATGTAGTACAATGATTGCGAGCTACTTTGTGATTTTGAGGATTCCGTACCTAAAAGGTAAAACGAACCCTATTCATGAGACTTCTCTGTTCGTCTGTCCGTCTGTCACCAGGCTGTATCTCATAAACCGTAATAGCGAGATAGTTGTAATTTCCAGAGATTGTGTTAGTATTTCTGTTGCCGCTATAACAACAAGTACTAAGAATAAAAATGATAAAATATTTAAGGGGGCTCCCATACAACAAACGTGAATTTTTGCCGTTTTTTGCTCCATATTAATAACGGAAACAGATAGACGCTTAAAATGTTCACAGAATATTTGGTTATATATTCAAATTACAAATAAATAATTAAAATAAAATAAATACTGAAGGCGGGCTCCCATACAATAACCGTGATTTTTCTGCCGTTTTTAAAGATAATGGCGTACGAATCTTGTAAAGGTCTTGCTCCAGCAGACTACCATTTTTGTCGTGATTTGGACAATTATCTACGTGACAAGAAGTTTTCTTCCCAGGAGGCAGTTCTGCTTTCACACAGTTTGTGCAGTCTAGATCCTCAGAGTTCTATCACAAAGGCATAAACGACCTTCCTATATATTGATTATAAATGAATTATTTAAAAATTAAAAAATAAGCAATTATTTAGATTTTCAGTACTAATCGGCAATTTTAAACTTTAACGCCTATTATATTAAAAGAATTATATAAATAAGAAACTTGTAAACTTGAAATTACCCATAATTATTCTGCTTCCTAATTTTTTGTTTCAAGCTATCATAATGCGAAAAAACATCGTCGTAGTAACTTCTTTGAATATTATCGATAACTTTATATCGAAATGATACAAACCCTACCACAGTTTTTTGCATTGCCATTTAAAAATATTTGCAAACAAACGTGTAAAAAGAATAATTTTGCTAAAAACGAAATGCAAACGAAAATTGCAAAACAAAATGCGCTTTATGGCCTAAAAGGTCTATTACACTCAAAAATCGCAATAAACTGAGCGTTAAAATAATTCGTAAGCATAAAACATCTAAAATGCCAATAGACGGTGTCACGGTAAATGAATAGTAGCGAATAAAATTCTAAAACAGTTTTTGTTTGTACAAGACAAGTTTCACTTAATTTATTTACTTTTCAATATTTATTTACCCGATTTGAACTATACTAGGGTATTAAATCGGATCTGGCAACATAGACCACACTGGCCACCTACCGGGCAATAGCTGAATATATTTTATATAAACTTATTTCATTTTTACTATTTGATGTCTCCAATTGTCGATCTAATTTTGCTATATTGTACTAGATGGCGGAACTGAGCCATGGGATCACAGTTTTTCTATGCCATTTTGACACATGCCCTCTCTATATATCTTAAATCTCTTTGCCTACAAGGTACTTCCCGTGAACTCAGAATCTTGAAATTCGGCACGAAGCAACGTTATATTATAGTACAGACAGATAAAGGAAAAATTGTGAAAATGATAAATTTGAAGTTACATAAAATATTAAAATATTATTTTTGCTTACATGACATAAAATATTTTTTTAATAATTATAAACTTACTACCTACCCTTTTTCACATGAACGCGTAGAGATATTAAAGTTGAAATTCATATCAAACACTTCTTAAATCTAATTGCCTCTAAACTGTGAAAAATTCTAAATCAATGCTAGTATTATAAATGCGAAAATAATTCTGTCTGTCTGTTACGCTTTCCCGCCTAAACCTCTCAACCGATTTTGATGAAGTTTGGCACAGACAATATTTAGACCCTGAGAAAGAACATAGGCTACCTTTTATCCCGGAAAAATTTGATGTTCCCGAGGGGAATTTAAACAGCGCGATATAACCTAACTCCACGCGGGCGAAGCCGCTGGCGGAAAGCTAGTACGTCATAAATTGTAAACCGCTACGTTTGTACAGTGGAACCCTCGGTGTGCGAGTCCGACTCGCATTTGGCCGGTTTTTTTTTAATCCTAATACCTATATTTCGGGGCTATTAAGGAGATATGTCAGCCCCATCGGACTCTTTACACTGATCTATCTACTTACTAAACACAGTATAAAATCTAATAACGGCGGTGGCGCAGCGGTCATCACGCCTGCCTGCGACGTGGAGGCCCCGGGTTCGATCCACGCCAGGTCATGATGCATTATTGCAAATATAAGCAAGGATATTGGGTTTAGAGATTTCTAAAATCCATTATTATGTTAGTAGGTAAATAATGAAGTGTCATTAGGAATGATGTATGTCCAGTACTTGCACTTGCCGATCGATCCCTTGGCAAGTCGTGCGGGTTCGATTCCAGGTCAGGCAAATACCAATGTAACTTTTCTAACTTATATGTACTTTCTAAGTATATCTTGGACACCAATGACTGAAGGTGAAGGAAAACATCTTGAGCAAACCTGGACTTTAAGTCTGAAATCGCCAACCCGCATTGAGCAAGCGTAAGCGTGGTGATTACGCTCAATCCTTCTCTGTTTGAGCGGAGACCTGTGCCCAGCAGTGGGACGATAAAAAAAAGGTTGATGATGATGATGATGTAAAAAAAATAAATTCGATGTCGTGCCCTAATTAATAAAACAATTAATCTAATTTTGTAACTTCTACGGGTCATAGACCTGTAAGACGTCACGTTTCGCGCCCGATTAGTGGGACGAATCTAAAATCGATAATAGATACAAAGGCATACATGCTATGCAAATACCGACCGTCGTTGCACACATATGCAGCCACAAATTAACGAGAGGGATGGATACGTGAAACAACACACAATGACGGGCCGGCGCACTGGACCGTCCGTTGCGCTTTGCGCATAGTATCCAGACATCAATAACGCGCCCTAGCCAGCCTCCTGTACCAGGACGTAAGGAACACTAGGAGCTATATTTTATCCTATTTAAAGTCTCCTACCCGAATATGCACTCTTAGTCATC
Organism: Sesamia nonagrioides; assembly: GCA_017933935.1. NCBI lineage: Eukaryota > Metazoa > Arthropoda > Insecta > Lepidoptera > Noctuidae > Sesamia > Sesamia nonagrioides. Next base: position 197,336 of record JADWQK010000195.1, on the reverse strand, counting down.
GTTCAAAATCGACATCGATTCCCAGCGTCCAGCCAGGGTTGTTGTTGTTTGCCTTTCAAAATGGGCTTCTTAATTTAATAAATATTTTGGAAATTAAATCTTTTTCTGAATATTTACAAAAAACTGAAAAACAGTGTGTACTGACACTACTGACACACATAAACTTGTATTGCACAGTGCCGCTCGACGAACACGCATGCAACAAGTTGAATTTTTAACGAACGAAGGGTTGAATCATCTGGTAGTTTTTACGCGGCATTGATATTCAGGGCTGAGTTCTGTTTTAAAATGTGCCTACACTGGTTACAAACGAAATCAAATTTAAAAATAATTAGGAAAGTTATTAAAAATTATATCGCCAAATGAAATGACATCTAGTGTCGTCTAGTAGCGTATTAAAATAATATTGTGTTTCGACTACTCTAGATAAGGAAAGGGAAGTAAGAAATATGTTACCCCAAACTAGGCAAAAATATTGTATAATAAAAAATATATAAATCATTCATCATTATCCCAGCGTTAATACCAGTCGCATCCGAAGCCTTTTCAGCTTTGGAGTCTGGGGTCCGCTTTACCAGTCCAACTGCTGATATGGCTAAACTTCGACATTTTCCGTGAAGCGACTGCCATCTGACCTCCACAACCCGAAGGCGACATCGAAGCATTGCAGTTAGACCAATTGTTGGACTTTTGAGGGCTCCAACAACCCGTAACGACTGCTACTAGATGTTCATAGGGCAACCGGGACCAACGGCTTAACGTGCTTTCCGAGGCACGACCAGACCAGTGCAAATATTCATATTCATGCATACAAATACTTGCACTGTGCGGGGATAGAACCCGCGCCACATTGCGCAGCGGCCACGTCCGCTACCGCTACGCCACGGAGGCTGTCAATAAAAAATATATAAATACATTGTAGAATATGTAAGAAAGAAAAAAGAATATGAAGAATATGTGAGTAAGAAAGCGGACCCCGGGCTCCAATGCGAAAGCCGCGGATGCAACCGGGATAAACACTGAGATGATGATGATGATGATGATGATGATGATGATTGTAGAATATGTATGTAACAATATTAAAGTTTCCTGTCTGTGGCAAACAATGAAATTGAAACCTAAATGTATTATATTAAGCCCAAAGATAGCTAGTACCTACACAAACTTTCTGCGGTGATTTCAACCTTTAGGGCTTAACACATATTGTTAGGATTTAAAAATAAATCCTACTGGTCAGTTAGCAATAATGTGAATAATGTTTTCTTTCGATTCGATAAACCAATTACGGGTAGGTACTTTTAAACAAACAGGGAGTCTACCTGTCAGTAACGCAAGAAGCTTTACGGACAGCTTTTAAATCAAAATAAGATCAGAAAGATTGTTTCCTTCATTCATCAGTTTCTCAAGAATTCGTGAAAACAACAACCCAGGACTAAACTATTAATTATCTTCTGTCATTTTCTTAATAATTAGAAAGAAACCATGCACTGAATCTAAAATTAGTTTAGGTTCACCAAAATTGACGAATTGAATTGACAATTTCGCCGATTTCTCCCTTTTGCGGATGCTTGAGAATTCAGTATTTTTCAAATGACTTGATTTGTTAGTTGGGCATACTCAATGAAAAACGATTGCTACTGTTTGAACAAATAAAAGTAAGTAGGTAAAGTGAGGAAAGTCTGTGTGTGTATTGATTCTAATTCCGTTATTAACGGAATTAGAATCAATTTAAAAAAAAAATTAAAAAAGTCCCGACCAAAAAAAGTACGCATTTATTATGGCAAAAGGTTAAAAATGCTAAACCCTATAAAAAGAAAAAAAAAACCTTTAACACTAGGTTAGTATCTACCGACTAAAGCATGTCAGACTATATTCTACTTGGGACTGCCACCTTTATGTCGGAGGCATAACCGCTAATTTTGAACTGCAAACGGTTATCTTTGCCTGCTTTTGATGGTACGTATGAAATTTTTGATTAAATATTGTTGGGTCGGGGCACCGCTTGTTACTTTTTTTTTTTTGTTTAATAATTATAAACTAGCGCTTGACTGCAATCCCGCCTGATGGTAAGCGGTGATGCAATCGTTAATGGTAAAGCGCGCTAGTTTATTAAGCCCATTCACTTAAAAAACCTTAGTGAATAGGCAGGAAGACGGCAGTTGAGCGAAGTGGTGCAATGTTAGACCCAATAACACGACCAAACGAAGCTGCGCTAGAGGGAGATTGATCTGGAGAGTCGACTCCACGACCAAACTCCCGACACAAAAACATTTGGCGCATCGTACTCGCCACACATCGCAACACAACTGCTCAGACCTGACCTCCGTACGGCTTCACCAGAAATCATTCCGGAACACGACGAATCGCTTGGCGGCAAGACTGTCTGGTGGGTGGTAACTTCTGCCGGCAGCCGATGTTATGGCCTACCACCTAGAAATATACTTATTGATTGATTATAAATTTTGAATATTTACTGTATTAATATAAGTAAGTACTCATACATATTCTACAGAGCCTGAAGGGGTCTAATAAATAAAAAAAAAAACAAACGAAGCAAGTTAATTTGAACCCATTCTCTCGGTGGTAGACCATAACATCGGCTGCCGGCAGAAGTTACCACCCACCAGACAAAGTCTTGCCGCCAAGCGATTCGACGTGTTCCGGCATAATGTCTGGTGAAGCCGTACGGGTCTGAACAGTGAACAGTAATTGTGTTGCGATGTGTGCCGGGTACGATGCGTCAAATGTTGTTGTGCCGGGAGTTTGGTAGTGGAGGGTCTCCACATCAATCTCCCTCTGGCGCAGCATCGTTGGTCGTGTTATTGGGTCTAACATTGCACCACCTCGCTCAACTGCCGTCTTCCTGCCTATTCACTAAGGTTTTTTTAAGTGAATGGGCTTAATAAACTAGCGCGCTTTACCATCAACGATTGCATCACTGCTTACCATCAGGCGGGATTGCAGTCAAGCGCTAGTTTATAAATATTAAAAAAAAACCCAGCTCGGGCGTGAGATCAAGCAGTAACCTAGAAAGGGTGCTCAAGAATCTATCAACCTTTATTATCGTCCCACTGCTGGGCACAGGCCTCCTCTCATACAGATAAGGATTAAGCGTAATCACCACGCTTGCTTAATACGGATTGGCGATTTCAGACTTAAATTCCAAGTTTCCTTAAAATGTTTTCCTTCACCTTGTAGTCAGTCATTGGTGTCCAAGACATACTTAGAAAATACATATAACTTAGAAAAGTTACATTGGTACTTGCCTGACCTGGAACACTCATACTTGAGAGGCTGGTGTTTTAAACACTAGGACTTCTAGAATGATTTTGATAAACTTGCTGTTTGTATGAAGCAAAATAAGATTATTTAAAACGTTCTAAATCTACTCGCAGTGACATCTCGGTGACAAACAAATCTCAAAAAGTTGTCAAAATGTGGGCAAATTCGAGGATTTCTTTCTTTTTTTAACGTTGCCACACAGTAGGAATTTCTCCTGTATCGTGACTGCGTTTCAAACATATAAGCTCACATACAGAAACAACCAGACACGGAACAGCTACTTGTAGGATATACGAATATTTGTTCCGTGCGGGAATCGAACCCGCGACACGCAGTGCAGCAGTCAATAGCTTAACACTGCGTTAACCGTGCAGTTCTGTCCAAATAAAATCAGTCACATACAAATGCATATTTTAAAATTGTAGCTATAGAAAACGTGTTACCGACATACCAGGATATCATGAAATGTAACGAGTGGAATAAACTGCAACCAGCGGATTCTGTAAAATACTCATCGTGAAAAGTTACGTAGAGTGAACTTAGAGTGTGCTGTCAATAGTGTCAAATCCCTAGCATTATAATTAAGACTAATATACACGATGCAATTTAATTGCCTATGGTTTCAATTAAGTTGACGCAACAATAAAAGTAGCATTGTCTAAACACCATTTAGACCCTCTCGATCCAGCCGTCCCTTGCTGTCCTCTCTAGCGACGCCCTAAGCCGAGGTCCGTACCCCCCAGGCCATCGGCGTATCCCTTAGTGCGTAGTCGCCTTAATTTTAGTTTAGTTTTTAAGTGCCCCTGGATGGAGGCTTTAATTTTACTTAGGGCATCCACAGCAACGTCCCGTTAAGTAGTCACGGCGACTGATTTACACGACAAAAAAAAAACCCTTTAGACGACGCAAGTCATTTGTTGCATCAGTCTTATTGTAGGCAATAGGCAATTAAATTGCACCGTGTAAATCAGTCTTTACAGCTCACTCCAAAAGTCCACAGCACTAACTAAGGCTTCGAAAGCCTCAATGGTTTTTGATTGCAGCCTGTGAAAGTTACAACAACGAGAATAGCCCCTCAAGTCGGTAGGTACTGGTTCCTACAACTATTTTTAAAGCATATCCTAAAAGTATAGCGTAAAGATAAGACTCTCCTCTATCTGCCTTCGAAGGATTTTGGGGTATTTTGGCCATATTGCCAGAAAGGATGGAGACAACCTTGAACATCTGATGGTTACAGGGAAGGTGGATGGACGACGTACCAGAGGTCGCAGTCCAATAAGGTGGACTGACCAAATTCGTTCCCAGGGCCGCGCCGACCCCCGGCTGCGCCTGTGTGCGGAACCTATGAAGCGCCTCTTTTTAACCGACTTCTAAAAAAGGAGGAGGTTATCAATTCGTCGAAATATTTTATTTTTTATGTATGTTCCCCGATTAATCGATGACGCCTGGACCGATTTGCAAAAATCTTTTTTTGCTTTGAATGGGTATACTATCCAGTTGGTCCCATAGTCACCAGGTCAGGATCTGATTATGGAAGACCAGAGAAATCAAGGGGAACTTTCAAAAATCGTATGGGTGACTAGTGCATTTCTAAGTATTTTCATTAAGTATTTTAAAGCACTACGATGTAACAAAGGTCTGGGGTATATGTGATGATGGAGCCTGGAGACAGTCGAAGGAACTTCTCAACGATTCACAGCAGCTACCGAGTGTCTGTGCTTGATTAATTTGTATTGATAAGAGCTTTACACCTAGATGTATTGTGATTGTTATTAGGGATTTTATGATGAAGACAAAGAACAGTTAAGGGAACTCCTCAACGGTTTACAGTAGCAACATTGTGCTTGGAATTAATTCATTTATATTGATGAGAACTTTGCACCTATATGGGTTAAAACGATGGTTTGCAATAAATGTGATGATGAAGACTACATAGGCAGTAGAGGCAATTCCTCAAAAATTTACAGCATTGACGTTTAACATAGGACAACCACTACCTATTCGTCACGTTTATGCAACAATCAATGAGGTATAATCAAGAGTAATCGCGTCCTGTCCCAGGAATTTTATAGAAATCGGTTCAATGGCTCCATTTTTAAACTAAAATTACGGGTAAATTAAAGTAAACAACATTACGTCGTTTGCTCGTCGTGTCAGCATCCAATCTAACCGGATGCAGCTGAACAGTACTTTTCACAACTGAAAAGTGTAAAATAAAAACTTTTTTACAAAAAAAAAAAAACAACCGACTTCCACAAGAAAAAAAAACCGCCTGTTTTCTTTTTGCTTTTGGAAGACGGTTGTTTTTTTTGTAAATAAAGTTTTTTTTTCTTTAATAAATGACTTTAATCCAGCGCCAGTTGTATCGATAATTGGACAGAAAGCTAGGAAATGCTCTCTTGTTTCTAACTTTCTAGTTTCTGTGTTAAAATTGACAAATCTTATACTAATTTGTTCTACGTGTGAAACGTCAGGAGTACAATCTAGTCTTATTGAAAAAAATTTATTATTTCGACATAAATTTTAAATAAAATGTTGAATTTGGTTACCGAGTATGCAAATTATTTCATTTTGAATTTTATCTCCAAGATAGGTCGGCGGATATTTTTGAAATCGGTAGGTATCATTCGTACGTGAACAATTTTTGTATGTCTGTTTCTTGCGTCTAAGCTGTAAACCGGTCGGAAAAAAGTCAATTTTACTATTCAAAATTTAAAAAAAAATACTATTTTTTAAAAATATCCCAAACAGAAATTATATTTATTTGTATAGAAAATCACATAAAAGGTACATACCACTGATTCTGATTCTGGTGACCGGATAATTTCTCTTTTTTGTCATGATTACTATCACTCATCGTGAAAACACGTTAAAACAATAAGTAACACACAAACTATTATTTTATTATAAAAATTCAATGCGCACCTTACACACACTTTCAATCAAAATTCAAATGATTGTTCAATCAATTGTTATATTTTGGCTATCTCGTTCGTTAAAATTGGAGAATCGGCTCGACGCCTACGGTTCAAAATAACTAATACTTTGTTTGAGGTTCAAAAGAACTGCCGCCCTTTTAAATTTGAGATCGTATGTAATGTAAACTAAAACCCTAAGCCTGAAATGAAACCATAAACGTAAATATTAATAAATACATATATAAACATTGAGAGACTTGTTCAATAAGCGTAATATAAGTATGTCTTGTTGTTTACAAGACCTATGTTGCGCCTGTATCTACTTACTTATCGATACTCTACTACAAAAAACAATAATTTAGGTAACAAAAATAATTTAGGTGGCAAAGGCGGCGCGGCGCCCCTATTCACTTGGCGCCTGTGTGCGCCGCACACTTCGCACACAGGGGCGGCGCGGCCCTGTTCGTTCCTCTCTGGACACCGGCCTGCATGATGCTATACTCGCGGCCAGGGTTCGTAACAAATGTAAAATTCCACAGGGACATCACGACCCTGTAATGAGGAGAACGACTTGAGGAGGAGGAAAAGTATAGCGTACCCTTTTAAGCTTCAAACTGAAACTTAGGTTTCATACAAGACCATAATTCAATTTTGGTCAAAGTCTTGCCGCCAAGCGATTCGTCGTGTTCCGGCATGATGTCTGGTGAAGCCGTACGGAAGACGGGTCTGAGCAGTTGGGTTGCGATGTGACCGGGTACGATGTGCCTAATGTTGTTGTGTCGGGAGTTTGATCGTGGAGGGTCTCCAGATCATCCTCTGGCGCAGCATCGTTGGTCGTGTTGTTGGGTTAAACATTGCATCACCTCGCTCAACTGCCGTCTTCCTTCATATTCACTCAGTTCTTTTGAGTGAATAGGCTTAATAAGCTAGTGCGCTTTACCATCAACGATTGCATCACTGCTTACCATCAGGCGGGATTGCAGTCAAGCACTAGTTTATAACTATTAAAAAAAAAAAATTGTTCTTATGCTTCAAAATCACTAATGTTGACATCTTCAAGCCTAAAAAGTTCGACTGTTTACACTAGATTAACATCGTTATGTGATCGCAGTTCGGTTTCAAAGAACAGCGCGGCTCGGGTGTCAAACAGAGCCGTAACGTGCGACGAGTCTGGCCGTGGTCGCTACAAAGTTTAGTATCCGGCCATTACTGTAACTAATGTTTCTATACTATGTCAGCAAAGATAGCGAGGTTGAGAACAACATGTGTAACGATAACGGTATCTATTTATCATTCTGGTATACGTCTGGTAGGTATTTTATAAGTAATCAAAACAAAAGTCATTTATTAGAATTACGCTGGCAATCAGCACTTTTTGAATGTCGATATTACATAAGACCGTCCCCTAAAAAGTCCGGTTTTCGCCACTTCTTGTTGTTTTCGCTGGGATGAAGAACTGGGGGAACAAACTCCAGTTCTTCATCCCAGCCAAACATCGGCTGCCGGCAGAAGTTACCACCCACCAGACAAAGTCTTGCCGCCAAGCGATTCGTCGTGTTTCGGCATGATGTCTGGTGAAGCCGTACGGAGGACGGGTCTGAGCAGTTGTGTTGCGATGTGTGGCGAGTACGATGCGCCAAATGTTGTTGTGTCGGGAGTTTGGTCGTGGAGAGTCTCCAGATCAATCTCCCTCTAGCGCAGCATCGTTTGGTCGGGTTGGTCTTAGGTTTAACATTGCATCACCTCGCTCAAATGCCGTCATCCTTCCTATTCCTAAGTTTTTTAAGTGAATAGGCTTAATAAACTAGTGCGCTTCACCATCAACGATTGCATCACTGCTTACCATCAGGCGGGATTGCAGTCAAGCACTAGTTTATAATTATTAGAAAAAAAATCATCATCATCATCATCAGCCTCTACTCGTCCACTGAGCAGTTCTCCGGCAGCTAATACCAGCCACCTTTTTGATGTCGTCGCTTCATCACGCCCAAGGGCGTCCTAGCAGCATAATTGTGTTCAGTTAAAAAATGCTTTAAGTTACTAACGTACACACACAGAAAGTATAAATTAAATTACTTACGATATGCTAACTAGCCACGCCAATATATATTAATATATCATCATCATCATCCCAGCGTTAATTCCAGTCGCATCCGAAGCCTTTTCAGCTTTGGATTCTGGGGTCCGCTTTACCAGTCCAACTGCTGATATGGCTAAACTTCGACATTTTCCGTGAAGCGACTGCCGTCTGACCTGCACAACCCGAAGGCGACATCGAAGCATTGCAGTTAGACCAATTGTTGGAGTTTTTAGGGCTCCAACAACCCGTAACGACTGCCACTAGATGTTCGTATGACAACCGGGACCAACGGCTTAACGTGCTTTCCGAGGCACGACCAGACCAGTGCAAATATTCATATTCATGCATACAAATATTTGCACTATGCGGGGATCGAACCCGCACCACCTTGCGCAGCGACCGCGTCCGCTACCGCTACGCCACGGAGGCTGTCCACGCCAATATACATATATGTATAGGTACTAGCAAATTCAAATATAATGATTTAATTCCCTCATCTCCGTCCCATCATTAGACGACCCGTCATACGGCGAGTAGGTATCCACCCTTACGTTGTTGACACCACTACGATCCGGACGAAGCGTTTCGCCTCGTTTTATACCGTGTACATCGAGGGACTGGAACAGTTTGCCAGCGGCTGTGTTTCCGTCTAGCTATAATTAAAGTGTCTTCAAGGTTAAAGCCAGTAGACTCTTATTAAACTAGCGCGCTTTACCATCAACGATTGCTTCACTGCTTATCATCAGGCGGGATTGCGGTCAAGCACTAGTTTATAATTAATATATATATTATATATATATATAAAAATCATTGTGGTTTTTATTCACTTTTGTATTTTTCTAAACTAAGTACTTAGGTATATTTTATTCCTTGATCCAAGTAGTCTGTCTCTGTAGGTAACATTAGCCAGCGCGGTATTTAAGTATTTTTTAAGTCTTGCAACAATAAGCTAATATTAGGAGCCTTTTTGGCCTTGCAAAAAAGGCCAATTCCCGTAATTAAAACTTTAAAAATATTAGACGGACAACATAAGAAAGGTAACTGGGATAGAATGGATGCAGAAGGCGGAAGACTGAAGCCTACCAAAGCCACGGGTTGTTTAAAATAGAAACCGTGGCCTTATGCCTTGCACAGGCATATAAAGGGACGTGGTTGAGTTTTAGTAAGTAAAATTCTGACACGCCCTTCCGCTCCACCAAGAGCGATAAGTACCTAGAAGTTACCTATTTGATAATTTTGAAGCACTTATTCCTAATAAAAAAGGGTTCTTGTGATAAAAAAAATGCTACACAAAGTCTACACTGCTACGGTTTCCGTAGCACGCTTTGCTACGAAAATTGAATTATTCAGCAAAATAGATTTTACGATGAATTAATTAAATGTTAAATGATGCCTAAGGTATTAAGTCCGCCTTTGTACCTAAGCATATTTATTTGTGCGAAAAGTCATCATCATCATCATCCCAGCGTTAATCCCAGTCGCATCCGAAGCCTTTTCAGCTTTGGAGTCTGGGGTCCGCTTTTACCAGTCCAATTGCTGATATGGCTAAACTTCGACATTTTCCGTGAAGCGACTGCCGTCTGACCTCCACAACCCGAAGGCGACATCGAAGCATTGCAGTTAGACCAATTATTGGATTTTTGAGGGCTCCAACAACCCGTAACGACTGCCAATAGATGTTCGTATGGCAACCGGGACCAACGGCTTAACGTGCTTTCCGAGGCACGACGAGACCAGTGCAAATATTCATATTCATGCATACAAATACTTGCACTGTGCGGGGATCGAACCCGCGCCACTTTGCGCAGCGGCCGCGTCCGCTACCGCTACGCCACGGAGGCTGTCAAATTGTCAATTTGTGCTAAAAGTATAGGTACTTAAATATACAATTCAAAATGAGGTACCTACTACTATAATATCTGTAAACTACTAATTCTTTCATAAGTAATAGGTACAAGTACTAATATCAAAGCAACCAACTAATAAAGCGACTGAAAGATTAGAAGTGATTCGTTTCTGATAAGATCTTACTTAAATGTTAGATTAATTCAATAGTAGTTCTGTATCTACTGTTACATACCTACATAATATAATACCTATCAGTCAGTAATTCACCTGCCTATACTTAGATTGTTAGAGTCGTAAGTATTAATACCTGAATGAATGACTTTATCTTAGTCGCACTTGGCTCACACTACATATGAGTCAAAAAGTCGCTGACAAAGACTACAACATAAATTCTTAGAGGCCATGGTCACTCGCGCTTAGCCGAGGATGTTCTTATCTCAATAACAATAGGTATGCGTATGTGCCGCCGGGCTTACGTTACATAGTAATCTAATAATTGCCGACATTTACTATACCAACATGTGTAACATGTCTACTAAATCGTTACATGTCGCTCCGAATGTGATTTCTCGAATTCTTTGGTTTGTAATAATGGTTGGAAAATCAATTAAACTTCAGCAATAAAATGTCTAATTGCGCACCAAAAATTAAGGCGAAACCGTAAAAACCTCAAAGCAAACATCACTAGATCGTAAAAGGTGATGAATGGAAGGTTCAAGATCAGGCAATGCTCCGCCGGCTGCGCGCGCGCCGTTCTAGAAGCCCGCGCCATCTTGTGGGCGGGGCTTTGGCCGGTCGTGTCGGAGCGCATCTTCCTTTTTCCTTCGTATTCCCTGGAAACACTGCGTTGGAAAGAGAAAAGTAGCTTTGAAATTCTGAGCGACTGTGTATGCACGGTACGTTTGTCATCTCCGCCGTACCTGTTGTTCTATTTCTGAAATCAGTAGATAAGATTCTACGATGTGTAAAAGTTACATGGCTGGGTTCTAAGAATGATGGGAGGTGGAATTTTTGTATGAACGGGTTTGTTGTTCATATATTATTTAGGACAAGTAGGCATCTACTTACTATGTACCTACTTGACCTCTGTTGAATTTCTTTTAGTTCTCGTAAAATCAAGAAGTAAAAAATACAATAGTAGCATTAATGTTTACTACAGTGGCAGTGATTGTTTATGGAAAAGATCAGCAACCCGCGGCGCATCCGTGTCGGTCTGAATACTTATTTATAGCACCGTTCGATATTAATCATTTATTTATCGCGACATGCCTGTTACGTCACTTTTGTGTAGATTTGACGGTAAAAAGGAGCGACACTGACTGAGACGCTGAAAGATTTCATGTTATATTTGGTCTGTTAATTACAAATTTCAATTAAAGTTTAATTTTTATAGCTTTTCATTAATCTATAATATGCCTCAATTATTCAATAACAGGTACCAGAGCTGAAGAAGCCATCTTCTGGATCTTAAGAATAGGGCTAGAAATTACATTGTCAATTCCGCGTTACAATAATCCAAGAAATGCCAATATTCATGAAAGTTATCACATCTAGGTAGGTACTTAGGTACTTAGTTATTGTGCTTGTGATGCAATAAATGTTTGTTATCAATAAAAAGCGATTTCTAAGCTTATTGTGCAGCAATAAAGCTAAAGTTTGTTTAATAAAGCTCGTTACTATGTCTTCCTCTTCATTCTCTTCAATGGTGGGAAGAACTGCCAAACGTCATTGATTTTTCATTTTAGAGATTATAAACTCAGTCGTATGGTGTTCATATAAAGTTTGTTTTTGATTGCGCTGTTTAGTTTACACGTGTGCGAGTAAATAAATCCGGCTAGTTTAATGCAAAACTTTTGGTTTACGCTTTATGGTAAATATTTGGTGTACGTCGTATAACTGTTTTATAGTTCCAGTAAAATGTTTGGTTTAATTGTGCTAGGTCAAGAGCGGGCGTTCGACAGGCGTCCTTGCGACGGGTAAATATTATTGTCTAAGCGGGTTTTCCGCTGTTTGGGTGTTTGTATGAGTTTCTGGATAATACAGACAGGGATCCGCCAGTGCAATGACCGCAATCATGTACAAAACCACACATCCCGGGACCTCTTTGAACCTTAATCCTCTTTTCACTCCACTCACCTTATCTGACATAAGTAATATAATATGAGTACCTAGATTCTCTCTTACAGCACGTAAACTAAAACTAACTTAAGAAAATAATGCATGCAGAAAAATACAAGTTCAGGTGTCTCATGTCCGGGAAATTTTCTTAAGAGACTTTTTAAATAAATCGTCTGGTTTAATGCATTTTAGTTCAGTTTTTGCTCGAGATGGTAAGTCGCTACAGCGAGTATTATCTGTTGGTCAAGAAGAAGCTTTAGTAGAGAGGCGGACGTGGGAGTGGTGTGGTGGGGGTTGTGGGCGGCGCGCGCGCAGTGTGAGGCGGCGCGCGCGCACTGCGAACTCGCAAGCGACCCGGCGCACACGCACGTGCACGCATGAAGACCGAGGACCAAACCACGGAGGAGGCGGCGCGCCGCGCGCCTGCCACCCGGAGACAAGAGAAGCCACCCTTCTCCTACATCGCCCTCATAGTGATGGCCATACGACACTCGCCAAACAAAAGGCTGACGCTTAGCGAAATATATGCCTTCCTCCAACAACAGTTCCCGTTTTTCCGTAGCTCCTATCAGGGCTGGAAAAACTCTGTTCGCCATAATTTAAGTCTAAACGAATGTTTCGTGAAGTTGCCGAAGGGGTTGGGCCGCCCGGGGAAGGGTCACTACTGGACTATTGATCCGTCATCAGAGTTCATGTTTGAGGAGGGTTCGTTCAGAAGAAGACCGCGCGGTTTCCGTCGGAAGTGTCAAGCGTTGAAGCCTCAGTTCGGGAGCGGGAGTTATCTTTGCGGGGGTGGAGTGCCGTCGCTGCCGCCGTCGCAGCCGACGGGTTACGAGCTGGCAGGCGGGAGTGGCGCTGGAGCTGGCGGTGGGGGCTCCATAGACTACGGGGCCTGCGCGTACTCGCACGCGAGCTCGGGGCAGCAGCTGGCGTACGGTGGCGAGTACTGCGCGTACGGAGCCATCAACGAGCGCGAGTGGCCTTTGACGTACGGCGGCGTGGATGCCGGGTACCGGCCGCCGCCCTCCTCACCGCCGCCGCACCACGACCTGCCCGACCTCATCCCCAACTACCAGTATGCTGTGGCCAACGAACATGGTGAGTCATCAACTGTTTTCTAAACCGTATAGTAATAGAGAAAAATGCTCAGTTCATTCCTCAGTTCAGGCTCTGGGTTCATGGAATGTGCCTACTAAAATTTTCTGCTGCGCCATAATCCTTAGTAAAAGGCGAAAAGCCTGCCCCCTGATCTGCCTGGCCCCTGCCGGCTGCCACCATACGCAAGTTAACCGTTAAGACTTGTGTTGTTCCACTACCTATACCCGTCTTCAATATATACAACATCAACAAAAATATTTTTTTTCTATAAAATGCTTCCACGATGCAGGATAAAAATTAAATTTAACTGGAAATAGTAATATGCGCGTAAAACACGCCATTACATTTTATGAAGAAAATACCTAAATATTTTCTTGTTAATATCAGATTCCAGCTAAATTTATCTTGAAGCTGTTTGCACTCTGGAATTCTATGAAAAAGAAATTTCATGTAGCCATGCAACTACATAAAAATACTTTTAGAATATCTTTATAATTAATCTAGAGCTCAAAGCTAGATAAAAAGCAAAGATAGGTAAGTAGATGGAACTGGAAGAAATTTCTTAAGAAATAAGCAGCACCTTTGTACTATAGATTTTAATTTTGACATATTTTATTATATTTTATTACTTGTACATAAATCCATACTAATATTATAAATGCGAAAGTAACTCTGTCTGTCTGTCTGTCTGTCTATCTGTCTGTCTGTCTGTCTGTTACGCTTTCCCGCTTAAACCTCTCAACCGATTTTGATGAAATTTGGCACAGACAATCATTAGATCCTAAGAAAGAACATAGGCTACCTTTTATCCCGGAAAAATTTGATGTTCCCGAGGGAAATCTAAAAAGCGCGATATAACCGAACTCGACGCGGGGAAGCCACGGGCGGAAAGCTAGTTATCTATGTATACATTGCTGCTATCTAATAGGAAGGTCATTATGCCTTTGCGATAAAACTCTGAGGATTTAGACTGCATCAACTATGTGAAAGCATTTTGTACTGCCTAGTGGGAAGAAAACTTCTTGTCACGATGCGAAAGTAACTCTGTCTGTCTGTCTATCTGTCTGTCTGTCTGTCTGTCTGTTACGCTTTCCCGCTTAAACCTCTCAACCGATGTTGATGAAATTTGACACAGACAATCCTTAGATCCTGAGAAAGAACATAGGCTACCTTTTATCCCGGGAAAATTTGATGTTCCCGAGGGAAATCTAAAAAGCGCGATATAACCGAACTCCACGCGGGCGAAGCCGCGGGCGGAAAGCTAGTAATAAAATAAATAGTTAGGTACATCTGCAATAAACTTCTTATAGAGACGATAGTGATTTAAACTGCTCAAGCATCCGATTATTTAATATTTTATGTCATAAAGTTCCGTAAATAAGGTTATTCGTATCCATTTACAGTATTTTTGTTTTAAACTTTAACTAACAAAACCTTAGGCTTAATTTTTTCTGTGATAATATTTAGACAAGTTCGCTCAAACGCTATTGAATCGCTATTATTATGTACCTACCTAAGTGCTAATATTTAAAATTATAGGTACCTAAGTCAACCAATGTATAATTTTGAAGAGACTTACAAATAGGTACATGAGAGATCTTGATTAAAATACAAGCCGGTATTTTTTTTAAAATAATATAGGTATCTCTATTAGCAAAAACATGTTGAAGTTAAATATCGTTATAAAGCTTTTAAATTATTTTAAGAGAAACACGACTTCAATGGCGTGCCTGTGCGAGGCACGTTGAAGTTTTGAAAAAAAAAATAATCAAAAATTGAAATACACATTACTTTTGTTAATGAACTCAAAGAAAATAATGTTACCAATGTGGGTAGGGTCTTGTGAAATTGTAAAATGTCTAATTTTTGTTTCAAAATTTTCTTGTAAGTTTCTTTTTTTTATGTCGCCTCACACTAGGAATTTCTCCTGTATCGTGACTGCGTTTACAAACATATAAACTGACATACACAAACAGCCAGACTCGGAACAACTACTTGTAGATCATACAAATATTTGTTCAGTGCGGGAATCGAACCCGCGATATGCAACGCAGGAGTAGCTTAATTAACTTCGTTAACCGTGTAGTTCTTTCCATCGTGTCCAAATAAAATCAGTCAGTCTCATGCAAATGCATATTGAAAATTAAAGCTATAGAAAACATGTTACCAACATACCAGGTGATCATGAAATGTAACGAGTGGAATAAACTACAGCCAGCGGATTCTGTAAAATACTCACCGTGAAAAGTTACGTAGAGTGAGCTTGGTGTGCTTTCAATAGTGTCAAATCCCTAGCCCTAATTTTATTAATTTGATAAAACAAAATATACATAGGTATCCAATATTTTTCAATAATCTGAATAACGCACTAAATAAAATATTTTTTTTTACCCAGGAAGTGTCCCTAATATTTTTTTATTAACTACAATTTAAATTTGATTCATCAACTTTAGTTTTTTTTCCATACTAGATTAATTTACCATACCTACTAATTATTTCTCGGACGGTAAAAACGGCATCAGTTCGACCTGGATAGAGTAAGGTGACATCGTCCCCAATGCCCCTGTTCACTATCTATAAATTTTAGAGATTAGTGTATTTTTCCCTTTTATTCCATTAAGAAAAGGACAGAAGACATTATTATCAATTCAGTTCTGTCAAATTAGTCCGCGCTTCATGTAAAATAATGTATTTTTGTTGCCATGTTTTTAATCATGTCTTATATATCTATGAAGTTCCTTAATCGGCTGCCGGCAGAGGTTACGTTACCACCCACCAGACTAAGTCTTGCCGCCAAAAGATTCGTGTTCCGGCACGATGTCTGGTGAAGCCGTACGGAGGACGGGTCTGAGCAGTTATGTTGAGATGTGTGCCGGGTATGAAGCACTAAATGTGGTTGTGTCGGGAGTTTGGTTGTGGAAGGTCTCCAGATCAATCTCCCTCTGGCGCAGCATCGTTGGTTGTGTTAGTCTTGGGCTTAACATTGCATCACCTCGCTCAACTGCCGTCTTCCTTCCTATGCACAAAGTGTTTTTTTTTTATTGAATAGGCTCTTAATAAACTAGCGCGCTTTACCATTAACGATTGCATCACTGCTTACATAGGTCTCTATATTCTCTTTCTATATTTATCTTCTTATTCAAATAATTAGGAAGAAAAGAATATACTGAACTTAAATTCAGTTTGTGAACAAAGAAATATATTAGTATATCTTGTGTTACACATAACAAGATTTCTCAGTACCGACATACTTCTCAGAAGTATACTAAGACCTCTACTTAAAAACGCTCCTTTAAGACAACTTTAAAAAGGTAAATACGAGTATTCTATAGTTCTTGTATTTAAAGTTGCTTCGTTTATAATTAACGAAGTTGAAAACAAAGGAGGTTAAACACACAGTGTAATTTCCTAATGCCGGCGAGGTATACCACACGCGTGGCAGTCTTTTATCATACAATCCATCTTTCATTGCGTTCGGAGTTTCGGGCTACTTGAGGGAATGTGTTGACAGCAGCGGTCCAGGGCCACGTCAGGGTCTCAAGTAGCTTCGAGTGTTCAAAAGCAATGCGAAGCTAACTCATTCATAAAGTGGTTGACTATAGTATCGTAACTAATAAGCGTTTTCGATGATTTCTTAACGATTAACTTCTTCCGTGGTGTTGAAATGTGAAAGAGGAGGGGAGGTAATGATGGCCAGACGCAACGGCCATGATTTCCACGTAACAGATCGTCACTGAGATCTCAGATACATATTTAATTTTGTATGAAAAATTTCTTAATTATTAAATAATTAAAAAACCTCTTGCTATGGGTAATGTAGATTTTATTACAAATATTTAGAACTAGATAATCTCACACCACGGGATGCCAGAGGTTGTGCGAAATGAAGAAGTAGGTATAGGTATGTAGGAAAGCGGACCCCGGGATCCAACGCTAAAGCCGTGGATGCAACCGGGATTATACGCTGAGATGATGAAGATGATGATTTAGTATTAGATAATTATCTAGGTATGTAATTTCTATTTTATTTCAATTGTAAAAAAATTTAAGCACTGTCATAATTCATTGCTCCAAAATATGTCTGTCCAACAACGTCGACAATGCAATGTTGTTGAACTCTCAAAATTAGTATATATAGTGTGATACGCAATTTTCCTGCACGACACATTCCGCTGTGCATTTCTAATAAGTAAAGTTGCAATAAAGTGGAAGACACCATATACTGAAGAAGTGCGCCCGAACCGAGGCCGAAATAATTGTATTGCACAAGTCACTGGCTGTTATAAAGTGTACCTACTATTATTCTTGTGTCCCATTGTCAAAGGATGCAAGACTCATCATCATCATCTCAGCGTTAATCCCAGTCGCATCCGCAGCTTTGGAGTCTGGGATCCGCTTTACCAGTCTAACTGCTGATTTTGGTTAAACTTCGACATTTTCCGGGAAGCGACTGCCGTCTGACCTCCACAACCCGAAGGCGATATCGAAGCATTGCAGTTAGATCAATTGTTAGACTTTTGAGGGCTCCAACAACCCGTAACGACTGCCACTAGATGTTTGTATGGCAACCGGGACCAACGGCTTAACGTGCTTTCCGAGGCACGACCAGACCAGTGCAAATATTCATATTCATATTCATGCATACAAATACTTGCACTGTGCGGGGATCGAACCCGCGCCTCGTTGCGCAACGGCAGCGTTCGCTACTGCTACGCCACAGAGGCTGTCAAAGGATGCAAGACTGAATAAGTAAAATAAACAATAGGTTTTTGCCGATAAGGGAGGCATTATCAATTTGTGATTAAACCCTCATAACTAACTAAATCGGATTTTAAAAATGTCTTAATAATTTTATATTCCACAGGGAAGCGCTGCTGCTGCTTCCCTGGTGAGAGTTATCAATCAAGTCGCATTATCAAGCATATTTTTATCAAGCATATTTTCATTTTATTTTTAAAGTTCCCGTTAACTTTATCAGCATTTTCTCCTATAATTTAGAAACATTAATAATTAATTTATACATGGTTCCGTTGAAGGTATAACGAAGTTTCAGGAGCTTTGCGCCAAGGACTAATCACATCACCCCTGTAACCTATATTCAGAGATTATTATTTAATATGTGGATATAACTAAAGTTATTCCACTAAAAGTAAATTCCACTAAAGTGGAAGTGTAAGTTCATTTAAAGTGAATTCCACTGTAATCTCAAAATATTGTCAAATAATAAAAAATAATACTTGTAAAAGAGCATACGTTATGAAAACCTCGCCAATATGCATGCGTGTGTGAATCTTGCATCCCCTTTCCCACGCATTTGCGCAACCGCCCTGTATATATGTTGCAGGGGTGGCGGGTGGCACGAACGCGCGCACTTTCGTAATAAATACATCTCATGTTTTCTAGCCTCCTAGTAACTCTATCACAAATATAAATTTCGAATCAATAGCTGCAGGCAAACTGGTGATGGCGCTACTGTGCCACGGTGCGAGGGGGGGGAGGAGGGGCCCCTCCCGGATCGCCCGGTGCACTGTATTGATCACTATTCGTGGAAATCGAATGAGGCTACCAGGACTATACGGCTTTGCAGGAGTGTTCAATATGAAGTTTTCTTTAGTTATTTTTTAATTTTACTGTGTCTAACTTACAATATATAATTACTTATCTGGTAATAACGTCAGTTATAAAAACCTTTTTTTTCTCAAAACTTGAAATAGTAAAAGTTGCCATTCTTACTATGTTAACTTTATTTATTTACACATTTCAGTCTTAACAGGTTACTTAACCTAATGCGGCAGAAAGGCCACATACCTATAGGAGATATTTCATTTTCGGCCACCACTATGTACACTCATCATCATGTCAGCGTTAATCCCAGTCGCATCCGCAGCTTTTTCAACTTTGGGTTCTGGGACTATGTACACTATATACCTAGATAAAAGGGAAAAAAGATAATAGATTTTCATAAAACACTACTAAAATAATTTGAATAAAAATACAAGTTCATATAATTAAGTAATTATTTCAAACGTTTTTTAGTGAGATAAACCTTTTTTAAGGTAGCCATGATAGTGGTTACGACGCAACGTTTGATTGACGACTTTGACAGTTCTATTTTCCCGTTGTGTTCGTGGTGAGTGCTGATTTGAGTTGATTGTGTTTCGGAGCTTTTAGTGATTGTTTTTGTTTTGTGTGCCGTATATTTGGACTTCATGTTTTGTTTTTTCGCAGTTATGAAATAGATAATATAGATACGATAGCTTTAGATACATGACACGTCAATCAAATGTCACTGTCAAAATCTTATTGCGCTTATTGCTAACCACCATATTTATTAGTAGTTGTGTTGCACTCCTTGGCCGAGTTAAATTGAATGTATATTAAAAGTAAGTCAAAATATAGGAAATTAACATAAAAAACAGTTAAATACGAATATTTAATTAACACTACAGTACACGCGCCCTGATTTTGCGATGTTTTACTCGCGCGGGGTGAATATTAAGACCATTTGTTTTAGTCATTTCAAGGGTTTATTTTAATAGTACTAAATAAAACTATTCTTTATATTGGTTTATATTTATTATTTACTTCAAATTAAGTGGCACTTTTGCATTAGCATTAAAGATAACGTAAGAACTTAGATTTAAAAAAAAGCTGGAAAAATTACAAAAATATTAGTAAGCCTGTAAATATTTTCATATTTTTACAAATACTTGCTTAGTTTTAATTATTTTCATAGCAATTCAAACAGACAAGAACCTGATGGTTAGGACATATCCATTTGTTACATGTTTTGCAGAACTTTGAAGCAGAACGATCACGTGCTCTAGGACAATAAGCGCATCTACCACTTTTTCCCGTTCTTCGGACATTCATTGGTGAAATAGCTCCAGGTCCAACAGGAAAGTTCTTGGCACAATAACAGCATTCTCACCCTTAGCTAACCTGTTCATCTGATAAATTACCAAGCTATTGATGCCGCCAAGATTTAATAAATCAAAAAATAAAGTTAGTGGCCATCGCCTACTATTTCTTGACACATTGTATTGATTACACATCTTATCTATGATGTCTACACCACATTTTGTTTTGTTGTAAAATGTTATAATTTCAGGTTTTTGTTTCTTTCCTGTTGATAAATCAATTATGCCATCATGGTGCATCGTTGATAACACGATTACGGTTTTCTTTTTTTTTTTTTTTGGTATAGGTATATGACACAAAAGTTGAGTCATGCTAAAAGCCAAAAAGGGTTGTTCTTACCTCCCTGCGTTGAGTATTTTTGAAAAAAGAGGGAATTTCTGGTCGAGGGTAGTTTTTCGTTGATCCTCCCTTACTTCCTCTAACCAACGACAAATCATATTCTGATGTTGTTTATCCATATTTTTGTAAGAAATCTGTAATGACGAAATGTAAAAACAATATTTTAGCATATAATAATTATGTCCGGCATAAGTAATAATGAAATAATAACAAAACTTACCAGAAATGTTTCGAAACTAATTTGAGATACTCCATGACGCCGATACTCGCATGGGGTGAAATTCCGTCCCAAGCACTTTCTCGCCTTTTTTCAGCCACTTGCGCTCGCGTCAAGTGCCGGTGCGTAACTGACCTTGACCGTTGTTTATTCAATTAGGATAACACAAAGCGAGACCGTCAGCAATCGCATAGTTAAAAAACTGTGACCAAAAATATAACTCTGGGGCGAATATTCACCCCACGCGTGTACTGTAGTGTTAAGTAAACATAGTGCTGACCCAGGCTCCATCCATTTCTGAAACTTAAAATTTAATAAAAACAATTCTAATAATATTTAAACAGTAAAATAAAAACTATAACAAATTATGTTAAAATTTAAAACATCACTATTCAACAGGGTAATTGCACAACACATCATTTGTAGCTATGGTTTCATTTTGAAAGTTCAACAACATTTATTGCGTTATTTATATTGTTGAGCAAACACATATTCCGAACATATGGAGCAATGAATAAGCAATTGGCTTTAAAATGATTCCTATTGATTGCAACAGTACGAGACACAAATAGGATGCTGAATAGCACATGAGTGTGTTTAAAATTAGTCTTGCAAAGTCAGTAAAGTGACATGTCCATATATCAAGCCTCGTACGGTTTGTGGTTTCTCGTTGGAAGGCTTGTGGTGACCATCGCTCTGACAGGAGGCGTCCAGCCAAGTAAATTATTCCTGGCTGTTGACGTGGCTAGTGGTGGAGGACGGCGCCGCCTCCAATTATACCTGTCCCGAACAAATATGCCTAACTTGTTACTAACTTGGTTGAGTAAAAATCAATTTATTGTTGTGACTGAAAATATTCTTTTTTTAGCATTTTCTAATTTTTTTTTTTAATAATTATAACCTAGTGCTTGACAGCAATCCCGCCTGATGGTAAGCAGTGATGCAATCGTTGATGGTAAAGCGCACTAGTTTGTTAAGCCTATTCACTTAAAAAACTTAGGAATAGGAAGGATGACGGCAGTTGAGCGATGCAATGTTAAACCCAAGATCAACACGACCAACGATGCTGCGCCAGAGGGAGATTGATCTGGAGACTAAACGACCAAACTCCCGACACAACAAACATTTGGCGGATCGTACCCGACACGCATCGCAACACAACTGCTCAGACCCGTCCTCCGTACGGCTTCACCAGACATCATGCTGAAACACGACGAATCGCTTGGCGGCAAGACTTTGTCTGCTGGGTGGTAACTTCTGCTGGCAGCCGATGTTATGGCCTACCACAGAGGTGCTAATGATAAAAAAAGAAAATTTTCAGTCACAACAATGGCTGTAGCTTAATAATTATATGAAGACCAATGATATTATTTCTATACAGGGTATTTTTTCAAGTGGTGTAACGGCAGCGAACGCTGCAGCTGCGTCCTTGCGCAGGCGGGTGCAATCCCCGCGCAGTGCAAATATTTGTATGCATGAATATGAAGATTTGCACTTGCCTGGTCGTACCTCGGAAAGTACGTTAAGCCGTTGGTCCCGGTTGCCATACGAACATCTAATGGCAGTCGTTATGGGTTGTTGGAGTCCTCAAAAGTCCAGCAATTGGTCTAACTGCAATGCTTTGTTATCGCCTTCGGGTTGTGGAGGTCAGACGGCAGTCGCTTCACGGAAAATATCGAAGTTTAGCTAAAATCAGCAGTTAGACTGGTAAAGCGGACCCCAGACTCCAAAGCTGAAAAAGCTTCGACGGGGATTAACGCTGAGATGATGATGTTGCGTATGGCCAAATTTAAAACTAAGAGCTATAACAAAAAGTACTACTCACAGGAGTCTCGAACTAGTTTCTGTGAAAAATAAAACTGCGTCTTTGGCTTTTTGAAAACTCAACATTTCTAGCCAGTGATCGAACCCAGTAATTATGTTATTAGAATAATAGTAGATTAGAGCCAAGGGCTGTAAGGCATCAATTGCAGATCGGAATATATTGAGAGATATAGTTTGAGGATGCAATTGACGCTTACACCCGAGCTAACTACTCTGCTTTACATCTCGTTTGTGAGGTAAGTAGAAAAAAACCGGCATTATAAGAATAAAATATCAACATATATTATTTCTCCAAGGGTCTGAAACCGTTTTCTCCCTTTTTCTCTCTTTCTATCGAACCAATCTGAACGTCCGACCCACCAATCGACAGATATTTGTCCCTGGTACCATGGAATACTATTTTGAAATTATTCCGCTTCACTGTTTATTTATAAAAACGACTTAAAAATTCTAATTAGTATAGTGCGAATTTTTCGCACGGGTCAGCTAGTTAATGTTAATTGCTGCTTCAGCTTCCATTTTCATTGAAACGGGAGTGCAGCTTATATCTTCATCACTTGCAGAACTCATGGTTTTTTTCATAATTAGCAAGTCATTATATTAAAATCCCAAAAACAAACAATATTTAAAGTAAAAGTTTTCTATTCCCGCCTTTTTTCATATTTTTTTAAATTATTTTATCAAGAATTAAATTTAGCTTCGCCGTTCGATATTTAAAATTGATGACATTATACTCATACCTACAGTGGCGCCGATTCTCTTATACAAAAACTAAACAAATTCTAAGTTAAGTGTTTTTTTTTTTCTTAGGATAAGGAAAGGATAGTAGATAACATTTTAGTTTAATCTAGCCTTTTCTTAACTTTGTTAGGCTCGGCATCCAATCTAATCCGATCCTGATTATCAATATAGGTTAATACCTAGGGGCGACTGCTTATATGACCTCGATTAGCCAGATACAGGAAAATATTCTTCAGATTCAGACTAACCGTAATAACTGCTGCTTTCCAGTGCACAAAGTAGTTTTGATATGTGAAGATGATCACCCATCCTCGGACCAGCCGAATCGATTAACTCGTGTAGTGTAGCAGTACTTAGCCAGAAACTCATCCTTTCTGTTTATCATATACGTAAAGTAGGAGAAAATATATCAGGTATACTTAGGTATATTTAACTAAATTTTATTGAGGATCGTTTAGTATTATTTTATAATTTAACTAGCTGCCGCCAGCGACTTCGTTCGCGTGGAGTTAGTTATGCTCCGCTCCTATTGGTCACAGCGGGATGTTATATAGCCTAAAGCCTTCCTGGATTAATAGGCTATCTAGCGCAAAAAGAATTTTTCAAATCGGACTAGTAGTTCCTGAGATTAGCGCGCACAAACAAACAAACTCTTCAGCTTTATATATTAGTATAGATTCGTAAACTAAAACCTAGATCCCTACATTAATTAAGACGTGCTTTTTCTCCGTTCAATGAATTAAAAAAAAAATCCGCCGTTGGTCATATTATCTTATAATCCCGGATACTAATAAAGTACCTAGGTCTATATACAATATGTAAAGAAAACCGTGTCCGGTAAATGTTTCAAATATAACTCAAGATTTTTACATGTTCCTATTATATATATATATACAATATGTAAAGAAAACCCTGTCCGACCCATAAGGATAATAAAGGTTAGGCAAACACTTGACCAAATATAATATAAAATTTTACATAATCATCATAGTAACAATACTATAGAATTTTGAAATAATCTTTTTTTCAATCAAATTTCCCCGAAATTTGATAATTTATAAAAAAGTGACAACACCGGTATTATTATGAGCGAATCGCGACGCGACCACGTGTCGCGTGCCCTGCCCCCCGCCCCCCGCAGTAGGGTTGCTAACTGCACTTGTATTAAGTTAGCTCTTTTTGCGAAATAATATTTATTTTTTTAGGGGTTTTTTTTTTTAAGTTTAGCCCGGCTTTGTACCCATTAGTAGAATCAGTTATCGATACCTAACCAATACCTTCACGGATCGGACAGGGTTTTCTTTACATATTGTATGTGTGTATGTATAGTGCCGTTGTAGCACGTTGATTTTAAACAATAAAAGCCTTAAAATTATTTATTAAATGAAGGTCAAGTTACTGAGCTAAGTCAGGCTTTTTTTGTCTTACAAGCGGTGATTGCTTGTGCGATTTGCGCACCCCCTCCATAGGTAGGAGACCGGCATACAGATAGATAAGATATCCATGAGGATTTCAACCGCAAAATCAAAGTTAAGGCCTTTCTCCTAAGGTCACCTCCTTCTGCGATGCAGTGATACTGGCAAAGGAGGAGGCGGAGCGCGTGAGGGACCGGAAATTCCAGCGCCCTCATGCCTCTAGCCGCCGCAGGAGACGCCCTGATCAGGAGACAACATCGAACTCCCCACCGTAGGCGGGGTTGCGGTCAGCGAGCGATGGGCAGCTTGCTTCCCGATAAGGACCAGGCCGTGACGGGGTCCATGAGGACCGATGTCTCCTGGGCCAGGGTTGTGGGTTGGTTAAAAAAGACACCGCGGCCCTGGCACACAGGCAAGTGAAGGAACACGGGTGGATTTTAATCAGTAAAAGGTCATTTAAGGGGGCCTATTTAAAAAAAAGGCCTTTGTTCTATTCTCCAGCAGTGAACGTCAAATCAAATCAAATCATTGCATTCATGTGTACATTTACGAGTAGTAATTATATTAAAGGTAGTTGGAACATTAAACACGGTTCGGGCACCATTTCGGCTGAAATAATAATGATTATGAAAATTAATTATTCACAGGCAGCGTACAGGTAGCCCCATAATGTTTCGCTCAATATATTCTTGTCATATAAAAAAGCCTTCATTTACCTTTTAAGTTCTTTGTTAACAAGTTGGTAATACTTAGGTGATATAATGACATAAAATTGATAAAACCGGAACAATGGTAAATATAATTATTTATAAATATCAATAGGAAAAATAAATACTTAGTTCATCATGGGAATAAAAATAATGATCATGTCAATAATTAAAATGATACAAAATTGCCATGTGCAACGTTAAATTAATGAAATCGAACTT
Source organism: Sesamia nonagrioides (assembly GCA_017933935.1). Taxonomy (NCBI): domain Eukaryota; kingdom Metazoa; phylum Arthropoda; class Insecta; order Lepidoptera; family Noctuidae; genus Sesamia; species Sesamia nonagrioides. The sequence continues at coordinate 171,606 of JADWQK010000195.1, read as the reverse complement.
AGTGAAATACATTCTAAGTCAATGAGCTCTAACTGAAGTCAAAAAACAGTCAAAAAATAACATTTTCTGTCGCAGCAAAGGTTTTCAATCTTTTAAGTAAAATAAGACTAAAAGGTCTTATTTTATACAATTGAAGTAGGTTGGTACATACAACAACAGCATAGTACTTAGTATGCAACCTAAAATGTGAAATTGCGGAGTAAGTTCATATTTTGCTGCTGCAAATAAGTACCATGAATAAATAATACCATATATGAGAATCCTCTTACTGTATATTAAGTCAATGTGAAAATCATGCACCATGCAAATAAACTCTTTGATATGATTTAGAATGAAAAATTAAGGTTTCTTTGTCACAGAAATACTTGCATACCTAACAAAAAGTGATCAGATCCGGTAAAACAAAAGAAGTGCAAATAGCAAATCAAAATTCGAATTACGTGCTGTAAGAAACGAAGATAACAATTCCGGTTCTATCTCCGTCTCATTATTGCCAATAGAACAAAATATTACAATAAAAATGGAACTGGAAAAGCAAATCCTGTAAGAAAAAATAGTGTTTAGGAAAGTTAAAACTAATGAAAAGGCAGCAGACTACGTGAAAATAATAAAAAAATGACTGCATATGAAGCAGAAGGAACAAAGGGAAAGTACTTAACGCTTATTTGGAGATTAGGCCAAGCAGCGTTGAGGCTGAAAGTGCCTTTTCAGCGGCAGACTACATTTGTAGCTCTGTCCGGAGGATATTAGGAGACAAAACAATCAATATCATCTATTTTCTCAGGTCGTTTTTTCAGACTAAAAAATAATTAGGTATTCACTGACACTTTGCATTGCAGCATTTTCAGCAAATGAAACTTTATTTGTTTATTATTAGGATTTAGGATTACTGATGTTGATTTTTTGAGTACAAATTTAAGGCGAACTTAATATTGCCTTAGGCTTTCTCTATTAACCAATGATTCTTTAGCCGAGTTTCCTTCATACATCTTCCATTTTATGCAGTGTCAAATCATATACCTGTGCTGTTGTGGAGTTTTTTGCTCCACTTTTTCTCCCCATTTTTTTTAAATGTTCATGGGTTCCTCCATCGTGGTGGGTCACTCCCACGATGCATCGGCAATCCCGTCTGTCAAGAGGGTAATACCGGACTCTTAGTGCGATAAATCCACCGCGGTGTGTGACCTCTACCTGTGGCCGGGGCCCGGGGTGCAGGGTTCGCATTCATCGCACCCACTTCTTCTCCCCAGCGAAAGCACTGGAAAGTGGTGAATGGCGGACATTTTGAGGACTATCTTATGTATTTTTTTAAGAAGTGCTGGTCCTCAGCCTAATTTATTTATATGACTTTTGATTATGTCTATATTAAATGCTTTATTATAAGTCGTATTATAAGTCGTGGTGGTCTAGTGGTTAAAACACCTGCCTCTCAAGTATGAGTGCGCGGGTTCGATTCCAGGTCAGGCAAGTACCAATGTAACTTTTCTAAAGTTATATGTACTTTCTAAGTATATCTTGGACACCAACGACTGAAGGTGAAGGAAAACATCTTGAGGAAACCTGGACTTTAAGTCTGAAATCGCCAACCCGTATTGAGCAAGCGTGGTGATTACGCTCAATCCTTCTCTGTATGAGAGGAGACCTGTGCCCAGTAGTGGGACGATAAAAAGGTTGATGATGATGATGATGATGAAATGCTTTTACGGACCATTGTAAGAGTTTATAGCTACTTTTGAATTTTTTTTTTAAATAAGTATAAACTAGTGTTTGACTGCAATCCCGCCTGATGGTAAGCAGTGATGCAATCGTTGGTGGTAAAGCGCACTAGTTTATTAAGCCTATTCACTTAAAAAACTAAGGAATAGGAAGGATGACGGCAGTTGAGTGAGGTGATGCAATGTTAAACCCAAGACCAACACGACTAAACGAAGCTGCGCTAGGGAGAGATTGATTTGGAGACTCTCCACGACCAAACTCCCGACACAACAACATTTGGCGCATCGTACCCGCCACACATCGCAACACAACTGCTCAGACCCGTCCTCCGTACGGCTTCACCAGACATCATGCCGGAACACGACGAATCGCTTGACGGCATGACTTTGTCTGCCGATGCCGAGGTTTTTAAAATAACTCCCGTACCCATCTCTTATTAATATCGACCAATCAACACGAACCTGGCCTACTGGAAATTAAATGCTTTTGCCGATTGATGACAGCTCAAAGTTCAAATACCTATCTTCTGTTATCAAGCACATACATAATGTAGTATCTTGCTGATACTTATCAAATATTCTTCCTCTCTTTTTTTATACACTACATGTTTATAGGAGAGAGAGGAAGGATATTTGCATCTCATCAAATCTATATAAAAAAATAGTTTTTTCTTAAAAAACTCATACAAGATTCAAAACCAAAAAAAATCACAACACGATCGGTCTATAAATTCAAATATATTCCAATCTGAATCAGAATTCAAGCGATTTGTCTGGAAAATTGTCCATGTAGTAGCTCAGTATTGTTGTGTGCAAAGTGTATACGCAAACAGACGCCTTTCAGCGTGCAGTTTCACAGCGACCTCTTCCCGTTTCTGCGTCCCTGGTACAATGTGCAACGTTAAGCTCAGGTTTTCACATTCAAATGATATATTAAAATCGCTAATGAAATCTTTTGAATGAACGACGGATTTTGCATGCACCATCTGCTAATAAAAATAATCTACAAAAGTGGTGCAGCTAAATAAACACCAGGTAAACTTGTCCGCTTCTGTTCCATTATTCAATTTACCTAGTAAATATTGTCTATACCGAGCGTTTGAAACCAGTTGATTTTTTTTCCTTCAAAGCGCCAATGCAATGTATAAAACAACTTCCTTCACGTGTCTGCGATCCTAGTAACGCATGGATTTCAAATACCATCCATTAAAGGTGAAACCTGTTGAAATATCCAACCTAGCATTTTTATCTCGCATACAAAATGAAAACTGATTTTTCCTGCAGAAAATATTTGTTTCACTTTATTTTGGATTGTCTAGTAAATGTTTTCCTATTTTATTTAAATTTAGCTTGAAGGGGAAATCGATTTCGCAACTAGGGCGAAAGGCGTTGCATCAAATTGACCGGGCAAAGCTTCCCTTACGCAACGATGTCTTTATTTATTAGGTAGGCATGTATTTTGTAGCTTCTGATATAATTAAACATTTGCTGACTTGCATCTTTACAGAGATAAAAGTTAATTGACAAAGTCGAAAGGGTAACATACTTGACCTTTGAACTGTTAATTGTATGTAATATGGCAAAACTTTACTTAACTTTATATTTTCTAGCCAAATTTAACACAAAATTCACTCTCGGACGAGTAGGTACACTTTGTGCACACAACACCTATACGATCTTAAACCAGCGCCAAATTAACATACATAAACAAGACAGCGCTAAACTGCAAATATAACACCTAAAGATTAAGGGGCAGTGCACATAGATAGCCAATAAATACCGAACTCGGAGCAGGCCCGGATAATCGTCGGTTTATAGCCTCCCATGTGCACAGCGGCCCGTTTCTGAGAAGACTACTCCCTTACGACGGTCGTAAAGATGTGGTAAAACATGTGCAATGCCAGCGCCTGCATCTGACGGGCTTTGCTTTGGTTCTGATGATTTAAAGGTCGGGATTTAGTAGTGCCAGATATCTGCATTTATGTATGTGATACTATCGTGCGTGTTAAAATTCTCGCTTAATTATAGGTATGATGGTGTTTTCAGTACTTCAGATTAGCTTTATCAGCGTATTGTTTGCGTGCTATCAAAAAATTGTGGAAAGATGAGATAATATACAATGTGCTTCGTAAATAATAGAATAACAAGAAGTCGATGGATGCGGGCAGCACAAGACCGGTCATCGTGGAAAGCCTTGGGGAAGGCCTTAGTCCAGCAGTGGACATCTATAGGTTGAAGAAGAAGTAGAAATTTAGATATATTGCCAACTATAAAAAATACAAATAAGAACTTTTATGAGTTACATAGGATGTAGAGGTTTCACTTGACTCGCCACCAGTAGCGCTGACATAGTTGTCAACTTTTGCCATGACTGAGACATAGATGTGTTTCATTCCTCTACTAACCTCACAAGATATAAAAAGGTCCAACGTAGCATCGTAATTTTTTGTTTTTATTTTAAATTATTATTTTAGTACACTCTTACTTCTCCAATCCACTTTTGTCATTAGCTAAATAGTCGACATAGGCTTCACTTGCCATAAATACAAATAGAATAGAATAGAGAAATATGTAGATGTGCTTATTATTCTGCAATTTATATTCATAAAATATATGGCTCTTTAATTAGTGTCTTTACTCATTCTGCATTTGTATGTTTGCTATCATAATGTGATATTCTGACGTGCACGGAGATTACAATAGGGAATAAAAAAATATTATATTTAGTCCGTCATTCAGATTATAGAAACATATTGGAAACGTATATTTTATTTATCAAATCAATAAAAATTGACAAATATAAAAGGCACCAAAGATCAGGAGTGCTGGCTGGTGACGTCACTTCTCGCTAAAAAGTGTAGCTTGCAGTGACGTCACACGAGTTTTCAACGCACTGTGGCGTCTTAATTTTTTGTTGATATGAAAAAAGAAAAAAAACGTGTCTAATATTTTTTTGGAAATCTGACGGACTAATTAGCTTTTTTAGTCAACTACCCTATTATATGCATGCGCTCATAGGCATAGCCATACTCGGGCAAGCTGGGGCGTTTGGGGGGCTACAATAGATGATGATGATGACGTAGTACAGTAAAGTAGCACTAATAGACCCACACCACACTAGGATACCCTGTGTCGATCCGACCAGTGTGATCTACTTGTTCCGGCGTTAAAGACACATTATAATTACGTACACAATAGTAAGTAATTCTGTGATTGATGGGTAATTTGGCCACAACAATATTTTTACAATATTGTTGTGGCCAAATTACCCATCAATCTAAAGAAAACATGCAAAATTACTTGTAAGGTTTGTGTGGAGTATAATTTAATCTAGTTTGTATGGAAATGTTTGTGTTAGGGGGATATATTGCACTTGGTTATATGTTTGGGAGCGAGCAAATATAATTAGAGTTTCAGTCCGTGCATACTTAGTAAGTAAGTTAAGTTTAATTCTACAAGTACGCTTTGAGCATCCCGCTATGTCTAGAATTTTGTTCATTACTTGTTAAGTTAAATAAACGAACTCATGTATCTCGGAGCTCTTTGACTTCTTTGAGAGCTTTGAGCTCATTGAATTCTCATTACGTTCACTTCCTCGAACTCAAAGACTTTTGACGATAGAGAAAACTGCCATCTTCAAGATTAACTCGATCTCAAACGCTTGAGTTTCTTAGTAGGTGGGTTAAGTTTATTTTTCTGTACATGTTCACGGTAATTGATTAGATATTAGGACCTCGTCGTCTGAAGCAGCTGACAAGTATTGACAAGTAATTCCAGAGTAGACAGCAACCGTTCATTCAATTAATGTGATATTTAAAAAAAATATAATTAAATAGACGAAGATAAATGTCTAAATTTAACATGTCTTGCTTGACCACAATCCCGCCTGATGGTAAGCAGTGATGATCGTGTGTGATACACACGTAGTACATAAAGCGCGCTAGTTTATTAAGGGTCTATTCACTCAAAAAAACGGAGAAATGACGGCAGCTGAGCGAGATGATGCAATGTTAAACCCAACTATACGACCAACGATGCTGCGCTAGAGGGAGATTGATCTGGAGACCCTCCACGACCAAACTCCCGACACTAGAACATTTGGCGCATCGTTACCCGCGTAACACATTATCAGTAGCAATGGGTTTCGTTCCGGCAGTTCAACAACATTCACTGCTTTATTTACATTTTTGAGCAGTACATTTTCGAACATAGGGAGCAATATTAATAATAATAAATTTTTATTAATATTAAAAAATTAAAAAAAAAATTAAAATTATAAATTTTTATTTTTAATAGCACACATAAATTCTTATCATTTACAAAATTCTACGAACTGAAACTGGTCCATCATATCATAATTTGAATATTCCTGGAAATTTGTTCTGAAATTGCTGATTCTGTACAGGCGACAGCACTCCAAGCTACTAGAATCTGTATTTTTTTTTTTTATTCGATTCTCAATTTCATCACTTAGGACCGTATTACAAAACCTTACTCAAGATTTAAGCTTGACTTAAAACTAGTTTCAACCAATCAAATAGCTTCAAACGAGATTTAAGTAAACCTTGAGTTTTGAATGAGGTTCTGTATAACAAAACTAAACTGCCAAATATTCCCAATTAACCTTGAGGCTTAATAGCCTCAAGGTTAATTGGGAATATTTGGCAGTTTCGGGTAGCTTGGCTTGCTGTTGTCCATTCATGTACTCACTGATTCGTGCCAAAGTGCAAAGCTAGTGCAAAGTGCAAAGTCAAAGCTAGCTAACTCAATGGATCGCATTTGTAGCCTAAATAAATAAATCATTATATTAAAGTCTTAGCGGACCCCAGACTCCAAAGTTGAAAAGGCTGCGGATGCGACTGGGATTAACGCTGGGATGATGATGATGATTATATTAAAGTCTTGATGTTGAGCTTCGTAGCACAAACTGACCACAATATCTGTAACAAGTACCCCAAACTTGAGAGCCAATTCTCGAAATAAACGATGAATAAATGTCAAAGACATATAATATAAATATAGATTGGGACTGAAATCAGACGGTGTTCAAAGCACAAGAATTACTACTCCTTTGCTTGTGAGTTGCAAGATGTAGAGAATTCCTGATACTTCGATCAGACTGTGTTCAAAGCACAAGAATTTGCTTGTGAGTTGCAAGATGTACCTAGAGAATTCCTGATACTTCGAGTAGCTATATCGCTAAACTTCGTAGAGACACCGTCTTAGAGTCTGTGCTAATTATTTCTAACCACCTTACAAGCCGATTGTAGTTAGGGAATGCCGACCTGAAACATAATATTAATCCAGGTACTTATTTGGGTCTTGAGTAGAGAAAACTTTATGAAAGTCATTGTGAAAATAGAGAAATCTGTCTTAATGCAAATACTTAAAACAACTTAAAAATGAAACTGTCAATAAATATGCAAAATTAATAAAAAGGTATTATAAAAGAAGAATATTAAATTATTACAAAAAGACAAAAGGTAGGGTAGGTATTGTTTTTAAAGTAGCCGTGACTCTTAACTTTATGTGCCAGATGACGTCAGATAGTCAGCAGCAAATAAGACTAATGCCACTTCTAAGGTTGTGAGTACAACTTTTAATAAAGCGTTATAGGTAAATTGAAGATATTCCACCAAACTCAAACTCCACTAACTCAATCAATCCATCTACCAAACTCGAAAATGAGGTGCGAGTTTGTTGAAATTATCTCAAAGAGACATCGCGTCGGTTCAGGGTTCGTAATTTCAGTTAACATGTTTGCGGCCACTAGTAATTTAGTCCCGCTAACCAACCTCACAGGATCTCGTTTTGCGTGCGGGACAGGTCCCGCATAAATAGCAATCACGATATTTCGGGATACTGGTATTCCCTAATTGAATTCGACTACATACATACATTCGATACATTCGGAAAATTGAATTTGATACTCTCTTAATTGCATTTGAAATTTCTGTGTGCATTTCATATCAAAATTAATCACATTACGTTCAAAGTTAGCTCAGCCGTACATAATCATAATTTGCTGCAATGGATTTTCAACCGGTCTGTATTCCAAACCACATTTGTAATTTAATTACACTGAAGCGTAATAAGTACTTTAAAATGAATACCTGCAGTAAATTCCATATAACTGATAGCAATACAAAATGTACCAGGCATACAAAGGTGATATTAACGAAAGCCGTTACTATTGCGAAACAGTAAACTGTTTTATTTTTATAACTTTGAGATGTACCTAACAATTTTAGTTTCGCAAAACAGTAGGTAATCTTAACTGAAATTTGTAAACGGATGTTAATCACAGGATACCTACTTTAACCAGATACTAGGTCGTCGAATATACTTGAATACAACACGATCATAAAAACATAAAAGTTGACTGAGAGAGCGTGGTGTGATGTATTTTAGTTTACGTGTGGATAATGGCGTGTTAGACGGCGCACGCGCCGACGCTGCCCGTAGTCAGCGCTGCGAGTATGATGTGTTTACAAGAACGCCCGTTTGTTCGAACCGTTTGATCTTTATAAATGCAATAGGTATTTCAAAAATATCGCCGTCGACGGAACTTTAACGCTTGCTTTAATAAAAAAATCGAGAATGATTTTTAAGAACGACAACCTTGATACTCTGTTTATGCTCGACTATAGGTGCTCAGTTTATGAGCATTTTTTGATTTAATGTAACTGACGTCTGTTTGGAAATTGTATTTCAGTACGTGGGTACCTACCGTGTGCCGTCCCATCGGCACGGTATCGGCCTTCCTTGGCATGAGTAAGCCTCAAATTTCTCAAAAGATGAGGAGTATTTTAATTTACGATTACAACTGACGGCCTGAGCCAGTGCCCAGTGGTTTATTTGTACAATTACTTCTGTTGTTCTGCGAAGTAACTAACTTTGCATTAGTCACTTCGGATTGTAATCTCAATTTCCGGTGTTTAATTAAATGTTGTTCCGCATTTATAGCTCGATTATATACCCACTTAGAACGACTATACGTAGGTACTGAATGATGTTGATACTGAATTTAGATTGTTACAAATTAGAAATGGTTTATACAAAGTCGACAAACGCGAAACTTCAGGTTATAAACTCTGTAGTCCACCAATTTGTATCTTGATATTATTTCCTTTATTCATAAGCGTTGCTTACAGTTGACTAATGATCTCAGCCTATAGAGGTCCACTGCTGGACAAAGGCCTTCCTCAAGGCTTTCATTCCATTTGGGGGCATTGCTATAATACCCACGCTGGGCAAGTGGGTTGGGGATCGAAGTAACTTGTTATTTTATTTTTTTTAAAAACGTTGCCCCACGCTAAGAATTTCTCCTGTATCGTGGGTGCGTTTACAAACATATAAACTGACATACACAAACAGCCAGACCCGGAACAACTACTTGTAGGTCATAATGATATTTGTTTCGTGCGGGAATCGAACCCGCAACACGCAGCGCAGTAGTCACTTAACCTCTGCGCTAACCATGCAGTGTTATTCCAGGACAAGCCTGCTAGCCGCTTCCCTGGTGGGAGTTTTTGTCCTTAGTCGCCTCTTACGACACGCACGGGAGGATATGGATTGGTACTATTCTATGCCCGGTACCACATACATTTTTGACGTTTGCACGTTACTTAACTTTAATCGTCGTTTATGAATAAACACCTTTGTTTCTATACCTACGTACTTACGACAAGGGTTTAATATTTTATTTTTGTGAATTAAACATATATGTGATCTCAACTACTTAGGTATATCTACAGACGAGATACTACCATATCTCAAATTTCTTTATTAGATTTACTACTTTATCATTAAAGCATTAAGGTTCAAGGCTGATTGAGAATGTTTGAAAGTTTCGGATAGCTTGACCTGCTGTCGTGTCTGTAACGACAATGATATCAACTTTGCAACGAGCATTTGATTATGGATTCGTCTACAAGTGTAGAAAGCTTCATGTATGTAGGCATGGCCGGCAAATGTTCAGTTCATCACTAAATATTTTAACAGCAGCAGTACCTACGTAACTTGGCAAGAGTAGTCAAATGAGTATTTCTTTTCATTAACTTCCTTCTAAAGAGACGTTTTTAAAATCAAATTATGGCAATAATCATAGAATAAATTGCATGATTTAAATCCCCCATCTCCGTTCCACCATCGGACGACCCGTCCTATGGCTAGTTTCCACCCTTACGTTGTTAACACCACTACGAGGGACTGGAACAATTTGCCAGCGGCGGTGTTTCCTACTATAATTTGAGTGTCTTCAAGACTAGAGTAAATAGGCTCTTAATAAACTATTGCGCTTTACCATCAACGATTGCGTCACTGCTTACCATCAGGCAGGATTGCGGTCAAGCGCTAGGTTATAATTCAAAAAAAAAAATATTAAAGAAATGAAAACACGTCCTAGCTGTTGCTTGAGTTAAATTCGAGGTAACACAGTTCCCCTTTCCTGATTTAGAACACAGAAGAGAACTCGGAACAGAATATTAATTAAGTAAATTACTGTCGTGGTGGCCTAGTGGTTAAAACACCCGCCACTCAAGTATGAGTGTGCGGGTTCGATCCCATGTCAGGCAAGTACCAATGTAACTTTTCTAAAGTTATATGTACTTTCTAATTATATCTTGGACACCAATGACTAATGACTCTGAAATTGCCAACCCGCATTGAGCAAGCGTGGTGATTATGCTCAACCCTTCTCTGTATGAGAGGAGACCTTTGCCCAGCAGTGGGATGGTAAAAAAAAAGTTGATGATGATGATGAAACTACTTTATATGATATTAATAAAGAATCGCGCAGCAGTCGATGGCTCAGCCACTACACTATGAGTTTTCATTACTCGATCATGGATATTGACTGCATTGGGCTCATCGATTGGCCCGATTCAGGGTTGTAAGAACTCTCAACCAATGTCAAGTTTGTCTGTTTAGCAGAGTTTACTGAATTATTTAATTAGTGCTTACAAAATGGCATTCACAAAAAGCACGGGCGGACGAACAAGAGAAAGATCTAGAACTACCATAGACTTACTAGAGACAAACCATATTGTAAAAATATTGCCATAGTTTAACATTGCATTCTACACCAGAGCGCCAAACGCCGTCGATGCGTATGATCGAATAATCGATCATACGCCTCGACTGCGCCGATAATGATCGACCGTAATAAAAACTCATGGTAGCTACACTGATCTTAGCCTGTGTGGTGTCACACATCGAAGCCTCTGATACTCTTGATGATTTCATCATTAGGGTCGCCTGTTTGCTTGCCATGGGAAAAAATTGTTGATGGATACCTACTTTTTATGCCTAAAAAATTAAAAATATACTATCAGACTTTAATGTTCATACTGGTTGGTACAGGTAGACCTCCTCTCAGTCTGATGGATCCAAGTGTGGGCGGGTTGGTAGACGTCACACGTCCCCGATTACTTTGGTCTAGGACATGACGATATATTCAGAATGTTTTCCTTTACTGAAATGAGAGAGCATTTGTTATTAAAAAAATTACAATTTCGGTCCTGCGAACTACAAATCTTCAAGTCGCCGCAACCACGTGAACAAAAACAACATTGGTAAAATCTACGTAATAATAAAAAAAAAAACTCTTTTTTGTTTTCGGGGGTTACCTTCAAAAGGCACCCGACCTCTGGGGACCGAGGTCGGGGGTTGTGGGATTTTTGCCTCACTAAAACCACCCCGGTGATCACTATCCGCACATAGGGGTAGTCCCGGTTTATCTTAAAAAAACAATTCCGGAATTACCCCTGCGCAACGCCTGTAAAGACACATCTCTCTGTAAAGGAGACTGTAACAGGCGCCCGCGACCCTAAACGTCCACTTACCTTTTGTGAGTAAGAGGGTTAGGGCGTATTAGGCGCCAAAGCGGTTGCCTCCCCGACACCTCCTTCTTCGAGCAGGATCAATCCTCTCTCGATCCAGCACGGCGGCCTTCATTACCATCACGGTCTCACAGAAGGAACCTACTTCTGTCTAATTATCTGTCGCTACCAGCATAGCCTTACAGTCCCACTACTGCTGGCAGAGAAATAAAAAAAAACCTGCGTTAAAGTTGCTAAAAAAAACTACGTAATAATAGTAAAACCTACTTAATAATAGTAATACCTACCTATAAATAGTAAAACTTACCTAATAATAGTAAAACCTACCTAATAACAATAATATCTACCTAATAATAATTATTTGCAAGAACACTTAAAGACTTTTCACACAAAGAATTGGCATGGATGATCACAGAGAAATGAAGAGTTAACGCAGAACGGTACTGATTAGAGACTTTCGATATTAACGAGGTTCTGGTAATATTAAAAAAATATTAAATCAAGCTATACAAATAAATGAAATTGAAGTGTCTGTTTGTATGAGTATGTAGGGTACTTAAAAAAAACTGAACAGTTTTTTATGGAAAAAGAAAAGATTACCCGGAACGGAACATTCCTTCCGGTTGTTCCGGGTAATCTTTTACTGCCAGATAGCTGTTTTATGTGAAAAAGGGTGAAATGATTAGTTTTCATTAGACACAAGAATAATTTAAAAAAAAAACTGTTCTCTACACTTGGAATTAATTATTCCTGTATCGTGGGTGCGTTTACAAACACTTAAACTCGCAAACACAAATAGCCTGACCCGAAACAACTACCTGTAGGACATACAAATATTTGTTCCGTACGGGAATCGAATCCGCGACACGTGGCTCAGCAGTCAATTGCTCAGCCACTGCACCAAACGTGGCGTCATGAATTAATATTGAATTTCTTTGTTCATAAATCCCAATTGTAATCGTTTTCCGGTGAATGTTAAGACAGTTATATCTCTAAATAACACATCTTCGGTATTGTTCTATTTGCGTTCGATATAAATAACCCGAGTAATTGACACAGTTCGATGCATTCGACTCGATGTGTGCGGTCCGATCCGAAATCGATCTTTCGACGTCTTGATGAAAGGTGCAGCCAGAAACCACGTGATGAATACAGGACATGAAAAGTAAAACAGGTTTTGTATTTTATTCTGAAAGCGTTTCTCACAGTTAGAATTTTGTATAATCTCCAACTATTGGCTCTTTGTAGTTTTATTTTTTTATTTGGTTAGTTAATCCTAATAATACAGTTATGAAGAAAACATTGGACTTCGTATTAAAAAAAAAATCTGAAGGCTTATTTCTGTAGGTAGGAATTTATGATTGCTAGGGAATTGCATGATTTAATTCCCCCATCTCCGCTCCGTCGTACGGCCAGTTTCCACCCTTACGTTATTAACACCACTACGATCCGGACGAAGCGTTTCGTCTCCTCCTTTATACCGAGTACATCGAGAGACTAGAACAATTCGCAAGCGGCGGTGTTTCCGTCGGACTACCATTTGAGTGTCTTCAAGGCTAGAGTGAATAGGCTCTTAATAAACTAGTGCACTTTACCATCAACAATTGCGTCACTGCTTACCATCAGGCGGGATTGCGGTCAAGCGCATAACGTATAAAAAAAACACCCAGTTGAAAAAAAAACCCAGCATAGAAATAATATCATTGGTCTTCATATACCTAATTATTAGCAGGCGCAATCCCGCCTGATGGTAAGCAGTGACGCTTACGCTTATAAAAAAAAAATGAAAACACGTAAATTATAAACTAGCGCTTGAGCGCAATCCCGCCTGATGATGGATTGCCCTCAAGCGCTAGTTTATAATTTATAAAAAAAGGTGAATACCCTTTTTTATAAATTATAAACTAGCGCTAAATTAGACAGAAAATCAGCCTTCGAATTACATTAGTCATTCCCCTAAAAAGCCCGTATTCACCACCACCTTTTAAATAAGTGATAGCCGCAATACCACAGCGCACCAATAAGAATAATTTGTCTTCACATGGTTTATGGGTGGTCCCTTCTCATACAAACAGATTTAGTTTGCTTCTACCATAAACACGCAATACAAAAAAAGTAAAAAACAGATCTTTTTTTTTCAGTTTCCAGAATGAATAAAAAAGTTAACCCTTTCATATGGCAACCTTGACCCTTGCTTGGATAAAAAAATAGGTGACTTTTTACAACTCCCAGATATTATGACGCAAAAAAGCTTTGCAGATTTCTTCCGAACGCACCGCAGAGCCTTGACAGCTCCGTAGATATCATTTTAACGGTTCTTCTTCAGTCTTTTTATTAGTAGTATATACTGGCTACATTTTTTCGGAAACTTTCGGCTAATAAAATAGGTATCACATTCATATATTACAGCAGAAATAGTTTATTACACTAATTAAAACAGAATTACTAACAGTCATAGTTTTTAATTTCATATAATTCTCGAATCGCATGTTAACTTGGTCATTATTTACAAAAGGATAATAATAATGAGAAAAATATTTTCCTTGATTTAGGGAGGATCGTGGGCGCAATTCCAGAATACCTTTCAACGTTTGTGACTTGAAAGATCACTCTTTGGGTCTTGAATGATCACAGAGCTCATCGATGATAGTTGATCAGGTATTATGAAAGTTTCAAGTGTAGTAGTAGTAGTATCAACGCGAATTACGTATTTTGTGTACAAAGTAATCCGATGTTAAAGTACTGAAGTATTAGTAAAATAATGAGACATCCCGATCGCGAGGAACACTGTATTGTTTGTATGGTCATAAATATCATTAATATTTTTTGTAATCTTTTATGACGATACAGCACTACGATACAACTCAAAGAAACTGTTGTCGTGTCAAAACACGGATTACTTTGCTCTTCATGTTTTCTGGAATATTGCGTCTTCGTGAATCCTTAATGCCTACAAAACTCACGAAACTGAATCCATCACTACTAATCGTTCAGTATTCCTCACATTTCCCGCACATCCGACGCGTCGTAAATGAACGTAATTAGGGAAACATGCATGAACTAATTATAAAATGATTTATCCAGTTTTATTGCTACAATGACATAAAAAATATTTTGATTACTATCATAAATTTTCGGCATTCAGGATTCACATAATTCGCTGGCGAAAATACCTATTACATGTTATAAATTTGATTATTTGTGCAATAGCAGTGCGACTTATGCGAATTCTTTTTATATCAGCTACAGGAATGTATTTCAGGAGTTAGCTCAACGTACCTGCGTGTGCCACTTAAATTCCAATAAATCTATAGTTAAACTCTTAAAGTAATGTAATTCGGTAACGGGTCGGCGCAGCGGCTGCGCCGGCGGCGGCGCTCGTCTCTCGACGCCTGCCGACTTGAGAGCAATTTATCCCATCGACGCGGCGGCGAAGCCCTCTCCCTATCGTGATCTATGGTTTTTAAAAAGCGATGACAAGTACCGGAATGTTAGCATGAAACTTCCGTAGGCGCAGAGTAACCAATACTTTTATTTTACATTATAAACAATTAAACAGAAAAACTAGCTATAGTATTCTAAGAAATCGTAAGAGTGCCTGCAATATATTTATTATCAAAGCAAACTTATGAAAAATATCGATAATCTTTTGCTGTCTCGCTCAACAAAGTGAAATGATGAATGTCGTAATCAAACAATTTCATTTCGGAATTTATATTCAGCTCCCCGTGTAGATCTGGCAATCGTTTGGATCATGGAATTGTAATGCACAAATATAAAGATCACATAGTATGTACAAAATTCTTGGAAAATTTTAAGTCGAAGTAAAATTTTATTCCTAAAGGCGCCCAATTGGAAGCTGTTGCTGGGTTTGTTTAAATTATGGCGATTAGGTACCGAGCGTGCATGTGGTCGTCGACAGACGAGCAGCAGGCGGCCGCGATCGATGGGAACTTGTGTAGTGTGCAATTATAGCCGAACTTCCACATATTTTATGTGAACGCGCTGAAGTACGTGCACGCTGGTCTACGTGAGGTTTTACGCCGTCTTCACATTTATTATATCATCGCGTTGTCAGTGGTGCACTGCTTATTTTTTTCCACAGTTTGTGGTTTCCGAAAACTATGGAGTTGTCTCGTGAATATTTTTCTACTGGATTATTTTGTAATGAATCGGAGTGTTTTCAGCAAAATTGATGATGGATTTTGACAGATCAACAAATGTATCTTTCTTATCGTAACTTTCTGGACTAAAATTTGCTAACTATGACTTCTGTAAAAGGCTAATACTATTTTTATATACATGTCAACGCTGCAAAGCAATTTTCTCCTAACTCGAAAAAAAAACATTTTATTGCATAATTGAATTCAGACAACAATACTGCGTCGAACGGTCTGGTCAACGTATTCCTAAGATGGTTCTTTTTATTATACGACGTTGCCTTTTTCTAACCTTTTTATTCTGAATTCAATTATGAAATTAAAAAAAAGTTTTATCGAGATACCTACGTTAAAATCGCCTTCAGCGTCGATATAGCGCTCTACACGTGTATAAGTTCAGAATGCTTCTTAATACTAGTTTTTTTTATTCCATAAAGGCTGAATTATAATTAAACCCGACTATTAGGTTAGGATGCAACACAATTACTTACCCGAAGGCAATGAACAGGAAATTAGGTTGAAAAATAACTTCATTAAATTTCAATCTAGGGTAGATAAGCCTTTGCATACTAAATAGAAAACTATATTTAAGGAAATTGTCTCTTAGAGGGGCGGCGGGGGAGGAGGATGAGCTAAGGTTAACCGCGAAATTAACACTTTTTTTTATATCTTGATTCACGACCGTAACGCATATATTTTTTTTTAATAATTATATGCTAGTGCTTGACTGCAATCCTGCCTGGTGGTAAGCAGTGATGCAATCGTTGATGGTAAAGCGCACTAGTTTATTAAGCCTATTCACTTAAAAATTTAGGAATAGGAAGGATGACGGCAGTTGGCGAAGTGATGCAATGTTAAACCCAAGACCAACACGACCAAACGATGCTGCGCTAGAGGGAGATTGATCTGGAGACTCTCCAACACCAAACTCCCGACACAACAACATTTGGCGCATCGTACCCGCCACACATCGCAACACAACTGCCTCCGTACGACTTCACCAGACATCATGCCGGAACACGACGAATCGCTTGGCGGCAAGACTTTGTCTGGTGGGTGGTAACTTCTGCCGGCAGCCGATGTTATGGCCTACCACCGAGAAATATGATTTTGCCAGAATTGTAATCATCAATTTGCAGCTAACACCGAGAGCCCATGTTGGTTTAGAAGTAATTTTGAACAATACTAAAAACCTTAAGTCGTAGTTGGTTTAAAATGTAAAGAAAAATACAGAAATAGTCATTAAGTGGGTCAAATAATTTCAACTTAAACTATCCTTACTAATATTATAAATGGGAAAGTGACTGTTTGTTTCGCTTTCACGCCGTAACTACTAAACCGATTGCTTTGACATTTTGCAGACGTAAAGTTAGTGGCCCGGATTAAATAATAGGTTCTTTTTATCCCGGAAAAATTTATGTTCTCGAGGGAAATCTAAAAAGCCCGATATAACCGAACTCCACGCGAGCGAGCCGCGGGCGGAAATCTAGTATGTAAATAATAATGAAGATCACCTGTACTAAAGATTTTTATAATTATAATTATATACCTACTTGTTACGGTCGCGAATATTGGCAAAAAACCGTAAAATATCTTACGTTAGATAACCTGGGGCTTCTCCCTAAAAATAAAACATCGGCAGTAGTGCATCTGCATTTGAAATCGATATCCCATTTTAAGGTGACGAAATATCTACCTTCTATAAATTTGATACAATAAAGTGAATAGGCTCATAATAAACTAGTGCGTTTTACCATCAACGATTGCATCACTGTCTGGAGTGCTTTTTAAAAATTCTATGTTACCTGTTGTTTTTTTTTTTTTTGTATACAATATGTAAAGAAAACCCTGTCCGATCCGTGAAGGTATTGTTAGGAATCGATAACTGATTCTACTAATGCCGACAAAGCCGGACAAAGTTTTAAAAAAAAATCCCCCTAAAAAAATATTATTTTGCAAAAAGAGGTAACTTAATTCATGTGCGGTAGGATACCCTTCCGCGGGCGACGGGGGGCAGGGCACGCGACGCGTGGTCGAATCGCATAAGCGTACCGTCAAAACGGTGTGTCACTTTTTAAAAATTATCAAATTTCGGGGAAGTTGGAATTAATTCGCGGGAAAAAAAGATTATTTTAAAATTCATTAGTATTGTTACTATGATGATAACGTAAAGTTTTATGTTATATTTAGTCATGTGTTTACCTAACCTTTATTATCCCTATCGGTCGGACAGGGTTTTCTTTAGATATTGTACTTATATTGCACCATATATTCGACAAATGTGTCTGCTCAACAACTTAAATAACGCAATGTTGTTGAGCTGTCAACATGGAACCCATTGCTACTGAAAGTGGGTTACGTAATTACCCTGCTGATTATAAGCTGTGTGTGCCAAATTTCAATTAAATCTGTGCAGTAGTTTTTGTTTGAAAGCATTACAAACATCTATCCCCCTTATTCATAAACGCTGCTTAAAGTTAACTAGAGATTAGCGTTTCTTTAACCATACATTTTTACATCATCCACTTAAATCATCCTTTATGAATAAACACCACAGTGTTTAAGGGGTTTATTCATAAACGATGACGTCAAAAGGTCAAATATGTATGGTTAAAGAATCGCTAATCACTAGTTAACTTTAAGCAGCGTTTATGAATAAGGCGGTATGTATCCATCCATACTCGCAAACTTTCGCATTTAGGTGCGTATTACAGAACGCCACTCAAGCATTGATCTCTGCTTAAGCAATACTTAAAACTAGTTTCAACCAATCAAAAGGCTTCAAACAAGACTTAAGTAGAGCTTGAGTTTTGAGTGACGTTCTGTAATACGGACCTTAGAATATTATTAGGATATGGGCATCTACTAGCAGTAGGTATATAATATTGTAAGAAGAATCAGAAGTGGAAAATAATTAAAAGGAACAAATTACAACAAAAGAACCATTTTCTCATATAATTCGGTTAAATCACAATCAATAGATTTCACTGAGATATGAAATCCACATAACAAAATGTCACTCTTTCCTTTTTCTAAACTCAAATGGCTTACATAACCTTGCAACAAGCTGATGATTCACACGTCCGTCCAGTCCGAGCGCAGAGCAACAAAAAGGATGAACTATCCCAGATCCCAGCACCTTGCTTTTATAGGCGCTACTGACGTAAGAGAAAATACTCCTTATAATAAAGATAAATCAAACTGTAACATTACCACTACTGAGATAAAATTTACTTGACGGTGAAAGGGATCGGCCCTTTTTTTTTGTTTGGGACGGGAAATCATCAAATGGCCTCTCCCGCTCTGGGCGGAGCGAAGGGTGTGTTTTACTGACTAAACCCCACTCGTGTTTCTTCACTTGTCTTCACGCCAACTCGCCCATCATCATTCCCTTACGACACGACTGAGATATTTGATCGATCATTATGAATTTAGCAGATTACGAACTCACGGAGCGGTTTTCACCCGCATTCGTCGCGGTTGCGGGCCCGCAGCTTCTGTAGAATGCAGATATATATGTAAAAAATTAAAGCACATTTTACGACGCGTTTTACTCCCGCGGTGTGCGCGGTTGTTTGCGGGTCCCGCTGCACCGGCGGTTATCTTGGCGGGCGCGGGTACAACCGCCCATCTTGTAACCTTGTCTTGCGATAATCAACCGCCAAGTTTGCGGGTGATAATCGCTACCGCGACGGCTCCGCACAAAACTCCGGCCTCGTGAGTTTAGAAAATAAAACTACATTCCGCCACTGCGGCGAGCGCGGGTGAAAACCGCTTCGTGAGTCCTTAGCCTTAAGCGTAATTACAATGGAATCGTGTTGGAATGACAAATTTTTAAAAACAGCAGACCCTGATCCCATGCATGTATTTTAATCCGTAGCCCATCGAAGTATAAAATCTTTCACCTCAGTATAGGTCCAGATTTTCGGATTGCTCGCTTTGCAAATTTACCTGTATGTCAGCTTACTCTGCGAAAAACATTGAAAAATACGTGTATAAGACGGTAAAGGCATTGCGCACAAACAGTAACCATGTCTATTGAACCATGGATTCAGCACATTATTCTGAAATAATGCGTTGAAATTACAGGAAGGTAATTGAAAACAAATTGAAAGTTCAGTATCTATTGACCGTGCAGATACTGATTCAGCAGATTTTTATTTGTGTAGAATCAATTTCAGAAAAGAATTGACTTCAGTGTGAGCGTGAAAGGGATACTTTACATAACTTACAACCCTTACTTTTCACACAAATATGAACAGCTGATCTATTTTTCCCACGATTGCAGGGTCGGTTCCATGGCAGGAGGCAAAGTTTAATGACCTCTTGAATGTTGAGAGGCTTAAGAGGTTAGCACTTAGGTATATCTCGAACTTTCATACCAGTATTAAAAATACAAAATATTGTAACATATTTTAATTTTTTTTTTTGCCATAGATAAATTTTCTTGCCTATTCTTCTCCACTAATTCTATATTAAAGACGTTTTATATGTCTATTTGAAATATTTTTTTTGACTTACATAAGTATGTAGATTGTAATGTACGCACACAGCATCACAAGTTCTTTCATTAGTAAAAATTGATTTACTCTTTATAATACTTACAAATTGGTAACATTTAAGTTACAAAATAACATGAAATCATATCATTTAAAAATACTAATGACATCATGCACTGCGTAAAGCAACAATGACTTCCATATGCTCATACGATAATATTGTTTTACACAGGCTCAGCGCCGATGTTCGCCGGGATGAGGAGCGTGCACGGCCAGATGCTCTCTGGTGGGTCCACGATCAGCGGGCTCGGGGGCTTCGGGCTCTCTTCCTCGCTGCCGGCTCTGCCCCCCGACCGCAAAGTGTACTCGTCGCCACCGCCCACGCCGCTCCCGACCTTGCCTTCGCCGGCGTCAGTCTCCACTCCAGGCCCACCGCCCTCATCATCCAGCTCCGTGCACACTTACTATCAATGAAGGGTTCAAATTGTCAACCATTACTCTAAGGGCCCTGCCATGGGCGTAGTCAGCTTTGGGCTCAGGGTGGGGCAGCAGTCAACCTACCCCCCCACCCCTCTCCTGTTTTTTTTTTGTTTCATTAGCTACTTTATAGATCAGAGCCAGGGTGGGGCAAGCTGGGGCGCTTGTCCCACCCTGACTCTGATCTATAAGGTAGCAGCGTGGCTACGTCCATGGGCCCTGCTTCTAACATCACTATGGTTCAAACAATCGTTTAGTACTTAACATAACACTAAGGGAGCTGTTCTCAATGAACGGCTTAAAATTATAACAATTTTAAGGAGTAGTTATATACCTACAAATATATGTATTACAATTATGTTGTTAAACTTTATCATTATTTCGTAGCACCTTGCTACGCCGTAGTCTTGCAACGACAGTTTAATTTAAATAGGCTTATAAATAATTTTAATCCTATCATAGTCCAAAATGGAGGCGTAGTGACGCGATTGTTTTCCTACAATAACAATAAACCAAACCTGTACATTCAGCCGGCTAATAAGCCAAGAAAAACTAGAAAGCCATTTAATTAGAAAAAGATTACAGGTAATTTTTTCCTTGCATTTTTATGACACGACCAGATCTATGTTGTATCACAGGTAAAATGTCATCAACAGCTTCTCTATGGTAAATACATACTTATAACTTATAATGTAATTAAAGTTGGTTTTAAATACAAATCATACACGTTACGCACCAGTGGTTGCGACAAATGATCAATGTCATTTCAGTCTATTACATTAAGTTTACACAATTCTGTAAGATTGGCAGTAGCCCACCAATTATAATTTAGCGCACTAAAATACAACTTTGATTTAACATTGCAACTGTAGGACTTTGTTAAACCCCCGAGCCACCTTAAGTGATTAAAACAATCTTATTATTATTAGACAAAGCTTGTAACCGTTTTATTTCGGTATTAAACTATGCTCTAAATATCATAAAACATTCGAGCGGTGTCGAGGTGTGAATAACTATATTATTGTGTTTTTAAATTGGGGTATCTGGAAGTGATATTCTAATTTTTCAGAACAACAGTACTTACTCAAGGAATGATAAGCAACAAAAAATACCAAAGTAAGACCAAATTATATTTTTAAGCAATCGGAAGTTTGTTTTCACTTTTTCATGAAACTATTCAATTCAAATTTATTCCGGTAGAGGAAAAGTCGCATTTAACAATTTTCAGCAGTTTTTTTTAAATATATACACCCGCACAGATAAAGAAAAGATCTGTAAATGGCGTCCGCTCGCATGCGTTCTCACTCACTCTTTATCGCTGTCTATACTCACACAGTGAAGTAAGCGCTGCAAAAAAATCATCGATCAGGAATTCAGGATTCGCTTTCCAAACTACTGAAGCTACTTTGACGCACTCCGAGTTATCGTTAATTTCGTTCCGCTAGAGTCGCTGTTATTTTGTTGATATTGTTTGTTTGAACAATCAAACTCAACAAAAACAACAATAAAACAAACACAACAACAAACAAGTAAAATGTCAAATTTCCGATGTCCTAGCTTTTGGTTCGTGATTGAACAATGGCATGTTTTGTCAACCGTACCATAAGTATCCGCCGCCATTTTCAGATCTTTTCTTTATCTGCGCGGATCTTTATTTATTCCTTGTATGATAATGATATTAATTTCAGATAGATAGTATTATTTTATATTATTACAACACCTTATAAACCACACGTAGGACCTGGCCCACTGCTTAATTGTAAAGGAAATGTGAACTATTTCCCCAAAGATTTAGATTAAGTTAAACGTGAGAGTAAATCAGTTGTTTTAAGGTGAGTTTACACTGCGTGGCAATGACTAATTGCTTAATGAAGAGTGGATAGTGGACTTTTAAGTTTTAAGTCATAGGCCATAGTTTCGCATTTTTACAATGTAAAACCCACTTGTAGTGATCTTTTCATGTAGATGGATACGTAATTTGTGTGTTTAGACTAATTATAGTTATAATTGTAGTATAGAAGAATACATATTTATCATACTACGATTCATTCAAATCTAAGAATATTACATTTAAACTGTTTCACTTGCTGTTAGCTTCTTACTGGTGTTTCTTAGATTTTTCTGACGAGACTGAAGAAGCGTTTATATGAAGAAGGAATTCGTGAAATCTCTTCTCAGTTCTTAGTATAGTGTTCTGGATACTCTTATTTTATAGTAACTTTTCTGCTTGTACAATTATGAAGCCTGAACATAACGCAAAGGTCAGTTATGTAAAACATTTAGTTCGCAAATATTGCACTGTATATATCTTAGCGGACCCCGGGCTTCAACGCGGAAGAGCGCCTTCATCCTCTCTCCTATTACAAAAATTAAACAAAACACTTTGCTGTGCCCGATAGGGTCCATAATTGATTCTATACTTTAACATACAAACTATTATGTAACATTATAGAATGCATTAAAGTATTGAGTATTGAAAAGCCGTGGATGCGACCGGGATAAACGCTAAGATGAAGATGATGATGACTGGCTTAACGCGACCTCATAGAGCAAGGCAGAAGTTGAACAGCACTGTTTTTTGTACTTCATGCTTGAACAACAAAAATCACTGTAGTCCAAATACTGCCCCCGTTAAGCACCCTGATTCTGTCTTCTGGTGGAAAGCTCCCTGATTTTGGAAATGTAAAACCAAGTTTGCTTCTACGGAAATTATTTGGTAACTGCGAGGTGCTTTAAAATTTAGACTTAAACCTTCAAAATGTGTATCCTACAGTAAAAGCCATTTTCAACTACCTACAATAATGTACAAAACGTGAAAAGATTTGAGCGCATTCGCAGCTATGTACCTATATCCCATAAATTCTGCGATAGAGCACTACTAAACATATTAAGTGTGCTATAAATTATAATTTTATCTAACTACAGCTTCATCTGCCGTGACTTTTGTCGAAGAAAGTTTTTATGTAACCAAATACCCTGCTCGGAACAGGCTAAAACTACAAATTTAAATTTTTCCGAAAACTGCCTAATGTTTGATGTCGTTTATAACAAATTTATCTGCTCTGCAATATTAATTGTAGTTGCTCATCTTAAAAGTAAAAAAGTGAAGGAAATTTGAAATCATCACGGCGTCTTTTTTTTTTTTTTTTTTGTTTCGCGGCGAAAATCCTCTTGGTCTTCCATCGTGGGTGTGACGGACTCTTACCGGCTGCTGTGTCTCTTTTCCACCTACGGCCGGGGTATTAATATAAGCATTCACCGCATCCCCCGACAAGCCCCGAACCCTTATTTTACAGTAGGTCCCATCTTCCCGTGCGACCATTCGCGTAATGGTCGCACCCACTCTAGAGTGGCACGCCTGAAACACTGGGGTGCCAACTCGCGCCTGTCTGCTCAAACGACGGACACCTCTAGTCCGTCGCTCGCACGCCACCTCTTATGGAGGTCGCAGATCGTTTTGCACCCTACTCGGACGCCTGGTGCGTCTGCTACGAGAGGGGAGACAAGATGTGGTTACCCTCTTCCGCTCGGCGACCTCCTTTGTGTCCTTCCACGCTGTCTGTCACCGCGCAGTCCATCACCAGCCCTTGAACCCTGCAAATTGTGTTTTATATTATTAATCTAGCAATGTAACAAAAAAAGAAAGAATACAGTGCATTATTGCGACCCATCGGCTTTTTGTGTATGAATTTTTTATATCGACTTTTTGTGTAGACGGCCTATATAGCTTTTAAGTTTGGCTTTATAGATCTGTTTTATGATTGACGCGGAATACGTAAAGTGCCTAGACTAAAATAAGAAAATATAGAAATGCAGAAAAAATCATAATTACTTACTTAATTTAAATATAATCGCAGTGATCATTATGTAGATACTATAATATAGTAAATGTAAAACAGTAGGATATTTACCAAAGTCATTAGTGAATTGCTAGAATAAAGTAATCATAAGTGACACAAAAGTATTATGTTAATATTTTCATATTCATATTGTTTTACGTACTATTTAGAAACATGTGTATCTAAATAGACGCGATTTATTTTATTAGAAATAAGTTGTTTCCTTTTTTTTAAATAAACTCTTTATAATATAGATAATTACTTTAATTTCACTATTTCAACTCCCCTTACATAAGATATAACCTCAAACCGCGTGAATCTAGCGTTTGATTCTAGAGCCGATGTTCATGAAGCTGTAATAACTGTTGCGGGCGCCCTTAATAAAATAGTTATAAAACAAAGTGAGAACAAATTAAATAAATGAAGTTTTTAGACCTATATATCGCTCACCCAATAATATATTTATTTATTTATTAGCACATATACAAAAAAAAAAATGAGAAACTGAGTTTATTACACACTTACTTAATTAGGTACCTACCTATCCTTAATATTTTTAGCGTCTACAGGTACGACTTCGAACCCGTAGAATGGGCACCCGTGGGTATTTGGAGTTATAAATATGTAAAAAAGATAACTTTTATTTAATTTCTAACATTTATAAGATCTTTGATCCTTGTTTCTGTAAAATATGAAAAACGCAGATGTGCCGATATTTTACTAGGTGAGCGTTATATGGGGCAATAAGACATTCCACCCAAGCTCTCTAATATTGTAAAGAGACAAGGTTTTTGAGGTTTAAAAACTCTTTGACCTATAGAAATCAATGGTATTTGTGGGTTTTACAGGCTATCCATACTAATATTATAAATGCGAAAGTAACTCTGTCTGTCTGTCTGTCTGTCTGTCTGTCTGTCTGTCTGTTACGCTTTCCCGCTTAAACCTCTCAGCCGATTTTGATGAAATTTGGCACAGACATTCTTTAGACCCTGAAAAAGAACATAGGCTACCTTTTATCCCGGAAAAATTTGATGTTCCCGAGGGAAATCTAAAAAGCGCGATATAACCGAACTTCACGCGGGCGAAGCCGCGGGCGAATAGCTAGTTATATATATAACCCGTAAAAAGAGGTGACTTTAGTGGTCTAATTTCATCATAAATAAAACTATTTACCGCACAGCGAAGTGAACCCGGGTCAGTTAATACCTAATATGACTTTAGTAATAACATTAGCACATATATACCTTTCATAGTGATGCTCTTCAATTTTTTTTTTAATAGCCTGGCCCCATACTTGGAAATACTCCTGGTGCGTTTATAAACATTTAAACGCATATACAGAAACGGTCAAAGCTGGAAAAATTATCTGTAGGCAAATATTTGCTCCGTGTGGGAAGAGAACCCGCAACACGCAGAGCCGCAGTTAATAACTCTGCCACTGCGCTAACCTTGTTGTCAGACATTTATTACAGCATAGAAACTTGCAGCTAACAATACAAGGAAACAATAGCTGACAGAAAGCCAATAAGTCAATCATCTATCAAATACTCGAGTTTAGACAATAGACATATATGTATAATAAGATTTATTATTTTTGCAGGACTTCCCCAGGTGAGTTTCTTCAAAAGTAAGCTATTGAAGAAACTCACCTGGGGAAGTGCGTATCGTAGCGTATCTAAATCAACAAACAATTTTTAATTTGCACCCAAATTGCCAATCGACTGCCTTATTACTAGAAGGTAAATAAGCAACGCTTAGAAAATGTGCATCACGAAACAAAATGATTATTAATACACAGTTTAATGTCATTAATAATTATTAGTGACATTAAACCGTGGCCTAGCGGTAGCAGACGCGGCCGCTGCGCAAGTAGGCGCGAGTTCGATCCCCGCACAGTGCAAATATTTGTATGCATGAATATGAATATTTGCACTGGTCTGGTCTTGCCTCGGAAAGCACGTTAAGCCGTTGGTCCCGGTTGCCATACGAACATCTAATGGCAGTCGTTACGGGTTGTTGGAGCCCTCAAGAGTCCAACAATTGGTCTAGCTGCAATGCTTCGATGTCGCCTTCAGGTTGTGAAGGTTAGACGGCAGTCGCTTTAAGGAAAATGTCGAAGTTTAGCCATATTAGCAGTTAGACTGTTAAAGCGGAAACTAGACTCCAATGCTGAAAAAGCTTCGGATGCGACTGGGATTAACGCGGAGATGACGATGATGATGATGATTAAACCATGTGAAGGTTTCTTACTGTACGGCCGATCCAGACGGCCAATTCTTGTAATTCACAAAGTTTACAGTCTTTAAGGTAATTTTAACATACTATCAGTAGCAACAGGGTTTCATTTCGACAGTTCAACAACGTTGATTGCGCTATACACGTTGTTGGGTAAACACATTTTTCAATTATATGGCAATGGATTAGCAAGCATGCTTCAATTTAATAGCAATAGTATGTTAGGTACGCATTGAGGATGCGAAGAAGGGGTCCATGCGACCATTGTAGCTACAAATAATGTTTATTTCACAGGCAACAATAATACAAAACAAAATTAAATTAATATTATAATCTTGTTTCGGATATCTATAGTTTATTTCTATAACTATTTCAACTAGCGGCCGCCAGCGACTTCGTTTTTTTTCATATAATAAAAACTAGCGCTTGAGCGCAATCCCGCCTATATGGTAAGCAGAGACGCAATCGTTGATAGTAAAGCGCACTGAGCCTATTCACTTCATTCGCGTTGAGTTAGTTATGCTCCGCTCCTATTGGTAGCAGCATGATGCTATATAGCCTAAAGCCTTCCTGGAATAATGGGCTATCCAACACAAAAAGAGTTTTTCAAATCGGACCGGTTCCTGAGATTAGCGCGTTCAAACAAACAAACTCTTCAGCTTTATATATTAGTATAGAGATGAATGCTTTTTTGTGATTGAAAGTGTAAATAGTACAGACTACAGCACATCACAATCTGTCAGATTTTTTATTACATTTTCTATTTTATCTATAAATCGGTAAGGCTCCAGGTTGATTGGTAATTTTTGACAGTCTCGGGTAGGTTGGCCTGCTGTCGTCCGTGCGTTAAATCCTACTGATAAACTATCAAAATAAAGCTACAATGCATCGAAGTTAGAACGTAAAGTTGTCAAAACAAGCTATTTGTTAAATAAGTACCGTGAAGATCACGAAAAAGGAACACGGCACAAAGCTTATCTGGCGTTGTACAGTAGCTGCTGATGACAGCTACTCGACAAGCTGCGTTAAGTGCTGCTGCACTGACGTATCGTGTCATAAATTATCGATACAAAAACTAAGCAGACAGCCCACGATAAGTGCAAGTTAAAAAAACGGTTTTTTTTTTCAAATACACAAGATTTTTTTTGTTGAAAATATTAAACAGAACTTGTTTTTGTTGATTTGCGCGTAAAAGATTATTGCGCCGTTTGTTTATTTTGTCTCATTCAGTAAAGGTCACAAATATCTCTATACCTGGAACCCTATAAATAAGTTGTCTTCACCTTTTAGTATTGATTAAAAGTATGAGGTGTTGCCCTTTGTCTAGCGTTGTGTAAACAGGAATAGTCCCTCCCCACCCTCTTATTATAGCCCTCCTTTCGGTGTAAAGTTTATTAAAAATAAATAGTTTATAAAAAAGGCAAAAACAATGACAAATAAACCATCAAAATCTGTTCTTATAATTCTTGCATACTGGCACACGACAGCCTCCGATCAGTTTGGTTTTACAATGTTGGTTGTATAAGCGTCGGGATTCCGGTGACCCTAGCGAAAAGGTTCGACAAGCAGCCAAGCCTCTGTTACTTGGTATACACTGGTATTCGCACTCACCAATTCCCATTTTAGACTTCACACACTCATACTGAGTAAATTCATCATTATGCTTTGCGGTTATTGTAGCCTTGGACTCCAGTGGAAGTCCGTTTTTATGTTGGAAAAAATCGACACATTCGACGGCACGTTCCACGACCATAGATGCTGTCCCAGTTTTTAGCAAAGGGTGCTCCTGATGACTTGTACCTGTAGTTTGAGAACTGCTGCAGATGGTAGCGACACCTTCATAAGTCTGGCTGTTAGGAATGCAGTTGCCACCCCTACTGAAAAGGCTGTCCAGAGCTACCATACCACTGTCTTTTTCACTGGTGATCGTACATTGATTGCGAAAGTTTTTGTTGTTCCGATACCAACACGTTTGAACTGAATTTGACTTCAGGTGCGACCTGGCGTAGCAACCCACGTCTGAAGTGGGATTACCTTCTTGCTTACAATCCTCGATAGAAATGTCAGATTCTAGTATCGTATCTTCTTGGGTACTCTTGATTACATCGTAATAATGCTTCTTAGATAGCGCGTGCATTGTTCCCGTGCCTTATTCACTACAGCACGAGAGAGAAATAAGTTGCTTAATATGTAAAAATATTGGAAAATGATTATTTTATGGTAAAATAATATTAATTGCCATCTTTGCCTTTGTGACATCTCGACTAGTCGTCAGGTACACTGTAATTGACGGAAAAGACAATGATTATTTAATTAATGGACCTCATTTCAGAAGAAAAGAGAGCAACAAACTAGGTTCTTGTTTTTGACGGGATGTGGAATATACTTTTTCAATAATCTTCTAAACAGCGTGTATCAGAGACATGTGAGCTGTTTAGTAAAATGACTTGTGATTATGTATACAGCGCATTACTGATTTTAAAGTCCATCTGTAACTTCTAACGGGTATAAAAAACACATACTGAAACCGGGACATACGTTCTACCGGTCATTGTGATATTTTTATATATTGGACTATACCTAGGTGGATGGACGTCGTTCCAGAGGTCGCAGTTCAATAAGGTGGACTGACCAAATTCGTCCCTCTCTGGACACCGGCCTGCATGATGCTATACTCGCGGCCAGGGTTCGTAACAAAAGGCGAACTATTGTGAAGAAGAGGATAATTCCACAGGGACATCACGACCCTCAGTAATGAGGAGAATGACTTTCGGGGGGTAGGATACCTGGGAACCTTCGGGTATTGAAGGTCAGAATTGGAACCTAACGTCTTGTATTTCTTAAACAACTTTTTAATTTTATAATACAACTTTGAATGCCTTCACAACTCCTGTACCTTTGCTTGCACCTATAACTCGCGCAAGTTAACTGTCCAGTTCGCTGGAATTTGACCCCTCTCCCGCTTCCCCGCGTGGTGCCCCGCATTCGCCGTAAGCGCTGAGTAGCGATAGCATCTCTGTTACAATTGTCTAAATACAGTTTAAATCCCCTGTTGTTATTACTGTTTCTGTGGAGTTATTGCTTTGTTAAGTTATTTTTTTATTAAGTTTGTTTTTTACATTTTCGACGGATTAGTGAAGCCTGTTGGTGGCACCAACATTATATTTCAGTCCATATGTATCAATTTAATTGCAAAACGTCATCTGTAAAATGTATTATGACGCTTTATCATCAAAACGACATTTTACTTACATAAAATAAATATATATAATTTATATTTTTTTAACATAATTCTCATTTTTACAGACGGTGCCGTCCGAATGACGTTACAGAGCGAGGTGCACAGTTGACTCGCGCCAGTTGTATACACAGAATGTTTTAGTGTGAAATTTTTATTGCAGAGCCAACCCTCATCCAATACTAATCGCTTAATCTGCTGACTACAGTATTCAGGGGCCGTACTATAACGTGTTCAAATCAATAAACCTTTGAGAAAAAGGGATAACGCTATTAATTCTGCATAGCTCCATCGTTAACCATGATGGTTATAATATGTCATAGTAACCAATCAGGACCTGGTTGAATTTGTCACTTCTCATGATCAATGGAGAATTAGTGAAACGGACTTCGGGCGCCGGCTGTCCCTAAAAACCAGCACTGGGCTCTGTTTTGCATAGGGTCGCAGAATAATACTGACCGACTGCCGTTTTGCGTAGATGAGACGCATGTTCTCTGAATCATTTCTTATTTCTTGGGTTTTTTGTCATTTTTTGCGCCAAGTTTACCGTAAATAAACGGTTTATTTTCTTTTTTTCTTTACTTATACACCTCAGACTAATAATAGACATAAAGATGAGGGGTAATGAGACAGGAATAAATTCTAAACTGATTTATTTACACAATATTACAGATACTAATTTTTCCCAACATACACAAATGTACAAACGTCTTGGTATTCTATGCGTGAAATCTGCAATACTAACAATATTTGAAGTAGGCCGCGCGTCAGTAGAAATGCTGAATCAATGTTGAAATGTAGCTCAGACTATTAGTAGATGACAAACTTACTTATAAACTGCACAAAGATCATGACAAAACAAAAAATTGGCACTCATTCCCTTGTTAAGGAAATACACAGCGATTTGCCAGTATGTCGTTAGATTGGTTAGGGGTTCGTGGATACTTGTGCAGGTCGTTGGAAGGATCGGAGTGAACCTCTCGAAGTCGCTTTGCACAAATCTAAGGCTCTATTTCCATTGGCATTTATTCATCATCAGCCTTTACTCGTCCACTGCTGGACATAGGCCTCCTTCATGGCACGCCAACAAGCTCGATCCTGAGCAGTTCTCCCCTCTCTTATTCTCTCCTTACCTTTTTGATGTCGTCGCTCCATCTCGCCCAAGGGCGTCCCACGCTACGTTTGCCGAGAGGCGGTCTCCACTCAAGGACTCGTTTACCCCAACGGTTGTCATTTATTACTTTGTTTTAATATAAATGGACATACATTACCTATATTTTTAAATATTATCATACTATCTGTTGGCGACGACTTCCTCCGCGTCTATTTCTGTTAGTATGAGAAGTCTGTATCGTATTTATTGGATAACTTAAACCGTTAACGAAGCGCACGCAACGGAAGCACTCTAGGATGAATAATTTTCCTCATTTTCCACTGATTCTTCGCTCCTATTGGTCGCTACGAGATGTTATAAAGCCTAAATTTATATAGCGTTAAATGGAATATCCAAAAAAAAAGATTTTTTCAATTCGAGCCAATAGTTCCCAAAATTAGCGCGTTTAAACAAACTAGTTCTTCAAGTTTATATACATAAATATGTAAGTATAGACAAAGAGTATAAAAACATTTAAAAATATAATAATATTAGCGCTATCGGAAACAGATCCAAGTTACCAGTGTTCAGGGCTTTTTTTTGGTGCGAATGGGAAATCATCAAATGGCCTGTCCGCTCTGGCCGGGACGGAAGGGCGTGTCAGACTTTTACTGACTAAAACCCACCCGTGTTCCTTCACTTGCCTGTGCGCCAGGGCCATCCACGGTTTCTCTTTTGGCCTACCCGCAACCCTGACCCAGGCATCGGTCTTCGTAGACCCCGTCACTATATGCTGAAATCTCTTTGAGGCGCGCGTGAAATGCAACGCGACACTAAAGTGGCAGTGGGCCGGGCACATTGCCCGTAGGAAAGATGCCCGATGGAGTCGACAGGTTCCTGATGGGAACCGGAAGACGCAGCGTGTGTAGGCCCTCAGCAAGGAGGACCGACGACCTGGTGAAGTTCGCGGGCTACGGCTAGATGCGGGAGGCGCAGGACCGGTCGTCGTGGAGATCCTTGCCTATGTCCAGCAGTGCACGTCTTTCGTCTGAAATAATGATGATGTCAAATCGCTTATAGGCAAACGCAACAAGCTCAAAGGTTTGTTTGAATATAAGGTACACATTTGTGTGTATCATGAACCAATCGGATATTAATTAATTTCAAAGGGGAAAATTGGTTTGAGCCTTTACTGCAACGCAATTTTTTCTTTTTTCTATTTAATATCAGCCCGGCAATTCTGAGAAATATTCCAGTCATTTTAGCTATTTTAAACCCAATCTGCGGAAAAATTCCTAGTGAGCTGAATTTTTGTATACTTACACCTTTATTATGGAATTGTAATGAAGATGTGAAAAATCGGCATTGCTATCGTGCCGGCTAAAAATGTCATAAAGGTCAAAAAAAAGGTCACGAATAGGTATCAGTTTTTCGCAAATATCTTGCGATCAAGCTCAGAGGTCAATAAAAGTCATTATAAAAATTATTTGTCCTGAAATTGTCTACAAAAAACGTCTCTTGCATTTTTCTGTAGAATTAACCGTTTTTGAAGTAGAGACTAGAATGCACTCACATACGGTATTGTATATCGTACGGTATATACCAAGGCGTAAACCCTATTGCTTTTTATTCATGTTTGTGTATTGTTAGTAAAATCTACTAAATACACAAAATATAGCACTAGTAATACTAGTATAGAGAGGAAATTCGTGCCCGTGAATGCCTCGAACGACCTCCACTGGTAGGATGATGTTTTGTTTTGTGGAGAAGAAGCGAGTGAAGAAATTGAGAAAAAGAAAAGAAAAAAATACAGACGCGTTATTAGAGAAGTGAGTACTCTTTCATTTAAGGACAAAAATAATTTATTGAAATCAAAAGAGCTGATTCTTTTCTTAAGACAACTATACTCCAATTTTTCGAATAATTTTTATGGCAATTGCTATAAACATATACAAAAGTCACAGTATTTAAATATTCAATATTACCATCATCTCTAGCCATGCTAGCATTTTTTTGAGGTCTGAAAACTACACCTAACTTCTACTACATCGCCATCCGATAACACTTCTTTATATATAAAACATGTATCACTCATTATGAAAACTGTTCAAGAGCAATACTACTAAAAAAAACGTTTTTAACACTCCATAAAAAATGTCCAACTGAGCTTAATACAACCCGAGAGGCAGTAGACCTCCCCCGACCCTCGACCCGACCTGACCCGAACATCTGCCTACCAGTGCTGTGGAGGTCGTTTGAAGCATTCACAGGCACGAATTGTCCTGTCTACACTAGTATTACTAGTGCTATAATATGTCTCTGTATGTAGTAGATTTTTCTAACAACACACTTACAAACATGAATAAAAAGCAATAGGGTTATTAGGGATTAGGGTTTACGCCTTGATATATGTACGCAGTACGGTATACGATATCGGATGTGAGTGCATTCTAGTCTCTACTTCAAAAACGGTTAATTCTACAGAAAAATACGAGAGACATTTTTTGTAGACAATTTTACGACAAACAATTTTTATAATGATCTTTATTGACCTCTGAGCAATAAATAGTTCGCGAGATATTTGCGAAAAACTAATTTTCATGACCTTTTGATCTTTATAACTTTTTTAGCCGGCACGATATCAATGTCGATTTTTCACATCTTCATTACAAATCCGTAATATAGGTGTATACAAAAATTCAGTTCACTAGGAATTTTTCCGCAGATAAAACCTAAAATGACAGGACTAAAAGAAAATGTTTGTGGCGTGGGTTGGCGACCCCTGAACTCCAGTCCGGACCTTCGCAATTCGGATCAATACTCCGATCCTCTATCTCTTTCTATCGAAGATCGGTGTTACCAGGAGAAGTGAATTTTATAAGTTATAGGGAATTTGAAAAAGCTCTGGAAAGGAGATGTTTCATAAATGTATGGAGCCTAGGCCAGCACATTGTATACTTAATGCTGGGTATAGTTATGCTATAGTTAACCTTTTTTTAATGTTTATTTCCTATATTTTGGTTTAGTTTTTATACAGATTCAATTTAACTCGGCCAAGGAGTGCAACACAACGACTAATAAATATGGTGGTCAGCATTATGCGAAATAAGATTTTGACAGTGACAATTGATTGACGTGTCATGTATCTAAGGCTATCGTATCTATATTATCTACAATATGACTGCGAAAAAAACAAAACATGAATTCCGAACATACGGCCCATTAAATAAACACAACTCAAATCAACGCTCAACACGAACACAACGGGAAAATAGAACTGTCAAAGTCGCTAATCAAACGTCATAACCACTGTCATGGCTACCTTAATAAAGAGCTATCTCAGTAAAAAACGTTTCAAATAATTAATTATATTTACTTGTATTTTTATTCAAATTAATTTAGTAGTATTTTAATGAAATCTTTTATTTTTTTTTCCTGTTTATCTATATAGCGTACATAGTGGTGGGACAAAATGAAACATCTCCTTTGTTAACTGATATTTTTTATTGCTTATTAGTCGTCATATCAAAACCAATTGATATCAGTTTGCTATTAGCGCATTAGAGCACAAAATCAATAACAAGATTTAAGTAAGGACACCAATATTTTAGTGTCTCATTGCTAGGCTAATCCCATTTCCCATAAAGAGGGCAATAAGTATTGATCACCACCCTTGCCCAACGGGAATGCGATTTTGGACTTATATCTATACTAATATATAAAGCTGAAGAGTTTGTTTGTATGTTTGTTTGTTTGTTCTCGCTAATCTCGGGAACTACGGGTCCGATTTGAAAAATTATTTTTGTGTTGGATAGTCCATTATTCTAGGAAGGCTTTAGGCTATATAACATCACGCTGCGACCAATAGGAGCGGAGCATAACTAACTCCACGCGAACGAAGTCGCTGGTGGCTGCTATTTAAGATATATAGGTAAGTCCAGGTTTCTGTACAATCTTATCTTTCGATGATGCCAATTATGTCTCAAATAAACTTAGGGGATAAGTAATACATAATCTGCTTTACTTATTTGTTTTAAACTCATAGTAAGTTTATTTTAGACTTCAACTCCAATACAATGCTTGTAAGGTTACTTATATATAATGGTTACTGAGTGAGTCGGTTATATTTTTGTTTATTCGCGGCGAAAACATTATCAAATGGTAATATTTATATTATGAAATTATTCTGGCATTAAAATATTCAATCAAAATGTATATCAATACGTTTTCTATTTTTTTCTGTAGGTTTGAGGTGAATAAATTTTACCTGAAACTTTGTAAATTTACCTGGCAACACTACAATAAGAAACATTCTGCAAAGCATGTCAGTATCCTGTCATAAGTCGTTCGCTGGTGCAGCGGTGCTGACGTGTCGAAAGTAGTGCTCGAAAACAAGTGTTAAAAAAGTTTTTTGTGAATAAATTATGATCTAAGTGTTTATTAGTCACACGTGTAAAAACAGCTTTAAAATGGCAGAAGGCTACGATCCTACCAGCCTGGTGAACTACCTACCACCAGAAATTTTACAAATCATTTTTGAGTTTTTACCCGCCAATTCACTGATTCGCTGCCGCCAGGTAAATTCGATGTGGAGATCCGTGGTAGACAGTATGTCTATAAACGAAAAGATGTGGCGTCGGCATTGTAAGGAGGACTTTGCTCATGTTTATGAGGCCGCTCGCAAAAAATCGAATCCTAGATTAGGCTGGTTCAATTTGTACCGGTCCATATCATTCTGGAAGCTGCTGAAGGACGCCACAGGAATACATGAGGAGCTTTGTTCTACGCAACCCAATGAAGAAATCCGTAACTTTAAGATATTAGATGATGGAATCATTGGAGTTCTTAAGAAAGGTTGCATTGTTTATTATGACTCCAAGACATTGGATCTATCGCATCGACCCCAGATGTTGGGAGACTATACCAAATACATCGAAACTGAAAATGTCATCGTCGTGTTGAACAACAGCCTACATCTATTCGTGATCCGTAAAGTCATGAAGAACGAAATTGACAGCTCGACTATCACATTCTATAACGTTAAACTATTCACATTGGCCGGAGATCAATTATACTTTGTAAACTTGAATGATGAGATCTTTGTCATGTCCTGGCGCCGCGAAAAATTACATGCAGATTTTTTGCTCAGCAGCCTTCGCGGAATCATGACCATCGGCTACAGCGAAGGAAACCTCAACGTTCTTACTGCTCAACGTGAAATATACTCGATAGAAAACCAGACTGACTTCGTCAGGAGGGGAACCCTCGGCTCAGGTTGTAATTTAATTCATCAATTACAAAAATATCAACTATTGGAAAATATTGATTGGCGTATATACTTCCAATGGATGTATATGTGGCATCAAGCAATTCCCGTTAGCATGTTACGGGATATGTATGTTATTAAACAATATGGTGATATATTCTTTGTCGGCTCACACTCAGGTGTACTACGCATTTACTATGCTCCAGTCGCAAAAGGAGGATTGGATATCTTCAACAGGAAGCCAATGAGACAGTTCAACTTGATTGAACGTAACAATGCTGCCGCCATCTGGTGCCCAATACTGAACATTGATGTTATTGAAAGAAATGACGGCCATACAGTATTTGTAGCCTTGCCCCAGAAGATTGTAGTGCTGAAACTTAAGCACAAATTGGGAAGAAAAACTTTTAGAAAAAACTCGCTGCCAATGCTCCCTGATATTTCAGAAGTTCCAGAAGAGGCTGCGGGGCCCTCCGGAACCAAGGATCGGCGCCGTGGTAAGAAGAACCCTGCGAAGAAGTAAATATCTTTAATTTATTATCTGCTGGTACCTGGATTTAAAGACAGGTAATTAAACTTATAAACAAATTGCCTACAAATTTAATTTGTAAATGACAACTGCCATTTGATTGCCATTGATGTAGACTTTTACTCTTCTTAATTCAATTGCTTATAGTTCCTCTTTTTTAATCGTATTAATGTCGGTTTAGGCCAAATGAGCCAAATCCTAATTATCTTTGTTCAAACATACTTTCGACACTAAACTAATAAATCTGATAATACTGTCAAGGAAATAATTAGACTGCAACTGATTGTATGTATATATATACCTTTGTTAAAGTCCTGCTGTTTAAGGCTGTGCTTCTCCGCGTCGCGAACTTGTTTGTAATTATAATTTTACCCATCTTTTTGCCTGTGCGGTGGTAATGTATAAAAATTGTGAGCAGACGCTATAGCATTGATAATCTAACACGAGCCGAATGTTTGTGCGTGGGTGCGCGGCATGGCTATCTGATAAACTATCGCTTACCAAGAACTGTTTCTAAGCGGCTATTAATATAGAAAGTGGAAAGAGAGTAGGGCGCAATGACGTCACAAGTTTTTACCTGTACCTAATATCACTTAGCGTAATTCCAAAGCGATTGTCTTTTATGGTTATTGTTTGGTGAAATGATCGAGAAGCGCAGCTTTAAGCAATCTTTTTCAACAAACTTAGATTGACTGAATATTGATATTATATCTACTTGATTTTTATCTTGTATTTTTTGTAAATATATTCTTTAAACTCTGCTTGCACAAATGTACCAGCGTTCATAATATAGTAGAACACAATTATAATAATTTTACCAGGGACTGTTGTCCCAAGTCATATCATAATTAAAAAATCTGTAATCATTCCTATCTCTATGGAAGATACGCCCAAAATCAAAATCTTGCTTCAGAACAACATTTACGGCAAGATAAACCAAAAAAAGACTAATTTTTTGTGAATATTTCGACACGGTTATTTTAAACGCGCTAGCTAAACTCCGCAGACGCGATGGGTCTAGAAATTTAAACTGTATTTACAGCAGCGATCGTGGATCTCATAAAACGATATCAAACCACCAACCAAATAGCCTTTTCCCAACTTTGTTGGGATCGAGTCCCCGGTTAATTGTATACTAATATTTTACATAGAGCCCCTGTGTGTCTGTGTGGCTACTATGACGAGACTCGATCATACGCATCGACCGCGTTTGAGGCTCTCTTTGCTCTCCTTTAGTCTTCGTAACAAAAACTCGGGGGAGCCACACTGACCTCCACAACAAAAAAAAAAATAATAGTAATAATACTGGGCAAAACTTTACCCTATTTTAAGACTATTTATCAGACTTTCGGCTTTCTGACTTCCTGCAGCGACTATCAAAGATCCACAAATAACAGCAGGGATCATCGACTTCATCATCATCATCAACCTTTTTTATCGTCCCACTGGTGGGCACAGGTCTTTTCTCATATACCGTAGGGATTATCGACTTAATGTTATCAAATCCGAATATTATTTACTTATCGCTTCTGCGGAGTTTAGCTAGCAAATTTAACCTGTATTTATATTTAAATGTTCTTTAATCCTTTTATAACCATTTTATTACTAATAAGTCTGTTTGATAAGACTTCCTGTTGTCCAGTGAAACTTACAAGTAAGTATGTATATGTATGTCTATTTATACGTAGGTAGGTATATCGCAACTTTCCCTATCAATTTCGGCAAACGTACTTAAAAAGTACAGAACTTCTTTCTGAAAAAAAAAAAATCGTTGAGTTCTTTTGAAAAATAAAACAATGAATTTATTGTAAATTTAAAGTTTAGATAGGGTAAATAATTTTACCTAAATTCAATTTAGGAACTACGAATACGAATTTACATTATATTTCAACTATTTTAACTTATGATTTATAAATATTTACCTTTTTTACACCTATCAATTAAATTTGAAACAACGACGTTGTGATGTCATGGAGATATTATCTACGCGAAATTATACTCCTTGCCAAAATAATGGAAATATTCTACTTGATATACCGAAAATATATATATTATATAATTTTTATTATAATTAGACCTATCCCTCATCTCTAGTTTGCTTTGATTGACCAATCAGATGCCTCGAAAGCACTAGGTGCTTGCTCATGAAGTGTTCAAACCCTATTATGTCCCTATACTCCCTATTATTATTCCCATACTCGGGTAGTATTGTACTCCTTCTATTCCGAAAGACTATTTTCAGCTCAATTTATATTAAGTCGGTTCCCTTTGTCTCTGGTTTGCCTTGATTGGCCGATCAGATATTTTGAAAGCACTAGGTGCTTGGTAGTTAAGGGTCCAAACCATTTTTGGTCCCTGTAACTAGTCTCATAATCGTGCCGTGTTATTTAGACTTATTTTGAGCTCAATTGTATACCAAGTTGGGTTCTCTTTGTCTCTGGTTTGCCTTGATTGGCCGATCAGAAATTCTAATATCGATATGAGATAAGTAGTGTGTTAAATCCTTATGGTTCCTCCACCCGTGCAGTGTTGTACTCTTTCGATTCCGAAGAATTATTTTAAGCTCAAATGTATACTGAGTCAGTTCCCTTTGTCTCTGATTTGCCTTGATTGGCCGATCAGATATTTCGAAAGCACTAGGTGCTTGATAGTGAAGTGTCTAAACCATTTTATGTCCCTGTGACCACTCCCATACTCGGGTAGTATTGTACTCCTTCGACTTCAAATTATAAACTCAATTGTATACAAAGTTTGTTCTCTTTGTCTCTGGTTTGCCTTAATTGGCCGATCATAGATTCTCATATCAATACGGGATAAGTAGTGAAGTGTCCAAACCATTTAATGTCCCTGTGACGGGCACTGTTTTACTCCCTCGACTTTGAAGATCTATTTTAAGCTCAATTGTATACTAAGTCGGTTCTCTTTATTTCTGGTTTGCCTTAATTGACCGATCAGAGATATTAATATTAATATGTGATTAGTAGTGAAGTGTCCATACCATCTTAAATATTTGTATTGTTCTCCCGCCCGAGCAGTGTGTGGTTCACGCACCCGTGCAGTGTTGCACTCTTTCGATTCCGAAGAACTATTTTAAGCTCAAATGTATACTGAGTCAGTTCCCTTTGTCTCTGGTTTGCCTTGATTGGCCGATCAGACATTTCAAAAGCACTAGCTGCTTGGTAGTGAAGTGTCCAAACCATTTTATGTCCCTGTAACTACTGTCATACTCGGGCGGTGTTGTACTCCTTCGATTTCGAAGACCTATTTTAAGGTAAATTGTATACTAAGTCGGTTCTCAATATCTCTGGTTTGCCTTAATTGACCGATCAGAGATATTAATATGTGATTGGTAGTAAAGTGTCCATATCGTCTTAAATTCTTGCATTGTTCTCCCGTCCGAGCTATGTATGGTTCCCGCACCCGTGCAGTATTGCACTGTTTCGATTCTGAAGAACTATTTTAAGCTGAAATGTATACTAAGTCAGTTCCCTTTGTCTCTGGTTTGCCTTGATTGGCCGATCAGACATTTCAAAAGCACTAGATGCTTGGTAGTGAAGTGTCCAAACCATTTTATGTCCCTGTAACTACTGTCATACTCGGGCGGTGTTGTACTCCTTCGACTTTGAAGACCTATTTTAAGCTAAATTGTATACTAAGTCGGTTCTCATTATCTCTGGTTTGCCTTAATTGACCGATCAGAGATATTAATATTAATATGTGATTAGTAGTGAAGTGTCCATACCATCTTAAATATTTGTATTGTTCTCCCGCCCGAGCAGTGTGTGGTTCACGCACCCGTGCAGTGTTGCACTCTTTCGATTCCGAAGAACTATTTTAAGCTCAAATGTATACTGAGTCAGTTCCCTTTGTCTCGGGTTTGCCTTGATTGGCCGATCAGACATTTCAAAAGCACTAGATGCTTGGTAGTGAAGTGTCCAAACCATTTTATGTCCCTGTAACTACTGTCATACTCGGGCGGTGTTGTACTCCTTCGACTTTGAAGACCTATTTTAAGCTAAATGGTATACTAAGTCGGTTCTCATTATCTCTGGTTTGCCTTAATTGACCGATCAGAGATATTAATATTAGTATGTGATTGGTAGTAAAATGTCCATACCATCTTAAATATTTGTATTGTTCTCCCGCCCGAGCAGTGTGTGGTTCCCGCACCCGTGCAGTGTTGCACTCTTTCGATTCCGAAGAACTATTTTAAGCTCAAATGTATAATGGATCAGTCCCCTTTGTCTCTGGTTTGCCTTGATTGGCCGATCAGACATTTCAAAAGCACTAGATGCTTGGTAGTGAAG
The DNA here is from genome assembly GCA_017933935.1 of Sesamia nonagrioides. NCBI lineage: Eukaryota > Metazoa > Arthropoda > Insecta > Lepidoptera > Noctuidae > Sesamia > Sesamia nonagrioides. The sequence goes on along the minus strand of JADWQK010000195.1, from coordinate 130,406 downwards.
TGTCCAAACCATTTTATGTCCCTGTAACTACTGTCATACTCGGGCGGTGTTATACTCCTTCGACTTTGAAGACCTATTTTAAGCTAAATTGTATAATATGGCGGTTCTCTCTATCTCTGGTTTGCCTTAATTGACCGATCAGAGATATTAATATTATTATGTGATTGGTAGTGAAGTGTCAATATCGTCTTAAATGCCTGTATTGTTCTCCCGCCCGAGCAATGTATGGTACCCGCGCCCGTGCAGTATTGCACTCTTTCGATTCCGAAAAACTATTTTATGCTCCAATGTATAATGGATCAGTCCCCTTTGTCTCTGGTTTACCTCGATTGGCCGATCAGATATTCCACTCACATATTCACTCAAAGCACTAGATGCTTGGAACTGAAGTGTCCAAAGCATTTTATGTCCCTGTAACTACTGTCATACTCGGGCGGTGTTGTACTCCTTCGACTTCGGAGACCTATTTTAAGCTAAATTGTATACTAAGTCGGTTCTCATTATCTCTGGTTTGCCTTGATTGGCCGATCAGAGATTCCAATATCAATATGCGCTAAGTAGTGAAGTGTCCACAACGTGTTATATCCCCTACCCTAGCAGTGTTGTAACCCCCCACCCGTGCAGTATTGTGCTCCTGCGAGCAAATATAGTTTACATAATAGTTTCTATTAAGGATGAAAGGCGAACGCACTTTCTTCCTGATTTACTGAGCTTCTTGTCCAAGTAGTTAAATGTTTAATTAGTAATAAGTATAACTGTGACCGTATTACTGTTACTTCTAATGTCTCCTAGGAACAATCCTGACTGCAATCCAAGTATGTATGTATATGTATATTTATTTAAACTCTCATCCTATTCTTATGTAATACCTACAGTCTACTTAGTAGGTACTTACTTATTGTATGTTTTGATATTTATTGATTATTATCTAATATAGGTATGTATATTATAATCATATAATGTATATCTATTTTAAACGTATAAGTATATTATGCTTGCCTTATTAGTTATTATAAAATGTCTGTGATTTTTTTAGATAGGTACTTATTTTTAGTGTACCAAATATTGGTCAGAATATTATAGAAATGGTAAATATAGAAGTAATTTGAAACAGACTATGCCAAATATCCTAGAATTCTCTAGTAATTAAGAGTCAGAAAGTGGAATTGCCATGAATATCTGACCAGCATAGCTATACATAAGCTTTCGATAAGTTTCCGTGCGGAGTCGAAAAATTTTACCATTTCCTCCAAATAACCAGCCGCTATTTTCGCTACGGGTATTTTCGGATCTCGACCGCATTACTTTTAGACAAATTAAGGTAGACACGGAACCCTGACGAGAGCGGTTGTGAATAGCTGTGTGGTTTTATTATGTATTTTTAATTGCGATAAATTTTTTGTTTATTACACTGCAAGTTAATTTTATAATGTAATACTATAATACTCACTGTTTTTAATATGTTACTTTAGCAGTTATTAATTTTGAATTGTTAGCATACCCCCAATAATACTTAGATAAAAATAAATGTTTTTATAAAATATCGTCTTTAAATTATTTATTATACCTACACAATTGTACCGATTGTCTTGTACTTAAACTAAACTAATTTTAAGATTAGTGCATTTTAATATCTTTTATTTCATTCAGAAAAGGATAGAAGATAACATGTCAGGTTCATCATCATCAACCTTTTCTTATCGTCCCACTGCTGGGCACAGGTCTTCTCTCATACAGAGAAGGATTGAGCGTAATCACCACGCTTGCTCAATGGGGGTTGGCGATTTCAGACTTAAAGTCCAGGTTTCCTCAAGATGTTTTCCTTCACCTTCAGTCATTGGTGTCCAAGATATACTGAGAAAGTACATATAACTTTAGAAAAGTTACATTGGTACTTGCCTAACCTGGAATCGAACCCGCGCACTCATACATATGAGGCAGGTGTTTTTACCACTAGGCCACCACGACAATAGTCCATGTAAGTTTACTCCTGTCAAATTTAAATACTCCATAAACAGTTTAGACGCAATTATAAACATGGCGACTAAAACTACGTCGATTTATGTCAGGCGTGTACTAATTTGACAGGACTATACTAATATTTATCTTTTGTGATTTTCTTAATGAAATAAAAATAAAAAGATGCACTGAAGTTATGTAAGTTAAGTTTAGTTTTTAGTTTTAGTACAAGAGAATCGGGGCCTATATAATAAAAGTCAAAATCAGCTCTTTTAGCATTTCAAAATTACATAAGACAGTCCCCCTAACTGGCCAGAACCCACGGGTACGCTGTGGATAGTATCCGTTGGTAGGTCCAGGCAGCAAGATCAGGATCCCGGAAGCAGCTGGCTATGCTGGCCGGCTGACAGGCACGATGGTGGGCACACGGCCGTGCATGAGCCCAGAGAGCAGGCAAGTGAGCAACCTACTTCTTTTTTTCTTTTTTTAGCCAATGTCACGTAATGAATTGTGGATGTCGAAAAAGACGGCCGCGTGAACCGTCTTACGAGGGAGGTTTGAGACCAAGTCATGATGTGGCCACTATGCTGCGATATTTCACTATTCTTTATGAATTACTAGCGCCGCCAGCGGCTTCGTTCGCGTGGAGTTAGTTATGCTCCGCTCCTATTGTTCGCAGCGTGATGTTATATAGCCTAAAGCCTTCCTGGATTAATGGGCTATCCAACGCAAAAAGAACTTTTCAAATCGGACCAGTAGTTCCTGAGATTACCGCACTCAAACAAACTAACTCTTCAGCTTTATATAATACATAGTATAGATATAGACTAGTATAGATTTTGGTACGCAGTGATGGAGACGGTAGACACAAATTAACTCTTTAAAATTATTAAATGTTTTGAAAACCACTGAAACAAAATATTTCTATTTTTTCAGTATTTCTTTTTTTTAACCGACTTCAAACGTGGCACAGGAGCGTGGTGGTTTTGTTTTTCAAAAAAGGTGACAATACCCTCCTGAAAAACTACAGACCGATATCCCTCCTGAGCCATGTGTACAAGCTGTTTTCTAGGGTCATCACGAATCGTCTCGCTCGCAGGTTCGACGACTTCCAGCCTCCCGAACAAGCAGGCTTCCGAAAAGGCTTTAGCACCATAGACCACATTCATACGCTGCGGCAAGTTATACAGAAGTCCGAGGAGTATAACAAACCACTATGCTTGGCGTTTGTGGACTATGAGAAGGCCTTCGATTCGATTGAGACTTGGGCGGTGCTACAGTCTCTCCAGCGGTGCCAAATTGACCATCGATACATTGAGGTGATAAAGTGTTTGTACAAAAACGCCACCATGTCAGTCCGTCTCCAGGATCAGGACTCGAAACCGATCCAACTGCAGCGTGGAGTGGAGACAAGGAGATGTCATATCTCCTAAATTGTTCACTGCTGCGTTGGAAGATGTCTTCAAGCTCCTGGACTGGAAAGGACTTGGCATCAACATCAACGGCGACTACATCACTAATCTCCGTTTCGCAGATGATATCGTGGTCATGGCTGAGACCCTGGAAGACTTGGGCAAAATGCTCAATGACCTCAGCAGAGCTTCCCAACAAGTGGGTCTAAAAATGAACATGGATAAGACGAAGATCATGTCGAACTCTCATGTCGCACCCACTCCAATTGTAGTTGGTTGCTCTGCACTCGAAGTTGTTGACGAGTATGTATACCTGGGACAAACAGTCCAACTAGGTAGGTCCAACTTCGAGAAAGAGGTGTCTCGGCGAATCCAGCTCGGTTGGGCAGCGTTCGGGAAGCTACGCTACATCTTCTCGTCGTCCAAGATACCACAGTGTCTCAAGACTAAAGTCTTTGACCAGTGTGTGTTGCCAGTGATGACTTACGGAACTGAAACGTGGTCGCTCACAATGGGCCTCATACGAAGGCTCAGAGTCACACAAAGGGCAATGGAAAGAGCTATGCTAGGAGTTTCTCTGCGTGATCGAATCAGAAATGAGGAGATCCGCAGAAGAACCAAAGTCACCGACATAGCTCTGCGAGTCGCTAAACTTAAGTGGCTGTGGGCAGGGCACATTGCTCGTAGAACCGATGGCCGATGGGGCAGCAAGGTTCTGGAGTGGCGGCCACGTACTGGAAGACGCAGCGTAGGGAGACCCCCAACAAGGTAGACCGATGACCTGGTGAAGGTCGCGGGAAGCCGATGGATGCGGGCAGCACAAGACCGGTCATCGTGAAAAGCCTTGGGGGAGGCCTTTGTCCAGCAGTGGACATCTATAGGCTGAGGAAGAACCGACTTCAAAAAGGAGGAGGTTACTCAATTCGACCGTATATACGCTTTTTTCTTTTTTCTATGTTTGTTCGCGCATAACTTCGTCGTTTATGGACCGATTTTGATAATTCTTTTTCTGTTGGAAAGAAGACATTCCCAAGGTGGTCCCATGATAAGGATATTAGGGTTTGATGGTGGAATACTAGAGAAAACAAGGGGAACTTCCAAAAAATGCAAGGAGGACTAGTGCATTTCTTAGCATTTTCATTAAGTATTTTAAAGCACTACAATTTAATAAAGGTCTGGAGTAGATATGATGATGGAGCCGGGAGACAGTCGAAGGAACTCCTCAACAATTCACAGCAGCTACCTTGTGAAAAAAAAGGGCGGGGGGGAAGGGGGGTGACGAGCGACGCTTAGGGCCCAGCGGAGGGCGACCAGCGACAGAGGTGCCGACTCGACGCTCCTACAGAATAATGGTGTAATTACCCCCGCCCGTCCGGTTTCCAGCTATGTACGGTTACCTTTCGGGCTAAGGCCGCTGCCTCGGATCTTGCGGGCAGCGGGGCGGCGGCGGCGGCGGCGGCGAGTGAGCGGCAGGATCATAAGCTTAAAATCAAACGGAGCAGTTCTCTAAAACAGCGGCGCGGCAGCGGGGCGGTGGCGATCTGCCTGCTAGTTTCGAGAACAGCGCTTCACTATAGCCGCGTAGTGTTGTGTTGCGGCAACATCTTTTTGATTAAAATTTATTCCTAACGCTCGATCACCGCTCGCTGCCCGCCCGCTTCCTGCTAGATTCGAGCGCGAGAAGTACACCGCTCGCTACCCGCCACCGCCCCGCTCCCGCGTCGCTGTTTTCGAGAACCGGTCTCTTTGATTTTACGCATAAGATTCTGCCGCTCACTCGCCGCCGCCGCCGCCGCCCCGCTGCCCGCAGGATTCGAGGTAGCGGCCTTACCCACGTTCACCGACAGCCGCCACTTTGACAGCCAGTCGGGAAGGAGCTCAAGTGCGCGCTGCATTTTGACGGCCGCGTACTTCGCATTAAGCGACGAAGTAATGTACGCGGCGTCATCCGCATACAGCGCGAGCATTCCTTCATGCGTCGGGGGGATGTCGTCGGTGTATAGTGAGTCACACGCCGGCGACAAGCAGCTGCCGTGCGGCACATCCGCATGCACCGGGTGGGCGCTGGAGAGCGCCCCTACGACCGCCACTCGGAAGGTCCTGTGGGACAAGAATGAGGAGACCACCTTGACAATGCGATGGGACGCATCCGTCTTGGCCAGCTTAAATAGCAGGCCCTCGTGCCACACACGGTCGAAGGCCTTCTCCATGTCGAAGAATACTGCCACCGAGTATTCTTTCTTGTTGTACGCAGTTGTGAGGTGGTGCAGTACCCTCGACAACTGGAGCGTCGTGCTGTGCCCCGCCCTAAATCCTAATTGCTCTGGGTGTGGCGTGAGATGTTTCTGGAGATGTCACAGCAGGAGACCCTCGAACACCTTGGAGACTGCCGGCAGCAGAGTGATTGGCCGATGTTCGTCCCCGCCTTGGGTAGCATGATGACGCGCTCTTCCTTCAACGAGGCCGGAAAAACCCCCGTGCGCAATGTCGCCGTAAACAGGCGCGCCAGCGCTGCCACCGTACGGTAGGGCAGGCGGCGCAGCACTGCGTTGGTGACGCTGTCAGCGCCGGGGGCCTTCCTTGGCTTCGGCTTAATAATGTCATCGCCGGTGATGTGCAGCTGGACACCCAACGCGTAGCTCTTGGTGGACGACTCTTCGCTTCACTAGTACTGCCAAACCACGGTACCTCACGTGTGCCGACCTATCGTCCTTCCTATAGATGTGATATCCTTGGTCCCTGACCCTATCTTCGGGTCCCAGGAAGGTTTCACTTATGAGCGCCACGTCGATGTCCTGTTCACCCAGGAGGTGTCGGAGGTTCTGACCCTTTTTTTTCCTGGTTGGAAATCCTTAATGGATGTCCGCAGCTCTGGGGTGGGCGATGGGGTCTGTCAGACTCTTACTGACTAAAACCACCCCGGTGTCTCTTCTATCACGAGCACGCGTGGGGCCGCGGGAGTCTAAATTCTTCCACGGCCCCACACCCTCGTGCTGGCCCGGTCCGTCCGGGCCTCGTCTCCTGCACGGGGTAGTGGGGTGTCAAACTACCACGTACATCACCTCAGAGGCGCGCGCCGACATTCGCGCGCCTCCGCCTCGGGGTCCATCGAATAGGGGGTGGGGACTTCCCCATGTCCCTCGCCCCTGGACCCATTCATGAGGGGGCGGAAGAGGGCGTTATCCGCCCTTCTTCGGCGCCCGGTGCGTCTTCTGCGGCCCGGGAAGGGAGTTGAAATCTTCCTCTCCCGTTGCGCAGCTTCCTTCTGCGACATCACGTCCTCGCAGCAGGACACCACCGCGTCCCACGACTCTGCGCTACCGACCATCCTACGCACTAATGCCGGCAGCGTCAGGTCGCCTCCTACTTCATTTGTGAGGACACGGCGCTGCTCCTCCCAAGCTACACACTCGAAGAGCGTGTGCTGCGCCGTGTCCTCCCCGCATTGGACGCAGTGGTGGCACCGAGCGTCCGGCTCCCTGCCCAAGCGACGCAGGTACTTGCCAAAGCAGCCGTGCCCCGACAGTACCTGCGTCATCCTAAACGACAGGGAGCCGTGCCTTCTCCCGAGCCAGTCGTCGAGTACTGGCCGGATCGCCTCGACGGTAGCGAGGCCGGCGGTAGGGCGCATAAGCCTCTGCCGCCAGTTCGCCACCGGGACCTGACGGAGCTCCTCTCGGTGCAGCTCGATCTGCCGCTGCGCCGGACTGGAGCCCCGTGTCCGCTCTTCCTCGCGCCATCGGTACAATGACGCGAGTACTTTCGCCTCTAGGTCCCAGGGCGGGGATCCGGCCAGGACGCAAGCCGCCTCGTAGGAAATCGTGTGATACCCGCGGACGACCCTGACGGCCATCGCCCTCTGCGGCTGCCTTATTGCCTTTATGAGCTCCATGAGCAACTCAATGGCGCAGGTCGTGAACTCTCTGTTGGTCTCGGGCTTGGTAATCTTGATGGGGGCGCCGGTGACGCCTCGGTTGGCTTGAGCCTTCTGTACCGGCGCTTTACCGGCGCCGGAGTCATTTTCGCCTCGAGCCACGACCTGTTTGCCCTTTGGGGCAGGGTCGGCGGCCTTAGACGCGTCTTCCTGGGTGGCAGAGGGCATAGGCTTCTTGCTTTTGCCCTTGCTCCTGCGCCCCTTCTTCCTCCGCTTCGACGAAGTGGCTTGGGTGCGGTCAGTAGGCCCATTGGCTGCCGCCCGGCACTTCCCGTTGCACGTGGGGTGCGGGTCACCACAGTTTGCGCATGTGGCCGGCTCCTCCCGCGGGCGTGGGCAGTCACGTGCCACGTGTTCCTCGCCGCATCGTACGCAGGCGAGCGGTCGGTGGCATTGGTGTGAACTGTGCCGGAATTTCTGGCACCGGTGGAACTGAGTGGGCCCACGTTTCCCGCGCCAAGGCTCTATCTTGACACCGCGCATGTTTATAAACACCGCGGTGTCAAAGATAGACCGAACGTCCGGTGTCCTCTTTAGGATGGCGAAGAAGACACAGCCGAGTCTTCCTTGTGCGCCCTTTAAGTGGCGCACATACTCTGGCTCATGTCCCATTGCCCGGAGTTCGTCGCCGATCTCCTGGGGGTCTGTGTCCGCTGGCAACCCCCTGATGGCAATCTTGAAGTTCTTATCCGCTGGTAGCGAATAGGCGAACCAGGGCACGCCGCTCTCTTTTTCCAAGCCCGTGAGGTAGCGCTGGACCAGCCGGTGCTCCTCCTCGGTGTCGGGGGTGAAGCGCACCCCCGTCCCGTAGGGGCGAGCATTCGGCGGCCGGCCCAGTCGCTCCCTGATCGCCCGGAAATGAGCGGCTCAGTTTGGCAGCCTCTCCACCATCAGCGGCAGGTAACGGGCCTTCTTCTTATTCTTCTCCGGCTTGGGTGAGCCGAGAGTGGCAGCAGGGGGCGCCGTGGTGTCAGCGGACACACTTGCCTCCTGTTCCTTCGGCTAAGGCGAGCGCGGCGGCGTACGGCGCACCGCCGAAGGCGAAGGTGGGCGAAACGGGCTCGCCCCTCCCCCGCGGCGCGCGGTTGCGCCGAGGCCGAGGCGGGTCGAGGCAGTAGCGCTTCGCATCCTCGCCGACGGCGGAGTCGCCTTAGCTCCTGTGTCGCCGCTGCGCTCGGGCCCCGAGTTCAAACTCGTAGCCACACCCGACGACGCCGGCGGCAGGGGAGACTGGTGATCGCTCGATCAAATCAAATTATAGGCCGATCTCCCTAGCCACTGTCATTGCAAAAGTCTTGGACAGTGTGCTTGAGGCTCAATTAAAACAGTTTGTACACCTACATGATGCGCAGTTTGGTTTTCGCGCTGGACTTTCTACAGAGAGTGCTATATTGAGCTTAGAGCACATTATTGAGTATTACACGAGTAGGAAAACGCCAATTTATGCTTGTTATTTAAACCTCTCTAAAGCTTTGGACCTTGTTGCTTATGATAGGCTCTGGAATAAGCTTAAGGAAACAAATTTACCTGGTGAGACAATTGATATTCTGAAATTTTGGTACAAGAGCCAGATCAATTATGTAAAGTGGGCAGGCGTCCTTTCAGATCCGTATTCACTACAATGTGGAGTGAGACAGGGTGGGTTGTCATCCCCGATTTTGTTTAATCTATATATAAATGCGCTGATCGTTGAGCTTAGCAGCATGCATGTCGGCTGTCACATTGACAATATCTGTGTAAATAATCTGAGTTATGCTGATGACATGGTGCTGCTGAGCCCAACGATCGGTGGACTTAGGAAGTTACTTCATGTGTGGGAGACGTACGCGGTTAATAATGGCCTCAAATATAATGCCACAAAAAGCGAGCTCATGGTATTTGGAGCAGGTACCAAGTCACCGGATCGGATTCCTCCTGTGACCTTGAACGGTACTCCCTTGAAATTGGTCACCTGTTTTAAATATCTTGGGCACATAGTCACTGATCACCTGCGTGACGATGAGGGCATGGACAGGGAACGTAGGGCGCTGTCGGTCAGAGCCAATATGATCGCCCGCAGATTTAAACGTTGTACCGCTCAAGTGAAAATAACACTATTCAGAGAGCATTGCTCATCTTTGTATTCGTGTTGCTTGTGGGCTCTTTATTCGCAAAAATCTTTCAGCGCCTTACGGGTCCAATATAACAATGCTTTTAGGGCGTTGTTGTGGCTGCCGCGCTGGTGCAGTGCGTCGGGCATGTTTGCGGACGCTCACGTTGACGGCTTCCATGCTCCGCAAGCGGTGCGCCGCGGCGCTTGGCAGGTTGCGCGCCAGCACCAACAGCATTCTGGCTGTTATTGCGGATAGGCTGGATACGCGTTACGTCCAGCTCTGGGTTTATACCCATATCTATTAGGAAATAAGCACCGTATAATTTTTAAAGTCCTTTAATTATTTATTTTGTTTTCGGTTTATGTTATCTATTTTACTTTTTTAAATTTATATATTTTTCTACTAATCCTAGTTTTCGTAAGTTTTACTATACTAACACACTATGGATTGTAAAGTCTGAATTAAAATGATTTTATTTTATTTATTTATTTTATTATAATTATAAACTAGTGCTTGAACGCAATCCCCCCTGATGGTAAGCAGTGATGTAATCGTTGATGGTAAAGCGCATTAGTTTATTAAGCCTATTCATTTAAAACTTAGGAATAGGAAGGATGACGGCAGTTGAGCGAGGTGATGCAATGTTAAACCCAAGACCAACACGACCAAACGATGCTGCGCTAAAGGGAGATTGATCTGGAGACTCTCCACGACCAAACTCCCGACACATCAACATTTGGCGCATCGTACCCGCCACACATCGCAACACAACTGCTCAGACCCGTCCTCCGTACGGCTCCACCAGAGATCATGCCGGAACTCGACGAATCGCTTGGCGGCGAGACTCACCAAAAACCAAATTTACATCAATGACTTACCAAAAACCATAGAGGGGCCTTGCGTTCTATTTGCGATGAGATATCCGCATTAATATCATGCCAAAACAAAAAAAAATGATGTAGAAGAAAAAATAACTGCCGCACTCACTAAAACTTATAACTGGTTGACTTCGCACAACCTGGAAATTAGCTACTCTAAAACTAAATTAATAACCTTTCACAACTACCAAAAATCTCCCCTACCTCTTAATAATATAAACTTTAATGGCTCAAAACTAGAATCAGTTGATGAGTTCACTTTACTTGGACTTACAATAGGTGGAAAACACAAATACAAAAAACCCGTTCGAAAATATCAAAATTTTCATATGCTCTCCGAGAAATTAAAAGGAAATTAAAAGGACCACTAACTTGCAAACTGCCCTCACCACCTATTACGCTTATGCAAATGTATGACTTAGTTATGGTACATATAACTCTTTGGGGTAATAGTACAGATGCACCGACACACAGCCGGACGGACAGCCTCCGTGGCGTAGCGGTAGCGGACGCGGACGCTCCGCAAGGTGGCGCGGGTTCGATCCCCGGACAGTGCAAATATTTGTATGCATGAATATGAATATTTGCACTGGTCTGGTCGTGCCTCGGAAAGCAGGTTAAGCGGTTGGTCCCGGTTGTCATACGAACAGTGGCAGTCGTTACGGGTTGTTGGAGCCCTCAAAAGTCCAACAATTGGTCTAATTGCAATGCTTCGATGTCGCCTTCGCGTTGTGGAGGTCAGACGGCAGTCGCTTCACGGAAAAAGTCGAAGTTTTTTTTTTATTTTTTTTTAATAATTATATACTAGCGCTTGACTGCAATCCCGCCTGATGGTAAGCAGTGATGCAATCTTTGATGATAAAGCGCGCTAGCCAGCCAAGTTTAGGCATATCAGCAGTTGGACTGGTAAAGCGGTCCCCCCAGCGGGTGTGGGTAGCTCCCGCACGCGCATTGCACTGGTGACCAGTGCAATGCACGTCTGAGGATTACTCCGGTACACGGGTAATCCTTCCTTGGCGCGGAAACCGGCCAAAATTAGGCCGGTAAGCCCTGAGAGTGGCACGGAGTTAGATCTTCGGGCCGATCCCGTGTCACTCTCAACGCAGGGCTCGAGGGGAACCGAGTGATTTTAGTGGGTATTCCCGGCTCCGGCTGGGCGAGCCCCACACACGCCTGTCGCCTAGCTAGCGGCGGGTACGGTGCGTAATGCATTTCCACTCGTAAAAAAAAAGCGGACCCCAGACTCCAAAGCTGAAAAGGCTTCGAATGCGACTCGGATTAACGCTGGGATGATGATGATGAGTACAGATGCACCGACATCCTTCCGCTGCAAAAAATAATAATTAGATTCCTGGCAAATATTAAACAAACTGACAGCTGTTAACCGTATTTAATAAAACATAATATTTTAACCCTCCCAAGTATTTACATTTATAGAAACTTGTAAGTTTGTCCGTAAGCATCCACAATTCTACACAAAGCGCGAAGATATCCAAACACACTACACACTCAGTCACCCATCCAGATTAAATATACCAACATCCAATCTAGAATCAAACTACATTCTACAGACCCCTACGTAATGTCAATTAAAATATATAATAAACTACCGGACACATTAAAGGAAGAAGAAAAGTTAAATACATATATTCGAACATAAATAAAAAAAAAAATTAAGTATATACAAATGTTACTATACTATAAATGAAATCTAACCGATAAAAACTAATAATTGAAATTAAAATTAAATATATAATTAAAGAAGTCGTGGTGGCCTAGTGGTTAAAACACCAGCCTCTCAAGTATGAGTGCGCGGGTTCGATTGCAGGTCAGGTAAGTACCAATGTAACTTTTCTAAAGTTATATGTACTTTATAAGTATATCTTGGACACCAATGACTGAAGGTGAAGGAAAACATCTTGAGGAAACCTGAACTTTAAGTCTGAAATCGCCAACCCGCATTGAGCAAGCGTGGTGATTACACTCAATCCTTCTCTGTATGAGTGGAGACCTGTGCCCAGCAGTGGGACGATAAAAAGGTTGACAATGATGATGATGATTATATAGTTAATTATACTTACCAATATAACTTAAACGTACTACAAAAATAACGTCTAAAACGTTATAATTATTTATAATTTAAACACAAACATACAAATAAGGAAACAAATAGGTAAACTAAGTAAAATTAGTCAGATACCTATGATAAAATAATATATAAATTGTAGATTAAGTAAAATGATATAAATGATGTTAATAATCTCCGTATAATTTTATTAATTATTAAGTTTAATTGCAATATAATTGAAACAGAGCTTCCTCTCTCCTGTTAACCTATTTTGCTGTGCCCTACAGGATTCATATTGATCTCACACAAATTGTTACCACCTTTATATGTAGGTACTTATGGCAAAGCAATAAATATATTGAGTATTGCGGAGTTCCCTAGACTATCTCCCAGCTCCAGCATCAGCTCTACTCCAGATGTTTATTAAATTGTATTGATTTAAAATACTTAATGAAAATACTTAGAAATGCACTAGTGGCCCCTACAATTTTTGAAAGTTCCCCTTGATTTCTTTGGTCTTCCATCATCAGATCCTGACCTGGTGACTATGGGACCACCGGGAAAGTATACCCTTTCAAACAAAAAAAGAATTTTGCAAATCGGTCCAGGCGTCGTAGGGTAATCGTCGAACATATGTACATAACAAACTCCGCCTTTTTTTGGAGTCTGTAAAATATAACTATTAGTCAATAATTTGAAAGAAAAGTTGTCATGGCAACGTAATAAACAGTTAACAGAACTGTTAGTCTTATGTAAATATTGTTGATACAATAAAACCGAAAGTAATATTGTCTAAGAAGTAATATGTACCTAACTATGTGTGGGTGCTGAACTTTGCGTTCACCTCAGCGTTGGGAACTGTTCTCAAAGCTGAGGTGGTGCCGTCAACTTAGAGATAACTAACTCGACGTAGCTTTGCGTCAAAGTTGAGGACTCTGTCTTTGTATGTACTAATTGTTGTTAACTGAAGTGGTCTGGAGTTGTCGAAGATATCTTAGAACAGCATTAATTATTATTGGTTGTATAATTAATCAGAACAGCGCGCAGCGCCTAACTACAATGGAATACTTGTTCTGCCGTGCTCCTGCACAAGCATTCCATTGATTCCTATCAATACATAGTTAGCTAAGTATGAGTAGGTGTACACATGAGATTTCATACTAACAAGAACTTTCAAACCAATCCTGTGTACAGTGTAAGTACCTACACTTATGTACGTTTAGCATCCAAAAGAGCATTGATCGCAGTATTCGAAGGACAGGGCACTACGATTCGGCCAGCTATGATTTCTGGTGAAGGCGTACGGAGGATGGGTCTGAACAGTTGTGTTGAGATGTGTGCCGGGTACGATGCGCCTAATGTTGTTGTGTCGGGAGTTTGGTCGTGAAGGGTCTCCAGTTCAATCTCCCTTTGGTGCAGCATCGTTGGTCATGTTTTTGGATTATAAGCAACCTCGCTCAACTCCTGCCTATTCACTCAGATTTTTTTTTTTTGGATAGGCTTTTAATTGACTAGGGCGCTTTACCATCAATGATTTCATCACTGCTTACCATCAGGCGGGCTTGCCGTCAAGCACAGGTTGTTCATAATTTAAAAAAAAAAAAGAATTGCAATCGACTCCAGTATACTGCAAACAAGTAGGTACACCATAATTAACTATATGTACTTACTACAATTTTTCAAAAACTGTTCAACCCTAGATCTAAGTTCAAAATATTTTTTCTAGAAAGTCTACTTTTGAGATGTTTTTCATATATTTTAAACTTATCGTTCAATAGTTAGAGAGGGGGGGATTTTTTTTACTTTTGGAGCGATTACATCAATTTCTTTTTTACTTCAAATTCTTAATTGAACCCCTATTCTTTTTGAAATACTTATTCAATAATATCTCACACGTTTGGGTTGAAAAGCTTTCAACCCGTGCTTTTTTAAAGCTTTCTAGTGCTAACGGTCACTGAGTCTATCCGCGGACGGACTGACAAACAGGCTTGGCGGTAAATTATAAGTGTCCCTAGTTTACTACGGACCCCTATAACGTTCTAGAAGTCTCCTCAATCAATATTTATTTCTGTCCTGTCCTATTTCTGTCTCCTACTTTTAAGCTATCACCAATTTTTAGGCAAATCGGTTCAGTTAATAAGTTATGGTTTAATTAACACGAATTTCCTTTATCCATACTAATATTATAAATGCGAAAGTAACTCTGTCTGTCTGTCTGTCTGTTACGCTTTCCCGCTTAAACCTCTCAACCGATTTTGATGAAATTTGGCACTGACAATCTTTAGATCCTGAGAAAGAACATAGGCTACCTTTTATCCCGGAAAAATTTGATGTTCCCGAGGGAAATCTAAAAAGCGCGATATAACCGAACTCCACGCGGCCGAAGCGGCGGGCGGAAAGCTAGTATAAATATATTTTAGAAGTAGTTACGACAGTTTGTTTGTTGAAAGCACATTCCCACACAGTGTGACTGAACTGAGGTTTGATACCGTTGAAATAGCTGAAATCGCATTGTGCAGTATGATACCTTTTCCCTACTTTTCAACAACCTTTTCACTACTATATTGCGGTCGACTTCACGCCTAACCCGTCTAATTACGTAACCTGTTTAATTACGTAACGGACTAATAATTGGAATCTGCATCATTTTGAAGCAAAATTCTAAACCATTGCTTCATATGTGCGAAAAATTTGTGTAGACACAACACTTAAACAACGCAATGAATTTTGTTAACCTATCAAATTCAAACCGATTCCGATGTTTGATATTCCAACATTTCCGGCTCTCGTTAGGCAGCTGGATCAAAGGCTTGATTCAGAAATCGGTACTTCTGGATACGGCTCGCATTGTCACTGACCACCGGTAGCTTGGACCCTGTTGTCGACACCGTGGTATGAGCAATTAACAGTAAACAGAAATATGTTAATCACTGCGTTTAGACTTCGATCTGGTCACATTCCACTTAATAAATTCGCTTTTTTAATGAAAAAGGTCCCATCCCCACTTTGCGCGAAGTGTGGGATAGTGGAAGACGCCTTTCATATTATGATGGAATGTGACCGGAACGCGGACATCAGATTTGTATTAACCGGATTAAGGTCTAATGAGGTTGGAGCATGCAACAGTTTTTTAGCATTTCCTTTATCTGATAAAGCAAGGATGCTTTACAAAATTGTTGAGGTTGGCTTGCGCCGTCGGGCGGAGGCTCGGTGATGAAAGTGTTTTTGATGTTTTTGTATTTTGTAATTTGTACTTAGCATGTAGCTGTATTACAGAGCGACATAGTCACTGTGTGACAAAGCTCTTAAAATAAAGATTAAAAAAAAAAAACTATTCTTTATACAATATGTAAAGAAAACCCTGTCCGACCCATAAGGATAATAAAGGTTAGGTAAACACATGGCCAAATAAAATATTAAATTTTAGATAATCATCATAGTAACAATACTAATGAATTTTGAAATAATCTTTTTTTTGTCGCGAATTAATTCCAACTTGCCCAAAATTCGGTAATTTTTAAAAAGTGACATCACCATTTCTGACGGAGCGAATAGCGATGCGACCACGTGCCGCGTGCCCTGTCCCCCGTCACCCGCGGATGTATGCCTAACGTGTTGTCTACCGCACATGCAATAAGTTATCTCGCTTTTTCGAAATAATATTTATTTTTTTAGGGGGATTTTTTTTTAAGTTTAGACCGGCTTTGTAGGCATTATTATAATCAGTTATCGATACCTAACAATACCTTCACGGATCGGACAGGGTTTTCTTTACATCCATACTAATATTATAAATGCGAAAGTAACTCTGTCTGTCTGTCTGTCTGTCTGTCTGTTACGCTTTACCGCCTAAACCTCTCAACCGATTTTGATGAAATTTGGCACAGACAATCTTTGGACCCTGAGAAAAAACATAGGCTACCTTTTATCCCGGAAAAATTTGATGTTCCCGAGGGAAATCTAAAAAGCGCGATATAACCGACCTCCACGCGGGCGAAGCCGCGGGCGGAAAGCTAGTATTGAATATTTCAATGTTTTTATGATTTGGTATTTAAAAATATAAGTAATTGTATTTTTGTTTATAAATTATAAACTAGTGCTTGACCACAATCCCGCCTGATGGTAAGCAGTGATACACAGAGCGCCATCGACTCGGGCCTCGCCTCCAAAGAGATGTCAGCACATCGTGACGGGGTCCACGAAGTCCGAAGCCTCCTGGGTCAGGGTTGCGGGTTGGTTAAACAAGAAACTGTGGCCCTGGCCGTCGCACAGACAAGTGAAAAAACACGGGTGGATTTTATACAGTAAAAGTCTGTCACGCCCTTCAGCTCCGCCCAGAACGGAAGATGTCACAAAAAAAATAGTAAGCAGTGACGCAATCGTTGATGGTAAAGCGCACTAGTCTATTAAGAGCCTATTCACTCTAGCCTTGAAGACACTCCAACTGTAATCCGACGGAAACACCAACCCCGGCAAATTGTTCCAGTCCCTCGATGTACGCGGTATAAAAGAGGAGGCTTGCTAAATAAGCGCGTGTAGTTGCGGACCCCAGCCTGTAGTATCTAGGTCACGGTCTACCTGTGAATTTAGTTTCATCGAAATCAGTTCAGGATTTGATGTGTGAAAAGATAGAACTACTTTACAGACCTCAGAAAGCTACCTACTAACCGGTTATTGAGTACGGTACAGTTGTAACGGCAGACAAAGCAAATGTATGTAATTTAAGCTTACTATTATTTCAAACGTCTAGCAAAGCCTCTGGGGCCCTAGTCGCATTACATTATTGTCAGAATAATCAATCAGTGATCTCATAACGAACGATGTTGACAACAGTTGACTTGATTTCCAGTGGTGAATCACTGACACTCCACCTCATATTAATAAATGTTCAAATTGAGTAGAAGTTGAAAAAATCTTTTCTGATCAGTCATTTCTTGGTTTTATAATAATAGCAACACATCAATGTCATTCTATCACCAGTCTTCTTGCTCAGTTCTTTTTAGATTTCCCTCGGGACTATCAAATTTTTCCGGGGAAAAAGTACCCTATTATTTAATCCAGACTTCTAATTTTACGTGTCAAAAATTTGAAAGCAATCGATTTAGTAGTTACGGCATGAAAGCGAAACAAACAAAGTCACTTTCCGAGTTAGGTATAATACAAGTGTACCGCCATCTATCAGACAAATCAATGTCGCAACAAAGATATTATGTCATTTTAGTTATCTCAGGGACATATAGATGGCACTTTTTATTTGAGTTGTGAAATTAGAAGTCGGTGTCAAGATTCTCCGACAATAGTATATAGTTTAAGAAAATAAGGTGTAATTTAAAGAAGAAGCAGGAGGACCAACCTAAGAAGAAGAACTGTCACCTGATATTGTACTGGAATTTTTGAATAACTCTGCTAAGCAGTTTGCTTAGGGCGAGTTAAATCATCATTAGAGATGGGCCAACTCGGAATAAACATAACTCGAGTTAGCCCGGGTTAAAATCCACGTAACTCGGGTTGAACTCGAGTTAACTGGATGGACAAGTAAATGTTTTTTTAACACAACCCAAAAGAAAATCGTTAGTTTGGGATGTTTTCGATTGGTCTTCAGTGAGTGGACGTGTTACGTGTAAGATGTGTTTGGAAACATTCAAATATAGTGGAAATACGACCACACTTTTAAACCACATCAAAAAGAAGCATACTACCATTGTCGCCGTCGAGGAATTTCAGGGTTCATTATCAGCAAATAAAAGTAATATGAGTACTTCGGTCGATTCATCTTCATCGCAGTTATTGGTATCGTCAACCACAATGAATGTTGAGCCTGAGCCTCCTCAAAAAACGTTAAGGTACACCCAAACACGTCTTGCTGTGTCAAAAAAAAAAATAACGCAAAATTCTGGTGACATATTACTTTTATTTGTTGATAATGAACCCTGAAATTCCTCGACGGCGACAATGGTAGGAATTAGGATGCTTCTTTTTGATGTGGTTTAAAAGTGTGGTCGTATTTCCACTATATTTGAATGTATCCGAACACATCTTACACATAACACGTCCACTCACTGAAGACGAATCAAAAACATCCCAAACTAACGATTTTCTTTTGGGACCCGGCATTTTTCAAAAACAAATATCGCACAACACGCATTTATTAGAGATAACCTCAAATGTTGTTTGTTCTGAACAAATGAATATAGCGACTATATTCATTTCATTAGCTCATAACAGACTATATTAAAGTCTCAAACGATCGGCAAACTTCGCTCCATGTCGGTTCTATTCGGTTTTCGAACTCGAGTTAGAGGGAGTTCAACTCGAGTGGATTCGAGTTACGCCCAACTCGAGTTAGCTACTCGAGTTGACCATCACTAATCATCATCATCATCTTCTCAGCGTTACGTTAATCCCAGTAGGCTGTCACAGTCGGCAGCGCAAAGTCACCATTAAAAAACACAATTACCAATAACAATCGTCGCAAACACCTTAAAACGCCTAGATAAAAGTTAAGAAAGACCTCAGAAAGCAATCGGTTTAGCAGCGTTTAGTGAAAGCGAAACAAACAAACAAAGTCACTTTCCGATTTAGGTATCATACTAGTGTACAGCCATCTATCAGGCAAATCAATGTCGCAACAAAGATATTATGTAATTTTAGTTATCTCAGGTACATATAGATGGCACTTTTTATTTGAGTTGTGAAATTAGAAGTCGGTGTCAAGATTCTCCGACAATAGTATATAGTATAAGAAAACAAGGTTTAATTTACATCACCTCGCTCTCTTCGCAGACGACACAGCCATTTACTGCTCAGGAACCAACCCCAATCAAATAAAACTAAATCTCCAGACCGCTGTCAACGCTCTTGCTGACTGGTTTAAAAAATGGAGAATAGAAGTCAATCCCGAAAAGAGCCAAGCGGTACTCTACTCGAGACCGCCGCGCAAACCCACCCTTCCCCGACCAATCATCACACAAGTCACAAGCCGATCCCTTGGGAAAAGCGAGCCAAATAAGTATTTGGCTATTGGGCTACGCCCATGCCTACACCCAAGTGGGTGTAGGCATGGGCGTTTTTGGTTTTGAACGCAAACTGATATTTATCCGATTTCAGATTTCAAAAACGATTTCAAAATCCGTTTTCAGAAATCTGATTTCCGTGGCGCCAAACCTCGCCAATTCGCTTGCGTACTTAGATTTCGATGAAATCAGATAGATTGCGCGATTTTCATTCATGCTTTAATCTAGGCTTAGAACTAGCAGAAAAAACATATATCTATGATTACGCGTAAAACTTTTCTGGCGCATTTAAAAATCAGCATATTATTTACAATAATTTTACTGACAATTATTTTTTTTTTACTTTATTTTTTTCCTAATTTAATTAATTAGGTAGGGGAACCCGGGGCAGCATGGGCTCTTTAAGGAAAGGACGTGATATTTTAGGATTTAAGTGAAATATCGGGCTAAATTAGTAATCATTTATTAGACTTTTTAGTAAACTTTAATCTTCTTAAACAATAACCCACTCAGACTTATAGTTTTCGCATTTGGCCAACTTAAATAAAAAATGATATTCTGCTCATTATGCCCCGTACCAGGGGCACGTTGGGCACAGCTGGGGCATAACGGGCATAATACTAACTAACTTCTAAAATCTAGCACAAAATGAGCAAATATGAGTGGATTCGTCGTCTTCCCCTGCACGGGAAAAATGAGCCCACCTATTACAGGCTCTACATGATACCCAACCTTCAGTACATTGAGAGTACCAGTCACCGCAATAGAGGCACTCGACGTCATCTTCTTCAGACTCAATTTCTTTATGTTTCCTACTTATTTTATTAGTTTTAGTTTTCTTCAAGTTCTTTTTTTCCCTTTTTAACTTCAGGTTTCTTTTGTACTTTCTCCTCTAGTTCCCTTTTATACGGTGAATTTGTAATTATTGCCGTTTTTCCGCGTTGTCTTTTAGTTCTTTTTTGCTGTTGAGTCTTGGGAATAGGCACAACATGAAACATGTTGGTGACACAACACGAAATGAAGAGGATGGAGCTGAATGTCCATTAAAGAGCTTAGATCTTGAGTTGCAGTTGTCTGAAAATTCGTTGGAAACATAGCAGTAAGAGGTGAATTGAAATGCAAGTTCCCGCACATCCTTTGCAGACAGGCCAAACAATCGAGATTCCATATCTCTAACGTAGACAGAAAGCTCTTCTTCTTGAGCAGGAGTAAATATTGGTTTAAAGGATCCTAATGTTTTGGGTGCAAAATTTTTTGTGTCCCCATAAACTCTTTTACTTTTCTTTGTAACGTCGACCTTGGTACTTCATAACTTTTCGATGCTTCTTTGCTACTTTGTTTACCGGTAGTCACGTCATTGACTGCTAATTCCATTTTCCTCTCCTCCCTCCTCTACCTTTCTCATCATTTTACTCTTCCTTTCATAGTGTCTCACCATGTTCAATACTGCAAAAAGAGAAAAATAACCGTTAGTTCATAATCAGAAACTGGGGCAGTATGGGCATGCCCATTTTACCCCGCCCATAATGCCCCAAAGTTGTTATACAAGAAAACAAACTTACTAGAATTAAGTATTTACTTGATAGCATTTTTTGTTATAGTAATTAAAACTACAGTTACTACGCTAATCAAGACCACGGGAGTAGCCACACATTTTCCTAAGTCTATATTCATTACGGAAAAGACAAATTGTACAAAAATTAGATCAGATTACGCACTTACTTTGTTTTGTGTCCGACTCAAAATGGCGCGAGCTCCTGCTGACAATACTACCTGTCCCGCGTGCGCAGGGGCCCTGATTGTCGAACCGAGCGTTGCCGTCGTCAGTCGACGGGTAGGGAAGGGAAGAACTAAGATGCTCATATTACCCCGTAAGCCCGTCTTGCCCCGTGTTCCCCTATGTACCTAAATGTAGCTTAAATATGTATACAATTCACTAAAAAAATATTATTGTTTACAATGTCATAACTCACTTGTTACCAGGTCAAGTAAGCATAATGAAAAATTAGGTACGTAAACAAACATTAGGCACTTCTTTCTAACTCCAAGAAACATTGAGGCATAAACAAAAATACATCAACGTATAACCTCAGAAATCTAGTCTTAAAATACTTAGCAGTAAATATGATATAGATCGCATTAAAATGTCCCTTAAATTTCCGAGAAGCGAGATCTAAATCACAAAATTCGCGCTATCTTGTTTACTCCGCTAAGTTACAATTAGTTAGAAAGAGAGAACGCGAATTTCTAACAAAATCCAAACGCAAACTGACAGTTTTCGTTTGCTTGTGATTCCGAAGCGAAATCCAAATCAAAAATTCGCGCTATCTTTTTTACTCCCCTAAGTTACAATTAGTTAGAAAGAGAGAAAGCGAATTTCTAAAAGCCAAATCCAAATCACAAAATTCGCGCTATCTTTTTTACTCCGCTAAGTTACGTTTACGTTAGAAAGAGAGAAAGCGAATTTCAAAACGGTTGCGATGAGATCCAGTGATTTTATTGTCGATACGTTTGCGTTTGATTTGGTTTGGTGATTTCAGAAATCCAATCTTCAAGTTTGAGAAATCGATACAAATCGATTTTTGTATCAAATCAGATTTTGAATTCGTTTTGATATATCGGTCCTGTGCCTACTTGGGTGTTATCCTAGACGAACACCTCACCTTCGGAGAGCATATAAGGACGGTACGCTCGCGCGCCGCCTACGCTCTCTCTCGTCTCCACTCTCTCCTCACCCGCGCAGCAAGCTGTCCCTCAAGTGCAAAATGCGCCTGTACACAGCCTGCATACGCCCCATCATGACATACGCCTGTGTAGTCTTCGCACACGCCAAGCCCAGTCATATCCATAGGATGCAGACACTCCAAAACCGCTTTCTTCGCAGAGCAACAAACGCCCCTTGGTTCGTCCGAAATGAGATCCTCCATCTAGATCTCAAAATCCCCACTATCCAGCATTTCATGAAACGCCTCTCCAAGCGTTTCTTTGACACAGCCGCTGTACATCACAACCCTCTGGTTGTCGCGGCAGTAAATTACTCCCCCTCCAAAATTAGCAAGCTTCGCCGACCTAGGCACGCTCTCACCGACCCTGATGACCCCATTACCCTCCTCCAAGAGGCCAATAGGGCCACTAGTACAAAACACAAAAAACCGACCTACCGACCTCGCCGCCGAGGTCCGACGAGACACGTTCAATGTAGTACTGATGCGGCATACCTCGGCTACCCGGGATACTCTTTGGAGCATCATTTCCTGCAGCGTGCCGGGGTCTGTGTGTATGTCCGCAATGACATCTGTTGCCGGCGCCTCCGTCACCTCGAAGACCCTCACTTCTCGTCCCAATCCGCTGTTGTTTCACACTGGTGTGGACAAAATTGTTTACAATTGTGTCTACCGATCGCACAGCGGTGATCAGGAGACTACTCGATTATTTGACCACCTCAGTGAGGCTGCTGACAATGCGCTGCATCGGCACCCTGACGCTCAGTTCGTCGCTCTGGGGGACTTCAACGCCTGCCACCAGGACTGGCTCTCCCTATACCAGAGGACCGACCACGCTGGGAGAGAAGCGCGATACTTCGCGCTTTCTATAGGCCTTTCCCAGCTGGTAGAGCAAGCGACTAGGGTGCCTGATGTAGTTGGCCATACTGCCAACTGTTTGGACCTTCTGCCGACCACTGATCGGACAGATGTGTTGTAACAGTTTCCTCACCGTTGAGAACTTCAGACCACTGTCTGGTGAAGTCTGTATCGTCCTTCTCCCCACCAGATCACGACTCTCGTGGTGAACGGCGAATGTGGCGATACAGGTCAGCGGATTGGGATGAGATGCGCCACTTCTTCGCGTCTTATCCTTGGCAGCAGGTCTGCTTTTCTTCTGACAATCCGTCGAGCTGTGCGGACGCTATAACCGATGTGGTGCGTCAAGCTATGGAGTATTTTATCCCATTCAATGACGTGCCCGTCCGTGGCTCGGCGCGCCCATGGTTCAATGCCGATTGTGTCCAAGCTGAACAGCGTAAGCACACGGCATTTCTTGCCTGGGTTGACGCTCGTGACCGCGGAGCTCCGGATCTAAGCTCAAAGAAGAGAGCCTTTAACCGTGCTGCCAAGTCCTACAAGAAGGCGCTCAAGAAGGCTCGCTTCGACCGCATTACCCATATTGGCAACAAGTTATCTGCGTAGCCATCCGGTAGCAGATCTTTTTGGTCCCTTGCCAAATCGGTTGAGGCGAACTTCTGTCGGTCTTCACTGCCTCCGCTGGTTAGGCCTAATGGAACACTGGCTTATACGGCGAGAGAGAAAGCAGGTCTCTTTGCTTCTCTCTTTGCCCATAATTCGCGTGTTGATACTGGCAGTGCTACTCCACCTAATTTACCTCATTGCGGAGCCTCAATGCCTGAGGTTTGCATTTGGAACAAGGAGGTTCTGAGAGTACTGTGTCGTCTGGACGTGAATAAGGCTAGTGGTCCGGATGGTATACCAGCGATTGATTGATCTTAAAGCATGTGCGCCCGAGTTGTCTCCTGTATTGACGCGCTTGTATCGCCTCAATCAATCCGGTCCGAAAGAGAAGCCATGGTTGAGCGAACGAGTGTTGCACTGCAGGCAGTCTCTGAATGAGGCAATGCCAATCTTGTAGCATTCAATGCCGCCAAAACACAGGCGTGTCTTTTCAACGCCAAAAGGAGCCCGTTCACATTGGCTCCTACTTTTGAAATGTGTCCTTGGAGTGTTCCGACCGCCTTCAGCTTTTGGGAGTTGAGATTTCCTCGAACCTTAACTTTGGGCAGTTCATTTAGTTCAAGGCCAAGGTGGCTGCCAGGAAACTTGGCGTTATCGCAAAGGTCCGGCAGTGCTTCACACCTGGGCAGCTTCTAATGTTATACAAAGCACAGGTCCGTTCGTGTGTGGAGTACTGCAGCCACATTTGGGCTGGTGCTGCTAACTGTCACCTGGCCACTTTGGATTCAGTGGAGAGACGTGCGAAGAGACTGATTGGTGACCCTGATCTAACTCGAGTTGGTCTCTAAAGCCTAGAGCACAGGCGTAGAGTAGCCAGCCCTTCGGTGTTCTATAGGATGCATTTTGGGGAGTGTGCGAGGGAATTGCATGATTTAATTCCCCCATCTCAGTTCCACCATCGGTCGACCCGTCATACGGCTGGTTTCCACCCTTACATTGTTAACACCACTACGATCCGGACGAAGCGTTTCGCCTCCTCCTTTATACCGCGTACATCGAGGAACTGGAACAATTTGCCAGCGGCGGTGTTTCCGTCGGACTACAATTTGAGTGTCTTCAAGGCTAGAGTGAATAGGCTCTTAATGAAGTAGTGCGCTTTACCATCAACGTTTGCGTCACTGCTTACCATCAGGCAGGATTGCGGTCAAGCGCTAGTTTATAATATATACATAAATGTATAAAAAAAAAAGATCCTCTGTCTCCCGTCACTCCAGACGAAGTGCAGGATATTATCAGAGGTCTCAAACACAAACAGGCTCCCGGTTCTGACGGCATCACCAATAAAGTGATCCGACTTCTCCCTGCCCACCTGATTATCCTACTGGCCACCATCTTCAATGGAGCCATGGGCAACAATATCTTCCCACAAACGTGGAAGGAAGCGACCGTAATAGGCATTCCTAAGCCTGGCAAGCCAAAATCTGAGCCTTCGAGCTATCGTCCTATTAGCTTGCTAAAAGTTCTCGGCAAAGTCTATGAAAGGCTTATTTATAAGCGTCTCAGAGCCTTTGCCGAGAACAAGGGCCCCATCCCCGACGAACAATTCGGGTTCCGTTCTCGGCACTCCAGTGTCCAACAAGTCCTCCGTATCACCGAGCATATTCACGCAGGATTCCTACGTGGTATGATGACAGGTGTTATCTACTTCGACGTAGCGAAAGCCTTTGACAAAGTCTGGCACAACGGCTTAATATACAAGTTGTACCAACTCGGCGTGCCTGACCGTCTCGTGCTCATCCTGCGAGACTTCCTGTCAGACCGCACTTTCCGCTACAAGACCGAAGAAGCTCTCTCCCCCTCCCACCTCATCCGGGCCGGAGTCCCCCAGGGCTCCGTACTGGCCCCTCTGATCTTCAAGCTATTCACCAGCGACATCCCAAAAAGGCCCACCTCGCTCTCTTCGCAGACGACACAGCCATTTACTGCTCAGGAACCAGCCCCAATCAATTAAAACTAAATCTCCAAACCGCTGTCAACGCCCTTGCTGACTGGTTTAAAAAATGGAGAATAGAGGTTAATCCCGAAAAGAGCCAAGCGGTACTCTACTCGAGACCACGACGCAAACCCACCCTTCCTCGACAAATCATCATGTCTGACAAGCCGATCCCTTGGGAAAAGCAAGCCAAATACCTAGGTGTTATCCTAGACGAACACCTCACCTTCGGAGAGCATATAAGGACGGTACGCTTGCGCGCCGCCTACGCACTCTTATCATCTCCACTCTCTCCTGAACCCGCGCAGCAAGCTGTCCCTCCAGTGCAAAATGCGCCTGTACCCAGCCTGCATACGCCCCATCATGACATACGCCAGTGTATTCTTCGCACACACCAAGCCCAGTCATATCCATAGAATGCAGACACTCCAAAACCGCTTTCTTCGTAGAGCAACAAACGCCCCTTGGTTCGTCCGAAATGAGATCCTCCATCTAGATCTCAAAATCCCCACTATCCAGCAATTCATGAAACGCCTTTCCAAGCGTTTCACAACATCACAACCCTCTGGTTGTCGCGGCAGCAAAATACACCCCCTCCAAAATTAGTGAGCTTCGCCGACCTAGGCACGCCCTCACCGACTCTGATGACCCCATTACCCTCCTACAAGAGGCCAATAGGGCCACTAGCACAAAGTACAAAAGACCGACCTACCGACCTCGCCGCCGAGGTCCATCGCGACGCGTTCAACGTAGTAATCGCCCCCCCGTGGAGTAGAACTGCTAGTTTCAAGACACGAAATGTGGCAAAGATGCAAAGACCTGCTTTCTCTCTCGCCGTATGAGCCAGTGCTCCATCAGGCTTAACCAGCGGAGGCAGTGTGAGCCAACAGAAGTTCGCCTCGACCGATTTGGCAAGGGACCAGAAAGATCTGCTAGCGGGTGGCCGCGCTGAGAGCTTATTGCCAATATGAGTAATGCGGTCGAAGCGAGCCTTCTTCAGAGACTTTTTGTAGGACTTGGTAGCACGATCAAAGGCTCTCTTTTTTGAGCTAATATCCGGAGCTCTGTGGTCCCGGGCTTTAACCCAGGTGAAAAATGCGGTGTGCTTACGCTGTTCAGCTTGAATATCGTCGGCGTTCAACCATAGGCGAGCCGAGCCACCGACGGGAACATCACTGAAGGGGATAAAATACTTCATAGCTTGACGCACCACATCGGATGTAGCGTCCGCACAGCTAGACGGATTGTCAGAAGAGAAGCGGACCAGCTGGCAGGGATAAGACGCAAAAAAGTGGCGCATCTCATCCCAATCTGCTGAGTTGTATCGCCACCTTCGCCATTCACCACGTGAGTCACAATCTAGTGGGGTGAAGGACGATATAGACTTCACCAGACAGTGGTCTGAAGTTCCTAACGGTGAGGGAACTATCACAACACATCTGTCCGGATTAGTGGTCAGCAGAAGGTCCAAACAATTGGCGGTATGACCAACTACATCAGGCACCCTAGTCGGTTGTCCTACCAGCTGGGAAAGTTCCATTAATAGCGCAAAGTTACGCGCTTCTCAACCAGCATAGTCGATCCTCTGTGAATGGGAAAAGCCAGTCTTGGTGGCAGGCATTGAAGTTCCCCAGAGCGACGAACTGGTTGGAGAGAATAGATTAGAATACCTACTCTTTATTATGTACACCATATAGATTACAGAAAATAAATATAAAAATTTTACAATGAGTGGTCTTATCGCTAAGAGCGATCTTTTACAGACAGAGGTGAATTTTAAATGAGAGAACGTGCGTCCGCTGTACACACTTTTCTTTTTATGCTTTTTCATTTTTAAAACTGAGGGAATAGGAAGGTAGACAGTAGGTAGGGCAGTTGAGTGACGTGATGCAATGTTAAACCCAACAACATGATCAACGATACTGCGCCAGGGGGAGATTGGTCTGTAGACTGCGGGGACGCCCGAATCTCCCTGCAATCGCCATCAGGTCCTCTCGTCCGCTCGCCAACCAGCAGGATGGAGCCAACCTGGGATTTTTCGTAGTTGGCGTAGCTGGCCCTTTGTCTTTGGCTGGCACACGAATTGGGCCTCCAAATACCTGCGGTCAACGTGAATCAGCGGAACACCGTGCTTCGGAGCCCGCTACCCTCCACGACCAAACTCCCGACACAACGACAATTGGCGCTTTGTACACGGCACACAACGCAACAAAACTGCTTAGACCCATCCTCCACACGGCTTCACCAGTCATTATGCCGGGAACACGACGAATCGCTTGGCGGCAAGATTTTATCTGGTGGGTGGTAACTTCTGCCGGCAGCTGATGTTATGTTTGTAAAATATATTTTCTTCTTTTAACTATATTAAAACTATATTAAACGTGTATTATTCATTATAGAATAATACACGTTTAACAATTATTATTTATGACAACAAAATACAACATACTTCACGATCTCGAGTATCGGACGAGGAATCTCCCACGACAGCGTCAGGGTCTTTTGCAGGAATCCCCGATTTATAAATAGAGCTGAGCTAGTGCTAGTGGAGAAATCGCTGAAAAAAAAAATAATTTTGCTAACGATTTAGGTATTTTTTAGAGACTGGGTGGGTGTCACCCCAAAAAGGTGACAACTGGGGCGGTCCGCCCCCCCTATCAATTACTTAGGTTTATTATTAGGAATTACTGAATTGCTTAGGTTTATTATTAGAACATGCAGTGGCGTACACAATTCCTCTTAACAATTCATCATCTCAAAATCAAATAAAAGAATATGAAATAAAAATAACCAATTCAAAACCAACAAATGAATTTTCAGTATCAATAAACGTGTCGTTACAATAAAAAAGAAATGAATAACCCCAAGGGAGTAGCCAGGATTTTGTACAGTTGGGAGGCAGGTTGAGAAAATCCTAGACTGAATTGATTTTTTCATACATTAGGTATAAATGCGAAAGTTTGTGAGTGTGTGTGGATGGATGGATGTTTGTTACCTCTTTCTCGCAAAAGCTACTGAACAGATTACGATGAAATTTGGTAGGTATGTAGATAGCTGAAGACCCAGAATAACGGATACATAGGGGTAGGGTAGGTTTAGTTTAGGGTAGGTGTAAGATACGAAAATTAAATAAATAACTTAATTTGAAACAGCAGATTCAAACAGCAACAGATAGCTCGTAATTAACTGACGTTGACATAATTTTACTTTTTGACGTTGACGGTGACGAATCGCTTGCAAAGATAGCCGCGATATTATACGGCTAAAACAAGAGAATCAGAGATGTCATAGCAACCATTTGAATGTGTACTGACTTCCCTACTTCGACAGGTTTTGCCGCCATTAAAATTTCCATGCGTTTCATTCTTCTATTTTTTTTTTTCTAAGTTGCGCTAGCCTGGCTAAACTCAATTAAACCATAGATTAACACTAAACTTTGTCAGCGAGGCGAAAGATAACAATAATTTTACCATATTTAAGAGTATGACCTAGCTTAGCTCAATAAATTTCTCTAAAGAGGTGAAATAAAGTTCGCTCAGTTCACCAGCCCGCCCGCCTGCTAGGGGCGGGGGGCAGAGCAAAAGGCCTGCGTGCCATACCCGGTCAAAGGCCTCCGAGACATCAAGGGAGGTGGCAATCGCTTCCTCATTTTTCTCGAGGGCCCCGCCCCACTTGTGAGTGGCACACACTAGTAGGTCCCCAGTTGACCGATTGCGGCGAAACCCGTACTGTCGGTCACTGAGGAGATCGGTACCTTCCAGGTAATCCAAGCGGCGCGAGTTCAATACACGTTCTACAATCTTGGAGAGTATGGACGTTAAATATCGTAAAATAAATGAATTAATAATAAAGTTTTATTGACATAAAAAGGAGTTAACTACATTTAATTTCAAGCCCTGACTCCCGTGCTAGGTAGTTACTGGAGTCAGTGTCTTCACCCATTTTTTGAACAATAACTTTTTCATCATCATCATCTCAGCGTCTAATCCCGGTTTTTTTTTAAAATTAATTGACGGGATTACCCCGTCAGCGCGGTTTTGTCTCCCATATTGAGGTTGGAGAATCTTTCTTGCTTTTCGTTTTTACTGAAGGTGACAGTAAACTTTCTCCTTATTACCTACATCTTATTAATTATACTTACAGGTACCTAAATGTTACTCAATCTATATTGTTAAGCTTTATAGATTTCAGACCCATTAGAGGTTGCATATGGCAATTTTACAATTGTTCTGTAATTCTACACTACTAAGTACCTAAGTGGCTGTTTCTACTTATAATTAATCATCATCATCATCAACCTTTTATCGTCCCACTGCTGGGCACAGGTCTCCTCTCATACAGAGAAGGATTGAGCGTAATCACCACGCTTGCTCACTGCGGGTTGGCGATTTCAGACTTGAAGTCCAGGTTTCCTCAAGATGTTTTCCTTCACCTTCAGTCATTGGCGTCCAAGATATACTTAGAAAGTACATATAACTTTTAGAAAAGTTACATTGGTACTTGCCTGACCTGGAATCGAACCCGCGCACTCACACTTGAGAGATTATAATTAATAATCTTATTTAACTTAATTAGTCTTATCTGACGGGGACATTATTTTTTCTTTCCTTTTCTTTCTCTTCAATATGTATTTATATATACACATATATATACATAGGTACATAATCTTCCTTTTTTTTTTCCTTTGCCTTTTCTTATGTCTACTGGCTTACATTTGAAATGTAGTTACTATACTGAAATGTACAGCCTATTATACTATTTATTATTATTATTCACAACTTCACAAATTTTCTTACAGTAAGTTTATAATCCCGGTTGCATCCGCGGCTTCCCCGTTGGTGCCCGGGGTCCGCTATACAGAGTGGTGCCGACAATACGACAATAAATTAAACATCGTGTACCTCAACACATTCTCAGTGTATCCTTAAAAATATGATATAAATATATCCATTAGATTAGCCCCAGGAAATTTTATTTTTCTTTTTTCACATTTTCTACATGATGTACATGTTCGTAAGGAAGCGCTTACAGGTTGATGACCGCCGCTTCCAGCGGTACTAAACTTTAATAATAATGGCGCCAAAAAGCAAACCGATGCAGGACTGCGCCGTCGCCCGCTGATCGGAGGTCATTGAACCAATATTTCAAAGGATGTTCTATTCCGTTTGCAATTTATGCATTTTATGCGATTTAGTTTGTTTGAAATTTTAATTTTTAATGCTAGGTATTTTTCTATAGACCAGCATGGTATGTGTTTTCATTTATTGTCGTATTTTCAGCACCACTCTGTATAATAACTTTTTAAGCTACAACATTAAAATAACGTAACATGAAATGAAAACTATATTTACGTGACATTAAAGAGAATTTCATGCTCTTGATGTGGTTTGTGGTCAGGTGTGCGGTGTGTTTGTGTTAGTTCCAATATGGAGTTGTCATTTAGTTATAAATGATAGGATTTCGTGCTCAAATGCGGTGTACTTAATTGCAAAAGGGACCGCAACCTCAAATCCCGAGCGTCAATATCGCTCACTCATAATTAAATATTAATAATTAATTCTGAGTACCTATAGCATGATAAATTCGTAACACACTAAAATTATAGTGGAAATGGCTTTTATATTGGCAGTTCAGTACATAACAGATATCGCTTTATTTACCTTGCTGAACATTATTCATGATAAATAACCATTATATCGTGTCGTGGTGGCCTAGTGGTTAAAACACCAGCCTCTCAAGTATGAGTGCGCAGGTTCGATTCCCGGTCAGGCAAGTACCAATGTAACTTTTCTAAAGTTATATGTAGGTACTTTCTAAGTACTTATATCTTGGACACCAATGACTGAAGGTGAAGGAAAACATCTTGAGGAAACCTGGACTTTAAGTCTGAAATCGCAAATCCGCATTGAGCAAGCGTGGTGATTACGCTCAATCCTTCTCTGTATGAGAGGAGACCTGTGCCCAGCAGTGGGACGATGAAGGATTGATGATGATGATGAACCATTATATGAATGCGTTACTATAATCTAATGTCTTATAGGGACAATCCTTACTGCAATCCATAAATGTATAGTTGAACATTGGATCTAATTAAAATATGTATTTGAACTCCCATCCCTTTAAACACACATCCCTACAAAACCTAAAGTCTACCTAGTAATTTTTAATAAGTATTTATTTCACAAAGATACATAGCACTTTACTCTGTATACATGAAAGAAATGTTTACAATTACTATGCAATAGTATACTCTATCTTTTAAACTAAGGTCCGTATTACAGAAGGTCACTCAAAACTCAAGCTTTACTTAAGTCTCGTTTCAAGCCATTTGATTGGTTGAAACTAGTTTTAAGTAATGCTTAAGCAGAGATCAATTCTTGAGTAACGTTCTGTAATACGGACCTAAGACTCGCCTGTATCTTAAAAGGTAGGGTTCAGCCAAATGGATTCTGTAAACGAAACTCGAAAGACTCGAGTGATTTGAACTTGTACAAAAGATGGGATAAAAATAAAATAAAATAATAACAACAAAATTAAATTGAAATGAAAATCTTTCTCACAATCATCATCATCATCCCAGCGTTAATCCCAGTCGCATCCGAAGCCTTTTTAGCTTTGGAGTCTGGGGTCCGCTTTACCAGTCCAACTGCTGATATGGCTAAACTTCGACATTTTCCGTGAAGCGACTGCCGTCTGACCTCCACAACCCGAAGGCGACATCGAAGCATTGCAGTTAGACCAATTGTTGGGCTTTTGAGGGCTCCAACAACCCGCAACGACTGCCACTAGATGTTCGTATGGCAACCGGGACCAACGGCTTACCGTGCTTTCCGAGGCACGACCAGACCAGTGCAAATATTCATATTCATGCATACAAATACTTGCACTGTGCGGGGATCGAACCCGCGCCACCTTGCGCAGCGGCCGCGTCCGCTACCGCTACGCCACGGAGGCTGTCAAAAATCTTTCTCCCAATATCCTTACTTATCCCAAGAAACACAAGGGTGTTGTGGGTGTGTGTGAATGTGTTGAGTGCTTTTCGTGAATATAAAATATCTATAACATTTGGATATAAGTGTGATTTAAAATTACAAATGTGTTCCGGCATGATGTCTGGTGAAGCCGTACGGAGAACGGGTCTGAGCAGTTGTGTTGCGATGTGTGCCGGGTACGATGTGCCTTATGTTGTTGTGTCGGGAGTTTGGTCGTGAAGGCTCTCCAGATCATCCTCTGGCGCAGCATCGTTGGTCGTGTTGTTTGGTTAAACATTGCATCACCTCGCTCAACTGCCGTCTTCCTTCCTATTCACTCAGTTTTTTTGAGTGAATAGGCTTAATAAGCTAGTGTGCTTTACCATCAATGATTGCATCACTGCTTACCATCAGACGGGATTGCAGTCAAGCACTAGTTTATAACTATTAAAAAAAAAAAAACTTCGATATTTTCCGTGAAGCGACTGCCGTCTGACCTCTACAACCCGAAGGCGATATCGAAGCATTGCAGTTAGACCATTGTTGGACTTTTGAGGACTTCAACAACCCGTAACGATACCGATGACGATCGCCGCGTTCGCTACCGCTACGCCACAGAGGCTGCGGTATGTTGTGCCTGGAGTATTAGGTAATTGGAATAAAACAAAGGTGAATCAGTCTTCTCAAGGATTTTAATTACCTAAACACTTTGCGCACACACGTCTGACACTATAATGCAGCGGTGCTAAGATCCTGATATCAAATATTAAGAAATTGTGAATACTTACAATGGGTATGTCACATTACCCTAAATTCGGTGAATCCTTTGACCTGCCGTCGCAGCCAGCATCTCTAGCCTGTGTGATACTTAGAGACTTCGTGCCCACAAGTGTTCAGAACCAGATGGGAAAGGGTCTGTACGCGGGTATACGCCTTTCTTGAGAAGACCTTTTTTAACCGACTTCAAAAAGGAGGAGGTTACTCAATTCGACCGTATATATGCTTTTTTTTTTTATGTTTGTTCGCGCATAACTTCGTCGTTTATGAACCGATTTTGATAATTCTTTTTCTGTTGGAAAGAAGGCGTTCCCAAGGTGGTCCCATGATAAGGATATCAGGGTTTGATGGTGGAAGACCAGAGAAAACAAGGGGAACTTTAAAAAATTGCTGGGACGACAAGTGCATTTCTTAGCATTTCATTAAGTATTTTAAAGCACTACAATTTAATAAAGGTCTGGAGTAGATCTGATGATGGAGCCGGGAGACAGTCGAAGGAACTCCTCAACAATTCACAGCAGCTACCTTGTGTTTGGGCTCGATTAATTTGTATTGATAAGAACTTTACACCTAGATGAGTTGTGACTGTCATAAGAGCTCTGATGATGAAGACAAAGGCCAGTTCCGGGAACTCCTCAACGGTTTACAGTAGCTACTTTGTGGTTGGACTTCATTCATTTATATTGATGAGACCTTTGCACCCATTGGGTTAAAATAATGGTCTGCAGTAAATTTGATGATGAAGACCATAGGCAGTTGAGGGAATACTTACGGGTAAAAATTAAAGTAAACAAAATTACGTCGTTTCCCAACTATATTGGCGCCAGCTTCCAGTCTGACGGATGCAACTGAATACATAGTATTTTTAACAACTAAAAAGTGTAAAATAAAAACTTTTTTACAAAAAAATAACCGACTTCCAAAAACCACTACAAAGTGAAAAATAACTAATTTCGGAAGTCGGTGTCAAAAAAGGAATATATAAAACCAAAGACACCGACTTCCGAAATTAGTTATTTTTCACTTTGTAGTGGTTTTTGGAAGTCGGTTATTTTTTTGTAAAAAAGTTTTTTTACGCATGTGGTTCAATAGCCTATTTTAATAACACAGGTCGCCACGCCGTTTCTTCGTCTCATGCGCGACATTTAATATTTAATTCCTAATCGGTTTCTCCAAACTAACAGGTTACGGAGACACTCCGTTTCCAAAAAAACTACCTAAGTACGCTAAGCTTCCTTCAAACGTCATGTCCAGCCATGACCATAAGCTTCTTTTCTTTTCACAATTTTAAATTACAACTTTAATTGCAATTGCAAGCTTATTTTAGTTATTTAAATTTAATTAATGCATTTATTGTACATTTCCTCTAATTTAAATTATTATTTTAAAAGATATCTGATCTGGCAACATATATTTTTTTAATTTTAATCTATTTATTTCGAGCAACCAGACTCTAAGGTGCGTATTACAGAACGTCACTCAAAACTCAAGCTCTACTTAAGTCTCGTTTCAAGCCATTTGATTGGTTGAAACTAATGCTTAAGTCTGCTTAAGCATTAGTTTCAACCAATCAAATGGCTTTGAAAGCATTGATCTCTGGATCAATGCTTGAGTAACGTTCTGTAATACGGGCCATAGTGTTAGTTACAATGTGCCTACAAACTATGTTAGTAATACATTTACAAACAATACAAAAGCAGCAGTGGTTCACAAACTGACAGTCCAAAACATTTCTTGTTAAACCCCTCTAACAAGAAATGTTTTGGACTACTGTTATAGGTACCACACTGCCACCTACTGGGTAATAGTTGAATTCTAAAGAAACCTAATTCAATGTTACTATTTGATGTCCACAATTGTCGATCTAATTTTACTATATTGTACTAGATGGCGTCACTGAGACGTGGGATCACAGTTTTTATAAGTATGCCATTTTGATATATACCCTATCTTAAATCTCTTTGTTAATTACTCATTTTAGAATTTTGGAAAATACCCAACACTTACTACAGTAATAGTAATAATATCCTATGCACTGAATTTTCATTTTCAAAGAACAGTTCCAAAAGATTA
This sequence comes from Sesamia nonagrioides, assembly GCA_017933935.1. NCBI lineage: Eukaryota > Metazoa > Arthropoda > Insecta > Lepidoptera > Noctuidae > Sesamia > Sesamia nonagrioides. The sequence goes on along the minus strand of JADWQK010000195.1, from coordinate 95,048 downwards.
TCCCTCTTTATACAAAGTATGCTTGTAATATATAGACTTCTGAACAGCAAAACATTTACTTCCTATTTTATAGTTTTAATTATATTTATATTACACACATGCTAACAGTAAATACAAAACACACACAACACATTCACAAACACACTCATTCAAAACTCACTCATTCACTCATTTCGGTGCCACTTCCGTGCTACTTCGGTTCCACTTCGATGCCTTTCTCTTTCTCAGTCTCTATCTGACCCGTGACCCAAGGGCTGGTTTTTATCTTGGACAGAGGCTAAGCATTGCCGCCAGTATCTTGGGTACATTACCAGTCGACAGCAATGCCGAAGAATTTTTTAATGCTATATTCTAATTTATTATAGTTTTGATTAGGGTAGGTTATGATTTTTATTTAATAATTTGTAAATTAATCAAACTTAAGGTTGATGCTGTGAATCGTTGAGGAGGTCCTTCGACTGTCTCTCTGCTCCATCATCAGATCTACTCCAGACCTCTATTAAATTGTAGTGCATTAAAATTCTTAATGAAAATATTAGAAATGTTTTGAATTGAGTTTTCTCTAAAAGATATGTACAGACGACAGCATATGAAGCTACTACAATCTATCAAATTTATTCGATTTTCAACTTTATTTCCCAGCATTACGGCTCACAGTTGATTGGGAATATCTGACAGTTTCGAGTAGCTTGACCTGCTGTCGTCCGTACTTAATTATAAATAATTATGTCAAAAAACAAAATGTCATGCCATAACGTGATCTCTTTTGACGTACGTAATTTGGATATAGTACATTACGATATTAGTGCGTAATGATGGTTATAACATGCGAGACGGAATTTCAGCCCGAGCCGAAGGCGAGGGTGTAATTGAGCCGAGCATGTTATAACCAATACGCACGTATATCGTACGACGTTATTTAACACACTTGCGAGGAAATAGAAAAAAAAGTATTTTATATTTTGTTCATTTTAAATAAACTCAATCTGTAAATGCACACTGTTGCTTTCCCGCCATTGGTATTATTATTTGCCATTTCAAATATGGAACAGCGCGCAGCGCGAGTCGTGCGGCGGCGATCAGTTCCATATTTACTTGAAATGGAAAATAATGCTGTTACGGAATTTGTATGGACTATAACTTAACTATTTGCTTTGATAACACACGCGTTTGTTATGGCCCGCTTTACATATTTAAAACCGGTGGAATTACATCAGCTTTACGAGCAAGGGTGTTAAAAAGTATTTTACACGTACGGTAATGGATTTGTATCTTCAGTATCTTCCTCAGCCTATAGATGTCCACTGCTGTACAAAGCCTCCCCCAAGGCTTTCCACGATGACCCGTCTTGTGCTGCCCGCATCCATCGGCTTCCCGCAACCTTCAGTATGTTTCAGGTGTATTCTATCGATATAGTCAGAAGTCCAGGAAAAATTCTGCATACCTAGTGCCGTGAGATTATGGGTTACAAAAATTACAGCTTGGCCCGGTAATGACTCAACCCACCGGGACTAAGGTCCGTATTCCAGAAGGAAACTCAAGCATTGATCTCTGTTTAAGCATTACTTAAAACTAGTTTCAACCAATCAAATGGCTTGAAACCAGACTTAAGTAAAGCTTGAGTTTTGAGTGACGTTCTGTAATACGCACCTAACGTCCGTATTACAGAACCTTACTCAAAACTCCTTCTGGAATACGGACCTAAGTGTAAACATTAACGATAACATTACGGGGTTTCTTCATAAACGATGGTTAAAAAGTGACGTTCAAACGGCAAAAATATGGTTAAACAGTCACTAATTATATTTAAGCAACTTTTATGATTAAAGGGGAATATATACCAAGTAAACAAATAGTATGATCTCACAAAGATTTAATCACAAATTTATTGAGTTTCACTATTGTATAAAGATTACATGGAGAATATCTATAAATAGATGGAGTTTCTTGCCCGTTCTTCTCCATGGGTACCTACTTTTTGGAATGGGCGACTAGTTTCATCTTACTGACTAACTGGTTTATTTGAATGCTTTGATTTTGATTTTAGAAAAGTTCTATATTGGGCCAAATTCGATAAAGAATAGAGATAAACAAACCGTTGCTAGGCAACGACTTGTACGTGTAACGACACGGTATTATTATGAGCGATGCAACCACGTGCCGCGTGCCCTCCTCCCCTTCGCCCGCGTATGTATTGCTTTTCGCACATGTATTAAGTTACCTCATTTTGGGAAATAATATTTATTTTTAGGGGGAATTTTTTAAGTTTAGCCCTGCTTTGTAGGCATCAATCAATTATCGATAACTAACAATACCTTCACGGATTGGACAGGGTTTTCTTTACATATTGTACTTATATTAAATATGCCGCTACTTATTTGTAAAAAAAATCGAGCTTATAAGTACGAATTTATTAGTATTTAGTTATTTTAAAGCTTATAATTATAAAATGCGAGTTTATTTTACATAAATACATGAAACCACTTAACCCGTAATATAGGCGGAATAGGACTACTGTTAGTGCCTCCCGTGATGAAAACTAAAACTATTTTTTCACAAACTAAAGTTAACTTAAGTACAGTGCGTTTTTCCTTTTTGCAGTAATGATAAAATCAGTCTTTGAATCGATACAATTCAAACATTCAAAATCAATGAATGCAAAAAATGTAATTGCCGAAGCCTGAATAGCTGTTAAAAATTAGCTTAAAAAAATCCATTCTCCAAAAGACAGTCCAGGAGTGCCGGCAGAAGTGAAAACTTGGACGCAGCGATGTGCATTTTGATTTTTTTGAATTCATTCATTCATTGCGCTGGCGTACACACACAACAATTTATATCACACCATAGAAAATTTAAAACTCCGGATCTATTACAATTTTACAATTAAAAGTTTACATACACAGAAAAATCAAGATTCATTCATATTTTAATGTAGGTGGCTGTAGCACATAAACACGCCCCGCGTCCTACGCCGCCTAAAACGAAGCAGCACATTTTCGGGGCTAAAAAAAGAGGGATAGGTATATCATTTCCTCTTCTTCGCGGCGTTACTCGTTACGTGTTGTCAAATAATGGACAATTGGATCGTGTTGGAATCATAAATAGTAGAGTAAGGCCCAGGTGACGTGTCTTATGGTAGGTTTAAATTTCTTTGACCATCCCAAAAAAGTGCACATCGCCGCTAAATAAGTTTTCACTTCAAAAATCACATAATTATATATACTATGTATTCGGAAAAAAGTATGATTGCGCGGGTTCGATTCCAGGTCAGGCAAGTACCAATGTAACTTTTCTAAAGTTATATGTACTTTCTAAGTATATCCTGGACACCAATGACTAAAGGTGAAGGAAACAACTTCAGGAAACCTGGACTTTAAGTCTGAAATCGCCAACCCGCAATGAGCAAGCGTGGTGATTACGCTCAATCCTTCTCTGTATGAGCGGAGAGGAGACCTGTGCCCAGCAGTGGGACGATAAAAGGGTCGTTAGCAATCGACAAGACTACAAAACTCGCATTTCTAATGGCTAGTAAAGACTGATAAGTATAACAAATTATTACTAGAGACTATAATATACCTGTAATCGTGTTACTAAGTTCACAATATGTTATTATCACTTTAAACTTAAGTATAATTTACAAAATTCACTTATAATTAAGGACGTTTTGGAATACCAATATATTAAAAAAATAGTAGTTCAAAATAACTACATTCGTAAAAAAAACTTTTAAAAAGTTTTAATTACCGAACTTTGGCCTTTTTTGTAAAAAAATAATATTCGGAGTAACCTCCATGATACAAGGCTAACAATTGCATAGCAATATAGAAGTACCTATAATTTAAGAAGTTATATAAAAATGTTGGTAAATATTCTATTATACGAAGTCCGTTTTTCATTCTTAAGCTCAGTTGTGCTATCGTTCCTACAACGCGGTCCAGCTCACAAATGCATTATATCTACATGTTAATTTTGGAGCAAATACCGTCAACATAGAAACCACTTTCATACTGAGATAAGACAACATATGTCAACAGCTATATTTCTTTTTTTTTTTAGAATGAAACCACTTGTGGCATTTTAAATTCCAAGACTTGGCTTTCTGATCCGAAAGGGTCGAGACGCGTACGGCCAGGGCTGGTTGGAGATGGCCCAAAAGAATTCATGCAAGTATTAGGCCTTTACACAGCCATAGGATATCGATAGTAATCCATACTAATATTATAAATGCGAAAGTAACTCTGTCTGTCTGTCTGTCTGTCTGTCTGTTACGCTTTCCCGCTTAAACCTCTCAACCGATTTTGATGAAATTTGGCACAGACAATCTTTAGACCCCGAGAAAGAACATAGGCTACTTTTTATCCCGGAAAAATTTGATGTTCCCGAGGGAAACCTAAAAAGCGCGATATAACCGAACTCCACGCGGGCGAAGCCGCGGGCGGAAAGCTAGTAAAAAATAAAAGTAAATATTCCGACGACAGCAAGACCGACTGTATTTATTCCCTTACTTTCATATTTCATATTCTCTTCGTAACATATTTCAAACTATAAAAAATAAATAATTAAATCCACATTGTGATAGTACTACACTTGAGGCTGAGCGGACTTCATGAGATAGATTACCTCATCATTCTCCTGCCCTTATCCCAATTTATTTGGGGTCGGCGCAACATGTCTTTTTCTTCCATGCATCCCTATCAGAAGCCATCTCCGCAGTCACTCCCTTCTTAGTCATATCATCCTTCACACATTCCATCCATCGTTTCTTTGGTCTTCCCCTACTCTTATAGCCATCAACATTCATAATTAAGACTCTCCTCACGACATTCTCCTCAGTTCTCCGTAACACATGCCCGTACCAGGACAACCGATTTCCACACAACTTTTCAGCTACCGGTGCCACTTTCAGACTTCCTCTTATGTACTCATTTCTTATTCTATCCATTCGTGTAACACCACATATCCCTCTTAGCATTCTCATCTCGGCTGCATGCAATTGCCTTTCATTCATCCCTTTCGTAGCCCAACATTCTGATCCATACAAGACAGCAGGTCGGATCATGGTTTTATATATTTTCCCCTTAAGTTTAATGGGAATGCGGGAGTCGCAGATTGTTCCCGTGACCTGCCGCCATTTCATCCATCCAGTGTTAATTCTGTGCTTAACCGTCCGATCTATTTCGCCATCGCTTTGTACGAGTGAACCGAGATACCGAAAGTCGGAGCAAATTGGTAGGAGTGCGCCATCAAGCGCTATGGCTCCATGAGATAGATTACCTATATCTTATAATTACTAGACCCTTCAGGACCCATCTATGAATATTTAATAGTACTTAGACAATAAAATATGGAATCAGTTTACAACAATTTGTTGTCTTATACCTAATTATTAGAGTAACCTCCACCATGACACAAGAGTAATCTATGAGTATTGGATTGGTAGTAGGTAAGAAAAACGTGATTAATATGAAATCAGTTTACAACAATTTATTGTCTTATACCTAATTATTAGAGTAACCTCTACCATGGTAGAGGTGCTAAGCAATTTTTACTCTTGTGTCATGACACACAGAGCTGGTTGGAGATGGCCCAAAAGAATTCCTGTAAGGATTAGGCCTTTATACAGCAATAGGAAAGTTTAATTTAAAAAAAAAAAAAATTTAAAGAGCGACTGTATTTATTCCCTTACTTTCATATTTCATATTCTCTTCGAACATATTTCAAACTATAAAAAATAAATAATTAAATCCACATTGTGATATTACTACACTTGAGGCTGAGCGGACTTCATGAGATAGATTACCTATATCTTATAATTACTAGACTCTTCAGGACCCATCTATGAATATTTAATAGAACTTAGACAGTAAAAATGTGATTAATATGGAATCAGTTTACAACAATTTGTTGTCTTATAATTAGAGTAACCTCCCTGATACATGTATGGAGAATATACTGAAGACGGTGAAAATGTGATTAATTACAGAATCACTTTACAGTGTTTTGTTGTTTTATAATTATTAGCGCAACATCCATGATACGTGGAAGAATCTTACTGAGAAGTGTGACTGAATCACTTTACAAGTTTTTATTGTTTTATAATTATTACAGTAACCTCCATGATATAAGTATGAAGAATATACAGAAGATGGTGAAAATGTGATTAATTATGGGATCACTTTGCCCTATTTGTTGTTTTATATTATTAGGGTAGGTAAACTCCATGATACATGTATGACTAATACTGGGAAGTTTAATTATTAATGGAATCTTTTTACAACAATTTGTTGTCTTACTAGTGACGCATATATAAAAATTGCTTTGCAATGTAGATGTAATTAATTTTAGACATGGGTTGCAATGTAGATGGAATTAATTTTTGAGTCGGGTTACTCGAGTGTGTCCCATAATTATTAATATTTTTGATTCATAACACTTCATGTGTCAAAATATTTCATTTGTTCTTCACTTTCATAAATAAAATAAACTAAAGTGTGTGATGATTTGCTTCCTAGACAGCAGGTTATGTAAAGTAGGAAGATCAAGTGCGGTCGATTGCAATTTGATTGAGCATGTGTGAGCACACTTGTTTAGGATTCTGGATTTTCACAGGACAGGTCCTGAAAACACAATTAAAAAAAGATTAATTTAGTAGTTTATTAGGAGTCAACAGAAAAATCGGAAAAGTATAAAGCTCTAAATAATTATCATTTGCCCTATCTCCTATCTGTTGGTTGATACTGGTCTACACTCTACACCAGTATCTACTGATGGCAAAACGGTGACGAGGAGACAACTCGACTGTTTGACAACCTCAGTGAAGCTGCTGACAAGCGCTGCACCGGCACCCTGACTTACAGTTCGTCGTTCTGGGTAACTTCAACGCCTGCTACCAAGACTGGCTTTTCCCGTACCAGAAGACCAACCAACTGCGGTATTTCGGACGAGAAGCTTCTACGTAGCTTCCCGAAAACAGCCCAGCCGAGTCGCATTCGACGATTGATCTCTTTCTCGAAGTTGGACCTTCCTAACTGGATAGTTTGTTCCAGGTATACGTAACTGTCAACAACTTCGAGAACAGTGTCTCCAATCTTCATAGGAATCGGTACAACATGGGCATTAGACATGACTTTCGTCTTGTCCATGTTCGTTTTAAGACCGACTCGCTCGGAGGCTCTACTGAGGTCTTCGAGCATTGTACTCAGGTCCTCCGCGGTGTCAGCCATGACTATGATATCATCAGAAAACCGAAGGTGTGTAATGTACTCGCCATTGATGTTGTTGCCCAGTCCTTTCCAGTCCAGAACCTTTAAGACATTCTTCAATGCAGCGGTGAACAGTTTCGGGGTGATAACATCTCCCTATCTGACACCACGCTGCAGAGATATTGATTTCGAGGTCTGTTCCTGTATTCGGATTGACATAGTGGCGTTTTAGTACAAACCCTTCAACGCTTCAATATACCAATATACCGCTGGAGAGACTACAGTACAGCCTCGATTGAATCAAAGGCTTTTTCGTAGTCCACAAACGCCAAGCAAAGGCGTTGGTTATACTCCTCGGTCTTCTGTATAGGTAACCTGCCGCAGCGTATGTATGCATAAATATTTCACGATTTTTTAGTTTTCGTACAATTATAGTGTGAACTGAATCCAATTCTATCTGGGTGTAACCCTTTTCTAATGTTTTTGTGTAATTATAATGTTTTTCCATCGCCAGTAGCAGGAGAGCGTTAGAAGCCACAACATTTCTGTTTTGTGTTTGTACATTTTATTTTATCCATCACTAAAAATAACGAAATATTTTGGGCAGTCTTCTGTAATTTTCTTTAAATAATCAATATAAAAAGTAGCATAAGTTGATGCTTTGAAATCGGTAGTTGTCTCATCGAACCAATAACACTTTACATTATTAGTGCCCAGATTGTAAATTGTGAAATCGGTAGTTGTCTCATCGAACCAATAACACTTTACATTATTATTGCCCAGATTGTAAATTGTGAAATCGGTAGTTGTCTCATCGAACCAATAACACTTTACATTATTAGTGCCCAGATTGTAAATTGTGAAATCGGTAGTTGTCTCATCGAACCAATAACACTTTACATTATTATTGCCCAGATTGTAAATTGTGAAATCGGTAGTTGTCTCATCGAACCAATAACACTTTACATTATTAGTGCCCAGATTGTAAATTGTGAAATCGGTAGTTGTCTCATCGAACCAATAACACTTTACATTATTAGTGCCCAGATTGTAAATTGTGAAATCGGTAGTTGTCTCATCGAACCAATAACACTTTACATTATTAGTGCCCAGATTGTAAATTGTGAAATCGGTAGTTGTCTCATCGAACCAATAACACTTTACATTATTAGTGCCCAAATTGTAAATTGTGAAATTATGAACCATAAGATTTGTTTTAAAATTCAGTAAACTAGCTTTCAAAAATGGACACAATTTCACAGCTTGTAAGTCAACAGTGACTTATGACTGCTGACTTACAAGCTTTGAAATTGTGTCCACATGAAAAGTCTTTAGACAAAAAAAGAGCGTAACATGAAATACTTCATTAAAATGAAGTATTCCATTTTTCGCTCTTTCAGAACATCTTCAAATAGTATTCTGGAAACTACCCTCTGTGCCTTTTTTGTTGCCTCTTCAACATAGATACTATAGTATAGGTAGTTCACGTTTAGACTGTATTATTGGCTCTACAATCTACATATAATTTCGTACTTTCTTTTCTGCAGTAGTAAAAAGACATCTTGGGCATATCCTTTAGAAAAATTTGCGCAAATTCTTGTAACATAGACTATGCATTAGGTATCTTCCCTCTTGTTCATTGTTTCTCAGTGTCTCTCCTAACCAACACCTTCCTGTACACTCCTTAATGTCTAATGTCCCTAAGAATGTCTATAAACATACTCTATATTTTTTGTCATTTAATTTCAAACAATACACCTTTGTACTAATTTTCATTCATTTACGCGGTGTTGACACTTGCTCGCGAAAGATACGCAGTGTTGTTATTTGGCGATTTCTGGCTTCCGAGTGGTCGAAATGAACTCGTGTCAAGGCGGTGGCAGCCAATCAAGATTTTACGGGATTTGCCCGCGAAAACTCTAATTAGCTACATTTGTCAGATACGCGGAATTATCCAATGCTAGTTACGCGGATTTGCACTATCCCCGACGATATGCCCACCCCCACTCAACCGCGTTCCCGCCTTGCACTCGTTGATTCTTGAACATTTCGCGCAATACGCGGCCGGTCGGTTGTTGAGCTTAGTTGCTTGCGCGTTAATATTTTATGAAGACGTGAATAAACTCCGTATAAAATTGGGCGGAGGCGAAGATACGATTTCTTGCGGAACTTCCGCAGTAACGGAGGCGGAGGCGAAGCTCCGTTACAACCCAAATTCCAACACGATACCATTTTCATTGTGCTAAAAGTTCGTAATCTGCTTAATACATAATGACCGATCAATTATCGGTCAGTCGTCTCGTAATGCTATGGTGATAGAAGGATGGTGTGTGAAGTAAATACGGAGTGGAGTGTCAGTGATTGACCACTGGAAAGTAATAATGACGCCATTTTGTTAGTAGATTACGTTACTTGTCAAATGCGATCATTATGAGATTACTGATCGACCATTCTGACACTATTGTAATTGCACTCTAGGGCCGCTGACCAAATGCTTAGCTTGTCGACTAATTGAACGCAGTTGAACTAACCAAATGGGCTCAATTTATTATTAATAATGATATTTTATTTTTTATTTTTGCTTTGCTGGTTTGTTTTGGCGTGGCTAGCTGGTATATGATAAGTAATTTCATTGTGGTTGTGTTTTCCTGTGTTCATTACTGTACCTACATAGTATTATAATATAAAGTCATGTTTTTTTTTTAATGAACAGACAGCCGTGCTGCTGGGGAGTTTGTTCCGCCACTTCTTCCCAGCAAAAGCACTAGGAAATGCCCAAGTGCAGGCGTTTTGCGGAGACTGACTTATGTAATTGAAGTTAAAAAAGTGCTGATTCTCAGCCTAATTTGAATAAATTTCTTTTGATTTTTTTCTTTGGTTATTTTTTTTTTTAAGCAAGTAATTCCACTGTGTGGATATCAGCTTAACAGGCGAGTTGCCTGGTTAATTCCTCTTATACAAGTCATCCATCATCAAGTCTTGAAACTGTTCTGCTAAAGATGAAAGTAAAACTTGATGTCCTGCTTAGCCTTAGCTTAGCATTCATCCACAAATTGCCCTCGCCATCTATGAAAGTATCAAATCTCACAGACAACAGACTATCCTAGTGGAAATTGAACAAGGAAGCTTCGAAACTGTTTTACTATTTGAATGTACCAACCTAGATATCAAATTCAGAAGCAGTAGGACTCAGATTGCTTATTATTATCTTGTATCCTAAACGTGTCTTTATAGATTTTCGACGTATTAGGTCACTTATGACAGCTGCAGCAGAATTTTTTTTCGTAGTTTCTTCGGCAGATGTCGTCTTTTCTGGTTGAATGGTTCTAAAAAAATAACCAAAATATTATTATAATAAAATATTATTATTAATAATATTATTATTTATTAATATTATTATTTATTATATGTGTAAGTTTCCAAAAGGTAGGTGGGGAAATGTATCCTTGCTGCCGCATTAGGTTAAGCAACCTGTAATGGTAGTAAGTGTAAGATTAAATAAATAAATAAATAAATGTATCTACATGTTACATCAGTAATAGAATCAGAGAGCACCAGATTACCTTTGAAAAGCTTTGACGCTGTTGGTGTATCCGCCAGTAGCTCGAGATTCGTAACTGTACTCCATGTTGGGCCTGCTTTCATTCATTAATAGTGGTGGTTGTGGGACATTATCCTCATCCTTGGGGGCTTCATCTTCTTCTTCAGGCTTCTTCATTGACAAGTCCCACGCAACAGCAGTATGACATGGTTCTCGTTTAGGTATTGGTGTATATTGATATTCTATAACAACAATTAGGTATATTCATCATCTTCAGCCCCTACTCGTCCACTGCTGGACATAGGCCTCCTTCATGGCACGTCAACAAGCTCGATCCTGAGCAGTTCTCCGCCAGCCACTACCAGCCACCTTTTTGATGACGTCGCTCCATTTCGCTCAAGGGCGTCCTACGCTACGTTTGCCGAGACGCGGTCTCCACTCGAGGACTCGTTTACCCCAACGGTTATTAGGTATACCTATTATCCCAGTGTTTTCGTCTAGCTAACGGAGAGTACTTTCCGTAGAGTAGTTTAATGTAAATAACCTTCTTTTAAATAAAAAAAAAACATAAAATTTTCTACGCCAAATGTCAGGCAGCTAGTACCAATGTTCAATTGAATGGAGTAGAGTTGATCCCTGTCGAGTCGACAGTTTTTCTTGGATTAACTATTGACGCCAAGTTATAATGGGGTCCTCACATTGAGAAATTGTCGGGTAGACTCAGTTCTGCCGCCTTTGCTGTTAAGAAAATTAGACAGATAACTAATGTATATACAGCCAGAATTGTTTATTTTAGTTATTTTCATAGTCTTATAACTTATGGGATTCTTCTCTGGGGAACTTGTGCGGACATCAATACTATCTTTGATTTACAGAAAAGGGCTGTTCGAGCCATTTACAACCTTGGTTCTAGAAATTCTCTTAGAGAAAAATTCAAAGACGTGAACATTCTGACTGTAGCTTCACAATATATGTATATGAAATGAAAATCTTATGTATTTTACAACAAGCTTCCCATCGACACTCGAAACCAAACTTTGCAAAAAGGGGTATTATAAAATCTCAGATTATTTAGAAGACAATAAACATGGGATTGAGGTGCTCGCTCTGCTAAGCAATGCCATTAAGCAATATACCTATACCACGCTATGTACCTATGCTACAATTATGACATTTTAATCACTGTTTTTTTTTTTTAAATCACGTAAATTGATTGTTATGTACAAAGCAAACACATATAATTATTGTACCTAAACATTTTCATTTTTAATGTCTGGACTTGAAAAAAGACTATCATCCCTGAATTCTCCAGCTAGTTTAAAAAAATATGACGTGTAAAAGTGATCAGTGATGGTACTTGCATAATAAACCATAGATGTAGGATTTCATTGCTACGCAATAATAAACGATTTCATTTCATCTCATAGACACAATCTTACCAGCTCAGGAGGCAAGATAACCCATCAGCATCTCGTTCTGAAACACAGCCTCGTGGGGTCGGATTTGTAGTCTAGAGGTATGTGCCCGACCCAGTTATCGAAAATGGATATATCACATTACACTGGGATCAATTCACTGTCACTGTCAGTACTATTGTCACCATTAAGCCTGACATGGTGCGTGAAAGCCGAGAAAGATAAACAAATCAAGTAAGTATCTTGACGTGACTCGCGAGGTTGTCGACATATGGGATGAGGACTCAGCAATTGTGTCGATAGTCGTGTCAACCAATGACTTAATAGCCAAGAGCCTCCATCAACATTTCAGGAGGCTCTCGTTAGGTAGCTGGATCAAGGGCTTGATTAAAAATGCGGTACTGCTGGTCACAACTCTCATTGCCAGCAGGTTTCTCTCGGGCCGCCTGTAGCTTGAACCCTGTACCCTTTACCGGAAGATTACTTTTTTTTTTACATTTTTTTTAATTCTAATATTTAAAATGTAGATTATATCGATACCGGAAATTTCAATTGTCGTAAAGGACAAAACACGAGTTTACAGTATAGCCGAAAAACAAAAAAAGAAATTGTTTTTTTCTTGTATCTTTTTCAAACAAAGTGCTATATTCATGATGTTAAAAGAAACCCTTACTATTTCTTCGTGTGCTATCCAAATAAATTAACAAAATAAACCAAACTTAATTAATTACCAAAATGAGAGTCCTTTACAGCCCAAAAAAATTCAACTGAAGTACTTTACAGCCACGAAAAATTGGTGTTGATAAAGTCAGATATGTCGTAAAGGACTATTTTTGATCATCAGTGGGTAGTAGGTATAAGTCAATTAAATCAAAAACTAAGGTGGTAAAAGGAATAAAAAACCGAAAGCTCTAAATATAAATAGGTACCTAGAATAGGTACCTAGCACAATCAAGTGAAACAAAATGTATTTTTATTATGTTTTATTTATTATTCAAATAAATAGTAAAGTATTACAATAGTTACTCTAAAAGGAACTCAATATTTAAATAAAATTTAATGCAACTTTTAATCACCAGTAATTGTTGTGCTGCTGAAAAACAACTCAGTTGAGTAATCAGCTAATAAACTTATCTGCTTACTAATTTTTTAAATTCTTGTTATTGAAACTCAAACAATAATTATTAGAACAGTCTGTAATATAATTTTAATGTCTTTGTTGGAAGAAAAGAAACAATTTATTTACTAAAAAAAAACAGTCAACAGTCAGAACAGTCTTAGCTTATTTGGAGAAAACGTTCATTAATAAAACTAAAGTAAAAAATGAACATATTACTATAAAAAACAAAATACCTGATGGAAAAAATAAATGTAAAGTGATTTTAGCTTGTTAACATATACACATAATAATAAAGTTAAAATAACCACAATAATAACAATATTTGCCCTCAAGAGATTATAACTCAAAAAATTTATATTCTAAAGTATTAATTAAATGACCAGTATTTTCAGTCTTTTATTATTATGAAACTTAGTCCCGTTTTTTGACCCGTAGTTAACTTCAATGGTTAAATAATATTCTAACCATTGGGCAACGATTGCAAATTTCGGTAAAACATAATTTTTCTTCTATGTTAGTCAACAAATGGTCAAATAAGTTGGAGTGGTAATTATTTGACCATTAAATTTTTAAAACTAACTATTGAGTATAGTAGTCGTATAAAAAGTTAAAATGAACGTAAAAAAATGAGGATTTACGACCTCTAAAATAATTGAAACATGACTTTACGCCCCGTATTGATAAATATTTTTACGATACATCCCAAATAGTAAAACTAATCGCGCTAGAGATGTTGGAAAGCCAGGTCGTAAGGGACTCTTTTTAAAAGATAGATTTTTTTTAAACTACCAAGCAATAGAGCTTGCGACGCTGATTCCAAATATGTATATAACTCAATTTCGGTAAAATTAATGTCCTTTACGACAACTGAAATTTCCGGTATCGACATGTAAAATAATATATTCATATTAATAAAAAATTAAGGATTATCAATTGAAGTAATTACGAAAAAACATATTTAAGATAAAAAAAAACCAATGATATTACCATATGGTTTTGGCCTGGCCTCATTGAATATTTGACATTGCAAGCCACCGTTATGTATCGTATATGATGTGGCTGTACCTAAAGGCTGTGCAGTAACTCGCCTTGAAGGATCTGCAAAAATAAAAAAAAGGTCCATAAACATATGTGTATGCGTATTGATAAATATTTTTACGATACATCCCAAATAGTAAAAATAATCGCGCTAGAGATGTTGGAAAGCCAGGTCATAAGGGACTTTTTTTAAAGATAGATTTTTTTAAAACTACCAAGCAATTAGAGCTTGCGACGCTGATTCCAAATATGTATATAACTCAATTTCGGTAAAATTAATGTCCTTTACGACAATTGAAATTTCCGGTATCGATATGTAAAATAATATATTCATATTAATAAAAATTTAAGGATTATCATTTGAAGTAATTACGAAAAAACATATTTAAGATAAAAAAAAAAACCAATGATATTACCATATGGTTTTGGCCTGGCCTCATTGAATATTTGACATTGCAAGCCACCGCTACGTGTCGTATATGATGTGGCTGTACCTAAAGGATGTGCAGTAACTCGCCTTGACGGATCTGCAAAAATAAAAAAAGGTCCATAAATATATGTGTATTTATATTAAATGGTAAGGTAATCTATTAAGAGGATTATATCTCTATTTAAATAGTGCTCATACACACAAGCGGCACGCGGTAACAACAGAAGAAACTAATAACCATTAACATAAGTTATGTATGGTCAGGTAATGAAAACCTGCCCCCTAATCGACGAACACATTTTTGTCAAATGATTGCGACTAATTGGGATCGTTCGGACCGCCCATTGGCCCGTTCTGTCCAAACGAGTGAACGACCCCAACTAGTCGCAATCATTTGACAAAAATGTGTTCGCCGATTAAGGGGCTGCTTATGATAGAGAATAGCACATTGCTGTTTTCATGAAGCACATGTAGGGATGAGTCAGTTTAGCATTATTTGTAATTAGTAGTGATGATTAAAGTATAATTAAGACCAAGTGGGGTTCGATGGTTGGAAGATGAAATGTCAGACTTCCACCAGCAAAAGGGGCGGACAATGTTATTGCCATCACAGATATAATAAAGGTGAAGCTGGCATAGGAGTCTGGTGATTGGCACAAGAAAATGGAAGCATAATATGTTTAGGTTTTCTGGAATGCACTCTTTTAACTTGCACGGCTTTCTGCATAGTTCTTACTTACATGAATAAATTGAACATGTATAATCTGATTAACTTAAAGTCATGGTGGTCTAGTGGTTAAAACACCAGCCTTTCCAGTATAAGTTTGCGGGGACACCAATGACTCACATGACTTTATAGGCTGAAATTGCCAATCCGCATTGAGTAAGCATGGTGATTACGCTCAATCCTTCGTTATATGAGAGATCTGTGCCCAGCAGTGGAGAGATAAAAAAAAAGGTTGATGATGATGAATAAATATTTCATAACAATTATTATTTTGTTTTCTTTTTCCTTGCATTGTTTGTAAAGCTTTAGTATATTTTTTCTGCAGATATAGACTGCTGAGGTTCATTCATCCAGTAAAAAATCCAGTAAAATTGTTTTAGTTTTTATGCAATTTATTTCTTAAAGACTAAAACAATTTTATCTTGGTATAATTTCTTAGTCCTTTCATGTTTTTTAGTTTACGTAGGGCTGTAGCTAGAGTAATAATAAAATTTATTCAGACACATTTTGATGATAACATAAGCACAACAGACAAAAGACAGGAAAACATAAATTAAAATGAACATTAAATATTATGTTGTGCAATGTACTAGCCCTAGACCCCACATTAGGATACTCTGTGTCGGATCTAGTTACTTTAGAGTTGAAGACACATTATAATTATGTGCGAGTGGTTGCCCCGTGTGGTACCGGGCCTAGAATAGTACCAACCCATATCCTCCCGTGGGTGTCGTAAGAGGCGACTAAGGGAAATCACCAGGGAAGCGGGCAGCAGCGCTTCTCCTGTGTAATATCAAATCACTGCGATCCCCAACCCGCCTGCCAAGCGTGGGGATTATGGCAAACCCCCCCTATGATGCAAACGACACAGCGCAGGCCCCTAGTCCCCGGCAGCTCCGCTATTCCAGTCTACGGTAGCGGACTCGGTTACGGCGGAGCGGAGCAAGGGCGGAGCAAGGGGTGCTAAGAATCTCCGGCAGAGATCCGGCTAAAATCACCAACGACGACCTTTGGCCCTGGCAACATATAACACGCGTACACTACGGACGGATGAGAAGATTGTCGAACTGGAGGAAGAACTGAACCGGTTGCGCTGGGACATTGTGGGGTTATCTGAAGTCCGAAGAGAGGGAGAGGACTCGATAATCCTGAAGTCTGGCAACTTGTTCTATTTCCGGGAAGGCGACCAGCTGTCCCAGGGTGGCGTCGGGTTTATTGTCCACAAGTCCCTCGTGAACAACGTTGTTAAAGTCGGAAGCTTTTCGACTCGGGTGGCGTACCATGTACTCAGAATAACAAAACGATATTCGTTAAAGGTTATACAGGTCTACGCCCCGACGTCTAAACGCTCTGACGATGAGGTGGAGGCTATGTATGAGGACGTCAGTACAGCCATACATTCCTCCAAAACCCACTACACTGTTGTCATGGGGGACTTTAACGCAAAACTGGGCATGCGACAGGCGGAAGAGACGAAAGTGGGGCAATTTGGAGTTGGAAATCGGAATCCCAGAGGTCAGATGCTAATGGATTTCATGGAAAAGGAAGGACTCTTTGCGATGAATTCTTTTTTCAGCAAACCATTGCACCGCAAGTGGACCTGGATTAGCCCCGATGGTCAGACCAAAAACGAGATAGACTTCATAATGTCAACGAGAAGGCAAGTGTTCAACGATGTCTCCATGATCCATGCGGTTAAAACCGGGAGTGATCACCGTATTGTTAGAGGCATCTTGAACCTCAACATTAGGCTCGAACGCTCTCGACTTATGAAGTCTACGCTCCGTCCAGCGTCAACACAACTCCAAAACCCCGAGAGCTTTCAGATCGAACTACAAAATCGCTTCGAATGCCTTGGTGAATGCGTAGATGTGGACGACTACAAGAACAGGTTTGTGGAAACTCTCCAAACGGAAGGGTCTAAGTTCTACAAAACCCTCCGTTCAAAAGGACAGAAGAAGATCTCCGGCCCCACCCGCCGGCTAATGGAAGAAAGACGGGAGGTGATCTTAAAATCCCCTGATGACGCTTCGCATATGAGATGCCTTAACAGACAAATCTCGAAGTCTCTGACTCGCGATATACGCCAATTTAATACAAATTGTATTAAAGAGGCTATCGAGCGGAACAAAGGCTCCAAAGTGTTGGCACGAGATTTTTCTGTTGGACAGAGCCTACTTGCGAAGCTGAAGACTGGGGATGGTAGGATCGTTACTTCCAAGCCCGAGCTTTTGGGTGTGATTGAGAAATTCTACGGAGAGTTATACACATCAACACACGCACCTGTTGTAAGCCTGGCTAATGATCCTAGAGCCAGACTAGCCCGACACTACACCGACGATATCCAGGATGTCAGCCTGTACGAGATTTTATGGCCCGGAAACAGCTGAAGAACGATAAGGCGGCTGGAGATGATGGAATTACGGCTGAGCTTCTGAAAGCGGTTTTTCTCGGTGGTAGGTCACAACATCAACCGCCGGCATAAGTTACCACCCACCAGACAAACACATGCCGCCAAGCGATTCGTCGTGTTCCGGCATGAGGTCTGGTGAAGCCGTTCGGAGGACGGGTCTGAGCAGTTGTGTTGCGATGTGTGCCGGGTGCGATGCGCCAGATGGTGTTGTGTCGGGAGTTTGTTCGTGGAGGGTAGCGGGATCCGAAACACGGTTCTCCGCTGGCCGACCGCAGGTAGTTGGGGGCCCAAGTAGTGTGCCAGCCACATACGAAAGGCTGCCCCGCCAACTGCGAAAAATCCCAGGGTGGCCCCATCGTGCCGGTTGGCGACCGGACGAGAGGACCCGATGGCAATCCCTGGGGGGGTTCGGGCGTCCCCGCAGTCTCCAGAACAATCTCCCTCTGGCCCAGCATCGTTGGTCGTATTGTTGGGTTTATCGTTGCATCACCTCACTCAACTGCCGTCTTCTTTCCTATTCACTCAGTATATAAACTTAATATGAAAAGTTACAAAAGGAAAAGTAGGTGTGCACAGCGGGCGCACGTCCTCTCGTTCATAGTGCACCTCTCAAACAACCGAGGTTTGCACTTCAATATCGATGCAGTCCATTACCACCTTGAGACTGAAAAGCCCCACCTACTTTTCTTGACGGAGACCCAGATCAGATGTCCGACTGACGCGGCGTACCTCGGCTACCCGGGACTTTACCGGCTCTTTGGAGCATCATTTCCTGCAGCGTGCCGGGGTCTGTGTGTATGTCCGCAATGACATCTGTTGCCGGCGCCTCCGTCACCTCGAAGACCCTCACTTCTCGTCCCTATGGCTGTTGGTTGACACTGGTGTGGACAAAATTGTTTACATATCAAGAAATGTAAATTAAATGTAAGTGGCATCGGTCAAAATTATGTGTGTAGCATTAAAGGTCACACCTTCGGTTCAATAATACCTCGATTGAGTGACACTTCTCAGTTTGATATTCAATTAGTGGTTCTACCTAAAATCACATCCCTGATTCCTTCGGTGTCGTTGCCGACAATCGTCAAGGATAAGTTTACACATCTGGATCTCGCCGACCAGGACTTTGATAAATCCGGTCCGATCGATCTGTTGTTAGGAGTAGACTGTTTTGACCAGATATATACTGGCTCACGTTTCAGTCCAGGCCCGGGCTTTCCATGCGCACTCTCTAGTGTATTCGGCTGGGTGATAAGTGGTCAGTTTCTTCAAAACGTGGTAGCTAAAACTCCGGCTACACCCGTTACGCTCCTCGTCGCGTCTTCTAGTGCGCTCGACGAGATCGTTCAACGGTTTTGGGAGTCCGAGGAGCCGCCGAAATGTAAAATTTCCGGTCCCGAGGATGAAATATGCGAACAAAAATATAAAGAAGGCACGTATCGCACCTCCGATGGGCGTTATGTTGTACCAATTATGCTTAAAGATGATGCTCCAGCCTTAGGAGAATCATATAAACAAGCGTTTAATCGTTTTCTAAATTTGGAAAAAAGACTTGCTAGTCAAAATGAGTTAAAAACTGAATACAAAGAATTTATGCAACAGTACGAGGATCTCGGACATATGCAGCCAGTGCAGTCCTCGTCTACTGACTGTTATATAATTCCCCACCATTGTGTAATCCGACCTGAGAGTACCACGACACGATTACGAGTGGTCTTCGATGCTAGTAGTCGGACTTCGAGTGACCTGTCACTAAATAATATTGTTCATGTGGGTCCAAAACTTCAAGTAGACATCGTTGATCTAATCACAAAATTCAGAATTCACAAAGTTGTTTTTACTGCGGATATTCGTCGCATGTATAGACAAATATTGATAAGACTGCAAGAAAGATGTTATCAACACGTTCTTTGGCGTAATGACCCAACTGAGGTTTTAAAGGAATACGAACTCAATACCGTTACGTACGGAGTTAGTAGTTCTCCTTACTTAGCCATTCGAACACTTCATCAACTTGCTGAAGACCACGGTGCTGAGTATTCTAGTCGTGCAGCACAGGTTATCCGAGAGGAGACATTTATGGACGATATCACCTCTGGCGGATCTTCTCTCGAAGAAACTATTGCATTAAAAAACGATATTATATCGTTACTATCAAAGGCTCAGTTTGAACTACGGAAATGGACCTCTAATGATCCTCGTCTTCTGACAGATATCCCTCAAGAATTCTGTCAAACTTCCAAATCTTTTGATGAATCGGGAAGTGAGTTTGTCAAAATATTGGGCGTTCGTTGGAATCCTGTTAACGATACCTTTTCTTATACGTTTGCTGACTCGTTCGAATGGAAATTCACAAAACGGTCCATACTCTCATTGGTAGCTCGCATTTTTGACCCTCTTGGATGGATTTGTCCTGTCGTTTTTGCCGCTAAATCTTTGCTACAAGATCTATGGCGTTTAAATTTATCATGGGATGAAACTATTCCCCAAAATTTAGTCAAACAATGGCATTTAATAGCTGCAAATTTGTCCGATTTACAAAATATTACTCTCCCGCGTTTAATCATACCTTCGAATCCTATTCAAGTACATTTAGTTGGCTTTTGTGATGGATCTTTGAAAGGTTATGGTTGTTGTGTTTATATCTGTGTAGTTACCAATGAACCCGGTAATGTAACCACGACCAGTTTGTTAATAGGGAAATCTAGAGTTGCCCCCTTAAAACCAACAACGGTGAATCGACTTGAGCTAAGCGCAGCTGTGCTTCTAGCAAAAGTTCTATCACACATGTATAATTTACTTAAAGATAAAATTTCCATCGATTCCATTCGAGCTTATTCAGACAGCAGCACTACCTTGTCTTGGCTTAACACTGACCCTCATTTACTAAAAATGTATGTAGCCAATCGTGCGGTTCAGACAACTGATTTAATTAGTCGAGATCGCTGGTACTATGTATCAACAAATGATAACCCCGCCGACTGTTGTAGCCGCGGAGTATCATGTCCAGAGATTCTAGATCACCCGCTTTGGTGGACAGGGCCTTCTTGGCTGAAAGAATCACCTGAGCAATGGCCTAAAAGGCAGGTATTACTTCCGAAGGAGAACTTGCCTGAACTTAAATCAATAGAAAGTAGAAGTCTTCTTGTTACGGATGATGAGAATCCACTTTTGAACTTAATTTCTAAACATTCTTCATTTACAAAAATTCAAAGAATGGTAGCATGGTGTAATCGTTTTGTTTCTAACTCTAAAACGGCCAGGCAAGACCGAAATCTCTCTCCTCTTAGTAGTGCTGAGCTTGAAAAAGCAATGAAAGTGCTGGTTAAATTCAGTCAAGATAATTACATGACTTCGGAAGTTGACCGGGTGCGTAAAAATGAACCTTGTGTAAAATCTATTCAAAAGCTGTCACCTTTCCTAGACGATGATGGTATTTTGCGAGTAGGTGGACGCATCGATGAGGCTCAACTGTCGCCATCTGCGTTACACCCTTTCTTGTTACTTAAACAATGTCCTATCTCTCGAAAGATAGTCGAATATTTCCATATAAAATATTTGCATTGTGGCCCTCGCTCTTTACAATCTTTTATTCAAAGAAAATTTTGGATAACCGGATTAAGGCTCCTGATACGGACCGTGTTATCCAAATGTGTCAAATGTTTTAAAGTGAATCCAGTTGCTTGTCAACCAATGATGGGCAAGCTACCTGCAGCCAGGATTCAACCAGCTCGCTGCTTTAGTACCACGGGAATAGATCTGGGGTTTCCCTTTATCATTAAAGAGAGTCGCCGTCGTGGCGCAAAAACTTACAAAGCTTATTTATGTTTATTTGTGTGCCTAAGCTCAAAAGCTGTACACTTAGAAGCCGTAACAGAATTGAGTGCTGAAGCATTTCTTGCCGCTTTAGACCGCTTTGTCTCTCGTCGTGGCATATGCCATACAATAGTAACAGACTGTGGGACAAATTTCGTAGGCGCGAATAAATATTTAAATGAGGTTGCGAATCTGCTTCATCAGCATTATCCAGAAATTTCAAATGGTTTAGCGAATCGCCACATTACCTGGAAATTCAATCCAGCTGGAGCACCGCATTTCGGCGGAATATTTGAAAGTGGTATAAAATCAACAAAGTATCATTTGAAGCGAGTAGTTGGAGCTCAAGTTCTTACTCTAGAAGAATTTTTTACCATATTAGCTAAAATAGAAGCTGTATTAAATTCCCGTCCACTCTGTACTCTATCTACGGATCCTTCAGTCTGACGTTCTAACTCCAGGACATTTTCTCACGGGAGGTCCTTTAGTAGCCTTGCCCGAAGAACCGACAAGTGATAATTCGTGTCCTCGATCTCGTTGGATGATGCTTCGGAAAATTACTCAAAGCTTTTGGCGCGTATGGCAACGCGATTATCTTCACACATTGCAACAAAAGAGCAAATGGTTCTTGCCTGAACAAAATATCAAAGTCAATGACATAGTTATAGTTAACGAACCTAATACTCCGCCGATGTTTTGGAAAATGGCTCGTATCGTGCAAGTGCATGCAGGTTCAGACCAGGTAGTTAGAGTCGTTACTCTCCAAACTGCTAACGGAAAGACGTTTCGTAGGCCGGTGGTAAAGGTTTGTCCCTTACCAATTAATTAGTTTATTTTCCTTTTATATACCTAACTAGAGTATAAGTACACACTGTCTTTAGGTTATTTAAAATAAGTCTCCATATTATCTACACTTATTAACTAGATTTTTATGCATTTTTTCGGCAGTAGCTCATAGTCCAGCTATTGCTGATTTCACTCTTAATTTTTCGCATTCTTCTTGAAACCCTTGTGGATTTCAGGTGGGGGGAAATGTGTAAGCATTAACTATCCTAATAATTTATCCATGCATTTCCATTTTCCATCCTTGTTGCGTCAACGACGATTTAAATAAGCGCGGGCTCCTCTTAACTCGTGCTGGTGGCGCCTCTCTCAAGAGTGCCAAGAAAAAAAAAACGAAGAGAAGTATGGCGGCCTCAGCGCATACAACGCCGCGTCTATTCTAAATAATTTCGAATATCTGACTTTCTAAGGGCTTCACTGGCCAAATAAACCCTCAGTTTCCATATTGGTGGTGTGTCTGTGCTTGACGAGTGTAGGCAGTGAACAAGCAGCATCAAGTCCACATAAAGAAGATAGCTGACCGGCCGGCGTGTGCCCCGTCGTTGGTGATTCCTCTTTTCCTGTCCTGTTGGATCCAGGTTAGTGCTTTGCATGTTTGTTTTCCCTGCTTTGAGACCCTGGGGTTGATAGGAGAATGCAGTGTCTACCGATCGCACAGCGGTGATCAGGAGACAACTCGTTTATTTGACCACCTCAGTGAGGCTGCTGACAATGCGCTGCATCGGCACCCTGACGCTCAGTTCGTCGCTCTGGGGGACTTCAACGCCTGCCACCAGGACTGGCTCTTCCCATACCGGAGGACCGACCACGCTGGGAGAGAAGCGCGAAACTTTGCGCTTTCTATGGGCCTTTCCCAGCTGGTAGAGCAAGCGACTAGGGTGCCTGATGTAGTTGGGCATACTGCCAACTGTTTGGACCTTCTGCTGACCACTGATCCGGACAGATGTGTTGTAACAGTTTCCTCACCGTTGGGAACTTCAGACCACTGTCTGGTGAAGTCTGTGACGTCCTTCTCCCCACCAGATCACGAGTCTCGTGGTGAACGGCGAATGTGGCGATACAGGTCAGCGGATTGGGATGAGATGCGCCACTTCTTTGCGTCTTATCCTTGGCAGCAGGTCTGCTTCTCCTCTGACAATCCTTCGAGCTGTGCGGACGCTATAACCGATGTGGTGCGTCAAACTATGGAGTATTTTATCCCATTCAATGACGTGCCCGTCGGTGGCTCGGCTCGCCCATGGTTCAATGCCGATTGTGTCCAAGCTGAACGGCGTAAGCACACGGCATTTCTCGCCTGGGTTGACGCTCGTGACCGCGGAGCTCCGGATCTAAGCTCAAAGAAGAGAGCCTTTAACCGTGCTGCCAAGTCCTACAAGAAGGCGCTCAAGAAGGCTCGCTTCGACCGCATTACCCATATTGGCAACAAGTTATCTGCGCAGCCATCCGGTAGCAGATCTTTTTGGTCCCTTGCCAAATCGGTTGAGGCGAACTTCTGTCGGCCCTCACTGCCTCCGCTGGTTAGGCCTGACGGAACACTGGCTCATACGGCGAGAGAGAAAGCAGGTCTCTTTGCATCTCTCTTTGCCCATAATTCGCGTCTTGATACTGGCAGTGCTACTCCACCTAATTTACCTCATTGCGGAGCTTCAATGCCTGAGATTCGCATTAGAAACAAGGAGGTTCTGGGAGTACTGTGTCGTCTGGACGTGAGTAAGGCTAGTGGTCCGGATGGTATACCAGCGATTGTTCTTAAAGCATGTGCGCCCGAGTTGTCTCCTGTATTGACGCGCTTGTATCGCCTCTCATTTAGGACTGGTATAGTGCCCAAGTCCTGGAAGCTTGCTAACGTGCAGCCTGTGCCCAAGAAGGGTAGTCGTGCCGATCCTGCCAA
This sequence comes from Sesamia nonagrioides, assembly GCA_017933935.1. Taxonomy (NCBI): domain Eukaryota; kingdom Metazoa; phylum Arthropoda; class Insecta; order Lepidoptera; family Noctuidae; genus Sesamia; species Sesamia nonagrioides. The sequence goes on along the minus strand of JADWQK010000195.1, from coordinate 70,615 downwards.
CTATCGGCCGATTTCGATCACCTCCATACTTTGCAAAATTATGGAGCGTGTATTGAACTCGCGCCTCTTGGCATACCTGGAAGGTAACGATCTCCTCAGTGACCGACAGTACGGGTTTCGCCGCAATCGGTCAACTGGGGACCTACTAGTGTATGCCACTCACTTGTGGGGCGAGGCCCTCGAGAAGAATGGGGAAGCGATTGCTGTCTCCCTTGATGTCTCGAAGGCCTTCGACCGGGTTTGGCACGCTGGCCTTTTGAGTAAGCTTCCAGCGTACGGCATTTCCCCTAGCCTGACTGGCTGGGTAAAAGACTTCCTGACTGAACGGTCCCTCCGAGTTGTTGTCGACGGATGCTCTTCTGAGCCCATGTCAACTAATGCCGGTGTTCCTCAGGGGTCTGTTCTCTCTGCAACTCTGTTTCTGCTGCATATTAACGATCTGCTGATGCCCGGTATCTATGGGTATGCAGATGACAGCACAGTTGTAGAGAGATACCTGCCGGATGCTCGGGCTAGTAGGGAATCAATCCGGTCCGAAAGAGAGGCCATGGTTGAGCGAACGAGTGTTGCACTGCAGGCAGTCTCCGAATGGGGCAATGCCAATCTTGTAGCATTCAATGCCGCCAAAACACAGGCGTGTCTTTTCACCGTCAAAAGGAGCCCGTTCACCTTGGCCCCTACTTTTCGGAATGTGTCCTTGGAATATTCCGACCGCCTTCAGCTTTTGAGAGTTGAGATTTCCTCGAACCTTAACTTTGGGCGGTTCATTGAGTCCAAGGCCAAGGTGGCTGCCAGGAAACTTGGCGTTATCGCAAAGGTCCGGCAGTACTTCACACCTGGGCAGCTTCTAATGTTATACAAAGCACAGGTCCGTTCGTGTGTGGAGTACTGCAGCCACATTTGGGCTGGTGCTGCCAAGTGTCACCTGGCCACTTTGGATTCAGTGGAGAGACGTGCAAAGAGGCTGATTGGTGACCCTGATCTAACTCGAGTTGGTCTCCAAAGCCTAGAGCACAGGCGTAGAGTAGCCAGCCTTTCGGTGTTCTATAGGATGCATTTCGGGGAGTGTGCGAGGGAATTGCATGATTTAATTCCCCCATCTCCGTTCCACCAGCGGACGACCCGTCGTACGGCTGGTTTCCACCCTTACGTTGTTAACACCACTACGATCCGGACGAAGCGCTTCGCCTCCTCCTTTATACCGCATACATCGAGGGACTGGAACAATTTGCCCGCGGCGGTGTTTCCGTCGGACTACAATTTGAGTGTCTTCAAGGCTAGAGTGAATAGGCTCTTAATAAACTAGTGCGCTTTACCATCAACGATTGCGTCACTGCTTACCATCAGGCAGGATTGCGGTCAAGCGCTGGTTTATAAATTGTAAAAAAAAAAAAAAGCGGATGGCAAACCGGTTCTTAAAGCGCTTCAGAGGCTATATATATCCTGTAGGTTTTGATTCCTTTGTGAGTGTCGAAAATTTGTTGAAAATATCGACATAATCAGCTGTATCTTTTGATTAGCTTGGCTTAGAAGTTTGATATTTTCACAGCTTAAAGGGACAATAGACCTGAGTATTTCATGTGAATTTCAGCTTGATACATCCACGCGTTTTTGAGATAAAGGGTCTTGACAGACAGACAGACAGACAGACGGACAACAAAGTGATCCTATAAGGGTTCCGTTTTTTCCTTTTGAGGTACGGAACCCTAAAAATAAACATTTTACTATAAAAAACAAAATACCTGATGGAAAAAAATAAATGCAAAGTGACTTTAGCTTGTTAACATATACACATACCTAATAATAAAGTTAAAATAACCACAATAATAACAATATTTGCCCTCAAGAGATTATAACTCAAAAAAATTACATTCTAAAGTATTAATTAAATGACCAGTATTTTCAGTCTTTATTTTTCTATATGTACATATTATTTTACATTTTTAAATATTTATATAAATAAATAAAAAAACATTTAAAAATATAAAAAATAGTAGCCCACCGGTATCGGGAACAGGGTCCAAGCTACCGGCGGTCAGGGCGCCAGAGAGAGGAACTTCCTGACGATGAGAGCCGTGTCCAGCAGTACCGCTTTCTGAATCAAGCCCTTCATCCAGCTGCCTTACGAGAGCCTCCTGAGGTGTTGGTTGAGGCTCTTGGCTATTAAGCCATTGGCTGTCACGACTATCGGTACAATGATTGCTGAATCCACTTCCCACATGTCGACAACCTCGTGAGCCAAGTCAAGATACTTGATTTGTTTTTAAAGAAGAAAGAAATATATTTATTCCGCACAAACAAAACGCACATTACAATTAGATACTATAAAATATACATTATTAATAAAAGTAAAAAGAAAAAAGTACATAGAAAAAATATCACCAAAAGTCTCGTACTCGAACATGCAAACCACTAAAACTACAGTTTGCTGTCAAAGCCAGGGCCATAGACAGCTCAAATTATTTGACATTTGACAATTAGATCCGGCTGTCATCTGTAATGCGCCCGCGCAACTAGCTGATGACAGCAAACCAAACAATAACGTAAACATACAAAAAAAAATAATAATTGCAGAGTGTTCTTTACTCTGTAATTATTTTTTTTTTTGTATGTTTATAATAAATTGCGTTATAAAACAAACAACAGTTAAACTGTGCGTCACATCTGTGTAGGAAAAGGTCGTTGCTCAGCAAAATGCTGTGACTTCAGTCAGTCAACAGCGCTGATTTTCAGCAACCATCTCCTGGATGTCGTCACGACGTCCCAGCGTTTGAGACATTGCGATTATGTCAATATATTTCAGGTAGGTAAGTGTAATTTTTTCCGGAGCAATATTAAGTGACAATCTAGGCGAGGATAGTATGTAGGTAAGTATAGAAAAGAAAAATATGCATGAATATTGTGTTTATTGTGGTGTGTTTTCTTATTAGCTACATAAATATCTTTCATTACCATGTATAAATACAGTATTCTGCATTTTTAGATGCCACCATGGGCGTCGATGGCGGCCATTTACATACTAGCATGAACTTTGGCAAACGACACCCATGCTTCATTGTCATATCTACTCAAGGAATTGAAAATCCTGACATGGACACAAATTGGACCTATGCAGGGAGGATCTGATGCCACTCGCACTACCGGAAACCCTTCGAGGTGAGTACAGAAAGAGCATCCATGCAAGCTAAGTTGTCTGCTGTATCTGTAAGAAGTGTTTCTTTATGATATTTAAAAAGTGCTTCTTTGTTCTAAGGTCTCTTACTGGTGGAGGAAGATTATTCCAACAGTGGGTGGAAGCGTACCGGAAACTCCCCCTGAAAGCTGCAGTCCTATGTGCAATTGTACAAAGAGGTTTGGTAGACAAACGTGGTAAATATTTACTCTGTCTCCAACTTAACTTCCCAAATAGATAGTGAGGCTTTTGTGTAGTGACTACTCCGAATAGCAAACCAGCCATATGTAATCTTCTCCTAGCAGCCATTTTCAATATATTATTTTCATTTATAAATGGTGTTACATGACTTCTACGAGGTATCTTTACACAGAACCATGTACAAGCATTCTGTATGCGTTAAATCAGCTTCTCTGTTCTTGCTAACAGGCATGGACCATACACAGTATCACAATAACTTATCTTTCTCAGCTTTCACGAGGTTCTCATCATGTGGGATGGTTATGTCAACAATCATTGCACACCACTCTGATCGATCCACCAGCACTATATCAGGCTTATTGGCAACAATAGTCCTGTCATTGATGATGGATCGATCCCAGTACAATGTGATATGGCCATTTTCAAGAACTATATACCTGTAGTACGGCACCTCCGATTCCACAAATTTGTATTTAAGAGCAAGTTGCTGATGAATTATCCTTCAGTCTTTTATTATTATGAAACTTAGGCCCGTTTTTTGATCCGTAGTTAACTTCAATGGTTAAATAATATTCTAACCATTGGGCAACGATTGCAAATTTCGGTAAAACATAATTTTTCTTCTATGTTAGTCAAGATATGGTCAAATAAGTTGGAGTGGTAATTATTTGACCATTAAATTTTTAAAACTAACTATTGAGTATAGTAGTCGTATAAAAAGTTAAAATGAACGTAAAAAAATGAGGATTTACGACCTCTAAAATAATTGAAACATAACTTTACGCTCTGTATTGATAAATATTTTTACGATACATCCCAAGTAAAAATAATCGCGCTAGAGATGTTGGAAAGCCAGGTCGTAAGGGACTTTTTTTTAAAGATAGATTTTTTTAAAACTACCAAGCAATAGAGCTTGCGACGCTGATTCCAAATATGTATATAACTCAATTTCGGTAAAATTAATGTCCTTTACGACAATTGAAATTTCCGGTATCGATACCTATGTAAAATAATATATTCATATTAATAAAAATTTAAGGATTATCATTTGAAGCAATTACGAAAAAACATATTTAAGATAAAAAAAAACCAATGATATTACCATATGGTTTTGGCCTGGCCTCATTGAATATTTGATATTGCAAGCCACCGCTATGTGTCGCATATGATGTGGCTGTACCTAAAGGCTGTGCAGTAACTCGCCTTGAAGGATCTGCAAAAATAAAAAAGGTCCATAAACATTTATTTGTATGCGTATTGATAAATATTTTTACGATACATCCCAAATAGTAAAAATAATCGCGCTAGAGATGTTGGAAAGCCAGGTCGTAAGGGACTTTTTTTTAAAGATAGAATTTTTTTAAAATCACCAAGCAATAGAGCTTACGACGCTGATTCCAAATATGTATATAACTCAATTTCGGTAAAATGTCCTTTACGACAATTAAAATTTCCGGTATCGATATGTAAAATAATATATTCATATTAATAAAAATTTCAAGTGAGTTTTTGCTGCTGCACCCGATACCACAATGCAGTAATTCAAAATAGATTAGCATAAAGCGAAGTACAGACATCTGAGACTGGTTGGTAATATTCCTAAGTTTTTGAAATATAAACATAAGTTTATGAACCCTTGCAGTGACAGCATCAATTTGTTTGATCCAGGATAGCTGGTTGTGGACCAAGACGCCAAGAATGCTGGTATGTGACTTGTAAGCGATATATGTATGAATATTTCCTGTATTCTATTTCTTCTTTTACAGTTCTGATTTGTAGATGCTCATGATAACAATTTTATGATTTTAAAATAGTATCCATGGAATTTCATGACCATTCTTCTCCAGAGAGAAATAAGCTTTGTAATGGGTGACTAGCTTCATCTTACTGACTAACCGACCCTTTCACAATTCAGAAGTACCTGCTAATTTATTTATTTTAAATAAATGCTTTGATTTTGACTTTGAATGATGATCATGAAAGTTATCTATTTAACAAAATTTCACTTACTAATTTCTGCAGACGGTGGTGGCCTTGCAAAAACACTTGTCGGATATGTGTTTCTGACTGGTACAAAGGTTGTTTCCTAGAAATTAAGTTAATCATTATCTAACATTATACATAACAAATATCATCAAGCATAAATTTGTGCCAAAGGGGGGGGGGGGGGGTTGACTGCTAAGACAATAATTATTAATAGAGAAGAGTGGAGGAAAAATAAATCTTGTGCTAACCCTTAATTAATTGGTATAAAAGTTTAATTAACAAATTCATATCAACTACATTACGCTCACTAACCATATATGAATGAATAAAATAAATATATAAATAATATACTGCATAGGGGCCGTTCAAGAATTACATGGGGGTAGGGGGGTCTAGATGATGATTACGTCATTGATAATTATTTTCTTTTAAACACAAATGGCAACCCTCATATTCTGTTTGCTTGAAAACGAAACGTATTTTCGGGGAATTACCTACAAATAAATGCGTACGTTTAGTAGGGTTGCCGAGCTGTGAAAAATATCGATCTTAGGAATCGATTTGAACCGGTGCCTTGAAGATCCTTGAAAAAGAAAACGATGACATAAGATCGATCTCGATTCTCGTACGACAAATTTTATTACACTGAAGAATGTAGCTAAAGGTATAGGAAGGCTTTGTCGTCCTCCGTGGCGCAGCGTTTAACACGCCTGCCTGCGACGTGGAGGCCCCGGGTTCAATCCCCGGCCAGGTCATGATGGAAAAACGATCTTTTCCTGATTGGCCTGGGTCTTGGATGTTTATCTATATATTTATCTTTATAGTATCGCTCAGTTAGTATCCCATAACACAAGTCTCGAACTTACTTTGGGGCTAGCTCAATCGGTGTGCTTTGTCCGTATATATTTATTTATTTATCATTATTACAATAGAATTGATGAGATTATCAAGGATAATAAGGATTGATAATTTCTAATTAAAAACTCACAATCTTTTTATTTATTTAATGTATGACACTCTCCATGGGGTGCATTGGGGTCCCACCACCATCTTTGGGACTCAAGTCAACCCCACCTGCCAGACGGTGCACCTGCTCACATACGGACGGGACCCTGACGCCGGCTTCCCTTTCGGGGTTGAGTGGTCAGACGGCAGTCGTAAAAGCCAAAAATTCGCCAAACATGACAAGGAATAAAAGAAAGGCACGAGTTACAGTTAGGGCGCCGCCGCAAAACGGCGCGCTGGAGCCCCGCCCGACTCCTGTGACCTGTGGGCTAGGGCTACCGTGTCAGGGGCGAACACGGCTGAAGAAGCGAGCCTAAACCAGTAAACTCCGTTTCGCTTCGTGGAACGTTGGCACGCTAACTGGACGCGCGAGAGAAATGGCCGAAACTCTCCACAGGCGGAGGGTGGCCGTGGCGTTCCTGCAGGAGACTCGGTGGAAAGACAGCAGATCCCGGCTTATTGGGAATGGCTACAAGCTGATCTACACGGGTGCACCTAGTGGGAGAAATGGGGTCGCCGCACAGTGTTCGGCGTAGAACAAGCCAGGTGGACAAAAATATTTTTTCATGATTTTGGAACTATATCTATAAATTAAGTATTTATATACCTATACTAATATTATAAACCTAAAAACTCAGTTTGTTTGTTTGTTTGAACGCGCTGATCTCAGGAAGTACTTTGACGAATTAAAAAAGAGGCCGAATTAAAAAATATTTCAGTGTTAAATAGGCTATTTATCGTGGAAGGCTATATACTATCACGCTGCAACTCACGGGAGTGGAGCAGTAACCAAAGATGCGGGTAAAACCGCGCGGGACAGCTAGTTTTGCTATAATATTTTATTTCAAGGAAATGCGTAGAAATTGTGTATAAATATTTTATTTCATCTAGACACGATTATAAAAAAGGAAAAAATTATGTCAATCGCTGCCAATATCAACGCTAATATAAATATAGGTACAACCTTAGACTTACATATTAAATACAAAAAATCTAAATGTATATATGTATAAAAATATAAATATACAACCTTAGACTAACATATTAAATACAAAAAATCTAAAAGTATAATTATATGTATGTATAAAAATATAAATATACAACCTTAGACTAACAAATTAAATACAAAAAATCGAAATCTAACACTAGACTAATATATTTACATTAAAACTAATCCGCTATATCAGAATCATCTGATTCAGAATCCGATGAATCCAATTGAAAATAGTCGTCCTGAATTTGTAAAGGTCTTGGTTGTAATTGGAGTCGAGGCTCTATAGTGGGAGCTATGATGAGCTTTAAGATCTCGGCGCATAATTTACTACTCTTTTTTTTCGTATTTCCCGGAGGCTGTTGATCAGAGGATCAGACGTTAAAATCAACATATTGAGCAAGTCAAGAGCATGTCTCTGTTCATGGCGAGACGAGAGAATATCTGCTCGAGATTGTATAACAACAATGTGCTTCTCTAAAGGATAACATTGTTTTTTTTTTTTTATTTTACAATGCAATCATATGATGGATCACGTGATGCCCAACTTTCGTGGTCCACTTCGTAGTTTGTTTGTAAGAGTGGGTTGTTGATTTAGAATCAATAAAATACGCTAATGTCTCGTCACTACTTAGCGGTCTATCAGTTTGCATAGCACTTAGTTGTTGGAGGTATGAACTTGCAGAAGATGGATTTTCGCCAATGTCCTTTATTACTCTGGCAGCTTTATTCCTTTTTTAGGTCTTCCGGGTCGACAACAATCAGCGGATGAAGTAGAAGGTTGTGGTTGAGTCGATCTTAAGCAAAATTCTATCTTTTCGCCTTCCAGCCACAATTTATTCTTACTCAGGAAACGCTCCTTTGATTTTGCTGAAGACACCCACTTAGTTGCAATTTTCGAAGAAATGCTGGCTATTTTCATCTTAATTTCCCTTTGACATACTTCAGTGATATCAGAGAAATCACACTTAAACAAAATAAATTGAAATAGACGATCATTTCTTTCATCTTCGAAAACACTATTTTGCCAATAGAGTATGTCATTTCTACAAAAAAAAGAAAAGAAAAAAAAATGTTGTACTCAAGTGTGCTACATAAAATAGGTCACATAATAGTCTATAGCCATGTAGTTAAAACATATCAAAAATTCAGAGTGGATACAAGAGGATACATGGCTTTTCTAAGCCTGTTAAGTTCAAAAACAAAGAAAAAGATTGTAATTTTTTGAGTACTCAGAGATAGGCTACTTTATAAATGTTTATAACACATTAAAAGATTCTAATTAGAAAATAATATTGAACATACCTTCAGAATTAAAATAATTCACTAAAACTTTGCAAAAAATTAAAACTACCATCATGAGATGTTAGTGTAAGTGTCGCTGAAATGCAACTGATTTATTTATTTAACTGCACTTACCTAATTACCTTACTTTGATATACGATGACTCACCCATATGAAATGTTAGACGTAAACAATTATTGGAATCAGAGGTTTAGGGGGGTTGTTTACAGGTAGATAGTACAAATTTCTGGAAATTCGATAATGACTTTTGTCCACCTGGCTTGTTCTACGCCGAACACTGTGCGCCGTGGTGTTGTCTAACGAGCTCCAGGATGACGTCTTGGAGGTGAATCGCATCAGTGATCGGCTAATGTCGGTGCGGGTGCTTGTCAATGGGGTAATAACCCTAACTTGGTAAGTGCCTACGCTCCGCAGGCCGGGTGCGGTGACGCCGAAAGGACGTTGTTCTGGAGCCAGCTCGGAAGAATTGCTTCGCGGGATCACATTTTCCGAACGTGTGCGGCCGCTGACCTGGCAATTGTGAACACCTATTTCAAAAAGAAACCGGAGCACCTTGTTACCTACCGGAGCGGGCGAAGCGCTACCCAGATCGACTTCCTACCAACTAGGAGACACCACATCGGCAAAGTAGCCAACTGCAAGGTCATACCCGGTGAGAGTCTTACTGCACAACACCGTCTCCTTGTCATGGATCTCTGCGTTAAGGCCCAACGTAGACGTGTTGAGCACTGCCGACGCCAGATCCGGTGGTGGCTGCTTGATGAAAATAAGTACCAGGAGTTCGCTTCGGTTATTGGCGACAAGTGCGCTGGTACTGAGGGAGGAAATATAGGTCCCAAACAAGAACCATAAAACTGGGAGTTCCACAGGGCAGTGTCTTGGGTCCCTTGCTTTTTCTAATTTATATTAATGATCTCCCTAGACACATAAAGCATCCCATGGTACTGTTTGCAGATGACAGCACTGTAGTAATAAAGTGTGACAGTCAAAATGACTATGAAAACGAAATAAATGAAACACTAAGAACTATAATTAAATGGTTAGTTAATAACAATTTGAAAATAAATTTAGAAAAAACAAATTTAATGCACTTTTACCAAAGAACTCAACATATTAATGTAAATTATAACGGGCAGACAGTGGAATCTGTAACAAATACAAAATTTCTAGGAATAAATATTGATTGCAGACTTTCATGGACAACCCAAAAAAATGCAAAAAAATCAATAAATCCTCATTTGCTCTTTACAAGCTCTCTAAAATTGTTAACAAAGAAGCGATTTTAACTGCCTATCACGGGCTGGTGGCACCATTACTGAGATACGGTATTTTATTTTGGGGAAATTCGGTAGACAAGGAATTTATATTTAGGGCTCAAAAGAAGTGCATTAGAGCGATGTCCCAAATAAATAGTACAATTAGCTGTCAACCTTACTTTAAAAATCTAAAAATTCTCAGTTTGCCTTCCCTATACATTTACGAAACAAATATTTTTGTGAAATTAAATCTAAGCTACTATAAGACTGCTTTTATTGTGTGCTGTATGCTGATGATATCGCGCTGGCGGACGCGGACAGGGAACGGTTGGTGCGGCGGGTAAATGCGTGGAAGAACTCGCTTGAGAACGGAGGTCTTAAACTCAATGTGGCGAAAACGGTGTACATGGCCAGCAACACCACAGACTCTATGCCTGTGTGCATAGGCGGAGACATGGTCACAGTGCACAGACCAATTTAAATACTTGGGGTCTGTGCTCCACGCGTCCGGCGACATTGATTGCGACGTTAAAACACGCATTTCCGCAGCTTGGGCAAAATGGCGTGAGGTGACAGGTGTCATTTGTAACTGCAAAATGCAGTTATGCTTAAGGAACAGGTCTATAAGACCATCATTAGACCTGTCCTTCTGTATGGCAGTGAGGCGTGGCCTGTGCTTGAGCGACACAAGCAGGAGCTGCGTGTCACGGAGATGAATATGCTGCGGTGGATGTGTGGAGTGTGGAGTTACGCGGAAAGACCGCATTAGAAACTCCCGCATACGTGGCAGTCTCCGTGTCTGTGACATAGCAGACAAACTGCAAGAGAGTCGCATGCGCTGGTACGGTCACGTCTTACGTAAACCGGCAGGTTACGTGGGTAACAAATGTCTTGCCATGGCGCCTCCGCCGGGCCGGATCAAGCGGGGTAGACCAAAGAAGTGCTGGCTTGCTGTTGTAAGAGATGACATGTGTGCCAACAATATCACACCACAGGATGCTAAAGATCGTGCGAAATGGAGGAGAATATGCAGGAAAGCGGACCCCGAGCTCCAACGCGAAAGCCGCGGATGCAACCGGGATAAACGCTGAGATGATGATGATGATGATGATGACTCTCCATACAGCCTTTCGATCTGGCTAGTGAAAAATCGATACAAATAAATAATGATCGAAAAATGTTTACGTAAGCATGGGGGAGGGGGTAAGAGCTTTGCTTACTTTTGCTGACAAGGGGGGTGGGGGGGTAAATAACTGTAATAAATCTGCTTACGTAATACTTGAACGGCCCCATACAATATTCAAAAAGGCCCCCTATTGTCCTAACATAGTTAAACTACATTATAAGTTCAAATATTTCTGGTTGATTATTGAAAGTACTTTTTAATCAGAACTTACTCTTTCTTGGCGCATCTTATTTAACTTTTGTTGAGCAAGCTGTGTTAGTTTTTGTCTAGCATCAGTAAGGCAAGTTCTATTGTATGATATATTTTTATATCTGGCATTTATTATTGGTACCGGTTTGAATTTCTGTGGTCTATATTCTATGTTCCTTTTCGCTCTGTAACACAAAATAGTTACATATAACATACTAGCTCCTGCCCGCGACTGCGTCGACGTGCTCGTCACATCACACAGAACACGTCTGATATCGATCGCTTTCGTCCCGCCCGCGTCTATAGTTACTTCATTTAGCTCAGTCTAGCTTAGGTTAATGCACTTTTTTTGTAATCTCCTTCCATCTCGTCTCGTAAAAGGCGTAGCATGATATTAGGTACATAACATTAAAATTTTATCAAAACTTGAGCTACCAGATTTTAAAAGAATTTATCAAATCCGACCCGTATTTAAGGAGATTAACATAAAACAAACGAACTCTTTAAATTTACTATCAGTTATTGATAGTTAAAGATAGAAAATCATCGAGCGTGCTCGATGTAGAAAATATTCTGATGAGGTGAAGTGACAGAAGACAGAATTTGTTCTTTTGTGTTTGTTTTTCCGTAACCAAACGTATCTTTACACTAACACAAACGTAAGATTTATTACCTGGCTTCTTGTCTTTGCAATTTGATTATTTCATCCAAACTCATGTCCCAAGAAGACATTTTATGTGAAAATTTTATGAATAAGAAAACCGGAATACGAAATCACACTAAAAGATTATGAAAAGCAACGCTAATGTTTATCTTCAGGCAACTTATACTGGAATATGTCAATATGATTTGTTCAGTGTTGCCAGTAGGGTCATGTCAGAAATTACCTAAAATATAAAAAAGTAACCTTTTTGTACAAAAAATAACCTTTTATATTTTTTTTACTGAAAGGTACCTATTATAAGTTGAAAAAATAATTGATAATTGATATATGAACTCCTTGTCTGTCTATGTTATTTAGTTGTTTATATTTTGACAAGACGTCTTGTAATATAATTCCTAATGTCTTGTTTTAATGCATAAGTTTTAAAGTACAATAAAACCAAGTTTCCTTTGGTTTTGTCTTTCTCTCGTATCAATTTATTGTACTTTAATTATATCTATAAATATAATCATGTCGAAGAAAGAAACCCCGCTGACCGCGAGTTTGTCGTGCTATCTACGACCACAAAGATTTGAGATTGAACCATCCACCGCTGGTTCAGATCTGCGATGGACACACGGGCGGCACACGTTTGAAAACTTTATTTCCGAACAAGCTTCTTCCGCTACTGAAGACATCAAACTCAAGCTCCTTGCTAATCATGTGTCACCTACCATATTTAATATAATTAAGGAATGTTCGAAGTACTGTGACGCTATCAAACTCCTCAACGACACGTTCGAAAAGAGGAAGAATATTATACTGGCTCGACACCAACTGACTTGCAGGAAACAACAGCCCGGGGAAACGATAGTAGAGTACTGCAGGGCGCTTACCTCTCTAGCGTACGACTGCCACTACAAAACCGTCACTGCGGAAGAGCACCAAAATGAATCAATCCGTGGAGCCTTTATCGCAGGTCTGTCAACCCAACGAATTCGGGAACGCTTACTCGAGAAATCAGAAATGACGCTGGAAGAGGCATTAGATTTAGCAATTTCCCTAGAGACCGCAGAAAATACTTCTCAAGCATTGCAATCAAATGCACTACCAGCCTCTACTAACATGTTGAATGCAGTGGCATCCATCGAATCACAAGAAAACCTTCATCAGCCCAATATTGCAGCCATGACCTCACGTTATAGCAATTCTAAACGACACAGGTGCTTTTTTTGTGGCGGCAACGCCCATCCAAGGATCAAATGTCCAGCAAATAACGCTGAATGCCAACTATGTCAGAAGAAGAATCTCAAGAATCTCATCCCGCTTCCCTTGCATCTATCTGTGCCGCCGCTCCTTCCAGCTTACGTAAGGCCACAATCACTATCACTGTAAATAATCACAATGTCGATGCCCTAGTTGATACTGGAAGCTCTATCAGTTTTATAGATAATGCTTTGGCTCTAACACTTAATCTTAAAAGGAAACACTGCAATCAAGCTGTGACTCTCGCTTCATTAAACAACGTATCATATGTTAAAGGTATATGCCATGCTACTATTCAGATTGATAACCACATTTATAAGCAACAGGCGCTGCTCATTGTCGATAACTTATGTGCTGACATCATCATCGGTCACGACATCCTAAAAGGACACTCGTCTCTCGAATTGCAGTTTGGTGGTGAAAAAGGAACCCTAAAAATATGCAACGTTCTTGAAGCCTCCGTACCTCCAGCAACTGTCTTTACAAATCTTTCGCCATCTATCAAACCAATCGCCATTCGTTCCAGACGTCACTCAGAAGGAGATCAAGCATTCATATCAACTGAAATTTCAAACCTGCTCAAAGACAAAGTTATTGAGCCAAGCATATCTCCGTGGAGAGCACAAGTTATAGTCGCTGGAGGTGGACATCACCGAAAACGTTTGGTAATTGATTACTCTCAAACGATAAATAGATTCACAGACCTAGATGCATATCCCCTCCCAAGTATAGATTCTATCGTCACCGCAGTCTCTAAATACAATTTATTCAGTCAAATTGACTTAAAAAGTGCGTATCATCAAGTACCAATCCTTCCCAAAGAAAAGATATACACAGCATTCGAGGCTTGCGGCAATTTGTATCAATTTACTCGCATACCATTTGGCGTTACGAACGGCGTTGCTGCTTTCCAAAGAACCCTTCACTATATTATTCGTACAGAGAAGCTAAAAGGAACCTACGCCTACTTAGACGATGTTACCATCTGTGGAAAGGACAAACAAGAACATGACGTTAATCTGCGTCGATTCATGGAAGCTGCCGAAAAATACAATCTCACCTTAAACAAAAACAAATGCGTATTCGAAACCGACTCAATTAACCTTCTCGGCTATACCATTAATAACAATACTATCAAGCCCGACAAGTCACGCTTAGAACCACTGCTAAATCTCCCCGTTCCGTTAGATGCAGCCTCTCTAAAAAGAACTCTTGGTCTATTTGCCCATTATTCTAAATGGATCAACAATTATTCCGCTAAAATTAAACCGTTAGTCGACACTAAGTTTCCCCTATCTAAAGAAGCAACTGAATGCTTCAATAAACTAAAATCTGACATCGCGAAGTCATCTCTTGCTTCAATTGACACCAAAGAGACGTTCACCGTCGAGACTGATGCATCAGAATTTGCCATCGCTGCTACGCTTTCCCAGAAAGGCCGCCCTGTAGCGTTTTTCACACGCTCATTAAATAATTCTGAACGGCGCCAATCCTCGATAGAAAAAGAGGCATGTGCGATAGTAGAAGCCCTCCGCAAATGGCGCCATTATTTGATCGGCCGATACTTCATACTTATTACAGACCAACAGTCAGTCTCCTTCATGTTCAATCAAACTCACACAAGTAAAATCAAGAATGAAAAAATAGAGAGATGGCGCCTAGAATTATCCTGCTATAAATACGATATAATTTACCGACCTGGCAAACAAAATGTAGCCGCGGATGCATTGTCCAGAGTTTGTGCATTCGCATGTGGCTCTCTTGATAAACTTGCTGATCTTCATAGATCCTTATGCCACCCCGGCGTAACAAGAATGGTACATTGGATCCGCTCCAAAAACCTGCCGTATTCAGTAGAAGATGTAAAAAGAATGACCGCTAGCTGTCGTGTATGCGCTGAATTAAAACCCAGATATGTCAAGAATGAAGGGCACCTAGTCAAAGCGACAGCTCCATTCGAAAGACTTAATCTTGACTTCAAAGGTCCTTTACCATCGAATTCTACTAACAAATACATCCTTACTATAATTGACGAATACAGCAGGTTCCCGTTTGCTTTTCCTTGTAAAGACATGTCTTCAGCAACTGTTGTTAGGTGCTTAAAAGAACTTTTTTGCTTATTTGGTACTCCTGCATACGTACATACGGATAGAGGAACTTCTTTTCTCTCGGACGAAACAAGAATATTTTTTACAAGCCTTGGAATCGCTTGTAGTCGGACTTCACCGTACAACCCGCAGGGTAACGGATTGGTTGAGCGTCTAAATGGTACATTGTGGAAGACAGTTCAGCTTTATCTTCGCTGTAATAATTTAGGAATTTCTGAGTGGGAGAAAGCCTTACCTATCGCCCTACACTCTATCAGATCTCTATTATCCACAGGCATTAACACCACTCCTCATGAAAGGATGTTCAGTCACCCTCGTCGCTCAACCAATGGTTCATCTCTGCCAACTTGGTTGTTGTCACCAGGTCCTGTCTTCATGAAAAGAAACGTTAGAAATTCTAAATATGATCCAGCCATTGAGGAAGTAGAGTTGTTACAAAGCAATCCTGATTATTCATTTGTGAGATTGCCAGATGGTAGAGAAACCACCGTCTCAAACAGGTCCTTGGCTCCAATACCGGAAAATGAGGATATTTTCCTAGATGCCGAAGATACTGAAGAAATGCCTGTACCAAACTCTGCCACAGAAAATACTCAATCTCTGAACGAAGAACCTGGCCCATCAGAATTGACAGATGACCCCCTGCCTTTCCGGTCTACCCAAGAAAGTAGGCCTCCGCCCTACCTCCGTTCTGCCCAAGAGTGTAGACCTCCGCTCTATCTTCGAGATTACGTCTCGTCTTAAAAGGATGGGGTGAATGATATATGAACTCCTTGTCTGTCTTTGTTATTTAGTTGTTTATATTTTGACAAGACGTCTTGTAATATAATTCCTAATGTCTTGTTTTAATGCATAAGTTTTAAAGTACAATAAAACCAAGTTTCCTTTGGTTTTGTCTTTCTCTCGTATCAATAATAATAATAATTCACCAGTAACTTGCTCTTAAATACAAACTTGTGGAATCGGAGGTGCCGTACTACAGGTATAATGCCGACCCAGTTCTCGAAAATGGCCATATCACATTGTACTGGGATCGATCCATCATCACTGGCAGGACTATTGTTGCCAATAAGCCTGATATAGTGCTGGTGGATCAACCAGAGCGGCGTGCAATTATTATTGACATAACCATCCCACATGATGAGAACCTCGTGAAAGCTAAACAGAAAGATAAACAAATCAAGTATTTTGATTTGGCTCACGAGGTTGTCGACATGTGGGAAGTGGATTCAGCAATCATTGTACTGATAGTCGTGACAGCCAATGGCTTAATAGCCAAGAGCCTCGACCAACACCTCAGGAGGCTCTCGTTAGGTAGCTGAATCAAGGGCTTGATTCAGAAAGCGGTACTGCTGGACAAGGCTCGCATCGTCAGGAAGTTCCTCTTTCTGGAGCCCTGACATGACCGCGTAGCTTGGACCCTGTTCCCGATACTGGTGGGCTACTATGTTTTATATTTTTAATTTTTATTTTTTTTGCATTTATATAAATATTTAAAAATGTAGAACAATATGTACATATAGAAGAATAAAGGAATAATAATAATAATAATCGTTTATTTGGAACAAGTTTTAGGACATGAGTTTACAAAGAGAAACGAAGATAGCTACAAAAGTTAAAACTGTGCCGCAGCTATCGACGCCTAGCTAAACAATACGTTACAGTAGTTCCAGACTAGTAATAAAGGCGTAGTCACACGTTACATATACGTACCTACCGTAGCACCTTGACAACGTGTGACTACGCCTTTCCAAACATGAAAATTTATCTCTACATAGTGAATATTGCATACTTCAGAATAGTATTGTATGACATTACTACTGTATCCATTTACTTGCAACTGCATTAGCAACTTTGTTCAGTTCAGTATTCTGAAAATCTTGTTTTATACTTTTTCAGCGTATTTTTTTGTCGTAGTTGGGTTTTAGATTTTTAACTTTTTTTATTTGTACTATTTTGGTGTATTTGTGGCGCATATTATTAACAAAAGTTAAACTGATGAACTAAAAACTAGGTACTTGACATACCTATTACATCTACACGCACATATAACAACATAACCCCGAAGGCATATAGTGCAGAGGCCTTTTTATGGGAGATTTAGCCAGTTATCAAACTGTTTCCGCCTTCACCGCGTGGAGTTACTCCCAGCTTATGTCGTTTTGATTAGTGCATTACATATTCTAATAATGTTCACACTGCTCTACATTGCATAAAGCGATTCACAGTTCCCGTGATCCGCGCTTTACTCTTATCGCTCATATTTAACATCATTAAAGCATTCTTGTAATTATGTACAAGCATAAAGCACTCGTGAAGCTCTTTCACGTGATACCAAACACGGTATATTTATTTTAATTTTATATTAACATATAACCTTTTGTCCGCTAGAGGGAGCAATACTAAAGTTGGTGACAAGCTTTATAGCTCATAACTAACAGAATATCAAGGCCCTTCTAATGGTACTGCAGTGGTCTTATTCTGATAAGTAGTAAAGAAGCTATGAACGAAAAGATGTGAATTATATGCAACCAGCCCATGAATACAGGTAAAGTCACACGCAAATGCTAGCAATATATATATTCAAAATGTACAAGTAAAGTGCTTTCAAATGATACCAAACACGGCATATTTATCTTAACTTTATTTTTTTACTCTGTATGTTTTATCCGCTAGAGGGCACCACAGTAGATTTTGTGAAACCCCTTATAGCCTATAACCAGCGGACAATTAAGACGCTTCTAATGATATATCATTTGTCGAATTCTGATAAGTAGTTTAGAAGTTACGAGGGAACAGATGAACATACATACATACATAGCCTGTCAAAATCATAACAGTGGAAAAATCGTTTACAACGCAACTCGGAACGCACCTAAACTGTTACATCCTGCTGTGAGAGTTTGGCGGGAATGTCAAGATGAGTGTCACGCTCATTTTTCACTGGACTTTTAAAATTATTTATAGTGTCGTTTACTAAATAAAAACGCGTGGTTTATGTAGTAAAAAGTGCATTCAGTGAATAATTCAAAAAGAACAGTGAAATATTGTAGCATAGTGGCCGTATCATGTCTTTACGCTAAACCCCTCCTTATCGTCCAAACGCGGGAAACGAAAGGAGTTAGGTTAGGTTAAGTTGAGCTTCCGTGTGCAGTTTCTGGCCTGCCATCGGACGCGTCCCCAGGTGGCGGATAGGGGAACGGCCCCCAGATATGGGGGTTACCGGTTTACCGGCGCGGACCAAAACCAGATGCGGGGACCGCTTCGGCGGTCACACGTGCGGCGGGTCGGCCACCACTCGAGGTGGCTGACGTGACCCGAACTCCGGGTCACCGTCGGGCAACCCGGTCTCCTCATTGAGAGGAGCTGGGGGTCCCGTTTGCCTCCGGGCAAACGAGTGGGGCTAAGAGGAAGGACACCTCGCTAAAAAACCCTTGGCTGCTGCGTCTTCTCGCACAAAAAGACGTACCCAGGCCGGCCCCTCCCTGTGGAGTGGAGGGACCACTATGGGCCCGCCCTAGGCGGGAATCGCCGGCGGGGGATTGGTAGTTAGGCTGTGCCATTTTCCCATGACCCCGCCACTCAGGCGATGTCGTTGTGCCGCTGTGGGTTTAGTGGGTATTCCCGGCTTCGGCTGGGCGAGTCCCACACACGCCCTTCGGGGTATGGTGCGTAAATGCATTACCACAGCGTCAAAAAAAAAAAAAGAAAGGTTAAGTTGAGCTAGGATAAATTAGGATCCTGGGCTTGAGGGTGGCGCTGCACAAAACGGAGGCCGAGTTCTTTCACGGCCCCCGGCAGCGCCCCCCACCTGACGCCCACATTTTTGTGGAGGGCGTCAGGATCAGGGTCGAGGCCCAGATGAAGTATCTGGGCCTCACGTTGGACAGCAGGTGGCGCTTCGGCCCGCATTTCAGCGGGCTGTCGACGCGCCTGCTGAAGGCTGCGGGAGCCCTCTCGTGGCTGATGCCAAACCTGGGGGGGCCCCGCATGCGGTGCCGGCGTCTATACGCCGGCATACTGCGGAGTATGGCCCTTTATGGGGCCCCTATTTGGGCGGACTCCATCAATAGGAGGGAGAACCTCACCGCCCTTCGGACGCCCCAAAGGGCCATCGCCCAGCGGGCATCGCGGGCCTACCGCACGGTGGGCTTCGCAGCGGCGTGCGCTCTGGCGGGCACCCCGCCTTGGGAGCTCGAGGCGTGGGTGCTCGCCAGAGTGTACGAGTGGACGGCGGGGCGCAGGGCGCTGGGCGAGCGTCCGGCCCCAGAAGTGAGGGAAGCCGTCCGCCGGGAGGCGAGGGACGCCATCGTCCAGCATTGGACGCGGGACCTCGCCTCCGCGGTGTTCGGCCGCCGTACCCTCGACGCCGTCGGGCCGGTCCTGAAGGACTGGCTCGACAGGCGTCACGGATTCCTCTCCTTCCGTCTGGTGCAGGTGCTCTCCGGTCACGGCTGCTTCGGCAGGTACCTGCACCGGATAGGACGAGAGGAGACACCGTCGTGCCATGGTTGTGGCGCGGCGGAGGACACGGCGGAACACACCCTCGCGGTGTGCCCGTCGTGGGCCGTGCCGCGCCGCGATCTTGTCGCGGCGGTTGGAGGGGACCTCTCGCTGCCCGCCATCGTCAGAGCGATGGTGGGGAGCGAGGAGGCTTGGGTGGCGATGGCCTCCTTCTGCGAGGTCGTGATGTCGCAGAAGGAGGCCGCGGAGCGCGAGCGGGAGGAGGATGCCCTCGCTCCGGCGCTCCGCAGGCGGCGTAGGGGGAGGAGAAGGCGGGATTTCGCCCGCTTTCTCCCTCCCTGAGGTGAGCGGCGGGCGTGAGGCCGACGCCCGCCTTACATCGCTCATCACGCGGGAGCCACGGCCCCTCCCCAGGAGGGGCAATTGAGGGCCCGCCCTACTAGGCGGGTTTCGCCGGCGGGGGAGAGGTAGCTCAGGCTGCGCTAGTTTCCCACTCCCCCGCCAGTATGGCGATGCCGGAGTGTCGCTGTGGGTTTAGTGGGTATTCCCGGCTTCGGCTGGGCGAGTCCCACACACGCCCTTCGGGGTACGGTGCGTAAAGGCATTCCCACAGCGTCAAAAAAAAAAAAAGTTTAGGATAAGTTAGGGCACGCCGTCATAGCGGCGGTAAGACCCTGCATGGAGGAGTGGATCGACCGGAAACGGCATGGGGCGCTCACCTTCCGTGCGACGCAGGTGCTGACCGGACACGGGTGTTTCGGCAGTTACCTGTGTCGTATCGGTCGGGAGCCGACACCGGCGTGCCATCACTGCGGTGGCGGGGCAGAGGACACGGCGCGGCACACCCTCGAGGAGTGTCCCGCATGGGACGAGCAGCGCCGTGCGCTCACCGCAGCGATCGGCGGAAACGACCTCTCGCTGCCGGCCGTGGTCAGAGCCATGGTCGACAGCGAGGGAGTCATGGGACGCGGTCGTCTCCTTCTGCGAGGAGGTAATCTCCGCGAAGGAGACGGCCGAACGGGAGAGGGAAGCACTGAGCACTCTCCCGTCCCGCCGACGGCGCGCTGGCCGGAGGAGGAGGGAAGCCGAGGTCGATCCGCTTCCTCCATAACGAGAGGCCGACGGGCCGAGGACCGGGGGAGTCCAACGTCCGTCGCTAGGGCCGGAGTAGGCGTGTAGTGGCTGTTCCTACACGCCTACCTGATGGAAGGAGAGGAGGAAGAGGGACCCGCCGATCTCGCGCGCGGCGGGCCAAGGCCTGCCGGGGACGCGGTGAATGCAAACTAGGCCCCGTACCCCCGGCAATAGGCAAGAAGAGGAACGCTCCAGTGGGTTTAGCCGGTGAGAGCCCGGCACACCCTCCGTCGACCCTCAGACGGAGGACGGTCTGGTAGAGATTCCCACTGGGTGAACAAAAAAAAAAAAAAGGATAAATATAACTCAAGTAAATACATACTGAAGACTAGGCTGTATGGCTTACTATGCCTTTGCCTTTTCAGTTCAAATGAACGGAAAGAATGAAACAAAAAAAAATACATCGTGCTGTACTGTCACTGTCAAGAGGATTTGGCGGGAATGTCAAGATGAGTGTCATGCTCATTTTTCATTGGACTTTTAAAATTATTTATAGTGTCGTTTACTAAATAAAAACGCGTGATTTATGTAGTAAAAAGTGCATTCAGTGAATAATTCAAAAAGAACAGTGAAATATTGTAGCATAGTGGCCGCATCATGTCTTTACGCTAAACCGCTCCTTATCGTCCAAACGCGGGAAACGAAAGGAGTTAGATTAGTTAGGATAAGCTAGGATAAGTTAGGATTAATTAGAATAAGTTATGATAGAAGTTTACTCAAGAATATATATACTGAAGACTAGGCTGTATGGCGTACTATGCCTTTGCCTTTTCCGTTCAGAAGAACGGAAAAAATTGAACCAAAAAAAAAATGTCACTGTCAATACTGTCATGTCTGTCATCTGTGATCTGTCACGTAGGTAATAGAATTGTCAAATCAAATAATATCCTCCTGTTTTTTCAAAAGAAAAAAAACATTAAAAATATCCAACACTTATGATCAACTGAACGAAAATATTAACAAACTACAACAGTTCCAACGTAAACTCCGCACCCATCAGCAATGAATCAAAGAAAATCTATTTATAATGAGTATTCCGGACAAACTTAAAGCTACCATAAAATATTTAAAAATTGTTGCAGCAGTAGGCACTGGCTGTTTTGCAGTTTATTACAATGTCATGCAAACGTGTAAAAGGATAGGAAATATAGTAAATCCATGTGTGTTTGAAAGGGAAAAAAAACATGCAGCCGAATATATTTACGTGGATGACCCATCTTACAATCGAACTTTCCAACTTGAATACGATAAAGCGACAAGGCAGCCGGTGGGTTTCGGTCGCATTTGGAAAAGTTTAAAGCACTCGTTAGCTTGGAGACTGTTGTGGTTATGCCGTCATGGAAATAAAGATCAGCGGAATATAGCCTTGGAACAACTCGCCGCTTTTAAAAATAATAAAATTTGGGATTGCTGTAAACTTGCTCAAGCCATAGATGAAAACACAGCAGTTCTACTGGCGCGAACTCGTGGCGTGGACATCCGATATTTCCTTCCACCTCCAATTCATATTAGACGTGCAGCACTGTCATCGGAACTCGTCTCATACAAATTTCGAGATCTTATAATAGCTTTACAACACATAAATCCTCATTGTTGCATTGAACTGTTCCTCAGTAAATACTTTGCAAATGTACAAGAGGAGGCAGTGGAGTCTGATAGTATTCCACCCAAACCTGGCAATATTAGTGAAAGAGATTTATGTATATTGTGTATGGATGCTCTGTATCACCATGTAAGTCTTTTTAATGTAGCAGAATATGACAAGGATCATTCTGCCAAAAAATTTGTTGAGAAGGGTGGTTTATCAATATTAGCTGAAGCTTTGTTACGTCATCCTAATGATCCAGACTGTGACCTAGCAGTACTGAAAATCCTTACAGTTTTAAGTGTCCATTGTAGTTTGTTATCACAGTTTTTTCAAAATGGTCTCCTTGGTGTATTATCAAGACTAATTCGATCTAAAGATATACGCTTGTCAAGTTCAGCAGCAGTATGTCTTGCAAATTTATCTGGAGAGTATTGTTACAGACCTGGTTTATTTCTTTTACATCCTCTTTATAGAACTACTGCTCCTAATTCTTGCGATACCTTGCTGGTGCATGGACTTAGAGGGGGAGTTTTTGTCACATGGCGGCAACGTGACAGAAAATGTGCTGAGCCTGTTGGAATCATAGAAGTTACTGTAGCAGACAATGATTGTGACCCTTGTGAGCCTACAATGAAAGAACCACAAACATACCTTGACCCTGAAATAAAGCAGGTGATGGATGATTTGCTCGAAATAGGAGAAGAATTGTTTTTATCAGAACTAGAGGTAGTTCTTCATGATATTCCTATTGAAGCTAAGAGAGAACCAGATTCATCCTACACATTGACTGCTAATCATAAACGACATGCACTAATTCAAGAAGAAGAAGACAAATGTAATTACACAGTGTGTTGGCCCAAAGACTGGTTGCCAAAAGACGTTAGTAACTTAAGAATACTTGGTGTCAATTATTGGAGTTCACTGTCAGAGTGGCTTGAACGCTGCCCTATGCAATCTGCAGATATCGCAACACGAGCTACGGAACTTGTTCCTGCCCTCATAGATGCTGGTGTTGGTGGTAAAGCGACTCCAGTTGTTTGGCTGGCTCATTCCATGGGTGGACTAATTGTCAAACAAGTACTTGTAGAAGCCTCACAAAGCGACCAACAGCCTCTGAAAAAAGTTGCTGAAAATACTAAAGCAGTTTTGTTCTTCAGTACTCCACACAAAGGTAGCGCTGTGGCTGCAATGCCTCGACCTGCCGCTGCTGTTCTATGGCCTTCCAATGATGTGAGACAGTTACAAGAGAACTCACCAGTTTTGTTAGATCTACATAAATCATTCATAACATTTGCAGATGCATACGGCTGGGAAACTATTAGTTTTGTAGAAACTATGCCAACATTAGTAACAGCATTCAAAGTTCCTATACACTTTGTTGAGTCATTTTCGGCGGATTTGGGCCGCGGCGAGTTTTATCAGTTACCTCTAGATCATCTGTCCATATGCAAACCAGCCACCAGACAGTCAATTTTATATACTACAGTATTAAATGTGCTGCAAAGAGTGTCCATAAAAAAGGAAGAGTCCCAATCAAAGTCTTTTATTCAAAGGATAGCAGAGATGTTTGTGTGGGTTTTAAGAGCAAAAGCCAAGGAAGTATTAGAAACCCTAGATGATAATCAAACACGTACAGGTTTAAGATGGACTGAGAGGGCATTGTTGAATGCTTTCACAGATGATTTTACTGATTAATATCAAATGTGTATAGTAGTTTGGAGTACCTATAATCATACCTACCTATTTGTTTTGAATTTTATTAAGAATAAATTAGAATTTAACTAATGCGTTTTGGAATGACTCCCTTTTTAACAGTATTGCAATGTACAGTGAACATTGAATAACAGTGATATTGTTTAAGAAACACGTAGGTACTTAAAAATAGTATTATTTTCGAAATAAATTGTTATTAATGCATTGATATTCTTATTACCCTGTGAATTTGATGTATGGTAACAATTCTAATTCCTAAAATATAATTCTTGGGCTTCGTACTAAAGCATAAAAACGGGTTTCTTAATAGGAAGACTTTGCGGTCTGTCGGTGACCGGTGCGGTTGCGGTGATCGGTGTTATGCTGCCCGCATCCATCGGCTTCCCGCGACCTTTACCAGGTCATCGGTCAACCACTTTGGGGCCTCCCTACGCTACGTCTTCCGTCTGTTGCGTTCCAGTGCGAGACTGGAACGCCATATAGCAATTAACAAATCATCATCATTTCAGCCGAAAGATGTCCACTGCTGGACATAGGCCTCCCCCAAGGTTCTCCACGACGACCGGTCCTGCGCCTCCCGCATCCAGCGGTTTCCCGCGACCTTCACCAGGTCGTCGGTCCACCTTGTCGGGGGCCTACCCATGCTACGTCTTCCGGTGCGTGGTCGCCACTCGAGAACCCGTCGGCCCCATCGGGCATCGGTCCTACGGGCAATGTGTCCAGCCCACTGCAACTTTAGTGTTGCAATTCTTCGGGCTATGTCGGTTACTCTCGTTTTTCTGCGAATCTCCTCATTCCTGATTCGATCGCTCAGTGAAACCTCAAGCATAGCCCTCTCCATTGCCCTTTGAGTGACTTTGAGCCTTCTTATAAGGCCCATTGTTAGCGACCACGTCTCAATTCCATAAGTCATCACTGGCATCACACACACTGGTCGAAGACTTTTGTCTTGAGACACTGCGGTATTTCGGACGAGAAGATTTTACGTAGCTTCCCGAAAGCAGCCCAGCCGAGTTGGATTCGACGATTGACCTCTTTCTCGAAGTGTGGCGTTTTCGTACAAACCCTTCAGCGCTTCAATATACCGATAGTCTACTTGGCACCGCTGGAGAGACTGCAGTACAGCCCGGGTTTCGATCGAATCAAAGGATTTTCGTAGTCCACAAACGCCAAGCAAAGGGGTAGGTTATACTCCTCGGTCTTCTGTATAACCTGCCGCAGCGTATGTATGTGGTCTGCTGTGCTGAAGCCTTTTCGGAAACCGGCTTGTTCGGGAGGCTGGAAGTCGTCAAACCTGCAGGCGAGACGATTCGTGAGGACTCTCGAAAACAACTTATAGACATGACTCAGAAGTGAGATGGATCTGTAGTTTTTCAAAAGGGTGACAACACCCTTTTTGAAAAAGAGTACCACCACACTTCTGTGCCATGCCTGTGGCGTTTTTCCCACGACTATGACGGAATTCAATAACTTCTGAAGGGCCCTAAGGATCGGTTCACCACCCGCCTTCAGTAGCTCAGCCGTTATTCCGTCATCGCCCGGCGCCTTGTTGTTCTTAAGCTGTTTATGAGCCAATCGAATCTCCTGCAGGCTGACGTCCGGGATATCTTCGGTGTAATGCCGGGTTAATCTTGCTCTAGGGTCTTCAGCAAGATTTAATGCGGGATTTGTCGTCGAAGTGTAGAGCTGTCCATAGAAATTCTCGACTTCCCTCAAAAGCTCGGGCCCGGACGTTATGATCTTGCCGTCGTCAGTCTTCAGCTTGCTTAGCCGGCTATGCCCAATAGTCAGATCCCTAGCGAAAACTTTAGAGCCTCTGTTTCGCTCTATAGCCTCCGTTATACGCTCGGTATTATACCGACGTAGGTCGCGCTTCAGAGACTTTGAGATCTGCTTATTGAGCTGCCGGTATCTGCAAGCATCACTTGACGACCGTAAACCATCTCACGTCTATCCTCCATGAGCTCGAGAGTGTAGGCCGGGAGCTTTTTAGTTCTATTTGTACGGCGGGTCTTAAAATACTTAGTCCCGACCGTACGGACAGCTTCTACAAACGTAGATACATACTTCTACAGACCGTAGACTTCATCAGGCGAGATCTTTCGGACACTATGTTCAGATTCAATGTGCCTCTGACCATACGGTGATCGCTGCCGCATTTGAGCGAGTTGATCACTGAGACATCACTGAATATGTGCCTTTTTGTCGCCATAATAAAGTCTATCTCGTTTTTAGTGAGCCCGTCGGGACTGATCCATGTCCACTTTCGCTGGTCACGCTTTTTGAAGAAGGAGTTTATCATAAAGAGTCCGTCCTTCTCCATGAAGCCAGCTAATATGTGGCCTCGGTGGTTCCGACGCCCAAATCCAAAATTTCCCAGTCCGAGCTCTTCACCGCTCCGTTTCCCAAGTTTAGCGTTGAAGTCCCCCATGATAATGCTGTAGTGAGTTTTAGAGCTATGTATGGCTTTAGAGATGTCCTCATACATAGTCTCTACTTCCTCGTCGGAGTGTGCCAGCGTCGGGGCGTATACCTGAATGACCTTCAGCGAATACCGTTTGGTTATTCTGAGTACCACCGCCACCCTGGTCGACACACTCTCGATCTTCACTACATTGTCCACAAGGGACCTGTGGACGAGGAACCCGACACCACCTTGGGACTGATGTTCGCCCTCCCGGAAATAGAGCAAGTTACCGGATTTAAGGATTATGAGTCCTCACCCTCTCTTCGGACTTCCGATAATCCCAGGACACCCCATCGTAACTTGCTCAATTCTTCCTCCAGTTCCGTCGGTCCGCGGTGTGCGCACGTTCAGTGTTGCCAGGTCGATCCGTCGTTGTTTGTGGTAGCCGGATCTCTGCCGGAGATTCTTCGCACCCCTTGCCCCGCCGTTACCTTGGCCGCTACCACAATGATCAGGAATAGCGGCTTAGTCTTGTGCATCATTGGAGGGGGCGTTTGCCATAATCCCCACGCTTGGCAGGCGGGTTGGGGATCGCAGGATTTGATATTACACAGAAGAAGCGCTGCTGCCCGCTTCCCTGGTCAGTTCCCTTAGTCGCCTCTTACGACACCCACGGGAGGATATGGGTTGGTACTATTCTAAGCCTGGTACCACACGGGGAATTAACAAATGGAAGTAGGAAAATATTTTAGGGACCATACAACAGACGTGATTTTTTCGTGCCTCTGAAAACACGTTAAGCTTTCGGTCCCGGTTGCCATACGAACATCTAGTGGCAGTCGTTACGGGTTGTTGGAGCCCTCAAAAATCCAACAATTGGTCTAACTGCAATGCTTCGATGTCGCCTTCAGGTTGTGGAGGTCAGACGGCAGTCGCTTCACGGAAAATGTCGTAGTTTAGCCATATCAGCAGTTGGACTAGTAAAGCGGACCCCAGACTCCAAAGCTGAAAAGGCTTCGGATGCGACTGGGATTAACGCTGGGATGATGATGATGACAACATACGTGATTTTTATAGATAATAATACGGAACCTTCGTGCACTAGTCCGAATCGCATTTGACCGGTTTTTCGGGTTCAGTGTGGCTACCATGAGTTTTCATTACGAGACTCGATCGTCGATATCGACCACGGTTGTTTCATGGATTGGCCCGTTTCAAGGTTGTAAGAACTCTCAACCAATGAGAACGCCAAACGCGCCCGATATCGACGATCGAGTTTCGTAATGAAAACTCATGGTAGCCACACTGTAGTCAACTAGGAACTCTTATAAGTTTCGCCAAATCTGTCCATCCGCGCATAATCTCAGTGTTCGGTAGCACTAGAAAGCTGAAATTTGGTACCAATATGTATACCAATCACCAAAGAGTGTGTATCAGGCTGGCGCAACTTAGAACAAAAAAATAGAAGTATGAAATGCATGGAAATTTTAATGGCGGCAGAATCCGTCAAAGTAGGGAAGTAAGTACACATTCAAATGGTTGCTGTGACATCTCTGATTCTCTTGTTTTAGCCGTATAATACCGCGGCCATTTTTGCAAGCGATTCGTCACCGCTAACGTCAAAAAGTAAAATTATGTCAACGTCAGTTAGGGATGAGCAAATGGAAAAAATATATGGATATTTATCGTATCGATATTTTTTAAATATATCGATATACCGACCCAAAAATATCGATATTTTTTGCCCAATTGGTAATTAATTATAAAAATTGCCCAAATATTCGAAATTTTAAAGCAAATACAGCTATGGCTCGAGGAGGATTTAGTACCATAGAAGATAGAACACATACACAGTGAGGCAGATTATACATAAGACCAAAGAGTATAATCAGCCCCTGTGTCTAGCATGTGTCTGGCCTTTGACTCCATCGAGACCTGGTCTGTTCTGGAATCTTTGCAGCGATGCCAAGTCGATTGGCGATATATCCAAGTGATGAGATGTCTTTACGATGCCGCCACAATGTCCGTCCAAGTCCAGAACCAGCAGACTAAACATATCCCTCCTAAGGGAGGAGTGATACAAGGGGACGTTATTTCCCCCAAATTGTTCTCCAATGCCCTCGAGGATATGTTCAAGACGCTGGATTGGCAGGGTAGGGGCATTAACATCAATGGCGAGTACATCTCACACTTGCGATTTGCGGACGATATCGTCATCATGGCTGAAACGCAGCAAGAGCTGGAACAGATGCTGACCAACTTAGCTGAATCCTCCCAACGCGTCGGTCTCCGGATGAACTTAGACAAGACATAAATTATGTTCAATGAATGGGTCACTCCGGGACCGGTTGCCGTAAACGGAATGCCGCTCGAAGTTGTTTCAGAATACGTATACCTCGGGCAAACGTTGCAATTTTTTTTATTTTTTTTTATTAGTTATAAACTAGTGCTTGACTGCAAACCCGCCTGATGGTAAGCAGTGATGCAATCGTTGATGGTAAAACGCACTAGCTTATTAAGCCTATTCACTTAAAAAAAACTGAGTGAATAGGAAGGAAGACGGCAGTTGAGCGAGGTGATGCAATGTTCAACCCAACAACACGACCAACGATGCTGCGCCAGAGGATGATCTGGAGACCCTCCACGACCAAACTCCCGACACAACAACATTAGGCACATCGTACCCGGCACACATCGCAACACAACTGCTCAGACCCGTCCTCCGTACGGCTTCACCAGACATCATGCCGGAACACGACGAATCGCTTGGCGGCAAGACTTTGTCTGGTGGGTGGTAACTTATGCCGGTGGCTGATGATGTTGCCTACCACCGAGAAAATTAGGGAAAAACAACTTCGAGAAGGAGGCAAATAGAAGGATCCAGCTGGGATGGGCAGCATTTGGTAAACTTCGTCGGGTATTTTCGTCGCCCATACCCCAATGTTTGAAGACTAAAATCTTCAACCAGTGCGTCCTACCCGTCATGACTTACGGAGCTGAGACGTGGACACTAACGGTCAGACTAGTCCATAAGTTTAAAGCCGCTCAGCGAGCTATGGAGAGGGCTATGTTGGGCGTCTCTCTGAAGGACCGCATCAGAAATGAGGTGATCCGACAGAGGACCAGAGTTACCGACATAGCTGAGAGGATTAGCAAGCTAAAGTGGCAATGGGCTGGTCACATATGCCGCAGGGCCGACAACCGTTGGGGTAAGCGAGTCCTCGAGTGGAGACCGCGTGTCGGCAAACGTAGCGTGGGACGCCCTTGGGCGAGATGGAGCGACGACATCAAAAAGGTGGCTGGTTGTGGCTGGCGGAGAACTGCTCAGAATCGAGCTTGTTGGCGTGCCATGGAAGAGGCCTATGTCCAGCAGTGGACGAGTAGAGGCTGATGATGATGATGACACCTATGGTTGTTTTGACATAAGTTTTATTATTAAAAAAAAAACAGTTTCATGTACCAGAAAAATCAACATCTTTAACACAACACTTTGCTAGTGTAATTACTGGGTATACGAGACCTAATAACTGTCGCGTAGGGCAGTATTAGAGCAGTAACTGAGTAATTCTTGGTTACTGTTTGGCACTGCATCTGTCCATGGGCAGAGGTGATACTTGCCATCAGGCGTGCGAATTGATAGACATAAAAAAACTACAGTAAAAATAACATTGTTCAAACCAGTATTTGTCTGATATTGACATGAGGAACACTCTTTGTTAGATGTGTTCCCTTGTTAATCTGCTCCTACCATTTGGCATAGCCAAATTTACCACTGAAGCTACCCTTTCAGATGACACTGAACAAGCTTGACAAATCAAATATTTTAGACCGATATCCGAGAGAATGGCTGGCAGAGAACTGCTCAGGATCGAGCTTGTTGGCGTGCCATGAAGGAGGCCTATGTCCAGCAGTGTACGAGTAGAGGCAGATGATGATGATGATCCGAGAGAATCGGCGTGAAATGTTGACAATTTACCCAGAAGTTTATTGGATCAGATTTTCGTTCTAAAAGTGGTTGGTTCAAATACTGCGTCAGTTTAATAGGGACACAGCTTGGAGTAACACAGGGAACACAGCTACTGCTACCTCTGACAAAGCTATGTTCAGATTTAATCATTTCTCATATCTGGACCAGATTGAGGACCCACTTGCCCTCATGCTGCTTGATCAGGATTTTTATCCGAAGAAAGTTGTCCTCTACGCGATGTTCTGCATGAACCTCAGCACTAATTTTGGATATAGCATTTGACACGACATTTGGCGAGGTAAAGTGGATACGCTTGAACCGAGGGTCCAAAATAGTAGCTAGGTACTAAGAGAAAAGTA
Organism: Sesamia nonagrioides; assembly: GCA_017933935.1. Taxonomy (NCBI): domain Eukaryota; kingdom Metazoa; phylum Arthropoda; class Insecta; order Lepidoptera; family Noctuidae; genus Sesamia; species Sesamia nonagrioides. Next base: position 39,675 of record JADWQK010000195.1, on the reverse strand, counting down.
TTTCTTTCTAAAGAAGCCAGTTCGTCTTCAACTTTTTTGAGTAAAGCTTTTTACAATCAACCCTAAAGAGGTTGATGTAGTTGCTAGATCTGAAACTTGGGTCACAAAATTTGTAAGAGGAATGGCTAAGCTTGACGTTATATAATTCGCAACACTTATTTCCTCACTACCTTTTTTGAAAGGGCCAAAAAGAGCACCCTTCATTCTCTTGTTACCCATAATGTTCCCCTTCCTACTTGCGTCTCTTGCATAGTAATGAAACCCATAGAATATTATAACTTGATATCTGTGTACTTGCTAGAAAATACCTAATATAAAATTTAGTTAAGTACATACTCTATAATTTATAGTGTATTTATCACTGACTTCTATACATATGCATTTATTTTTTATATCCTTTTTTACCCGTATGAAAATAAACCATTTCCTTTCCTGAACCTTTCCAAATTCCTAATTTTCCATTATATAGGTAATTCCTTATAAAAATTTTCCCTACCTTTTACCCGAAATTGGCACAAAGCCCTAACTAGTGCCACACTACAAAAAAAAAGAGCACTACAATCCCGTATCGCATAGATTGTAATTGTTGTTTGTGTTTGAAGCAAAGAAACTAAACCCATACAGCCGACTGCATACCTATTATTTTTTTTCTAAATTCAAGAACTCGGATTGGATAAATACATGATGTGACGCATGAGCATACAGCAGAGCTTGGAAAATATATCGATTTTGATATCTGAAAATAAATATCAAAAATCGATATATCACTGGAAAAAATATCGCCGATATATTAACTGACGCTGTTAAATCGATATTTTTGCCCATCCCTAACGTCAGTTAATTACGAGCTATCTGTAGTATCTGTTGAATCTGCTGTTTTAATATTATGTTGTTTATATAATTTGTGTATTATATTTGTTTATTTTTAATTTGCGTATTAAATTTATTTATTTCTTTTTAATTTGTGTAGTTTTTATCTATAAACATGCCAGTTGTAACGTGTTAGATATGTGAAGTGAGAACATGTCGTGTGGAAAACAAAACCCAACATTTATGGCTCAATTTCCACTGGATGAAGATCGGTTAGTACTTTTTACGAATTAACTATACTCTAAATCAATATATCTTATAATATATGGAATTTTGGAACATATTTCTGAAAATAAATCTGCGAATATGTTTTTCGTTGTAAACACTAGTATGGTGCAATATTTTATCGACTATCGATAAATCCTTTTTTGTATCAGTGGTATTTATAAGTTCATAACATCATTAAATTCAGTTTAGCGACTGAGTTGTGACAAATAGAAATAATTTTTGCATTCATGGTATTCATCAATTATTTTACTTTATAAGTGCAAACAATGGGTAAAAATAAAGAGGACTTTGACTATGTGTCTATAAAAAAATTGCACCAATTGAAATATATTTGTGGAAAACATTTTCTACTTAGAGATTTTAAAAAGAAAAAGACATAACTTGAAAGAAATGCTGTTCCGTGTATCTAAATTATGGCTGAGCCCCTGAGCGATGACATATTGAATGACTTCCCGCGCCAAAGCTAAAGAAGCTGTGGAGAACCAATACCTACAATTTGATGGCCCTAATTTCATTAATAAAATTCCATATTTGTTTCAGAACTTCCAGAAACAACAGCAACACAGCCGGAGTCCAGATCAGTCCGTGGCGGCGGAAAATGCGGCAGTAGTAAATTCATTAAATACATATTATTATTTATTTTAATAATAGTATTTAATGAATTTATGAAATTGATTTATCAGTTTCAAAGCCTATTCAATACAAACATACAATATGTTCCATATTTGTTGCAGAACTTCCAGAAACAACACACCCGGAGTCCAGATCATTCAGTGGCGGCAGAAAATGCGGCAGTTTAATTCATTAAATATTATTTATTTTAATGTAATAAAAATAAAATAAACTAGTTTTTTTATATATATTTTTTTTATTTGTGAAAGTCAAAAATTATTACTAATGTTACCGATTCCATTTTATCGATAACGCTACATTCCTACTTTTTTTCTTCATGTTGGCGACATTGATGTGTGGAAATTAAATTCTTACTAATAAATTATCTGTGGTTTTAGTTAGGTTCGTTAGGTTGGTATTGAGCCAGTCCATGTATTTGATACATTGGTCAAGGAAATTCTATCTAAACTGGAATGTGAACTTGCATAAGTCTCTTATTTAAAAGTAGACTCTATCGCAAGAACAATAAGGTCGATCGGAAATAAAACTTAATTTGAAGAGAACACGGTCCGAGGGAGAAAGTGTCCCAGTAGCCCTTTGTCTCGTTCTAAGTGTTACCCGTATTTATTTTTTGTAATTTTATTTGAAACCAACAATTTCGATTAGAAAAAAATGGTGAAAAAGGGTGCCATTAATGTCTGCGATAGTGGACTCACTATCGCAGACATTAATGGCACCCTTTTTCCCTTTTCCGCATCCAAAGTATGACTATACTTTGGATGCGGATTATCATTCTTTATGTAAGGTTTTTGCGGTAATTATATACAAGTTATTTTGTTTGTATGCAGGGTGACCATAAATTTCGGAATAATTAATAAATGTGCACTAAGTCATTGTGTGCATAATAAGTAAGTGGCTTTTATTGGGTATTTACAATGATATTAAATTTTGCTTTCTTGTAAATATTTTATGTATTTAGATAAATAAAATATTTACAAGAAAGCAACAGGTACAGTTTTGGATTTTGACCTGCTGTCGTCCGTATATCATCAATTTATTAATCTATTTTTAAAATTCAATAATGAAATTAAAAAGTTCGCTTCCATGCCTAAATGTTCATTAAAACTCAGGTAATATAAGGGAAAAAAATTGTACGTACATTCCTTATAAATTCCATTTTAATAGTCACACTACACAACAAGGACAAAGGGCTACTGTGAAGCTATCTCCCTCGGACCGCGTTTTGATCGATAGTTCACATTCCAGTTTAGATAAAAGCTCCTTGACATTCGTATATGTTTTAATTTTGTAATGAGTCCCGTCTCTTAAAACATAGTGATTACCTGTATGTTGTTGATCAATCACGCTAACAAATGGTAAAAAATAAATAAATTGTATTGAATTTGTCTGTAGGCTACCCTACATACATGTAAAGTGTTTTTTCATTTCCACGCCAACGTGTGATACATTGGTTGGATAGGTATTTAAAAATGAATAGGGGTTCACTAAAATTGTTTTTTGATTCTGTTAATATTTTTGGAAATAATCGCTCCAAAAGTAAAAATAAATGTTTTGTTCATATTATTTAAAAATATTTCAAAAGTAAAACTTTTTAGAGAATTTTTAGGAAAATTATTTTGAACTTGGTGGGTTGAACAGTTTCTAAAAAGTGCAAAAAAATTTCTGAACTAACTTTGTATTTTAACCGAATATGGAAGCATTTTTTAATATCTTAGTTAGCTTATTTTATTGTCCTGAACGTATCTTCATTCAAATAAAAGAAGAATTATTAAAATCGGTTCACGCAATCCAAAATTACCACTGAAAATTGAAGTACCTACATACATACGTTTTTTTTTGTAACTGGTGTAGTTTGTATAAATTAGTAACCCAATTCCCCGAGAGATGGCGCTGTACTTTTTATACACTTAAGACTAGTCAATTTGTCGGCTACAAATTATCACTGTTGTCATACATTCCATAGAATTTTCGTCTGATAATTATCAGGTTGCATGAGACTTGTCGACGGGGACATTAAGAGCCTATTCACTCTAGCCTTGAAGACACTCAAGTTGTAGTCCGACGGAAACACCCCGCTGGATATTTTATCAGGCTTAACCGCAGGCCACACCGCCAGCTGACGGACGAGCGCGCGTAGCGCACGGAGGAAACATAGCTTAGAACAGGCTATAGATGGCGGTGTGAACCCAAGTATGAAAAGAGGTGAAACGATGTTGTCCGCTTCGCCCGCTCCGTCCGTCAGATGGCGGTGTTGTTGTAATAATAAGTTTTTTATAGGCTGTTAAACGATTACGCTCAATTCTTCTCTTTATGAGAGGAGACCTGTGCCCAGCAGTGGGACGATAAAAAGGTTGATGATGATGATATAGGCTGTTAAAGGTTATGCATTGAAGTTGTTTAAAGTTATGTATTGAAGTGACTGTTTGAAAGTTATGTCTCCAAGACATAACTTTCAAACAGTCTGCGGAGCTTATACAACGTGTAACAAAAAGGGTATATACATACCAAGGGCATCGCATCTTTAGATGATATCAAACGATATCGGAAGGGTTTCAACTCAAAATAAAATACTCAAAAAATTGGTACCAAATTTTCGGTATCGTGTGTTTCTTAAAATCAAATCATAATAAACGTGGCAGCACACTACATACGTTAATAACTACTCGTTACCCGTCACGTTACTTGCCAAAATCCGATAAATGTCTTCAATATCTCTGTGCGACTAGTGTGATAGTAGCCTATCACAGGCGTTGTTTTTCCTCATAACTTCCTAATATAAAGAGATAGGATTAAAAAACCCTTCCAATATCGTTTGATATCATGTAAAGATGCCATGCCTTTGTTATGTATATACCCTTTATGTTACACGTTGTAGAGATGATTTAAAATGTAATTTTGAAACAATATTAAAATTCAGAGGGGATGTTGAGGTTGAATTTTAATATTGTCTCTGGCTGATGATTTTTGTAAAGAAATTAAAATCAACTATAATTCACTCGGATAAACTTTATTTGCACTTCATGCTATAGAGAAAAACAAAACTCTCTATAACAGTTATATGGATCATATCTATAAATTTAAACCTTTCCTTTTGACCGCATTTTTACAACTAACATTTTATCAAAACATTTTTCTCATTTTTGTCGAATCTGACTTCTTCTAAACTTGAATTTAATTTCTTTATAAAAATCATCAGCCAGAGACAATATTAAAATTCAACCTCAACAGGTGTGGCCTGCGCTCAAAACATCATGCACAAAGGAAAACGTTGCACAATATTTATCAAAACTTCATGCACAAAGGAAAACGTTGCACAATGGCGGACTTAATGCCTTAGGCATTTTCTACCAGTCTACCTTAAAGAGATGCTTTTAGTCTCTTGTACAATACAAGGTAAATAAATAGCCTTTTTGGGCCCAAGACTGGCTGCAGCATGTGAGGTCTTGTATGAGATTCTCAGATTGAACGAATCTGTAAGAAATTTTAAGCAAGTATTAAGAAAGCCAAAGGACTAAAACATACCATACCAACTCCCGTCTGTGTTATGTATAAGTGTGTTACCTGTAAGTTTCTTGAGTACACATTATGGAAAGTACATGCATGATAGTTTGTTGTTTTTGTCATGGGCGTAGCCAGCCTTGGTCTCAGGGTGGGGCAGCAGTCAACCTATCCCCCCTCTCCCGGTAATTTTCAGTCGGTGTTTATAAATTTAAGTTTTAACTAACGTGGTTTTAATTAACTAGCGTGGTTTCTGGCAGAACCTATTTAGCACTTCTTCTACAAATTTATTTTTTGATTCGCCGATCCTCGTTCTGTGCACACTTAGCATACACAGGCCGCTTAGACGATTTTCGCTCATGGTTAAGCGAAGCTTCGTTTTGACCCACTGTAATGTGCTGAATGATCAGTCTATTGTACAGGACGTAGTACATGGCTGGACAAGAAAAATAAAACTTACGCTGGCATAAAATTGCATTTCTGAAATCTTGATCACTTCTATTCTTTATTTCCTCCTTCAACGCATTAATTTCCGTATTTTTTTCTTCCCACAAATTATGCCACATTTCAGCCTCGCTTGGGAAAGTATAATTTAATTTGTAAAAGTTGCTGAAAGTTTTTGTTTTTTTTTTTTTTACAAAAATTCGTCGCAGGTCATTTGCAACATATGACATGGGAGTAATGTCATCAAAGAATATAGTGACATAATCAGCGAGTCTAGGTAGGGAATAATCAGTGATCGTTTCCAAAACTGGGCAGGATTTTCTGCCGGAGTATTTGAACGGTGTGTCTCTCTCTTTGCGATACGCGGCATTGACAAATCAATCTCTAGAGCATCAGCGATCTCTTGAGCTTCAGATATGAAATTGCCGCTATGTTCGGCGACAGTTTCGCTGTGTTTTTTTAAAGTGTCAACGATTCCTTAAATATGATTCGCACATTGGAGCAATTCAATGCTTTTGGATTGTAAGACATTTACAATTGGTCGAGGCAGTGCAGAATATTTCGCAATGGGGCAAACAGATACAATAAATTCGGAATTGATAGCAGCGCAGTATAGGTTGATAAGCAGTGTGACCAACCTTAAATTAGAGATCCTGCCCCACTTAGACAAGAAAACTGACAAATCCTGCCACAATCAAAAGCACAAAATGCCAAAATAATGCCAATATAATTTAAAAGTTTAAAATAAATAAAGACATTATTTTTTGAAGTTTTATTTAAAACTAGCTGTGCCACACGGATTCACAGGCTTTTTTTAAAAAAATGCTCCGCTCCTATTGGTTGTAATGTGATGCTATATGGCCAAAAGCCTTCCTCGATGAATGGGCTATCAAACGAAAAAAGAATTTTTCAAATCGGACCAGTAGTTCCTGAGATTAGCACTTTCAAACAAACAAACAAACTCTTCAGCTTTATATGTATATTAGTAGGATAAATAATAGATCATAAAGTCTAAAAGTGAACTGAATTAAATTACACATTCCTATTAGCATCGTATTCTTCTGGATCACTTTCTTTATACATCGCTTTTGTCATTTCTTTAATTGGCTGGAATGAAACGCAGTCACCATATTCACTAATGCCCTGTCTAACAACTAAAATAGAGGCGACATGTTCATTAATAAATCTGTTCGGCGTTTTTGTTTTATCAGATTGATTTTCAAGAATATCCTTTCACAAGCAGCATTCGGCTTGTTTTTGAACCATTACCTCTTAAGGTATTAATTTTTAACCATAATTTAATTTTTTACATTTTGGCATTAGAATTTCCTTCTAGAAACATTCTAAATTATTTTTTTTTTAAATTTGACATAAGAATTTTTGTCTAGATACATTCAACATTATTTTCTTTTGACATTTCTTTTTAGGATTTTTATTATTTTATTTATTTTGTATTGTTCCTAACAACAAATTGCTCTGTTCTCTGGTTGTAACTCATGATTCGAAAGTGCTTGTATCTAAGCATACTTGAATAAAGTATTATTTGAATTTGAATTGGATACTGCATCCTACTCTTTTTGTGGGCTGTAGCGGCTAGCGGCTATACTATATTGTTAATACTGCCGAAAGTGCCAAATCCTGCCAGATTACTAAAACGTCAAACAAAAGTGCCAGAGAGTAAAATAAAGGGCTAAACCTGCCAAAAAGGCAGGATCCTGCCACATATGGTCACACTGTTGATAAGCCGCCTTTCTTGTTGCACTGTTGCTTTCATGCGAAAGCGTCAAGAGGGCTGTGATCATTTTAAAATAATTTTCTTTAAAAATGCTGATGCACTTATAGCTTTGCGACCAGCGCATTTCGCAGAGCATTGGTATGTTTGGCATGAGCTTACGACGTTCAACCGATTCTCAATTCTTTTGTTTTAATTGCACTTTGTTTCATGTCGATTAATTTTTTGTGTAACTTTCTTACGGAAATTATGATTACAGTTAGAATAAGAAAAAAATTTTTTTTGGCTAATAAGGCACCTTTTAGATTAGAGCCAGGGTGGGGCAAGTGCCCCAGCTTGCCCCGGAGCGGCTACGCCCATGGTTTTTGTACATGAGGAACTAAGGTGATTTTTATACTTTCACGTTTTCAAACTCATTTGTCCACAATGACATCAAGGGCATCAATTGCTCAAACACCATCATCAACTGACAACAACCATTTATTTGGTGCAAATATACAAATAAAATAAACTATTAACTGGGCCCAGATCTGATTATGACGAAAAAGATGATATTTAAAAATTGGCGCTAATATATTGTGCTAATATATTCCCCTAGCCTGACTGGCTGGATAAAAGACTTCCTGACTGAACGGTCCCTCCGAGTTGTTGTCGACGGATGCTCATCTAAGCCCATGTCGACTAATGCCGGTGTTCCCCAGGGGTCTGTCCTCTCTGAAAAACTGTCGTTAATATGCAGCAGGAACAGAAGTTCCTGCTGCATATTAACGATCTGCTGATGCCCGGTATCTATGGGTATGCAGATGACAGCACAGTTGTGGAGAGATACCTGCCGGTTGCTCGGGCTAGTAGGGATTCAATCCGGCCCGATAGAGAGGCCATGATAGAGCGAACGAGTGTTGCACTACAGGCAGTCTCCGAATGGGGCAATGCCAATCTTGTAGCATTCAAAGCCGCCAAAACACAGGCGTGTCTTTTCACCACCAAAAGGAACCCGTTCACCTTGGCTCCTACTTTTCGAAATGTGTCCTTGGAGTGTACCCACCGCCTTCAGCTTTTGAGAGTTGAGATTTCCTCGAACCTAAACTCTGGGCGGTTCATTGAGTCCGAGGCCAAGGTGGCTGCCAGGAAACTTGGCGTTATCGCAAAGGTCCGGCCGGCAGTACTTCACACCCGGGCAACTTCTAATGGTGTACAAAGCACAGGTCCGTTCGTGTGTGGAGTACTGCAGCCACCTTTGGGCTGGTGCTGCTAAGTGTCACCTGGCCGCTTTGATTCAGTAGAAAGGCGTGCGAAGAGGCTGATCGGTGACCCTGATTTAACTCGAGGTGGTCTCTAAAGCCTAGAGTACAGCCGTAGAGTAGCCAGCATGTCGGTGTTCTATAGTAGTATAGGCTGCATTTTGGGGAGTGTGCGAGGAAATTGCATGATTTAATTGCCCCATCTCCGTTCCACCATCGGACGACCCGTCGTATGGCGAGTTTCCACCCTTACGTTGTTAACACAACTACGATCCGGACGAATTATTATTTATAAACCAGCGCTTGACCGCAATCCCGCCTGATAGTAAGCAACGATGCGATCGTTGATGGTAAAACGTGCTAGTTTAATAAGAGCCTATTCACTCTAGCCTTGAAGACACTCAAATTGTAGTCCGACGGAAACACCGCCGCCGGTAAGTTGTTCCAGTCCCTTGATGTACGCGGTATAAAGGAGGAGGCGAAACGCTTCGTCCGGATCGTAGTAGTGTTAACAACGTAAGGGTGGAAACTCGCCGTACGACGGGTCGTCCGATGGTGGAACGGAGATGGAGGAATTAAATAATAATATCGCGCTTTTTAGATTTCCCTCGGGAACATCAAATTTTTCCGGAATAAAAGGTAGCCTATGTTCTTTCTCAGGGTCTAAAGATTGTCTGTGCCAAATTTCATCAAAATCGGTTGAGAGGTTTAGGCGGGAAAGCGTAATAGACAGACAGACAGACAGACAGATAGACAGACAGAGTTACTTCCGCATTTATAATATTAGTATGGATATAAAAACGGATAACATTATTAACTTAATTTTATTTTTATTTCCAATTACAATAAAAAATAGTCAATTTCGAAGTAGGTAGGTACACCAAATTTCGGGGAAATTGGAATTAATTCTCGGGAAAAAAAGATTATTTCAAAATTCATTAGTATTGTTACTATGATGATTATGTAAAATTTTATATTATATTTGGTGTTACCTAACCTTTATTATCCTTATGGGTCGGACACGGTTTTCTTTACATATTGTATATTATACTTACTATAATATAGAATAGAATAGAATACTTTTTATTATGTACACCATATACACAGAACATAAATAAAAATATTTTACAAAGGGTGACACAATGGGCGGTCTTATCGCTAAGAGCGATCTTTTAAAGACAACCTTTTTATCTATTAATTATTTAATATAACCAATTACCTAGATATATCTCCAATTAAATAATTAATGGGAACCTTGAAAACGTCGTGAAGTTGGCACTTACACGGTTTTGGCTATATCAAGTTAATACAATACATAGTAAATATCGACAGCCTCTGTGGCGTAGCGGTAGCGAACGCGGCCGTTGCGCAAGGAGGCGCGGGTTCGCTCACAGTGCAAATATTTGTATGCATGAATATGAATATTTGCACTGGTCTGGTCGTGCCTCGGAAAGCACGTTAGGCCGTTGGTCCCGGTTGCCATACGAACATCTAGTGGCAGTCGTTACGGGTTGTTGGAGCCCTCAAAAGTCTAACAATTGGTCTAACTGCAATGGTTAGATATCACCTTCGGGTTGTGGAGGTCAGACGGCAGTCGCTTCATGGAAAATATCGAAGTTTAGATAAAATCAGCAGTTAGACTGGTAAAGCGGACCCCAGACTCGAAAGCTGAAAGCTACGGATGCGACTGGGATTAACGCTGAGATGATGATGATGACAATACATAGTAAATATACTCTTTATTTTTTAGGTAGGTACCTACAATGGTGTGTGTATTTATATGGATAAATTACAAATATAAGTAGAAGTGAAGAAATTGTGTGTGATGTATAAAACGTAAATGTCTGTTTTAAACCGTTATAAGGTCGGTATCAATATTATTAAACTATAGGTATTATAAAAGATAAATTACTGCCTAGTCTTCAAAATGAACGATTCCTTCACTTTGTGCATTGGCCTATTGCAGGCGTTTGTTGAACTCCTACGCTACGTCTACACTTTTGCTACGGCTCTGCTACGCGCTTGTTGCACATTTGCTACGCACCTGCTGTACATCTGGTCATCTGCTACGCATCTGCTGTACATCTGCTACGCGCCTGCTTCGAGCTTGCTACATTTCTACTACAATGACAATGCTACAAGCTAAGGGTCTGCTTTCTAAAAAGAAATATAATAATGAATAGCTTTAAAAAAGAATAAATATGAAATAACCACCAACCGAGTAAACACGGATCTACATTAAAGTAAAATAATATGTACGTACCTAAGTATCTATTACTATAATGTGCTATTCATATCAGACTACCTACTACAGCTTGTGCTACAGCGCAATAAGCAGTGTTTATCTTTAAGTGTTTTAGTATCCTATGTAACTTCAAGGATCTGTATAGTCAATATACAGCGTGGAATTTTAATGGTTGTTTTCCTGCAGCGAAACGGTTTTGTCTTAGTAATACAATCGTTTCATCAATAAATAAAACCTTAGAAACATGAAATGGCAGATTTAACAGAGTGATAAAAAAAACTCGAAAGTGAGCACGAACTAGTAGTAACCTCTTGATATCTACAGTTGAATGGCGAGGGGCCATTGACCGGCGTGCTTCTACTATTATCCATTCATACTTTTACGGGCTTAGGACCATCATAAATACTTTTTAACTGTAATTTAATTTTTGCGCGCAGACTACTTTATGTCGTATTACCACAGTCGAGAGCTTATTTTACTTTGAACATTTATAAAGCGGCATCGTCTTTGAACGCTAGTTTTTTTGAATGCTAGTTGGAGCGGTAGTTTTTTGTATTGGTACATTTAAGCTATTTTATACCGTATTAACGCACATGACAGTTTTTTTTTTGTTTGAACATTTTTTTCTTTTGTCGGCATGGCGGTGAATTTTTGAATTGTTGCCTACAAGCTGTTTTATGCCGTATAACTACGCGCGGGAGCTTATTATGGTTTGAACATTAAATGCATTTCTTTCCTTTGAGGCCGTTTCATGTACATTCCGAGTAGTACGGGTAGTACCTACAAGTTGTATCTAGCGTAACTAACTTTTCTCACTTTTTCGAGTTGATGATTTTTTTTATTATTATTTTATAACACAAACATTTTTATTTTTGTCTTTTACTCTATTCATCGAAAGTACTCCTTAAAGCAAATCGTTCTGCCGCGGGAAAACAACCATTTAAATTACAGCGTGTATACAAAAGTAGGTATCAGTAGGTTGACAATTCTGTAGTACCTATGTGTAACCTAACGAACAATTTTAAGGTCCTTACACATAAAAATAATGCACTTTATAATTTTTTGACCCTCCCAAATCCTAATCGTCTGAAATGTACCTACTTACTTCCACTCATTTTCACATTTCCAGATCAGCTTGCAAGGGATCAATAAACCTACTAACCGAAATTTTCTTCCATCTCACTCTCTTTTAACTGCTATCTCTTTCTTTTATAGGTGAACCATTCAACCTACTGAAAGGTTATATTGTATATCAATTGTTGAGTAACGATCCCAAATATGTTGATTACTATTCAATTCCTGTCTAAAAATAAATCTATTGTTTATACTCTTACAGGTATAGAAATTTTTGAAATTGATTTGATAAAACACGAAGAAACACGAAGTAATATGACGTAAAAATAGTTTGTTAAAATAATATCTAGGCATCGATATAATACCTACAAGGTTTTTCTGGTTTTGAATTAACAAAATGCATGGACAAAGTTTCAGTAAAATATTAAAAAAGGACGCGTCAACAAAGTTTACAAACGAATCTCTCAAGAGAAAAATCCATGAGTTACATCAAACCCAAAAAACTTGAACTAAAGTAAAATAGGCTTATCCGAAACTTCAAAGCATGGTTTAGGGTTCGTAACGTAAAACGGACACGAGATTAGTAACAATGTGGTCACTATAATGTAGCATGAGCTAGGGATTTACGAGTTCCCAAAAGTGGGCCACGAAGGCGTTATCACCATGGTAACCGCTCCATGTTGCTATCGATCCCCAAGTTGTCTCCGCGGCCTGAGGGACGGTGGCCCACATCACTGTGCCTTTGTTTTCCCTAAATTTCTATTGTTCGCGCCCGCCGGTTATTTATATCCCAGAAAATCTGCATGAACATTGGACACCTCTGTAAGCTTCTAATTTTCTTTATATGTATTTCTCGTTTATTTCTTGTCTTTGTATATAGTATTAAATAATGAATATGCAATTGTAAAAATATAGTTGTACTTGATGTAGAATAAAGGGCCTCGCGGTTTATTATATCATTAAGTTTATCGTTTTTAAGTCGGTTTATCTATGCTAAGTATTGGGATATAAAGTATCCTATGCACTCTAATCTACCTACCTATACCTAAGCTATATTACAAGTTACATCAAAATTTGTTCTATAGATTTTGTGTAAAAGAGTAATAAATATTCACCCTCACAAACGTTCGTGTTTTTAGTATTTACAGTAGAATTAGGGAGAAAAATTAAAAGGTAGCGAAACGACTTGAACGCGTAAATATTGGCGCCATCTGTTGTTCAAAAAGTATACTAATGTTAAGTGCATCTTTTTCTCTCCATTCCATTAAGAAAAGGACGGAATATAGAATGCCAGTTTAGACCTGAACAATTAACCGCGTAAACTGGGGTTTTTTTACATATTATAAACCAGCGCTTGACCGCAATCCTGCCTGATGGTAAGCAGTGACGCAATCGTTGATGGTAAACCGCACTAGTTTATTAAGTGCCTATTCACTCTAGCCTTGAAGACACTCAAATTGTAGTCCGACGGAAACACCGCCGCTGGCAAACCGTTCCAGTCCCTCGATGTACGCGGTATAAAGGAGGAGGCGAAACGCTTCGTCCGAATCGTAGTGGTGTTAACAACGTAAGGGTGGAAACCAGCCGCACGACGGGTCGTCCGCTGGTGGAACGGAGATGGGGGAATTAAATCATGCAATTCCCTCGCACACTCCCCGAAATGCATCCTATAGAACACCGAAAGGCTGGCTACTCTACGCCTGTGCTCTAGGCTTTGGAGACCAACTCGAGTTACATCAGGGTCACCAATCAGCCTCTTTGCACGTCTCTCCACTGAATCCAAAGTGGCCAGGTGACACTTGGCAGCACCAGCCCAAATGTGGCTGCAGTACTCCACACACGAACGGACCTGTGCTTTGTATAACATTAAAAGCTGCCCAGGTGTGAAGTACTGCCGGACCTTTTAATGGCCATGTTTATAATCGCGTCTAAATTGTCTATGGAGTATCTTAATTTGACAGGATTAAATTAAAATGTTATCTTCTGTCCTTTTCTTGACGAAATGGAAAGAAAAAGGATCACCTAACTTAAAATTAAGTACAGCAGTACAGTAAGTTACATTATTAACTTCAGAACCTTGCGCCCAACCTGCTAGCGACTTGGCAAGTAGGTATCACATCCTTTAGTGACGAAAATGTGACGCACGTTTTAATATTCCCTATAATTTGTGACGGCCTTGGTCTGGTCGATATTGCTTGTTGAAGCAATGGCTGTTTACACCTTGCGCCCACCAGTTTTCTTATGATTATTAAGTAATTACTTAGTTTCGGTTTCTCGTTTCTTGTCACGATAGCTAAACGTATTCGTCACTGATATAAAATTTAGGTTTCAACCCTGTAAGGTCTCAAGTTTTCGAAATATGAGGAGGGCGCAAGGTTCATAATTATGGACGTTACGCCCACCGTATATCTTGACAATGGCTGGACCAAAGAGTTTGAAACTTTGATTATTCTGCAGTGACGGATATGTGACATTAGTGCCACGACCATTTAGACTTCGTTACTGTCATTTAGAAAAGTTATTAGGAGAAAGCGAAACTAAGTAATTACTTAATAATCATAAGAAAACTGGTGGGCGCAAGGTGTAAACAGCCATTGCTTCAACAAGCAATATCGACCAGACCAAAGCCGTCAAAAATTATAGCGAATATTAAAATGTGCGTCACATTTTCGTCAAAGCATGTGATTGGGCGCAAGGTTCTGAAGTTAATGTTACTTTTGTGAAAAAGTTAAATCGTTTGATCAATCACTAGATTTACGATACGTAAGAATATCACCATTCTTAATTAATTAAAACGACTTTTATCTGGGTATTTCCTGTAGAATGGATAAGATAAGAGGTAGGTAATAAAATTATTCACCTCATAAATACATTTGGCTCCATGCACTTTTTACACTTTTTTTATATTTTTAAAGACAATTTTAACTTTAAACGGAATTTAAATAAAATCCTGTTTGAAATGGTATAGATACCTATTTGGTCCCTTATAAAGGAGTTGTCTCATTTTGGGCCACCACTATGTACGCTTTATAGATAAAAAGGAAAAAAATAAACGATTTTCATAAAAATACTACTAAATTAGTTTGAATAAAAACACAAGTATGTATAATTAATTATTTGAAACGGGTTTTTAGTAAGATAACCCTTTATTATGGTAGCCATGACATGACGTTTGATTGGCGACTTTGACAGTTCTATTTTGCCGTTTAGTGGTCCTTATGTTTGGAATTCATGTATAGTTTTTTTCGCAGTCATGTGGTAGATAAAATAGATACGATAGCCTTAGATACATGACAAGTAAATCAAATGTCACTGTCAAAATCTTATTTCGCGTATTGCTGACCAGCATATTTATTAGTAGTTGTGTTGCACCCCTTGGCCGAGTTAAATTGAATCTGTATAAAAACTAAGCCAAAATATGGGAAATTAACATTAAAAACAGTTAACTATAGCGTAACTATACCCATCATTAAGTGTACAATGTCCTGGCCCAGGCTCCATACATTTCTGAAAGATCAAGTACCTACTGATATAATAGGTATAGCACAATGTATATACAAAACAGTAACTACCTCCCTACTTGTTCAAGTTACAAAGTGGCCCTCTGTACACGATACATTTCCTCAGCACCTCTTACATTTTATCAGTACCTCTGTTCTAATATTAACAGGCGAGGTAAATGTATCGTGAATTCGAATGATATTTGAAAAAAAGAATACAACCATCCTTCAGTTTTTTGGTTTAAAATGAATCAACTGCATTTATTATTTCCGAATAATTCGAATTAAGTGATAAAACTAAACAAATATTATGGGCGAAACATTTAAATTTGTCAGACTTTATTGTAAAGTTTAACCACAGTAAATAATTAACCATCGCTTTCGCGTTAAGTCCAATGGAACAGTTTGCCAGCGGCGGTGTTCCGTCTGACTACAATTTGAGTGTCGTCAAGAATAGAGTAATTATTAGGCTCTTAATAAACTAGCGCGCTTTACCATCAACGATTGCATCACTGCTTACCATCAGGCGGGATTGCGGTCAAGCGCTAGTTTATCTATACTATAATATATAAAGCTGAAGAGTTTGTTTGTTCATTTGAACGCGCTAATCTCAGGAACTACTGCTCCGATTTGAAAAATTATTTATGTGTTGGATAGCCCATTAATCCAGGAAGGCACGCTGCGAACAATAGGAGCGGAGCATAATTAACTCCACGCGAACGAAATCGCTGGCGGCCGCTAGTACCTAATTTATGAAAAAAGAAAACACTCAAGGACTGCAGTAATACAGAAACAACCTATGTTTTATTGTATTAGTTATCTTGTGCATTATGATTACGGCTTTATCCTCCTTAAAATGTGACAGAAGTCTTTTTGTTCTCTAAAAAATCACAAAATAGTTTTCAAGCCTGGATAAGAACAACAAAGAGCAGCAGGACAATGAAATATTCTTTGTAAACTGTTACAGAAAAGATATTTTTTCTGTAGTACTTTACTTACGTTACTTTTGAAAAAAAAAAAAAAAAATTATTTCGAAAACATGTACAAACTTACAATAAATCTTACGTAGGGACCTCCTTTTAAGTAAAAGCTATACCTGTGCTAGGAGGCCCCATAAGAAAACAAAGCAATTTGAACCAAATCTGCGTACTATATACACACCCTTACGATTTTATTGTTACTAGCCCCGCACGATGATATTGCGATGGAACCTTGTCACAATAACAGCGTTGTGACGTCATCTGTCACACAAAAGGACAGCTAGCAAAAGAATGTTAAATGCAAAATTAATATTAGGGTTAAGGGTTTATTTGTATTTTATAATTTTATTACACTCTTTATAAAGAGTGTATGTATAAATTAATATTAGGGTTAAGGGTTTATTTGTATTTTATAATTTTATTACTCTCTTTATAAAGAGTGTATGTATAATAAAATTAATATTAATTTTGCATTTAACATTCTATCTTAGGTATACTTACTCACCCATATTCTGACAAATAAACTTTCATTATTCAAAATTTCAAGGACATAATTTTTGTAGACGTAAGAAAAATTTACTTACCTATTCGTATATCTTTCTTACATGTATACTATGTTTTTCTAACTACATTTCTGTTAATTTGCGAGCGGGAATTGAACCAGAGTCCACTGTGTAGTAGTCATGTTTTAATTACTACCTACATCTATCAGCTTATAAATAAAACCAGAATAATATGTAAAAAAATGTATATAGTCTTCCGAATCATAACTGCTTTCTGTGTCTGTCGTTTCCGATTCACTGTCGTCGCCGTATTTATGACAAATAACTCGTCAATTATTCGATCTTTATTCCAATAGGTATTCCTCTTCAAGCCGTTTAACATGATTGACTTCCTTTCGCCAGTCATCTGGAGTTATTGACGCCAACGACTCCAACGTCAGAGCTTCAATGCGACTTTCCAACTGCTCCACATTCTTTTCTGACACCCTCATCTTTACCAGATTCCAGATGTACTCAATGGGGTTGAGGTCGCAGTTGTAAGGTGGTAATCTAACGACTTCATGGCCATTGCCAGCTAATAAATTGTCAATTTTATAATTTTTCGGCGGTCTGTGCCGTTTAATTAATGTTTTATGCAAATAAATGATTATTATTATTATTATTATTACAATTCAGGTTTTGTACTGTCGTTGGGAAAGTCTCAACAATCAACTGTTTTTTATTGTTCATACTTGGTGGCCTATTCTCATCCCTACTGTGATAAGGGGCGTTGTCCATCTCAATTTTGGAGTTGCGTGGTATGTTGGGTACTATTTTGTCTGTAAGCCACTTGGTGAAATACTCAGCATTCATTTGATCATAGTAATCCCCCGTTTTGGTGTCTGCTTTAAACATTAAAAGGGCATTGTCAACAAAACCGCTTTAACTTCCCGCGTGAACTATTATCCATCGGCGGCCGGGGCTGTCGTTCCGTCTCACTCCATCGGTTGCTGTTTGCCAACATTTTTCTACCGTTTAGTGTGCATGTATCCACGTTTCGTCGAGATAAATAACGGGTCTTTTGTTATTACCAAGCGAGTCATTTTCTTTCATACGTCGTAAATATTTAGCCCTCCACGCTTGAATTTGGGGTCTTTGAATTAGGGCCAGTCTTTTTTGTAGCATCGTTTAAATTGGTAGCCTAAATCACATTTCATTATTTTTCTTAATGTAGTTTCACTACCAGTATAATTAAGGTCTACTTTTGAAGCCGCCAAGATTTTGCGCTTTGTGGGTATTTCTCTCCTCACGGTACACATTGAATCTATAATATTTCTTAAAGCTGTTAAGGAAAACCCGTCGAAATATTTCTTCTTTTGTCTTTTTCCTTTAGTAGGAGTTCTCATTTTGCTGCCACTGGCTGTTGCTGACTCATGGTCTCGTCTCAATTTCGTCACAGTATTTTTTGCAACGCCTGTGGCACATGCCACACACTCCGTGACTTTGATAGAATTTTGCAAAATATTTTTAATTACTGTAAGCAGTTGCTTCGGTATTAAAATGTCCGAAGCACTTTTTAAAGCACGGTTTATACTTTCAAGAACTAACTTACAATCCTCTTTCTCTTTAACAAAATAATTGTCCACTTTAATTATAATTTCACGAGCACGACTATTAATTAATTTCTTACTCATTTTAACGAGTAACAGTTAACAAAACTAAACAACAAAACTCAAGAACAACAATAAAACAGGATAACAAAAACAAAAAGCTAACAAAAATATTCGATGTGCGTAAGTGGGTAAGCGCGGACTGAACTTGCGAACGGTACCGACGGTGCGAGTTCGACTACGTCACCAAGATGGCCGCCAATCGCAATATCATCGTGCGGGGCTTATACCACTGGTGCGTGATAATTTCGTTTGTTATATTTTAATATTTGTGTTATTTAAACTGTGACTGATTCTGTAAGGTAATTTAATCGCAGATTTGGTTAAATATTATGGCTTATATTATTCTACCGGCAATATTATTCAAGATATCCTGCAGTAGGTAAGTGTTTAAGTGTTTATTTTTTTGGACCGGCTTCCCTTTGTCAAAATTTCACCCTTCGCCACTGCAACGCAGTGATCTGGTACCGTCAAAATCGGTTCTTCCGTTTGTGTTCTTCGATGCCACAGACACGACTCGTAAAACTTATAACTCCCGTCGATTTATAGCCTCCCTCATCATCATTTTATCATTACAGCCGAAAGACGTCCATTGCTGGACATAGGCCTCCCCTAAGGATCTCCACGACGACCGGTCCTACGCCTCCCGCATCCCGTCCCGTTTCCCACGACCTTCACCAGATCGCCGGTCCACCTTGTCGGGAGCCTATCCACGCTGCATCATCGGGTGCGTGGATATTTATACAATATGTAAAGAAAACCCTGTCCGATCAGTGAAGGTATCGTCAGGTATCGATAACTGATTCTACTCGTTAGAATATGACAATGTAATTCCACCTCATTTAGTTTAAGCTGGAAACACAATTTACTTTTTATTAGGTTTTGCAATATTGTCATGATGTGAAAAATGTTTTTTTTTTTTGTCTTTAAAATAAAAACCACATTTTCGCTGATATAATATACTGCATTCTTATTTTATTACAACACTACTAATGCCTACAAAGGCGGGCTAAACTGAAAAAAATCCCCTTAAAAAAATAAATATTATTTCGCAAAAGGAGGTAACTTAATACATGTGCGGTAGGCAAACCATGCGCGGGCAACGAGGGGGCAGGGCAGCATGTGGTCGCATCGCTTCTAATAATACCGTCAAAATGGTAGTCCCTTTTTTTTTTAATTATATAATTTCGGGGAAGTTGGAATTAATTTGCGGGAAAAAAAGATTATTTCATCGTAATTTGGTCATGTGTTTACCTAACCTTTATTATCCTTATGGGTCGGACGGGGTTTTCTTTACATATTGTATACATAGCATAAATTCGTTTCGTGCATGGCTTTTTCATTACATGATGATCTGCCGTAAGCTTAGTAATAGAACTTAGTTTCTTATTTTAATAAAGTCTTGTTCTTCAGAGGCTTATCCCGATATGAATGAAAGATAACACTTTTGTTTTTTTGTGTCAAAGCGTCAAAGTTGAAAACAGACATGAGTTGACGCAAAAAAAAAATACTTGGAGACTTGTAACGACAAAAAAATATATATTACTTGATAACATTTTCAGCAACAGTTGACTGCACAGCTGCTTTAGCTTCGCCGTTCATTCTGTGGAGAAGTATTTTTTTATTTAATGGCTAGTTTTCTATTGAACAAATATAACATGGTGTAAAATGAACTATATTCAGGTTTCATATAAAAAAAAAGATGTATATTAGGTCAATCGACTTGCTTTATGCTTATGTTATTGTTTTATTTTGTAAGGTGCCACTCTTCTAAGAATCTTCTACTTTTAATTTGCCAGTAGAATACTAGCCAGGTTAAATCATCGTCATCAACCTTTTTTATCGTCTCACTGCTGGGCACAGGTCTCCTCTCATAGAGAGAAGGATTGAGCGTAATCACCACGCTTGCTCAATGCGGGTTGGCGATTTCAGACTTAAAGTCCAGGTTTCCTCAAGATGTTTTCCTTCACCTTCAGTCATTGGTGTCCAAGACATACTTAGAAAGTACATATACCTTTAAAAAAGTTACATTGGTACTTGCCTGACCTAGAATCGAACCCGCTCATTCATACTTGAAAGGCTAGTGTTTTAACCACTAGGCCACCACGACATTGTATATGTATCCAATATTTTTCTATAATCTGAATGACGGACTAAATAGAATCATTTTTTTTACCCAGGAAATATCCCTATTAGATTCCTTTAGATTGGTACTCACCTTGCCAGGTTATGGCATACGGCATTGTGTCTGCCCTGCCAGTCGCGTCGTTGGCACCGCTCGGAGCAGTAGGGCGTGATGCCACAGCCAGCGCAAAAAGCGTCAGATGCGCTGCCGCACACGATGCACTGCCGCGCTGGGACCCGCTGCAGTCCAGGAAGTTTTAGCTGCGCCCAATTGTGGTGTGGAGTGTTTATTGTGTGTTCAGAAGAATAAGCTATTATTCAATAGCATCGCATAAAATTATATCTCGATGTTTCTTGTGAGCAGTGGGTTAGGAAACACCGGGATCATCTTGTTGATTACTTTTTTATATTTTAAATAACCTTAGAAATTGTATAACAAAAAACAGTACAAAGTCGGTGTATTTGTCCATTGTATTTTCCGCTGCCGATACCAGAAATTAGATATTTTGCAAGTCCGCTTATAAGTAACGGAGCAAGTAACATTTAAAAAAAAAAACAGTCCAATTTATAACCTCCTCCCTTTTTTTTGGAGTGGGTTAAAGAGATTTAGCCAGCTTTTCCTTCATAAGTGCTCTTGGCCATAAGCCATGAAGACTCAATCACTCGAATATCTGACTGGAACTCTGGTATTTATGTAAAATTTTCAACAGGCATGCTTTTATTTTGAGTAGGTAAATAGTAGTAGGGAAATCACCCGCTCTGGGTGGAGCGGAAGGGGGTGTCAGACTTTTGCTGACTAAAACCTACCCGTGTTCCTTCCCTTGCCTGGGCGCCAGGAGCTACGGTATCTCATTCAAACAAGCCGCGGCTTAACAGGCATGCTCAATGCTGATTCTAGTTACATGTCAAATCAAACTCTTGTGTTATGTGTGCAGTAAAATAGTAAGTACATATCATGCGTCTATATAATAATAATAGTTTATGAGACTAAAAAAAGCCTGTGATTTTTAAGAGTGTTTTCTCTTAAACTCACAAGTTTTTCTTAGTCTATAACACAATAAAACGTAAAATATAAGGAATTATGTTGACAACTATACTATGTAGAATAAACTGTGTCAGTCGTCAGACAGTGTATTCTAATATAGAAGTACCACCAGACCTGAACAAAACAATACAAAGAAGAATGCACCATTCTTGTTAGTAAGTAATTCTACAACTAAGAGAAAATTGTGAAATAAAATATTCTAAAGCGCAGGCCACACCGCGAACACACAGGAACGGAGGAAACTACGCAAAATATTGGCGAGCCATAACTTAGTTCGTTAGTTGGCGGTGGGAACCCAAATTATATGAATAGAGCGTGAAACAATGTCGTCCGCTTCGTCCGTCAGCTGGCGGTTTGGCCTGCGCTTAACAAGGGCTATACTTACCCGTACGTTTTTTTACGTACAGGCCTTTCATGTGTTTTAATTCTGACTAGCTTTCCGCCCGGGGCTTCGCTCGCGTGGAGAGGTTATATCGCGCTTTATAGATTTCCCTCTGGAATATCATTAGTTTTTTCGGGATGAAAAGTACCCTATTATTTAATCCGGACTTTTAACTTTACGTTTGAAAAATTTCTAAGCAATCGGTTCAGTAGTTACGGCGTGAAAGCGGAACAAACAAATAAACTCACTTTCCGGTTTATAATATTAGTAAGGACTAGCTTTCCACCCGCAGCTTCGCCCGCGTGGTTTCGGTATTTTTGTTTTCCCTCGTGAATATCAATTTCATTCGCGATAAAAGTACCCTATTATTTAAACCGGACTTCTAACTTTACGTCTGCAAAATTTTAAAGCAATATGTGTAGATATGCAATTGTAATATTTGACAGTTTAATGTAATGGGAATTCTTAATTTTCTCTTTTGTTATTGTGTAATTTTAGATACATGTATTTGTTAATGAATAAATGACTATGACTGTGAATCCGTTCAGTAGTTATGTTGTGAAAGCGGAAAAAAAAAACAAACTTTCCGATTTATAAGATTACTGAGGATAAGGATTTTAAATCGCTGTTTGAGATGAATTTCAAACAAAAGTGATTCAGTAAAAAAAACATTTGAAATGAATAATTTCAGATTGGTTGATTTTTAGCTTCTCCCAGATTACAACTTTATCAGAATTTATGTGCGTGAAATGCGAGTAGTTTAATGAAAATCATACTTTATAAAACCCCAAGAAAAACAGCGAAAAATATTAGTAAAAATAACTTTAATTACAAACAAAGAAGCAAAACAGATCACAAACAGAAAGCAAGTAAAATTTAAACAATATAATAAGTTTAAAACTTCACCAAAAGTGAACACAATACAGCCCCCTAACCGGCGAACATATTTCTGTCAAATGATTGCGTCTAGTTGGGATCAGGATCGTTTGTACCGCCCATTGGTCGAAACGATCCCAACTAGTCGCAATCATTTGACAAAAATGTGTTCGCCGATTAGGGGGCGGGTTATGCGCAAGAACTTCTGGCGAAGACCTAAATTACGCGTCCAAGAGCAATGCCGACGCGAAGGGATGAGAGGAACAAGCTTATAGGGGCACCTAGACGGTTTGAAGCCTTCTGATGTTTCTAAATAAATAAGTCCTGTCCTAGTGGAAAGAGATGACCTTTATTTTATTTATACAGGGTGTATCTGACATCGTAACGCAAACTTCGCGAAAAGGTTAGACCGCGTGCCACTAATACATATAATTATGATAGTCATTTATGTTGTTAATGAGCGGTTACAGAATCACAGAGCTTAAAAAAAAGTGTCGGCTCAGCCATTGAACGTTGCAAGCGTGCCGCCGTGCGTGTTTGTATGTATGACGTTGACCCCTAATGTTAACTCTATTAAATCAGCTGATACGATAGTTTTTAGAGTTTTGTTCGCTTTGCGCTTTTTTGTGTAAATAGCGAATAACTTAATTTTTACTATAAAATCTTATTGGGTTATAAAAACATAGCAATTATAAACGACCTAGGGTGAAAAAAATGCATGTTTTTTTTTTAATCAGGAAAAGCCGACAAAAAATTCCACCACTGCGGGGTTCTGAATCATGTACTGGATCCATGGTACTCGTTTGTACGTCGATGTCAGATACACCCTTTATCTCCTCCTCTTATCTCTCTCGGGTTGTCGAACATAATCCAAGTTTAGTAAAAAACTGACGGGACACTTTTTATTTCCAAAACCTCTATCGGCTTATCGCCTCATCACATGATCACTTCGCGAAGCCATTTCTTAACGCTTACATGACAATAATAAATAAATACTTACCCTAAAACTTATGTAAATTAGTACAAACTAAAATTGCTACTAAAAATAATGTTTTCGTCATTGTTTATTGTAAGTTCATGACAAAATGGCGCGGACTTACGAGTAGACCACGTACTCACAGGTTGTTTTTGACGACAACTGGACAAGAACACAATACTTAGCGCTCATAGAAAATCCTGCAATCATCTTTCACGCACTAGAATATGTTCTTTTTGCTCGGCTGAACACAGGGCATAAAATCAGTACGCGTCAAAAATTGCCCGTGAGTATCTGGACTTATGCGCAGGGTTGGTAGGTAAAGGCGACATGACAGATGTTTTGGTAACAACAAACTGAAATCTGAATTCCCGTGATATGATAATTTACAGCCCTGGTAAGTGGGCACAGTAATTCGTTAAATGACTTACTTTAAATACAAAACACAAACTGTATGTTTCGATCGGAATAAGGCTTAACATAGATGTCATAAGGTATATTTTACTGCGTCAAATTTTCAAATTGTTAGTAACACAGAACTTATTCATAAGGTATACTACCTTCAAACTTTGTTTAATATTAAGACAAAAGAATTTTTAGTAGCTTAATCCGTTTCGGGATCTCGCTCCAGTAATTATAAAAACGGGACTCATTTACAGTAAGAATCTACTTACTCACAAAAATCTAGATTTCAACTAAGACAAAAAATCTTCATAGCTACACAACAGTAGGTCAGGTACTAAGGAACAAATAATTATTGAACTTTGTATATCAAAATAACTATTACAAGAGATTGGTAAATATTACTTTCTATAATTATATTTGTCAACACATAGAAATATGGAGGAATGTCAAAATAGTCATAATAAATAATAAAAAAGGAATGAAATGAAATTCGGTGGGTTCATTTTGGTCTAACCAATCCTAATCATATGGCACCAGGGCAGAAATATAAAGCAAACCTCAGCGTCGCTTAGGTCAACCTTGTTGCAGGTAGCTCATCGACCCGATCCACAAAGCTAACAATTATCTGAATCTTTAAGTGACCATGATAGATCTCAAACTTGTGAATTGTCAATATCATATTTAATTTTATAATAAATAGCATGAGGCATAGAAAATAGCTCAACATAATTTGTCATCGTTTGTAATCGAAAGCAACTATGAAAGAGATACCGTGTTTTTTATTCTGGTCCTCATATTTTTGGAAAATCGTTTAGCAAATGATGAAACATCAAAAAATGTAAAGGTAGGCATACCAATGGTTGCTCATTATTAACTGAACATTTGGCATTAAGAGAAGCTCATTAATACAAGATGTTGAGCTGATTAGGATGGCTTTTATTAAAGTAATATTTGGTGGCAATAACAAGCTACTATATATACAAGCAATATTATTGAAATAGTAAACAATAATAAAGTAGTAAATACTAAAAAAAAACAATACTGAAGTACATAATTGAATAAAAAGTTACGCTACACTTATTTTCCTGAATATGTCAAATATCAGTTTCATCGTCAATTATATTAGTTTTTGTATCATGCAATTAAACTTTGAAAAAGAAATTGAGTTTTTCTCCTCCTATAGAAGAATCGAAATTCTTCCCTTGTATTACGGAAACAGATTGCTTGTCGATATAAACTGTGAATTTTCCGTTGCTGGGGTAAGCATTGTCAGTAAAAATTTGCCATAATTCGGTTTTGAGGCCCGGGTTTTTCTCTTCTAGTAGATCGAAAATTATGTTCAAATCCTCTTTATTTTCTGGTAGAATAATCAGAGGTATTTTTATTATGACCTTCTGGTACCCGTGATCTTCTCGTACTATTTGCTCTGCACGTTCAGGAGTAACAGATTTCATTATTAGAGGGTCTTCAGAATCAGTTTTGTCTTCGGAACATAAGTATATTTTCTGGTGACTCGCGCTTAATTCCAAATTTTCGTTTTTAGTATTTTTTTCAGAGTCTTCATCGATAGCCAGGTTACCTACGTTGTGTGTCATCTTCTCGTGTTGAGAAAGTACTCTCCATTTGCCGAGTTTCAAAAGGGGATGGTCTTTTTGAAGCTGACTTTTCAAGTCATCAAAACTCTTTCCCTTCGCCTGCATTAACACTTCGGCTTTACACTTTTCTAGAGCTTCCATTTCGCTTAGCTTATTTAATTTCTTTGCGTGTTGCTTGGTGACTTCTTCCAAGCTAGCTTTTGGTTTGAGTAGAGTTTGCAAATGTCCTAATTTGAACTGGACAGCGCTACCTCCAACGAATTTATTAAAATTGTGTGCTGTTATCACTTGGGCTGAAAGTTTGTCTATTTGTAAAACAACGTCTAGTTTTGTTTTGGTTCTTACTGTACTTATTTTCCTCCAATATTTGGTCCGTAATCTCGGGTTTTGTTCTTGTAATGTGGCGATAACATCATCAGTGTTTTTCTCGGTTTTGCAAATCATGCTTACTATACCTACTGCTCCTCTGAACTCTGTTGCCTTAAGGTGTAAGTATAACTTAGAGTTGACTATAGGAATGGCCTGTTCTATCCAGTGTCTGGACGACATGGAATGACAAATGATAAAGATGACACCATCAAAGAGGTACATATCGTGGAATTTTGGTATATTATCTTCTGTCATCTCACATTTATCCACAGATTCTATGACAATATTTTCAAATGTTCTCTTAATTGAATGGAATAAAGCTTCGTCTATTCTCGACTCTGGGTAGTTTAGGGGACCGACATAAAGTTTCTGGTCGTCAGCAATAAGGTCAGTGTAGTGATTGGTACGGATCCTCGTTAGTGGGGCCGCCATTATTTCGAGATCTATGGGCATATACATTTTTTTAAGAAGTCCATCTCTGTGCTTCTTAATGTCTACGTCACCGATGTCTTTGGGAACTTCATCGAAACTGGTATCACGTTTTTGTCTATCAATAATCCTTACAGTAAGCTTCTCTCCTTCATAATAAGGATCAAAATCTGGACTTTTAATGATTTCTAAAGATTCAGGGTCTACTCCGAACTGTCTTTTCTGCTTACCAGCAACGTCCGAGTAGTATTTCCAGCAGTCTGGCTTCAATCCTGGATAAACAGCCTGCAGTTTTAGTAATAATTCTACTGATTCTACATGGGCATGTTCTTTTGGCAATCTTATAACTATCCTAGTATACCTGACCAAGCTTTTGATATCTCTAAAAGTTAATTTCAACCCTGTAGAATTTATGAACTTCGGTAATACTTCTGTTAAATAGTCTTTAGTCTCTAGGCTATCACAGATGTAAATAACAGCTCCATTTGATAAGTAAATGTCTTGGAATTTGGGGATTATTAGGTTGGCAAACCGCTGTATTTTCATATCCTTGTGCAAATACTCTTTGAACAAATGTTTTAGTCTACGAATGTGTGTGCCTTCTAATTTGTTCTGTGGGTAACCTTCCAATGTTATGGCGACTTTTAGTTCCGGTTCTACGTGCAAATAGTTCGTTCTGCGATGATACGCAATACCTCTGTTGCTATCAATATTAAGAGTGCTACTTCTGGAGATCAAGTTATCGGTACTTTCGATAAAAGATTCCGTTTTATCGGATACTGCTACGCCTGATGTGGAAGCGACATTGCTTTCAACATTCTCTTTATCCTTTGAATCGGATTTGTCAATTTCGGTACCGTGGCTGTAGTTGTTCGTTTCATCTGACCAGACCAGTATTTCGTCTTTATCACTAATGTATTTGACGTCTTTGAGTTTTCTTAGTACGTCCTTCTGCAGAGTATTTTCTAGTTCTTTCATAACATCACCCCTCTCCTCTGCCTCAGTTTCAAGAGGACCTTCGTTTTCAATGACATTTTCTTCAGTTTTCTCAACTGCAGTTGCTTTTACGCTCTCATCAGACGTATTTCTAGGTGTACTTTCAGCAGATCGTATTTCGTCTAGAAGTTTAACTCTCGAAGCAACGCTTCGTAAATCCTCCTCCATGTTCGAAAGAAGACACTCGTAATAAATCTCAGTATAACCAGTGAGTTCAAACTCCATATTCCCATAATCTATCACATTTTTGAAAGCGGGACCACGTATTATTTCCCCGGAAACCCTATCGATTAAAAATGAAGTTAATTCGACGTCGTCCATTGTTTTCTGGGCGTAGATTTTCCATAAATTTGTTCTCAGGGTAGGATTGAAATATTGTAAGAGTTTGAAGGCGTCACGGGCTGTTGCCGGCCAACAGGAGCTCGGTATCTTCAATACTGCTAAGCAAAGCCTTTTTACTTTTGCTCTAAGCAGGACTAGATTTGTGCACATTCTTTCTTGTAACCCAGGCGATACTCTCACCATCCAGTCTCGAGTATCTGCATCCTTACAAATACACACTAACGCTCCCCTATTCAAGTAATAATCTAGGAAGGACGGGACTCGTTTAAGGAGTCCAGCTTTGAGCTGCATGTCAATAACGTCTGTTAAGCTGCGTTGAAATTGCTCCATCTGTCGTAATTTTATCTTGGATTTCGGGTAGCCTGCTAAAGCGATTACTAATTTCAAATCTTCTTCTACAATGTCCATATAGTCAGAGTTTCGTAGTTGTATAAGTCTGTTAGTCTCATCCTCGTCATCACTGTCGGTATAAAAGTCACTGTATTTCAAGTCACAAGTAACTTCGCTCCTATATCTGCCGCATCTTTTCAACTTACTCGTCGCGTCAGATCTTTTACTATACGTATCAGTAATCTTACTAAAGTCAGACTTTTTGGTTTTCTTACTGGCGGAGGTTATGTCAGTTGTTTTACTATCTACTTTTACACTTGAGAGCCCGGATTTTTTTTCGGAACCTTTATTTGTAACGGACTTATCTCGGTAATTTTTGTTCTCGCTTGGGTCCTCGGAACAAAGAACGCATGTTGAAGGGGTGGAGCTACCATCAGTGGGCGGGATTTCCCAGGAACGGTTGTTCTTGACTTTGCAGGAACAGACGGTGGTGTCGTTCTGAAGCAAAACTGTCGATATCGATATGTTTTGTGCTGGGTGATAACCTACTATTGTGTTGCCAGATGTCACGTTCCCCGTTTTCCATGCTCGGGTTATCGAAATCAGTTTGGGACAGTCCTTTTTTTATTTATTTCAGAATTTCAGTCTTTAGTTGCCAATTTTCATTTTCGTGTTCCTCATTCTGGACACTCCATTCCCCAATTTGGACATGAAGTATCTGGCAACACTGTGATGATTTCTTGCTTTTGATGAAAATGCATGAAGCGTAAACCCTACCTAAACCACATACGCATGCTGCATTTAAGAAAAGCGAAACATTACATAAATTAATATTCAATATAAAAATAAATGCAATAATTTTGCCAGGGCGTGTTGTAATCCCGGGAAATAAGAGGACGCGTACGTATAATACGCTCTGTGAGAGGACATGACAATCTAAAAAAAAGTTACAGATCCGTGATACGTTCCCTACACGCAACACGCAGCTAGTTCGTTTAGATTCATTCATCTGATTCGCTTGCCAATCAGCACCAAACGTCATAAACGCGTCGATCGCGGTAATTTAAACTCGCACCAGGCATTCTGATCATACATGCAGATCGCTTACTAATACTACGCTTCAGTATCTCTGAAAAACATGGCCAAAATGTTAGTTCCCGGCACGTTACTTGGCAAGAATCGTTAAACGCGCAGAAATCGCTTTTAGATCCGTTTGGTGGTGCGCGCGGGACGCGGGAAATGAGGTAGCGCCGATCCGAGCGCGCGATTGGTGCGTAAGTCGACCGCGGCCTCCCGCACCGCGTCTACGTCTCGTTCGCTACCGATTACACTCGCGTTCATTCGCTCTCAAGTGCACCATGCGCGAATTTACCCCACTACGTCAAAACCTTGCCAACATACATGCTGGCTATTGAACTATAATCATGTCCTTCTAGAAACGCAGAGATCCTAGGATCTCTGCGTTTCCACTCACATCTCCTTTGCTAAATATAGTTTGCAATTATAATTCCACTGAGTCTAAAATTTAGGAGACACGCAAGCCTCTATAACTGCGCGGTAAAAATAAAATCACGCGTAGTAACACGCCACACTACCTTAAATAACAATTTTAGTTTGTACATAATTTACAATTCCGCATAAGTAATGAAATGACTAGTGACTTCAGTTCTTAAAATGCGAACAGTCGTATGAATATTGTTCCGAAATTATTTATGGAGCTCCACATAGGTTCGCTTAGACCGAAAT
The DNA here is from genome assembly GCA_017933935.1 of Sesamia nonagrioides. Taxonomy (NCBI): domain Eukaryota; kingdom Metazoa; phylum Arthropoda; class Insecta; order Lepidoptera; family Noctuidae; genus Sesamia; species Sesamia nonagrioides. Next base: position 9,463 of record JADWQK010000195.1, on the reverse strand, counting down.
CAATTTTAAAATACTTCATTTCACATTCGCACAACATTACAATATCTGGGAGGGACTTTATCGGGCACTGGATTTAGGGGGAAAAAAATGGCAGGTAAGTACACCACGGAACTTTAAAAATGGTTCGAAGGTTTTAAGACTTATTGTAAAGTAAGCCTGAAAAGCCAATTGACTAACCATTTTTTTTTATTTATTTTTTTTTATTAAATAATTATAGTCAAGCGCTAGGCTTGACTGCAATCTCGCCTGATGGTAAGCAGATGATGATTCAATTGTTGGTGATAAAGCGTGCTAGTTTATTAAGAGCCTATTCACTCAAAAAAACTGAGTGAATAGGAAGGAAGATGGCAATTGAGCGAGGTAATGCAATGTTAAATCAAACAACACAACAACGATGCTGCACCAGAGGAAGATTGATCTGGAGACCCTCCACGACCAAACTTTTAAAACCCGACACAACATTTGGCGCATCGTACCCAGCACACATCGCAACACAACTGCTCAGACCCGTCTTCCGTACAGCTTCACCAGACATCACGCCGGAACACGACGAACCGCTTGGCGGCAAGATTGTGCCTGTGGGTGGTAACTCCTGCCGGCAGGCGATGTTATGGCCTACCACCGAGAAAACACTTGTATAGACCTATAGAATTTTTCACGCAATTTGATTGATGTATCCCACAAATCATTAAGTGAAAACGAGTTTATATCTCCACAAGAATACTTTGACGAGCGGACAAAACAGGAACTAATCCCGCCATCCTGCCTTTTATCAAGAGCGCCTCCCTATTTTTTCAGGGTGGGAAGTCATCAAATGACTTCTCCCCACTCTGGGCGGAGCGGAAGGGCGTGTCAGACTTCTACTGACTAAAGCCGTGTTCCTTCACTTGTCTGTGCGACAGGGGCCACAGTATCTTAGAGGGATTCCCTGGCAATGTCATTCAAGTTCCAAAAAAGTTTGTTATGCAATTAGGTTTCACAGTTATGTTACCTAAGAGAGAAGCAAAGCAATAATAACCTTATACTAGTGATAATATAGGTCACTGTGATTTTGACAAGACTTTTCAGTGGCAGTAACTCATCGGAAACCGTACAGTATTGAGAATGAAGATCATCCTTGTGCTTTTAGTAGTGATGCAACATAAGGGGTAAAATTATTTTGAATGAAATATAACTATTACCATTGGCAATAGATACTGCGCATAATGCATCAAAATCATTCAAGATGACTTGCTGTCAGCACCTTGTATTTGTTAACAGCATTGGTTGGTCCATTTAAACTTTTGGGACGACTTGTAACAAGTAATACCCCGACTTACGCTACCTCGACTTACGCGAATTCGGAGTTACGCGATTTAATTTTCTAGTCTATTCTTTTTTTGTTTGAACGCCGCGCAGTTAAGGACAAGCGGCGGCGTTTGTTTCTGGCTCCCCCCCGCCCGCATTATTATTCGTTCAGTTTACAACAGGCACATCCGAGTAGTGCGGAATCGGCGCGTAGGTACATAAGTTACGTTTTTTTGTGCGTTGTAAATTGTACCCGGCTTAAGCGAATTCGACTTACGCGGATAGCGCTCAGTCCCACCCATCGCGTAAGTCCGGGATATTACTGTATTGAATACTCAAGACGAGGCTTAAGCCTTTTGGAAAGAAGAATATAATACTGACTAGCTTTCCGCCCGCGGCTTCGCCCGCGTGGAGGTCGGTTATATCGCGCTTTTTAGGTTTCCCTCGGGAACATCAAATTTTTCCGGGATAAAAGGTAGCCTATGTTCTTTCTCGGGGTCTAAAGATTGCCTGTGCCAAATTTCATCAAAATCGGTTGAGAGGTTTAAGCGGGAAAGCGTAACAGACAGACAGACAGACAGACAGAGTTACTTTCGCATTTATAATATTAGTATGGATGACAAGGCGATATGGTCAAGATCTTAGCCTACCCAAAGGGCGAAGCAAAAAAAGACTTGCTGTTATCTTGAATAATTCTGGTCTATCTTCTTTAAATTTCAAAGGACTCTTAATAACTTGAAATTCGAACTGTTGCAGCCTTTGCAACTCACAAGCAAATCATGCGGCTTTTATGACATTGACATAAGGTTGAAATTGCTGTTTGACACGCACTTTCACCAGTTCTTCCCAGTGCAAGCACTAAAAAGTGGTGAAGAGCGGGAGTCTTGACTTAAGTGATTTTGAGTTTTGAAAAGAGCCAAATGTGAATATACAACGTTATTTTTTGTTTATGTAAAACCTGAATATAGTTTGCTCAGAATAAGCAACTGAATTGATTTCAATAATTTTTAGACCCATGTCATATACAACGTGTAACATAAAGGGTATATACATAACAAAGGCATGGCATCTTTACATGATATCAAACGATATTGGAAGGGTTTTTAATCCTATCTCTTTATGTTAGGAAGTTATGAGGAAAAACACCGCCTGTGATAGGCTACTATCATACTAGTCGCACAGAGATATTGAAGACATTTATCGGATTTTGGCAAGTAACGAGATCGCTAACGAGTCGTTATTAACGTATGTAGTGTGCTGCCACGTTTATTATGATTTTGTTTTAAGAAACACACGAAACCGAAAACTTGGTACCAATTTTTTGAGTATTTTATTTTGAGTTGAAACCCTTCCGATATCGTTTGATATCATCTAAAGATGCCATGCCCTTGGTATGTATATACCCTTTTTGTTACACGTTATATTTTCACAAATACTGTTGCAGAGCTGTTACGGTAGATCATAGTACTTGCGCCCCGCGCACAGCTGACGCATAGGTCAATGCCCCGCGCTCGCCCGCACGAGCGGACGTTTGACCATATTTTTGTTGGGACAACCAAGCAGAATAGCAAGCTCATAACTTTGTGGTTTTTCAGTACATCTTTTTGAAATTTTGTACATAGATTCTTCACTTAAAAATAACTTCGCATAAATAAAAAATAATGTTGTATAACTTTGATATTGCAAGTGACATGCTTTAACTATACGAGCGTCTCTGCCCACCATTTGTAGCCAAGCATATACAGATAGGTTAGTATGTGCATGCAATATAATAAAAAGTAAGACTCACCGAATCTCCTGCTCCGGCGCTGAAGCTAACGTCGGCATCGCGGGAGTCCCTGTATCAAAATTATAATGCTATACAATATTTAAAGAAAACCCTGTCCGATCCGTGAAGGTATTGTTAGGTATCGATAACTGATTCTACTAATTCCTACAAAGCCGGGCTAAACTTAAAAAAAATACCCCTAAAAAATAATTATTATTTCGCAAAAAGAGGTAACTTAAAAAATATGCGGTAGGCCATACAGGCACGGGCTAAGGGGTGCAGGGCACGCGGCACGCGGTCGCATCGCTATTCGCTCAGAATTATACGGTCAAAAATAATGTTGTAACTTTTTAAAAATTACCAAATTTTGGGGAAGTTGGAATTATTTCGCAGGAAAGAAGGATTATTTCAAAATTCACTAGTATTGTTACTATGATGATTACGTAAAATTTCATATGTTATTTGGTCATGTGTTTACCTAACCTTTATTATCCTTACGGGTCGGACAGGGTTTTCTTAACATATTGTATAAATATGACAGAAATAGTTGTAAATAGCGTAAATAATTATAAAAATAACAAGTATATAAATAGTGTAATAATAAAGATATGACAAAATATATATAGGAAAAGAGCAACCTAAAAAGAAGGACCAATGCCGCAAAAGAACAAAAGCGGAAAAAACCGAATTGGCATAAAAACAAAAAAAAAGCAAATAAGATTTCTTGCCACGCAAGAAGACGACAACGCCCTGTGATGACGTGTGTCTATATAATAATAAAAAAAAAACCATCGGCTGCCGGCAGAAACACTGCAACCGAGTATATTCTGTGTAACACGCAAGCCACAACATAGACCTATCATTCGTAATAACTCACCTAAATCGTACAACTCCTTTTCCGTTTGCAATTGCAAACGTTAGTCTTGGGTAGTAAAAAAAACAAATTTGTTAATACACAAATGAAAACAATATGGCGTAAAACTTTTGTATACGACAGAGATTGGGCGGTGTGTAAACCTCACCGAAGAAAATAGTGGCTTTTATTGATACAAAATAAATCTCATTGATAGTAAAGGGCCCCAGACATAAACAGTACGCCGGCGGATATCAGCCCGTCAGTTAACCGGAAAAGACCACAGACACGCAGCTCCCCTGACGATTTCGTGTCGAAGGTCAATGCGAACCCAAAGTATGTGGCCGGTTGCCGTCACAGGACTGCGTCGACAGGTATAAAAAATCAAAGCATTTATTTCAAATAAACCAGTTACAGGCACTTTTGAATTGTCAGAAGGTCGGGCAGTCAGTAAGATGAAGCTAGTCGCCCATTCCAAAGAGTAGGTACCTACATAAGGAGAAGAACGGGCTAGAAAATTAACAAGCTATTGATGGTTGATTTCAACATGAATGATGTAATCAAATATTTGTTATTTGATTAGATCATTCATGTTGAAATCAACCGTGTGAGGACGATGCAGAAATATATTGTATCGGCCGGACAGTCCGTGATGAAACGTGTGAAACTATCGACTGCCGCCTGCCAGAGCCGTTGTTCAATCATTGCCAGCAGGCAATAATCGCTATAGTGAGTGAGCTATGCAGGCCTTGAACAGCAAACCGCCCGTTAGGGTCAGAGATTACAGACGGACTGTAAGTGTATGGGACCCTTAATAGTGTGATACGCGGGTCCCGACATCGGCGGATCACTATTTTTAAATATTTTTGATTGAACACCAAAAACCAACATCGATCAAAATACTTTCGACACAACAAAAAAGCAATGGGCGGCCTTACCGCTAATGCAATCTCTGACAGGCAACCAATGTCATCTCAGCGACAAGGAATATCTAACATTCGCGCGAGTTAACTGTGCACCTAGCTGGAATGCGACCCCTCTCGCGCATTAGCATCTTTGTTACAAATGTCTAAATACAGTTTAAATCCCCTGTTGTTATTACTGTTTATGTGGACTTTTTTTTTAAGTGTGTTTTTTTTTACTTTTCGACGCATTAGTTAAGCCTGTCGGTTGCACCAACATTATATTTCAGTCCATATGTATCAATTTAGTTGCAAAACGTCATGAGTAAAATGATCTAGTTTTATGACGCTTTATCATCAAAAACGAACTTTTATTAACATAAAAATATTGTAATTTATATATTTTTTAACACCCTTGCTCTTAAAGCTGATGTAATCCCACCGGTTTTAAATATGTAAAGCGGGCCATAACAAACGCGTGTGTTATCAAAGCAAATAGTTAAGTTATAGTCCATACAAATTCCATAACAGCATTATTTGTCATTTCAAATAATTATGGAACTGATCGCCGCCGCGGGGCTCTAGCCAGTGAGCAGCGCGCTGTTCCATATTTGAAATGGCAAATAATAATACTAATGGCGGGAAAGCAACAGTGTGCATTCACAGATTGAGTTTATTTAAAATAACTGATGTCCTATTTGAAATAAACAAATTTGTATTTGTTTTTATTTAAATGAGCATTTGTAAAAAAAAAGTTTATTCGGTAATTTAAAAACTTGACTGCATGCTCTAGCATCTTTGCCAACATTTTCACGCAGCTACGGCAGAAAATAAACCTCGCGCCATTTTTCTCAAATTTTCTTTTCTTTGTACTTGTATTCTGAATATCTTTTTTCTGTTTCCTCGCAAGTGTGTTAAAAAATGTCGTACGATATACGTGCGTATTGGTTATAACATGCTCGGCTCAATTACACCCTCGCCTTCGGCTCGGGCTGAAATTCCGCCTCGCATGTTATAACCATGGAGCAAATATAGAGAGGAGGCGGCCTAAGCAACTGTGCACTGTGATTCTCAGTAGGCCCTGACGTCATCATAGTGGGCGTGGCCTTTATTCAGTGTACTGTCGTCGTCAGTTCTGTGCACAACGGAGGTTTTTCGTGTTATTTTCATATTATTAAGTAAAAAAGGATAAAATGTTGTGTTTTATCTTGTAAAAATTACTCGGACAGACATTCTGGTGCTACGAAAGGCATCATATTTCATGTGTTAGTAATTTAATTCATAATTTAATAGAATAGTTCTAGAAAAATCTCATATCTTGTGGGCGTCTTCAATTATACTTATTCTACTTGACCATAGATGGCGACACTATGTCATAGAAATTAAAATAAATAGGTAATTAGAGCAGTATTTATATACTTTAATAATTATACGTACTGAAATTTGTTCTACTGATATCCCTAAAGACTTTTTATCCGCCAAAATATATTTTTTACAGTTTTTATAAACATTTTTAAACATGCCCGCCATCTATCGTCATCCCTTGAATTTAAGAAAATGACAGGGTCGTAATTAGAATCCAATTATTTTACAGAGTGTTCCACGGCCATGGAAAGTACTTTTAATAAAGTATTTAATACTCAGGAAATGAAAATAAACCTCCTTTAAAATTAATACACCATTCTCTATTTAATCTACATTAATGAAAGTCACTAAAATTAATAGATAAGACTGGACTCCGACAAAATATACAAAGATTTTATTTTTTTGTTTTATTCTTTATATTATAGCTTAAAAGAAAATTACCAGAGCCCACAATATCATCACCAAAACCTACAAGTGATTTAAATGAATTTCTGATATTTCATGATTCGCCTAGAAAGAAAAAGTTAAAGCAAGACATAGAACAACTTCGTAATTATTGTTTTTTTGTAACGAGAGCCTACGTAAGTGTCCAGTACGAAAACTTAAAAGAACAGAAAACATTGATAAAAATAAGTAACATTGAAAAAACATTGTTATACATAAGTAAAATCTCCGCAACAATATCAATAATCTGAGTCTAATCGAACCATAATCTAACTTAGTCCTTTAATATCATTCATAAAACTAAATACAGTTAACGATCAGGCTACTGCATTAGTCAATAATCTGCATTCTTATAACTAGTTAAAAATAAACTTTATGAATCTATACACAACACAACATTTTGCTTTAGGTAAATCAAATAAGTACTGGTATAAAATTTAAACGCTCACAGGAAATGTAAATGGAATTTATAGTTGTATAGCTTCAACTATCTACCTACATATTTATATGAGATAGGTTCCGTCACAGTTGGGGTGTGAGGATTCCATGTTTTTGCTACACGGCGCTCCGTGTAAATAGCACTGCACGCGCCATCTGTAGTATATTCCTACATAATAGTGTTTGTCAAAAAAATTTTGTTCGATATAATTTGTTTATTATTTGTTCTGCCTCTGAAATTAACATTACTTGACCATACACACACACAGCTGTGTGTGTGTATAGTCAAGTAATGAAGCTTCATTCGCATCATACTACTTTTGATTTAGGAAAGTATTACTTGTTTACATAATAGGTAATGGTACGAAAATTCTGAGTACGTCCCTGTAGTAGTAGATGTTATGACATCTAGTGTGAGGTAGTTAAACTACGTAGTAACATCAAATTCAGACAGAAGCAAGCAGTTTTGCTTTTGACCGGTAGATGGAAAACAAAAAAGGGGGCAGGATCTAACAACATCCCGCCCACTTTTTGTACCCCTCATCCCGCAAATTGTCACGCGTCGTTTCTTACAGAAATCTAATTACAACACCTCCTCTCTATATTTGCTCCATGGTTATAACCATCATTACGCACTAATATCGTAATGTACTATAACATATTTCTCATTTTTTTACAGACGGTACCGTCCGAATAGCGTCACAGAGCCGAGCTTGTGCGCACAGTTCTCGCGCGAGTTGTAGTATAGTAATAATGTAGCTAAATTAGGGAGTATTTTTTGACAGCTTGAGCCTTATCAGACTGTGAAAGTTCATACAATTACAAGAATACCCCTGAACAATGTATAATTGTATGACTTATCTATTACTTAATTTCAGTATATGTCTCAACTGGTTCCGTGGTGTAGTGGTTATCACATCTGCTTTACACGCAGAAGGCCGCCAGTTCGATCCTGGCCGGAATCATATCTTTTTGTTTTTAATTTGATTTTTCTTTTGGATTTTCAGCAAAATTTCTGTAGTAAAAACTTGCAATTTTTAAATAAAAATATAACTTACCTATCATTGACATTTCGCACAACAATCTTCCCGTCTGGCAGAATGCAGCGGTTGCTCATTTGAGCCACCTGTAATGTATAAAAACAATCAATATTTTGCTCATAATTATTATGTAACTTATTAAGTTTTACGTTATTTTGTAATATATTTTTTGGTGAATAATATAACCAACTATGTAGTATTAAAAATGCAAAGCAAACAAGCCTCCGTGGCGTAGCGGTAGCGAACGCGCCCAAGGAGGCGCGGGTTCGATCCCCGCACAGTGCAAATATTTGTATGCATGAATATGAATATTTGCACTGGTCTTGGTCGTGCCTCGGAAAAGCACGTTAACCCGTTGGTCCCGGTTGCCACACGAACATCTAGTGGCAGTCGTTGTGGGTTGGTGGAGCCCTCAGAATATCGAAACTTAGCCAAATCAGCAGTTAGACTGGTAAAGCGGACACCCCGACTCCAAAGCTGAAAGAGCTGCTGCTGCTGCTGGGTTGTGGATTGGGATTAACGCTGAGATGATGATGACTGAGGAGCCCGTGACTAACAGCCACATAGGTTGATCGATCAGATTAAGCTATGCTTGCCGCGGTAAGTCTGTGGATGGGTGAGCATTTTCACATACTGAGACCCTTGCGAGCCTCGGATAGCACTTTAAACCGTTAATCTCGACTGCTGTTCCCAGATATGACGGCGACCCTTAACTAGTTGGGAAATGACTAAGCAAAAAAAAAACCGGCCCAGTGCGTGTCGGACTCACGCACAAAGGGTTCCGTGCCATTGATTTATCAAATTAAAGGAATTAAGTTATTTGTATGAAAGATTACGCGGTAATAAGCGGTTTACGATTTACGAGGTATTAAAAAAAACTACGTACTAGATCTCGTTCAAAACATTTTCGTTGGTAGTTTTTATAGTAATGTACATCTTATGGTATTTTTTTAGATTTTTCGTTTTCTTATTTTCGAAGTTGGAGGAGGGGACCAACCTTTTTTCGAGTTTGGAAGAGTCTGTTACGCAAACTATTCGGTTTAGAAAAATATATTTTAGAAACCTCGATATCATTTTTGAAGACCTATCCATAGATACCCCACACGTATGTGTTTGATGAAAAAAATATTTATGATATTTATTATCATCTTTTATTTCTGCATCAAAATCTTAATGCGGTTCACAGAATACATCTACCTACCAAGTTTCAACAGTATAGCTCTTATAGTTTCGGAAAAAATGGCTGTGACATATGGACAGAAGGACAGACAGACATGACGAATCTATAAGGGTTCCGTTATTTGCCATTTGGCTACGGAACCCTAAAAAGGAGAAAAGAGTATGTAAAACGTTCATTATATCAGTG